>CM037858.1:56375135-57096802 GCA_021292105.1 Anadara kagoshimensis
ATCTAGGTCTCATCATCTCTGTAGTGTTTTGGTCACTAACTGTCCATATCTTGGCCATTTGGCAGCCAAGCCTCAACTCTTTCTTATTAGCTCAGTGTTAAACTTTCAACAGGCCTGTACTGTACTTGTACACCACACTGGTGTATATATAATCAGGAAATATTGTGTCTTATATTTATGTGTAAAATTGCAGGATAAACAAGGCACAAAAATGAAAGATTGTAATTAAATTAACAATAATTTTGTCACATTTACATAAAATGACATGTTACAACATAAAAGTAAATACAAAAATTATAGCTAGGTGGAGAAAGTAAACTCAGCTTACAGTTAGCTACCATTTTGTATATTCTGTACCCTACTTATGTGTATAAGATGAAAACTGCATGGACAATTTACCGGCAATGCTTATTAAACCTATATTTCTAATCCTAATAGGTATAATCACCACTGGCTCCTAAATTCTAAGAAATCGTTTTAAAAAATAAGCTATTTTAGCAAATTTGTGAAAAAAAAATACTTTTAAAGAGATTATAATTTCACATATTTTGGAAATTTGGCTACGAATAATTTTGAATTTGTGGAAACCTAAGCATTACTAATGACTGTTTGTAATACACATACCCATGGAGACAGGTTTGTATAAGTGTGTGCTTGTTCCTAAAGCCAGTTTACAGTTTGTTTAATATTGCATACTTGTATTTACTGAATAATAAATATTGTTAAAACTAAACTATGTGTATCAGAAAATACAATGAAACCTTGTTATAATGCCCCTCGATAACTTTGCCACCTCACTTATCGCCACACTATTTTGGAGTCCCAAAATCCATTTTGTTTATGTTTTTCTTTATCCGCCTCACCCAAATTATTGCCAAACCCTTTATAATGCCAAAATTTTACTGAACAAATGGTGGCAATGAATGGAGGTTTTACTGTACCTCTAAACAATATGTAAATATTTACTTTCTTGCTTATCAACTGATAACAATGACAACATCATGGACAAAATGTACAGGACTCTGTCTAAGGCAGTACCAAACAATTAATACCAAAGACACTATTGTAAGTGACATTCCATGGTGTAAAGTTTTTTTCTTATTGGTATTTGTTGGTGATGGGGGAGTAGTGAAACTAAAAGTTGAAATAAGAAGTGAAATCTTTATCATATTTACCTGTGAGAGAAAAACATTTTTCTCCTCAAAAAGTGATGTACAGGTTTGCCTGTAATTTTTTCAATTCTCTGTATCAGTTCATCATCTATCTTTGAGCTGCCAAACCTTTCTGAAAAAAATATAATGAAATATATGCTATTACTTTATACAAATATTAATACACATATTGTCCACATATTGAGCCTATGGAATCATTATAGGGCCAATTCTAACTCATTCTGTATGTAACACCAATTTTCATTAGCTGACATAAAAAAAATGTGAAGTAAAATCACAATCTACTGCTTCAAATTTTCCGGGTATTGCACATGCATATTCAGTAACAAACCATCTTGTTGGATGAATGGAAACTTACACGTACAGATATCTCAAACGAAAATGAATATTTATCTGTGGTGTGGGATAATTTTACTTACACACAAAAACACAATTTGTAAGCAAATATTTCCATCAAATATTCAGTTTTCATGTCACAATCTGTTCCTTCGGAATATGACGTCATCAAATTTTGTTGATGTTTTTACGTAAAATGATTATGACATCATCAATTCAGTGTCCGTAAGTGATCTATCTCAATGTCTCATCTGGAATGCACTTTATTTTCTCATAAAATTAGATTTAAAAGTCAGAAATGTCCAATTAATGCGAGAGATGGTCCTTGTGATCTGTCTCAACCATTTCAAATGGATTTGGAAAACCCAGAGTTATTTATAGTATCATTTTCAGAAAATCCTTGCTTTTGCCTTTAAAGTATATTTAAATTTGAATAGGGATAACGGTCTTGTAATTTTCAATTTGCAAACATATATAGGTGGTTATATTGTCACAAATTAGTTTTATTGGTGATGCGTCGGCAAGACAGTTATCACTTAATTCTCCACACCCAAGGTTACAGACTTTGGAATGTCTAAATATTAGTGATGGGAATTGACTGGGTTTTCATAATCAATAATAGGGTCTGCACAAGTAACTTATAATCAGAAATAATTTGCAGGGGGGGTGGGTATAGCTGGACAGAACTAGATGGAATGGGACAAGACAAGTTACACTTTTTAATTTCCATAATGTCCACAAGAGAGAGAGAGAGAGAGAGAGAGAGAGACATACTTATCAGCTTATCGTAGTCAACTCCTTTAGCTGAATGTGACTGTACTTCCCATGGTGTAACAAAATCTCCATCTTCATCATTCATACTCAATTCTGCTAATTTTTCAGCATCAGTCTTTCCAGAATTGGAAGCAGACACATTTGCATCTGACATTTTAAGAATAAGATCACAAGTGTACCTCTATATATAAAGTATGTTGGTTGCCAACCTGTCAGTCACACATGTTGCATCATCAATACCGATGATGATATTAGAATGAATGTGATTGGTTAAATTTTGACCGAATTTTGTAAAAATAAGTTTGATTGGTTCAAATCACTTCCGCAAGTAAGATGTCTGCGCCCATGCAAAAAAACATCAACACGTTGAAACCGTCAGGATTTCACAAACCTTACATCACCATATGGCCTTGTCGTTGTGATGATTTGATGATGGTTACTTGATCAATTTCTTTAAGTAAACATTCATTTTTATAATAAACATTCATTTTTATAAAAATGAATGCACTTAAAGTTTATGAAAGTGAAAGTAGCTGCGAAGAAGAAACGGACCATTCCCCAAGTTGGGATCAAACTGGTTCCATTGATTACTTCAGTTTGAAAAGAAACCTTAGTGATACTCAAGATAGCGGTCCAACTGAACCAAAATATAAAATTATAAAATCGGGAGGTACAAATGAATCTGTTGAACTGCCAAATACAGAGTTTTGGCAAAAAGTTGAAAACCAAAATATTGTCATTCACAGCTTACTACCAAAGCAGAATAATGATAAAAAGAACATTGCAGAACCTAGTAACAAAATAGACCCAGAATCTCACTATAATAAAGATAAAGTCAAGAATTTTACAGAGGATCTTGAAAAGTTCAATTTTAGTACTGTACAAAACCACTTGAAGAAGTCAACAAGACCATACACTGAAATAAAACTTTCTCACAAGACACAATCGGACACTGTACAAGAAAGGAAACTTTATTACTTGCATTCAAAAATCACACATTGTTTATACAAAAAATCAAAAAATTCTGCACCAGTAAAACTTGAAAAGGAAATTTTTGCGCACGAAGGTGTCATCAACCGTGTAAAATGGAACATTCCAAATTACAGTCATTTGTTTTTAACAGCATCAATGGACACAAAAATAAAAATTTGGAATATTTGGTCACAGCTAGATCCCTGTTTGAAAGTTGTCAGTGTTCATAGTAAGGCTGTGAAGGACGCTGAATGGAGTGTTTGTGGAAAAAAGATTCTCACTTGTAGTTATGACAGAAAAGCAACTGTGACTGATGTAGAATCAGGTATTAACTTATTAGGCCCCTCCCCTTTGCAAATCATTGCAGATTTTCGGAAGGGCTTATGTTATAACCCAAACCTATTTTTATGACAGTAGATAAGCAGGTTAGCAACACTTCCTATGAACTTGCAAGTCAATATGATTTCAACAAGATTAGGCATAATGTGTTTTTATGCCCATTGGAGAGGTCCATTGCCACTGATAAATGTTCTATTGAAAAGATCAACCCTCTTTTCTTAATAGTTTTATCAACATCTCCAAATTGGGATAAAGTCTTGTTTTATGACAAGGGATCTTCCAAAAATATAATGCCCTACAGAAGTTTCAAAGTACATATATGTTGTTTTCATTATTCCACAGCAAAGACTCTACTGTGTATCGGTGTGTGAAGATCACTCAGAAAACTAGTTCTTCAATAAGAAGAATTTACTGGCTTGGTGGACAAATTTGGTGTCACAGACCTAGGACTAGTGTTAAGCCTTGCAGGTTCTACTGTGGCCATAAACTTTATGCCGTGAATTTAATCTCTGTAATCCCTCAGTATTTTTGCATTCAGCGTTTTTGATGTAATCCAGTCTAATATTGTTTTTAGTTTCTTCTCTTCAATGAACTGACCACTATAGTAGCTTGGTAGAGTGCTTGCTTCAATTTCTGGAGGTTGTGGGTTCTAACCCCAGCTTGGTCTGACCAAGACTTGAAAATAGGTATTGACTGTTCTTTTGCCAAACACTCAGCATCTAGAAATGAAAGCCACAGGGTCCTTTGGAAAAGACCTTAAAAACTGATGCCCTATGTCATGGCAGACATGGCACAAAGAACCCTCCCTGCACATTGCCCTGAGTGCACTGCAAAGGTAAAAATTTCTGCCACTTCACCTATAACTGGTGACATCTCAATATAAGTGAAATAGTCTTGACTACATCATAAAACCCCATTCAATCAATCTTCCGTGATCTGCCAGTGTAACAGTACATGTACTAGTTACAGTCAAACCTGCCTTAAAGGTCACCTCTATATAAGAGCCACCTGCTTTAAAAGGCCAGTTAAATTTTGTTCCAATTTTATCCAAATTGCTATTTATTCATGTTATTTGAACCTGTATATAAGGGCCACCTGCCCATAAAGACCACTTTTACTGTTTCCCTTGGTTGTCCTCTATAAACAAGTCTGATTGTACTTGAATTCAAGGGACAATTTCACCTAAACTAGGTTTGATGTACCATGTATTACGTTCTTTGTGTTTGATTTCTGCCTCTTTCTTTTTCAGGTAAAGTTGTTGTAAATTTTGAGCATGGTTCTTATGTAAGCTGTGGGAAGTTTCATCCTGTTTGTCCGGACATAGTTTTAACTGGAGGAAATAATTGTGTACAGGCCTGGGATTGTAGATCACCTAATTCACCATCAAGGGAATACACATATAAAGACAAATATGGCCAGGTATATCATTTCACTATCATTTCACCCATTTTTAGCTCAACTGGCTATAGCCAGCTGAGCTTATGCCATGGTGAAGCGTGTGTCCGTGCGTCCGTGCGTCCGTGCGTCCGTGCGTGCGTCCGTGCGTAAACTTTAATCTTCTCCTCTGAAACCACTTGGCCAATTGGAACCAAATTTGGTGTGGAAAGTCCCTAGGTGGAGTAGATTAAGTTTGTACAAATTATATTCCTGCGGCATCCAAGATGGCCGCCATTGCTATAAATAGCAAAAACCTATAAATGGTCATTACATGTTTATTTTTGGACCGATTTAGTTCAAATTTGAGATTTAGAAAGTAGATGTCTAGCCATTTAATATATGTAACGGGTTTTTCTGTAACTTTTTCTGTTTGCTCGTAATTAGCGGAATATGCAAATTAGATGCTAATTTAGTCGATTCTTTGAAAATCTTCTTCTCTGAAACCACATACCCAAATGATGCCAAATATGGTGTGGAAAGTCCCTAGGTGGAGTAGATTAAAGTTTGTACAAATCAACTTCGTGCGGCGTCCAAGATGGCCGCCATTGCTATAAATAGCAAAAACCTATAAATGGTCATTACATGTTTATTTATGGACCGATTTAGTTCAAATTTGAGATTTAGAAAGTAGATGTCTAGCCATTTAATATATGTAACGGGTTTTTATGTAACTTTTTCTGTTTGCTCGTAATTAGCGGAATATGCAAATTAGATGCTAAATTTAGGCGATTCTTTGAAAATCTTCTTCTCTGAAACCACATACCCAAATGATGCCAAATTTGGTGTGGAAAGTCCCTAGGTGGAGTAGATTAAAGTTTGTACAAATCAACTTCGTGCGGCATCCAAAATGGCCGCCATTGCTATAAATAGCAAAAACCTATAAATGGTCATTACATGTTTATTTATGGACCGATTTAGTTCAAATTTGAGATTTAGAAAGTAGATGTCTAGCCATTTAATATATTTAACGGGTTTTTCTGTAACTTTTTCTGTTTGCTCGTAATAAGCGGAATATGCAAATTAGATGCTAATTTAGTCGATTCTTTGAAAATCTTCTTCTCTGAAACCACATACCCAAATGATGCCAAATATGGTGTGGAAAGTCCCTAGGTGGTGTAGATTAAAGTTTGTACAAATCAACTTCCTACTTCATCCAAGATGGCCGCCATTGCTATAAATAGCAAAAACCTATAAATGGTCATTACATGTTTATTTATGGACTGATTTAGTTCAAATTTAAGATTTAGAAAGTAGATGTCTAGCCATTTAATATATGTAACGGGTTTTTCTGTAACTTTTTCTGTTTGCTCGTAATTAGCGGAATATGCAAATTAGATGCTAAATTTAGTCGATTCTTTGAAAATCTTCTTCTCTGAAACCACATACCCAAATGATGCCAAATATGGTGTGGAAAGTCCCTAGGTGGAGTAGATTAAAGTTTGTACAAATCAACTTCGTGCGGCATCCAAGATGGCCGCCATTGCTATAAATAGCAAAAACCTATAAATGGTCATTACATGTTTATTTATGGACTGATTTAGTTCAAATTTGAGATTTAGAAAGTAGATGTCTAGCCATTTAATATATGTAACGGGTTTTTATGTAACTTTTTCTGTTTGCTCGTAATTAGCGGAATATGCAAATTAGATGCTAAATTTAGGCAATTCTTTGAAAATCTTCTTCTCTGAAACCACATACCCAAATGATGCCAAATTTGGTGTGGAAAGTCCCTAGGTGGAGTAGATTAAAGTTTGTACAAATCAACTTCGTGCAGCATCCAAAATGGCCGCCATTGCTATAAATAGCAAAAACCTATAAATGGTCATTACATGTTTATTTATAGACCGATTTAGTTCAAATTTGAGATTTAGAAAGTAGATGTCTAGCCATTTAATATATGTAACGGGTTTTTCTGTAACTTTTTCTGTTTGCTCGTAATAAGCGGAATATGCAAATTAGATGCAAAATTTACTCGATTCTTTGAAAATCTTCTTCTCTGAAACCACATACCCAAATGATGCCAAATATGGTGTGGAAAGTCCCTAGGTGGAGTAGAATAAAGTTTGTACAAATCAAATTCTTACTTCATCCAAGATGGCCGCCATTGCTATAAATAGCAAAACCTATAAATGGTCATTACATGTTTATTTATGGACCGATTTAGTTCAAATTTGAGATTTAGAAAGTAGATGTCTAGCCATTTAATATATGTAACGGGTTTTTATGTAACTTTTTCTGTTTGCTTGTAATTAGCGGAATATGCAAATTAGATGCTAAATTTAGGCAATTCTTTGAAAATCTTCTTCTCTGAAACCACATACCCAAATGATGCCAAATTTGGTGTGGAAAGTCCCTAGGTGGAGTAGATTAAAATTTGTACAAATCAACTTCGTGCGGCATCCAAGATGGCCGCCATTGCTATAAATAGCAAAAACCTATAAATGGTCATTACATGTTTATTTATGGACCGATTTAGTTCAAATTTGAGATTTAGAAAGTAGATGTCTAGCCATTTAATATATGTAACGGGTTTTTCTGTAAATTTTTCTGTTTGCTCGTAATTAGCGGAATATGCAAATTAGATGCTAAATTTAGGCAATTCTTTGAAAATCTTCTTCTCTGAAACCACATACCCAAATGATGCCAAATTTGGTGTGGAAAGTCCCTAGGTGGAGTAGATTAAAGTTTGTACAAATCAACTTCGTGCAGCATCCAAAATGGCCGCCATTGCTATAAATAGCAAAAACCTATAAATGGTCATTACATGTTTATTTATGGACCGATTTAGTTCAAATTTGAGATTTAGAAAGTAGATGTCCAGCCATTTATTATATTTTACGGGTTTTTCTGTAACTTTTTCTGTTTGCTCGTAATAAGCGGAATATGCAAATTAGATGCTAAATTTAGTCGATTCTTTGAAAATCTTCTTCTCTGAAACCACATACCCAAATGATGCCAAATATGGTGTGGAAAGTCCCTAGGTGGTGTAGATTAAAGTTTGTACAAATCAACTTCCTACTTCATCCAAGATGGCCGCCATTGCTATAAATAGCAAAAACCTATAAATGGTCATTACATGTTTATTTATGGACCGATTTAGTTCAAATTTAAGATTTAGAAAGTAGATGTCTAGCCATTTAATATATGTAACGGGTTTTTCTGTAACTTTTTCTGTTTGCTCGTAATTAGCGGAATATGCAAATTAGATGCTAAATTTAGTCGATTCTTTGAAAATCTTCTTCTCTGAAACCACATACCCAAATGATGCCAAATATGGTGTGGAAAGTCCCTAGGTGGAGTAGATTAAAGTTTGTACAAATCAACTTCGTGCGGCATCCAAGATGGCCGCCATTGCTATAAATAGCAAAAACCTATAAATGGTCATTACATGTTTATTTATGGACTGATTTAGTTCAAATTTGAGATTTAGAAAGTAGATGTCTAGCCATTTAATATATGTAACGGGTTTTTATGTAACTTTTTCTGTTTGCTCGTAATTAGCGGAATATGCAAATTAGATGCTAAATTTAGGCAATTCTTTGAAAATCTTCTTCTCTGAAACCACATACCCAAATGATGCCAAATATGGTGTGGAAAGTCCCTAGGTGGAGTAGATTAAAGTTTGTACAAATCAACTTCGTGCAGCATCCAAAATGGCCGCCATTGCTATAAATAGCAAAAACCTATAAATGGTCATTACATGTTTATTTATAGACCGATTTAGTTCAAATTTGAGATTTAGAAAGTAGATGTCTAGCCATTTAATATATGTAACGGGTTTTTCTGTAAATTTTTCTGTTTGCTCGTTATAAGCGGAATATGCAAATTAGATGCTAAATTATGTCGATTCTTTGAAAATCTTCTTCTCTGAAACCACATACCCAAATGATGCCAAATATGGTGTGGAAAGTCCCTAGGTGGAGTAGAATAAAGTTTGTACAAATCAAATTCCTACTTCATCCAAGATGGCCGCCATTGCTATAAATAGCAAAAACCTATAAATGGTCATTACATGTTTATTTATGGACCGATTTAGTTCAAATTTGAGATTTAGAAAGTAGATGTCTAGCCATTTAATATATGTAACGGGTTTTTATGTAACTTTTTCTGTTTGCTTGTAATTAGCGGAATATGCAAATTAGATGCTAAATTTAGGCAATTCTTTGAAAATCTTCTTCTCTGAAACCACATACCCAAATGATGCCAAATTTGGTGTGGAAAGTCCCTAGGTGGAGTAGATTAAAATTTGTACAAATCAACTTCGTGCGGCATCCAAGATGGCCGCCATTGCTATAAATAGCAAAAACCTATAAATGGTCATTACATGTTTATTTATGGACCGATTTAGTTCAAATTTGAGATTTAGAAAGTAGATGTCTAGCCATTTAATATATGTAACGGGTTTTTCTGTAACTTTTTCTGTTTGCTCGTAATTAGCGGAATATGCAAATTAGATGCTAAATATAGTCGATTCTTTGAAAATCTTCTTCTCTGAAACCACATACCTAAATGATGCCCAATATGGTGTGGAAAGTCCCTAGGTGGAGTAGATTAAAGTTTGTACAAATCAAATTCCTACTTCATCCAAGATGGCCGCCATTGCTATAAATAGCAAAAACCTATAAATGGTCATTACATGTTTATTTATGGACCGATTTAGTTCAAATTTGAGATTTAGAATGAAGATGTCTAGCCATTCAATATATGTAACGGATTTTTCTGTAACTTTTTTTGTTTGCTCGTAATAAGCAGAATATGCAAATTAGATGCTAAATTTAGGCAATTCTTTGAAAATCTTCTTCTCTGAAACCACATACCCAAATGATGCCAAATATGGTGTGGAAAGTCCCTAGGTGGAGTAGATTAAAGTTTGTACAAATCAACTTCCTACTTCATCCAAAATGGCCGCCATTGCTATAAATAGCAAAAACCTATAAATGGTCATTACATGTTTAGTTATGGATCGATTTAGTTCAAATTTGAGAATTAGAAAGTAGATGTCTAGTTATATGTAACAGATTTTTCTGTAATTTTTTCTGTTTGCTTGTAATTAGCCGAATATGCAAATTAGATGCTAAATTTAAGCGATTCTTTGAAAATCATCTTCTTTGAAACTACAAAGCCAAATGAAACCAAATTTGTAACAGGTTTCCTGAGAAGGTTTTGTTGCCACAATTTTCAAGAATTTTGTAAATCTTGTGTAATATTTCATCAATATTTTGAAAATCTTCTTTGAAACCACTAGGCTAATTTAAATTAAATTTGTCTTGCCAGACAAGCCAATGTTACATCCAAGATGGCCCCGTTTCTATAATGAGACACATATAAATAGCCATTGTGGATTCATTTTTCAAGCTGGCTTCTGTTCCTATACATAGCAATAACATGAAAAACCAATGCAGATATGGTTTCCAACCACTTTGGTTCCAGTTGCAATTGTAAAAAGGAGGGGGAATGCCATTTCACAAGATTTGCATGTTATTTATCAAAAATGTAAATAAGCTGCCAGTTGAGCGTCACAGGCCCTATTGGGCCTCTTGTTCATAAAGAAGTGATTTATTTTGAATATAAAACATTACCAGTAATTTGTTTTTAATATTGTACCTGCTTATATACCATAATGCATTTCACCATTATAATAGTCCACATCTTTATAGTTACAATCTTAATATCAGTGTCACTCTCAATATGAACATTGTTCCTCTGACTTGCGTTATTTTTTCGATAAACATGTTAACATGTAAATAGTTCCATATTGGTGTATGAAATGTAACAATGCACAGTCTCCACAAATAGTTCCAATTGATAATTCTAATTTATTGTCTTTTGTTTAATCTTGTAATCTAGTCATTATTCACAAAAAGAACACTTATTGTAAATCTAAGGATTTACGTTTGTTTTTTTAATCATTTATCAAGGTATAAACTGTTAAAGAAGGCCAATAACCGCTTCACTGTTTATTTGATTTGTTATACTTTTTTCAGTCTGTTTCAATCACTTGTAGCTGTAAGTGTCCTATTAAGTGGCCACACGTGGCCTACTCTTTTTCAAACCCTACGGAGGTGTCTTTAGTGTGCACTGAGACACAGGACCTCGGTTTTGAGTCTCATCCGAAAACTATTTAGGAATTAGGTATTTAAGAACCACATTGGCTGTCTTTCTTTCCAGTACTAGTATATTTTTAACCTTTAGCCACATTTGATTTGTTTTTAGGTTCAAGATGTTTTATTTTCTCCTGATGGTCAACAGTTTTATTCTTGTAATGATCTTGTAAGCAGAGACTCTGCAGACAGAAATATTATGATATGGGATTACAGCACAGGTGTTGTGTTGTCAAACCAAATATACCAGGTAATCTTTTTATAGATATACAGTTAAACTTACAGGTGTTGTGTTGTCAAACCAAATATACCAGGTAATCATTTATAGATATACAGTTAAACTTACAGGTGTTGTGTTGTCAAACCAAGTATACCAGGTAATCTTTTATAGATATACAGTTAAACTTACAGGTGTTGTGTTGTCAAACCAAGTATACCAGGTAACCATTTATAGATATACAGTTAAACTTACAGGTGTTGTGTTGTCAAACCAAGTATACCAGGTAATCTTTTATAGATATACAGTTAAACTTACAGGTGTTGTGTTGTCAAACCAAGTATACCAGGTAATCTTTTATAGATATACAGTTTAACTTACAGGTGTTGTGTTGTCAAACCAAGTATACCAGGTAATCTTTTATAGATATACAGTTAAACTTACAGGTGTTGTGTTGTCAAACCAAATATACCAGGTAATCATTTATAGATATACAGTTAAACTTACAGGTGTTGTGTTGTCAAACCAAGTATACCAGGTAATCTTTTATAGATATACAGTTAAACTTACAGGTGTTGTGTTGTCAAACCAAGTATACCAGGTAATCTTTTATAGATATACAGTTAAACTTACAGGTGTTGTGTTGTCAAACCAAGTATACCAGGTAACCATTTATAGATATACAGTTAAACTTACAGGTGTTGTGTTGTCAAACCAAGTATACCAGGTAATCTTTTATAGATATACAGTTAAACTTACAGGTGTTGTGTTGTCAAACCAAGTATACCAGGTAACCTTTTATAGATATACAGTTAAACTTACAGGTGTTGTGTTGTCAAACCAAGTATACCAGGTAATCTTTTATAGATATACAGTTAAACTTACAGGTGTTGTGTTGTCAAACCAAGTATACCAGGTAATCTTTTATAGATATACAGTTAAACTTACAGGTGTTGTGTTGTCAAACCAAGTATACCAGGTAATCTTTTATAGATATACAGTTAAACTTACAGGTGTTGTGTTGTCAAACCAAGTATACCAGGTAATCTTTTATAGATATACAGTTAAACTTACAGGTGTTGTGTTGTCAAACCAAGTATACCAGGTAATCTTTTATAGATATACAGTTAAACTTACAGGTGTTGTGTTGTCGAACCAAGTATACCAGGTAATCTTTTATAGATATACAGTTAAACTTACAGGTGTTGTGTTGTCAAACCAAGTATACCAGGTAATCTTTTATAGATATACAGTTAAACTTACAGGTGTTGTGTTGTCAAACCAAGTATACCAGGTAATCTTTTATAGATATACAGTTAAACTTACAGGTGTTGTGTTGTCAAACCAAGTATACCAGGTAATCTTTTATAGATATACTGTTAAACTTACAGGTGTTGTGTTGTCAAACCAAGTATACCAGGTAATCTTTTATAGATATACAGTTAAACTTACAGGTGTTGTGTTGTCAAACCAAGTATACATGTATATGTGCTAAAATATAAAGTTGAATGATTTGGCAACAGTCTTCTCTCCAGATTTACCAAGGTTTTGCTTAAATCCTGCTTAATAAAGAAACAATTCAGACAGCAATGGTGCATAGTTTTTGCTGGGAAATTATATTTCCAAACACAACAAATAGGTTGTCTATCAAGAACACTAACATTTTGTTGATGCTATCTTCAGGATATTTTTGTTTGAAATCCTTATGATGCTTGACCAAATAATCAGAATCCCTATTCAGCACTAGATAGTTGTATCTTGGCGTAGCATTTTTGTTAAAAGAATGACAAGTGAATAATTTTCAATTTAGAATAAGAAATAGTGGTGTAAATTGTAGAAATATCAAATGTTTTTATACTTTTTACACAAGATAAAGTATTAGAATTAAGATGTTTATGTGCGATACTTTTCAGTATACTAGTAGTTCCTACAGTGGTATCAACATTTATGATAACTTTATTGTTTATTAAGTTTTCCAAACCTTTAAGTAAATCCAGGTTGTAAGAGTGAGACATTTTATTGAACTATTTCTTACACTATAACAGGAGAGATATACTTGTGTAAAACTAAAGTTACATCCTTCAGACAGACACCTGCTGGCACAGTCACAAGGGAACTACATTGGATTATTCTCTACAAATAAACCTTATAAGATGAATAAGTCAAAGAGATTTGAAGGACATAAGGTAACAATATAGATGATGATTTTTTTATTTGTTTGTACAAAAGGTAGAAGAGCTTCATAATACTCTGGGTTTATATAATTAAATCTTAATATCAACTAGCCTCAGTTTTGATTAGTTTTCAGAGTTTTCAGTTTTGTAAATTTGTAACAGTTTTCCGAACTTTTTCCTTTATTTGTTGGAATATTGGATCCATATATGGTTTGTACCTTTATATGGTTTGCCTACAAGTCAAGTTTGAATTAGACTCAATTTTGATAAGTGTCTATTTGAAGTTTTCACTTTTGTTGCAGTTTTCCGATTTTTTTCCTTATATTTGTTGAAATATTGGATTCAAATATGGTTTTACCTTTATATAGATGACCTACAAGAAAAGCTCGAATGAGTCTCAATTTAAATTATTTTTGACAGAGTTATGGCCTTTTCAATTTGTATCAGTTTTCCTGTTAATTGTTTAGATTTCCGATCAATGGTGACTGTAAATAAATGGTTTGCGGAACCTTCTACTTAAATTATTTTTGACAGAGTTATGGCCTTTTCAATTTGTATCAGTTTTCCTGTTAATTGTTTAGATTTCCGATCAATGGCGACTGTAAATAAATGGTTTGCGGAACCTTCTACTGAAGATAGTGATTTAAAATGTATGAAAGTATCAGTATGAAATATTGAAAGCCAGCAAAAAGGTGGCTTACCAGACTTTTCTTGTCAAGATATTGGATTCATATTTGGCATGTACCTTTATATTGTTTTTATATAGTCAAGTTTGAATTGTACTCAATTTGGATAAACATTTTGTGTTTTTGAAATTTTCACATTTGTCAGGTTTCCTAGCTTCTTAGTGAACTAATGGATATTCTGTCCTCTTTATGTCAAGGACAAGAGGGAAACTAGGGTTTCTAGTTTTTAGCTCACCTGAGCCTTTTGGCTCAGATGAGCTATTGCTATCTATCACCGTCCGTCGTCCGTCGTCCGTCGTGTGTCGTGCGTCGTGCGTCGTGCGTAAACTTTACATTTTAATCTTCTCCTCCAAAACTACTGAGCCAAATTTGATGAAACTTTGTGATTATTATGCCTGGGTAATAGGCTTTCAAAATTGTGTTCAATGTTTGACCACGCCCAACAATATGGCTGCCGTTACTATAAATAGCCAAAAGACAAAAAAATCTTCTTCTCTGAAACCAAAATGTGCAGGCAAATTTTGATTAGATTTTTGGATTCAGGATCCCTAGATACACTTAAATTGTGTTTTTCATGAAAATTTGACGAAAAATAGGTTACGCGTTTTTTGTGTAAAATTATGTAATTTTTAAAATGAGACATTTATTGCTATAACTTCATAATGGCTGAAGATAATTGTATGGAGTTTTCACTGTTGATCTTGTCTTGCTTTTTTCTTCCGATTGATGTCAAGGTCAAAGGTCAAGGTCATGTCCCAGTTTTTGACCTTTGATAAAAAATGCTATTTTTTAAATATTTCTGGTGATAATGATGTAGGATTTTTGGTTAATTGTAGGTATTGACATGAAGATCATTTTGATATATTGAATAAGGTCATGGGTTCAAAGGTCAAGGTCACAGATGTCCAAGAATACCAAAATAGTTAATTATCTGCAAAACTATGAATTTTTTGTATAGGCATGTATATTAGAATATTGTAGGTAATGGCCCAATGGTCATTTTGATATATAAATAAAGGTCATGAGTTCAAAGGTCAAGGTCACAGATGTAAACAAGTACTGAAATGATTATTTATCTCAAAAACTATAGACTTTTTGTATAGGCATGTATATTAGAATATTGTAGGTAATGGCCTAATGGTCATTTTGATATATGAATAAAGGTCATGAGTTCAAAGGTCAAGGTCACAGATGTAAACAAGTACTGAAATGATTATTTATCTCAAAAACTATAGACTTTTTGTATAGGCATGTATATTAGAATATTGTAGGTAATGGCCTAATGGTCATTTTGATATATGAATAAAGGCCATGAGTTCAAAGGTCAAGGTCACAGATGTAAACAAGTACTGAAATGATTATTTATCTCAAAAACTATAGACTTTTTGTATAGGCATGTATATTAGAATATTTTAGGTTTTATCCTAACGATCATTTTGATATATGAATGAAGGTCATGAGTTCAAAGGTCAAGGTCACAGATGTAAATAATTACCTGAATGGTTAATTATCTTGAAAACTGTTAACTTTTTGTATATGCATGTATATTAGAATATTGTAGGTATTAGCCTAACAACCAGTTTGATATATGAATGAAGGTTATGGGTTCAAAGGTCAAGGTCACAGATGTGAACAAGTTCTGAAATGATTATTTATCTCAAAAACTATAGACTTTTTGTATAGGCATGTATATTAGAATATTTAGGTATTATCCTAATGATCATTTTGATATATGAATGAAGGTCATGGGTTCAAAGGTCAAGGTCACAGATGCGAATGAATACCTAAATGGTTAATTATCTTGAAAACTATTAACTTTTTGTATAGGCATGTATATTAGAATATTGTAGGTACTGGCACAGTGATCATTTTGATATATGAATAAAAAGCATGGGTTCAAATGTCAAGATCACAGATACAAACAAGTACTGAGATGATTATTTATCTCAAAAACTATAAACTGTTTGTATAGGGATGTATATTAGAATATTGGCCTAATAATCATTTTGATATTTGAATGAAGCTCATGATTCAAAGGTCACAGGTGAGCGTTAAGGCCCATGGGCCTCTTGTTAATTCCTTATGTATGCCCATCAAAGGATCAAACTCACAACCTCCCATTCTCAAGGTGAATGCTATAATCACTGAGCCATTAAGCTAGGCCAGGAGTTAACATGATTCTGCTTTAGGAGGATTTCTTATTCAACCATGCAAAAATACTAATTACTACATTGGGGATCTTTGGGTGACCAGTATGTTCAGAAAATAAGGAATATTACATACAATAGTGAAATGTTTTACAAAACAAGTATCTTTTTCACTTTGTTTACAGTTACATGGGTATAAGATAGGATTTGACATCACACCAGATGGCAGCACTGTATATAGTGGAAGTTCTGATGGAAAGATCTACTGTTATAATTATCACACTGGAAAGCAGTTCAGAACACTAGGGACAGGATTGGATGTATGTATGGACATAGATTTCCATCCAATATTGCCGTCCACACTAGTCTGTTGTGGCTGGAATGGATCAGTACAAGTATGGCATTGAAATAGTAAAAGCTCTATTAAATGAGAAGTAATGGTTATGATAATTACGCAGTAAAACAGTTTAAAACACCAATAACAAGACTAAATGTATGTATGGAGATTAAATCCCCCCAATGTTACATCCAGTGTTGCTGTCTACACAGTACAAGTATGACATTGAAATAGTAAAAGCTCTTTTGAATGTGGAATAATCATATGATAATTATACTGGGAAAAAGTAAAAACACCAATAATAGCACTTGATGTATGTTTGAACAATAATTTCCCCCGATGTTACCATCGGTTATCTTTTTATATGGCTGGAATGGAACAACACAGTATCCCATTGAAAAAGTGGATTCTAAAACACAAAAAACAGACACGTGTGCATGGATGAATAAAGATTTCCATCAAGCATTGCCATTCACACTAGTATGCTGAGACTGGAATGAATCGAACATCAAAATAACCACATCTAAAATTGTATAGAACACTAACAACTTTCCCAAATTTCTATCCAGTGCAACCATGAATGTGGATTAATAGTTATGATAACTACACTTGATATCAGTTTAAAACATCAACAACAGGACCGTATGCATGTATGGACATTAATCTCCCTCCATGTTACCATCTTCTTTTGTTTTATATGGCTGGAATGGAACACCAAAAGTATACCATTGAAACAGTGGAATCTAAACCTGTGTGCACAAATATAGATTTAACTACTGCAGAAGCTCAATTGGTAGAGTGCTTGCTCCATAAGTGGGAGGTTGTGGGTTTGATCCCCAGCCGTGTCTGACCCAAGACTTGAAAATGGGCAGTGACTGTTCTTTCGCCAAGCACTTGGCATTATGAAATGAAAGTTATGGTTCTTTTGGATGGGAACTTAAAATAAATGAAGTCTTGTGTCACAGTGGGCTTTGCACGCTAAAGAACCCTGTTGTATAATGCCATCAGTGCAATGCACAGGTAAAATTTCTGCTTGCAATGTCTCGATATAAGCGAAATATTCATGACTGGGACGTTAAACACCATTACTCAACTCAACTCAACATTTATATAAAATTTAACGTGTATATAAAATTTCTATCTACTCTAGTTTATTCTGGCTGGAATTGAACAATAAGACCTTGGTATTGAAATTAGCAGATGTTTAGTTAGAAGAATTAGCTCTTATATTTATCCCACTGAAAAACACCGTAGAACACCAACAATAAATATTGTTTTTGTATCGAGTCTATGGACCAATTTCCATCTAATATCCCCAACCAATATTGTCTTGTTTGTGGCTGCAATGACATATTACAAGTGTAGCATTTGAAATAGACACTCTAGAAAGCAGTTTATGACTCTATACTAAGTGTGTATGACCATGATTACTACTTTGTGTTGACATCCACGCTAGAGTGTAGTGACTGGAGCAGAGTAATACAAGTGTCAAACTTACTCCATAAAGTATTGACTTACAACATCTACATTTTTGTGAAAAGAAAAAGTCATAATAAAGAATGTGCATATTCACAAATAATCATCAAATCATCAAAAACAAACATACCAATTCCTTTCCAAATCACAATCCCAAAGCAAAATAAAAACTTACTCGCATTAACCAGGAAGGTAGGATCGGATGTTTTGGGAGGATAAGCATCTCTTGCTACTTTGGCCACATGTGAAATCAATATTGAGAATGAAAGTAGGTAGTATGGAACATGAATATATCCAGGGTAATTTTGGATACATAGACATTATACTTATCACCAATATTGTGATGACTGCTTTAACATTCTGTGAGTGTCTTGATAAGCCTAGGCTTACAATATCCCTGTCAACAATTTATATTCAAGCATCTTGCTTTGTTGTATAAAGTTCCTGCAGTGGGTGCAAGTTCTACATTATATATTATTTTATTGTGAAACAAACACTTCATATGCAGGAGAAGCAGGTATACTGCTGCATAGAAAAAGTGAAGTTGAAAATAGAAAATTCGAAGCTTTCCATACATCTTCAAGTGTAGTCTTCTTGCACATCATAATTGATGTACAAGTTCACATACAAAATAAAACATGAGTAATCAGTCCTATCCTTTATTTCAAGCCCACTAGGATAGATGACATTTGCATGATCTCCAGATTTTAGTCGAGTTGACGCTCCCATAGGTTCAATACTTGAACCTAGAAATGCTTTTTCCTATGAAGTTTTTTTGTTGTTTCGTATTACTTAGGGTTCCTAGAGTAAAATTAGGTTAGTTGCCCCGAGGGCAACATTGGGCAAATTGCATAATTTGCATAAATCCAAGATGGCTGCCTGAGGCCATCTTGTAAATCTCACATTTGTAAGAATTGTTCTACAACAGCAAGTAATATATCATTTTATATGTTTTCAGGGACGAGGAACTCATTTCTGATGTTGGTTTTAACATTTGTGGCCATTTAAAGACTGTTTGACTATTTTTGCCGGACAAAGGAAGACGTAATTTTTAGGATTTTGAAATTTATTAGAGTGTACTGGTATTAGATGTAACTCAGTTGATCACAATCAATGCTGTGTTACTCGACCATTAATATAAATGCATTTTATTTATTTCCAGGCTTTAAGAAATAACAGATATGGATGGTAAGTGTATTATTGCAACCTGCAGTAAACCTGGTCCAGTACAAACGGTCAAAGTTCAAGCTGTGAAAAAAATCCTTGAGTGTGCAATAGAACGCCATGATGATGAAATGTGCATAAAAATACAATCTGTTTTGACATCTCAGGGAGAACAAGCTGCAGTGGACATTCATAAAACGTGTTACTGTAATTTCACTTCAAAAGACCATATAAGGAAACATTTAGCGAAAAAACGAAAAGAAGGTGAAAGTGATGAAGTCCCGGCGGCAAGAGTGAGGCGGTCACAAGTAATAGATTTTAATTTCAAAAACCAGTGTTTGTTTTGTGCTGAAATATGTAAACCAAAAGATCCAAAGCATCCTGATAGATAGGACAGAGTAATACAATGTGAGCGAATAGGTATCAAAGATACAACACCTTTTAAAGACATTGTACTTCAATATTGTGCAGATCGTGCTGACACTTGGAGCAGTGAAGTTGCCCTCCGCTGTCATGGAGTCCATGATTTATCAGCCGCTGAAGCTCAGTATCATCATCGATGCTATGACGACTTCCGAAAAATGCCAGCTCACAAAGAGCAGACACCTGAGATGGATGATAAAGCTTTACAACAGTTAGTTGATCAGATGTATATGGATCGCAAGACATGTACTTGGACATCTATAGAGCTTCATGATAAATATGTTACTAATGGATGTAATCTAACACGAAAACAAATGTTTACCAAGCTTACCAACTATTTGTGTGATGATATTGTAGTTTTAAGCATCCAAGGATGTGCTTCTATTGTTGGCTTCAGGGAGTATGTTGGCAAAATAGTTAAGATTTCAGAGGTTGATTCTGCTGATGAGGACAATGAAGATGCACTTGTTAGAAAAGTCATAAATGAAGCTCGTGCAATTCCTTTCAACAACAAAAACTATGATCTAAGTGATTTTAACTTTACTAAAACCAAAGAAAAGACTAGCTCCACTTTGCTTAAATTTGTTTCGAAGCTTGTTTCCAACGGAGAAGTTAATAAAGCCTCATTGTCACTATCACAGTCAATTCAGTCACATATAACCACGATTGGAAACCAAACTACACTTGGACTTGGTATTAAACTGCACCATAAGTTTGGCAGCAGTGAACTGATACGTATTTTACATGAACATGGATACATCGTTTCATATGATGAAGTTTTACGGTTTCGAAAATCTGCAGCAAAATCTGTACATGATAATGCTACAACCTTCCACAAATTGATGGGGTTGAGTCGAACAGTAGGACTCATTTTTGGGTGGTATGATAATTTCGATCTACTAGTTTCTACTCCAAACGGTCGCCGTGAGACACATGCTATGGCTACAGAGTTCCAGGTCCATCCAGCTGGTATAATTGAAACCGGCAGTGTACAGTCTAGGTTTGGCTCACTAACTTTTCCTCGTCTTACCATTAAGCAGACTAAGCAAGCAACATTTGAAACTACTGTTCCACTCATACATTATACCGGTCCAAAGAAAGTTATACCTCCAGCAGTGCCTACCATCAAGGCTATAGGCAAAAGGTATTCTGATTTGCACAATCAGCAAATAAGTTTATTGGCTGCTCAAGAAAAGGACACACCAATGGCTCAATAGTCTAAGTCAAGAGGAAGATGCAATGGAATGGAATGGCTTTAATAACCTATGTGCTCGGAATGAGGGAAATTTGAAACGTGCTTGTACTTATATGTTTGGTCCGTTGATTGATGCACCACCATCACACCCTGACACGATCCTTACAACTCTAGCTTATATGCAGCAATCACTGGTGGATATGGGCATGGAGAAAGTACATCTCTGTATGGACATGCAGCTTTATGCTGTGACGAAACAAGTGTGTTGGTATCAGCCTATGCAGTTTGGTAATGTAATTGTTCATCCTGGTGGTATGCATATTATACAGTCCTTCCTTAGCTGTATAGGGAAACTTATGAATGGATCCGGACTGGAAAGCTATGTTGCTGCAGCATACGGTGGTTTGACTGGAATCTTTAATGGAAAGTCATGGGTAAAAGCTATGCGAGCTTTTCGTGGTGTAGCAGCTGCACTTCTAAAGTCATTTTTGTCAACTGGGACAAAGTCGTTTGCAGAAATAGAAGAGTACCTTGAAAGTGTCCGCGTACATCCCACTGGACGGCATTGGGTGGACAATTTTCTATTTCCAACGCTTCTTGTTCATCAGTTTGAACGTGCCGAAAGAGAAGGTGATATCCATTTAAGGGTTCTTGCTATGAAACGCATGCTGAAATATTTCTTTCTTGCTGGACATGCACAGTATGCTCGTTATCTGACACAGTATTTGCTAGAAATGCATGTTTGTCCTGTAGAAGATACAGTAGATCTTGCCTGTAGACATCATGATGGTTATTGGAATGCTGTCTCAGCTGACCAGTTTGGAGAACAAACTGGTATCAAAATTGGAAAAGGAGCCCTCAAAGGCATGACTATTTCGACTGATCTTGTTAGTGAGTGGATTGATGCGTTTCCAATTACAGTGTATATCTCAGATCGATTGAAATCTATATATTCTGAGTGTGATCCAGACCATAACTCTGAACAAAAACACAAAGAAGAGTCTAAGTCTCGACGTTCCATTGATGCACATGACCGGAATCTTATTGTTGCTGCAGTAGACAAATACACACATCCTCTAGATGATAATAGACCATATCTGTATAACCCAGTCACTGGCCAAATTGCTTCAAATGACGTCAATGTGGCAGATTCACTTGTAATGGACGAGAAGATGGAGTACAAATACATATCGAGTCTACCTGATGGATTTTATAATGCCATCAGTAGTCCTATAAAGACAATGAGTGTATCTAGGCGCCGCAGTCAAGATGCAAAAACAAAGCCAGTCATTGATCTTGGAAACATTTTTCTTCGGTTACTGTTGATTGGACAGCAACGACAGATTGAGCTTGCGCCTCTATTTGCATATGAATTATGTTCCGTCCCTTCTTCGCTGGTGGATGGAAATTGTTGTCTCCGGAAAGGCATAAAGTCAGCTCTAGTAAAACGGCTTGGTGTAGTTGAACTTTCCCCAAAACTCCCTGACACGGTCATAGTTGATGTTTCACAACTTTTCTACCATATCGTTTGGCCACATGGCGGCAACCCATCAGATTTGATTGCATCTATCCAAAACAGGTTGTATCAGTACCCAGACAATTCAAAGAAAATTGTTGTTTTCGACAAGTACCATCAAATATCTGCCAAGGACCATGAGAGACTGAGACGCTCCGGTGAATCCGTTATTGATTACGAGTTCTCGCTGACAAGCAATCTACCCAAGAGAGAAGCCATTATGAAAAGTAAAAACAACAAAAGAATGCTGGCTAGTGTGTTGAGTACATTTGATCTGGGTGAGAATTGTACGATGGAAACTGCAGATGATGGTGGTTTTGGCCATGATGAAGCAGACATAACTATGATTTCGTATGTTATGCAGGCCGCAGAAGCAGATCAGGGTATTATCCGTGTGCTGAGTGACGATACAGATGTTTTTGTGTTGTTGGTATACTGGGTGTATAAGGCACAACTGCAATGTGAGGTACAGATGGAGCGATGGGATGGCACGGTTCTGAACATCAATGGAACTTGTGATGATCTTGGTTCGAGATGCCTTGAGCTGCTAGGCATGCATGCTCTTAGTGGCTGCGATACTACATCCTATCCCTTTGGAAAAGGAAAACTATCGGCACTAAACACACTTCTTAATGGTGATTTTCCTGGTTTATCTGATGTCCTTGGAGAGGTTAACAAAACTCATGAACAACTTATTAATGCAGCTGAACCCTTCTTTGTTGCTCTTTATGGGCAGCCAGCAGGAACAACTATGATGTCTGCTCGCTACAGGCTCTTTATAAAGAACAAGAAAAGCCCCAAAGTTATGTCTTTGCCTCCAACATCACAAAATCTGTTGCAGCATATCCTGCGGGCTCACCTCCAAGTTATGTTGTGGAAGTCTGCTGACAGTCAAAGTCCTCCTGAAGAGTCCAAGGTGATTACCGACTTTGGATGGGAATTCAAAAATGAACTACCAATACCAGTTATAGCCAAAGGAGACCCGGCACCACCAGAACTTCTTGACGTCATTCGATGCCAGTGTAAGGCTACAAATAATAAGTGCATCACTGAAGGATGTGGATGCCATAAAGAACATTTGTCATGTACATCATTTTGTAATTGTTCTGGAGGTTGTGAGTGTTTCAATCCTTATACAAATCAAACTTCATCATTGCTTTCCGAAGAAGATCAAGAATCAGATACTGAGGACACTCAAGAGGAGCAATATAGTGTTCTTTCTGACTATATTTTATCTGAAACAGAGGAGGAATGGGATGATTAATGCAAACTGATCACCCTTTTCTATTGTGATTAAAGAAAAGAGTTTTATCAATACACTGTCTTTGTTATCATTTATTGCCTATCACAAAATGAATCTTAAGAGAGTAGCTTGATAAATATTATAGCAATGGTGATATTAAATGAAAAACTAATACCAGAAATGAGTTTCTCATATCTAAAACCCCCTAAAAAGATATATTACAACCTATTATTAATTTGCTTTTATATAGAATTAGTATTTCAAGTGGCGTCCGTCGGCCATCTTGAATTCTTTATAAAACTCCGTGTTAAGTGTATCATATGTAAAATTAAACATCAGAAATGGGTTTCTCATACCCCAAAACACCTAAAACGACATATTACAAGCTATTTAAAGATATTTAATATAAATGTTAGTACTTCCAAATGACGTTTGGCAGCCATCTTGGATTTATGCTTATTGTGCAAGTTGCCCAAACTTGCCTCAAGGGCAACTAGTCTAATTTTGTTCAAGGACCAATAAGGAAATCAAAACATCAAAAAAACTTCATAGGAAAGAACATTTCTAGGTTCGTTAAATGCCTACTCGACTATTTAGGATCACTTAGAACATCATCTATATATCTATGTGTATTGGAGTGATTTGAATTCTGCTTCATACGAGTAAAGAAACAAATCAGAAAGCAATGGCGCATATTTAGAAACCTTACATTTTGTTGATGGTGTCTTCAGTATATTTTTGTTTGGAATCTGCATGGTGTTTAACAAAAATACCAGAATCCCTGTTCAGCACAAGATATTTGTATCTTGGCTTACCATTTTTTTAACCACTTAATTTTTATTGGAATGGAAGCACTTTAAGTTATGTGAACTTTATACTCCATATTTTCATTTGAATAAAGTGAAGGACATACGTTACATTTGCTGTTATGAGGTCAATCACTCTTAGCAATTTTGAGTTCATTAAAAGGGATTAAGAACAGCACCACCTGAATTCAAGCATTTTTCTCTGCATGAATTGGCAATGGTTCTTATGTTTACCAAATCAAATCTATATTGTTTAAAGCATCGTGAAATAAAAGTTACAATCATTTTTAGACAGTCATATAGTTAAGATGACCCATGGTGACGATTTCATTGCGTATTCGGTCACAGCAACCTTCAACACAAGTGTTACAAAAAAGCTGTTGCAACATACATTATGATAAACATGGTAAACACAAAATACTAGTAATACACCCAGGATACCCAGAATATATGTGACGTCCCATATAGTCCGAATCGTTACTGTAAATAAACATCACCATGTGCTTTCTAAAGATAGAACTTCGCGTTTCACCATCCAAATGCAACGCGCAATCTGATTGGTCAATGCAGATTAGTTATGTCTTCACGATGCGAATATGACGGAGCTGAAATTATGTATTTCTACCGATATCGATGGATTTTAATTAAAAGTTAAGGATGGATCGGTATGTCATATACCATTTTTTGAATTTAATCATAAAATACATTCAAAAAATGGTATATGACAATATTGTTATACTAGTATACCATTTTTTGAATGTATTTTATGATTAAATTCAAAAAATGGTATATGACGGGTAGATAAATGTTTTAGAAAGTGTTCCATGTTGTCAGCAAGAGCAAGGTAAGGAAATACTGGAAGTTATCAACGCGTGTTTTCGTTTCTGCCATTTTCGCCAGAAATTTCAAGAATTCAATAATGGAAGCTGTCGCAAAAAGTCGAAAAATTAAAATGGGGTTTAGTGGGCTGATTAGTCGGACTACGTCCCATAGTTCCATACCCCTTTAAAGTTTCATTTTGATTACACACATAGTAGATGTAGCTAGCTAAACAGGAGTTCCATATCCTTCCGGAGCACCCTGCTGACTACCCTAGTGGAACTTTACGTGTTGACCAAATTTGTCAGTTTCAAAAATTTCATTTTGATGTGGACATGGATTAGTTTTAGGTTTTTTTATTGAAATGTAAAATGAATTATACCTTTGCAAGGTCCCATAGTTCAATGTTCCTTTCATTATCAAATTGATTTTGCATGTGGCTAGTGTAGCTAGGTAGACGCGATTACCCAGCCATGGTGGAACTTTATGTGTTTACTTAATTTGCCAGTTTCCAAAGTTTTTGATTGTGACCATGCTAAAAGTTTGATAAAAAAATTATGGATTGCGTTGTACCAAGTATCCGGTACATGCATCATAAATTGAGCCAAAAATCAATCATCAGTATTGTGCTCAGCATAATACATCAAATCTCTAATAAATATTTAAAATTCAGAAAGCTGCACAATGGCACCAGGTTTAGTTAAAGAAATGATAGCCACAGGAAAAGTGAACATACTTTATATTCCAGAATCTAACAAATTGACCATTAAAATTGCTTGGTTTTTTTTAAAAAATATTATCACTTGAAGGAACGTTTTTGAGCAGCCTCTTATTAGTAACTAGGTACAAGTACAAAACCAACAGAAGATTACTCCTGTATAAATCATTGCAAAATGTCCAACTTAAAACTATTGTTTGCTTCAAAACTGCCGTTGGTTTGTTCTTTTGAAATACTCCAATTATTACTGCTACATTTCGAAAAATCGGTTCTACATAATATATGATGAATTAAATAACCAGTTTTTCTCAATATGCTTATTTCGCGGGATTGTTGTATCGTGTTTTAGTTGTTTTGGTCCTGATTAAAAGAGGAGCAAGCTTTTCATCTGGAATGTTTTGTATTATGCTTATTTAACCATTGAACTCTCTAGAAATGGCGTAAATAGTGCTATAACTTCCATTGCCGTACAAAGCAAACTGAATAACGGATACAAGCGCGTTATGATTAGTTTGCTTTATCTAATGGAAGTTATAGCACTATTAACGCCATTTCTAGACAGTTCAATGGTTATATTTACATTTCGCAATTTTTGAAAATCTTATTTTTGTTTCTGTATAACATTATAAACGCATAGCAGACGGCCTCAATTCCCTTGTGGAAGTCCATGTATGAAAAGTTAATTTCTCAATTTCAAAGTTTTTACTTTGCTTTAGTTTGTGATTTGGACATGGATTAGTATGTTTATTTTGAGTATCTGAAATAAATTTTGTTTTAAAAATGACAAAAGAAAAAAAAACTAAATTGTTTAGTATTTTCTACATATATTTTAACTGTTCTTTTTCTGATGACAGCTAGTGTGATTTTTGGATGTAGAATTCACTGTTTATTGTAGTCTTACCATCATAATAGTTTCACACATATAAAGATAACTTCAAAAGAACAAATTGAAATATTATTGATCAAAGATCTGTCTCTTTATATCATCGAGCTTTGGTCTATCTTTAGGATTATTGGCTGTACATTCCAGATAGATGTACTCAAGTTGATTGACTTTAGCTTTTGCATTAATCCCATGAATTAAACACCCAAGGCTGAAAATATCTGATGCTGGTGTGGACGGCTGTCGCTTGCGTACCTCCGGTGCTAAATAATAATAGGCTTTTAAATATTCCTTAGAACAAGGGTACACATAACCCTTTTTATATGTTGCATTTCCCATATCTATATACCGTATTGGATAGTTCCGACGTGTGACGTCCACCAAAATATTATCTGTCTTTATGTCGTTCAATAATATATGTTTCTTGTGGATGGCTTCTAATCCTGTCACCAACTGATGTGCAATGCTTAACCAGCCACGTTTAGTCGGTTCTTTACATTTGGGCATTTTGTTGCACAAATCCTTCAATGTGACACCGTGGCCATAATATTCCTGGACCAGAACTAGCGTCGAATCGAACGAAGTTATCGTACCGGGATACATAATACCGATACATTCCGGTACATACCCGGTATCGTATAAATGTATCAGTACTCGAGCCTCGTGAAGGATATCATCGTTAGTGATTCCACTCTGAAATTCTTTGATGATTACTTCCTTGTCTAGAAGATCACTCGTTGCTAAGTAACAACTTCCGTAAGCACCGCTGCCAACCATTATATCAATATCTTTGTCATCGGTAACATTCTCGAATTGTTTAGAACTAAGCAATGGCACGTTATACTTTCTAGTGACTTTTAGTTTACTGAAGGATATATTGAAAATAGGGATGGCTCTTTTTCTTCTTGTTTCGAAGAGATAATCTCGGGTGATTCTTTCGGTTTTTCTTTAGAACTTTTGCAGCTTATCTCAAACGTATTTTTACCATATTTTGAGGGGATGTTTAGAGATGCTTTTTCACCCTTTTCTTGTATCTTGCTTTTGTTTTCATCATTTTTCGACGGTATTTTCATCTGAATCCCATCGTTCCAAAACTGAACTTCTAGATCTTCAGAAGCAGTTTGATACTGTGAGCTTGGAGTATTTTCCTCATCCGCATCAGTTGGCAACAAACCACCCCGAGGCGTTTTATTTCTGCCCCTGTTACTGCTTATTATATAATCTGTAAAACTTTCTGACGTCGATTTTCTCCATTCTTTCATCTCTTCGTGAAGTTTTTCACTGAAGTCAATTTTATTTTGCCTACCTCGACAATAATCATATTTATAGTTATTACTGCTTGTAACTATCTCTGAACTTAGACTTGTTATAGGTGCTAAGTCATCAGATGTTCTACCTTTATTTAATTCATTTACTCTGCCACATCTCCTACTCTGTACAACGACATCATTGTTTTCAATGTTGCTTTTCGATGTGTGTACTTTACATTTTGATATTTGCTCTTTTCTCATCTTCTCTTTATCTTCCGGTCTTTCATCGCCAAACTGACTACGGTTGTTTGAAAACGATGGTATATAACCTATTTCTTCCTGATTTTGACATTCTTGTAAACTATTTGTCATTTCTCCTTCAGATTTTGCTGCTACTGAAACGGACGCAGATGTTTTGTCGTCCTTGTTTTGGACAAGATCATTTACTTGAGGCGCCTTAGTTTTCTTGTACTCTTCGAATGTTATTGTATTTTTTCTCCTGTATCGATCGTTTTCTTTACAAAAGAAACTAGGAACATACTCTTCTGTGCTTCTCCTGCCATACATACATGTATTCGATCCAAACTGTACCATGTCACCTGTACCTGGTTTTTTAACAAAGTGTAAATCATCCTTTAATTCGAAGTTCAATTCAGTTTTCTTTTTATTGTTAAAAATGCTGTTGCTTATCTTCTCAAGTTTGTCTATGGTATTCGCCAATGGACTATTTTGCATTTGCCTGTTTCTAGATACTTGACGTGGAATTCTACTCGGGCCTCTCTTATGTGTATTCTGTTTTACTCCTTGTAATTCTAAATAATTTGGTGAATTTGGTCTTTGTGAAACTTGTGAAACATCTTTTTTTTCTTTGCTGGAAAGTTCATTTTCACTTTTATTAGAGACACTGTTTGATGATTTGATGTAATCCAGAATATATCGAATAAGCTCATCGCCATCAAGATCTCTACGTCTATCATTTATGTTTGAAGCGGACTTCGTATCGCCTTTACTGTATCGACCACTTCCAGTTTTTTCTGCGACACATCTGTAAAAATCATTTTCATAGACGTTTGTAAAATTGAAATCCATTTTTCCCGTTTGATGAGCTGCGCCCTCCGAGGCTCTAAAGAGCAACTTTGGGCGAGGTGTATCCGAGTTTTTTCTGCTTGGAATTCCAAAAAATTTCTTATCCTTCAAGCCAAAAATTAAATATTTGTCTCTGTTTTTCATATCATGAGTTTTTAAATCTATATCATTGATACCCATCGTCTGTAACAGTTGATGTAGATCTTCATAATTGCAATACATGACAACAACAGCTTCGGTTTCTAGCAGACGGTCCATGCATGGCTTATTGCAATTTTGCACCTTTTCAGAAGTAATACCTGTTTCTCTAGCATTAAAACTTTGTTCGGGGAATCCTGTCATTCCTTGTGGCTGTAGATGAACTCTTTCTATGGTTGCTACATTTTCTTCCTCTATTTTCGTATTTTTATCATTATCCCTGAAATTATTTGAATTATATTTTATGTATTTTTAAGTGACATTGAAAATAATAAATGTACAATGTGTCAATAAACAGTACAGGACTCCTAGAATAGTATGGTAGCAATTGGGTCGGATGTGAGACAGCAAAAGTAGTTCGTATTACAAACCAAGAAACCAAGAAATATTTAAGGCTTAGACCCCGCTGATTTAAATTTGTTGATAGATAGTACTTTACAATATTGCCAGTGTAAGAGCTACTGAGTTCTGCACAGAATTGGTACTAATTTCCCATGAAAAGACTTGAACCACACAATTGTTTATCAAACAATACCACGTGCTTTAGCATGGCAGACGCAGTTTCCTTTGACAAAGAAAGGAGAATATTTAAGGACTCGGAAACAATGCGTGTCAAGTTATGTAGTTTGTAGGTTTTGCTAACCATTCTATTCTATGTAATTGGCCTACTGTAAGTGTGGTTTTATTCGCGGTGTACTTATTTTCGCTTAATTCAATTTCGCCATGGGTAAAATAATATACATGTATATATTCGATCTTATAGTTCATTCCCGCGAAAGGTCGGAAAGTTAAAAAAAACCGCGAAAGTTTGAAGTTTTGTGGTTGCCATAGAAACAAAGTGTTTGCCTTTTTTAAAGATTTGCATTTGGGTCATAAATGCAGTGCAGAAATAATTTTTAATTCATGTTGTTTCTGAAAAAATATTCAAATACTAAATGTGTTATGAATAAAATTGGCTTATTTATTACATTAATACAAAGAAATACATATTTTAAGTTTTTTTTTAATTTTTTCCTACACATCGGATTCAGCTGCGATACTGTATTTTATTAATATATCATTATATGATGGTATTTGGTAACGTAAGACGGTTTTCAGTTAAATGCCAACCTCTTACAGAACGCTTTAAACATAAAATACAACATTTGGAATATTAGTCCAAGACAGAAACAAACAAATGTTTGTGCTATATTTGGTATACAATAGGTTTTATACTGAAACGAGTGGCTGTGTAATGCCCCAGTCACACATTCACGGATCACCTCGCAGTTACCACTACGGACTAAAATTCATGGATGGCCCCGGAAAAGCCATTTTCCGTAGTCCGGCACGGATTCGATGTGGGCGCACTAGTACGTAGTTAAGCGTATTCTTGACGAGCACGGGTTAATACGGTTTTGGTGGGGACTAGAACGGATCAGTACGTTCTAATACAGTTTAGTAAGGATACACTACAGTTGTTTGATCCGTGGTCAAATTTTGAACATGTTCAAAAATTGTCACGGATATAGAAATACTACTACGAATGACTACGTATGATTACGGCTACTATACCACTACAGATTACAACGAATGATGCCTTATCGTATTCGTAGCTAATCCGCCGAGGTGATCTGTGAATGTGTGACTGGGGCATTAAAAAAGTTACAAAAGTAACTCAACTCTGTCCAATTTTGTCATTTGTCACAATATCGTGTCTACTCCATACCTTTCACATTTAGAGATGGATTTTGATTAAACTTGGTACAAATATAAACCAACAAGAGACGATATGTTGCATACAAATTTAGGTGTAAAAGTCATGGGTCAAGGTCACAATGTCAATTCACAGAAATAATAACTCAGCAAAGTTTCGGGTATTGACTCTTAAGAGACTCCTCTTGTTTTGAATAACTATTTATATAAGCAGTGGTTCCCCTTACCTAACGCAGTTTATCTCAGAGCGTGGTGACAAATTCTGCTGGAATATTTTTCCTTTCTCTGTTTTTTCGTTGATTTTACAGTTGATGATCTCGTACAGTGGGTCATCATTAGCCAACAGTTTTTGCCATTTGAGTTGTGGAGATTTATTATAACTTCTACTTCCCGTGACAGAATCGACTGAGTACAGTCCTAGTTCTGTTTTCACTAAGACAATATTTTCTTTTGAAGAATCCATGTTTGGATGTTATTTTCTTCAAAGCTTCTGTGTGGTTCTAAATGTGAAAAAATACACAATTGTTAAATATTGAATATCTATCACTGACATAATTACTATGACGGTTTCCTCCGCCAATTCTGGCTTTTGCGTGGCCAGATTCTTTTGAAAATCAAAACTCGTGATTAAAAACTAAGAGGTAAACTAGATCTATTGTTTACTACGATATTTTACCATTGACAGAAGTGTAATGTTCTATAAACTGCTTTGATTTAGTGAAACCTAGTCACAATTTTTGCAAAATGAAAAAAATGGATTATTCGCAATTCACAAGAACAAAGTTAAAATAAAATGTTCGCAATAAAGTTTTGCAGTAAAAGAGGGTGTTAGCGTGCCACTCATTGTGCACGCATTGTATAAATTTGCGGGAAGCTCTTCGCCATCGGAACTGGTAAAAAAATCGGATCGAAAATACAGGCGAAACACGAAAGAGAGAAAATAAGTGTTAGACCAGGATTTTACCAACCTCCCTTTCAATATTCACTTAATTTGAATTCTAATAAGCCGATTGTGATAAATCTCAAAACAATGGTGGTTTTGCAAACATTGTAAAATGCATTTACGTGCGCATTGGAAATTACAGACAACTAGACGAGCATCACCAATAAACCGGAGATAGATATGGAAAGATTTTTCTCAACTTTATAAACATCTTTATAACCCTTCTATTTAAAAAAATCTCTTAAAATGTCGCTCTTATGAATGAGATATACCCGGTACTTTTAGGGAGATACTTATAGGAAAATGAAATGTTCAAATACCTGGAGATTTTTCCTTTTGTCTTTCGGTTTGTTTTTTTCTTCGTGTAAATACTGCTAAACTCAACAATTTCCTTCCCTCCTATGGGTTACCGTTGTCATGACGTCTTGTTATCTATGACGTAATTTTATTTTATCCCAGAAACCCCAGTGAAATTCCGACTGAATCGCTAACTTCCGCCAAATGAGATCGTTTATGAAACATTTTATTCCAAGAATACAAATACAAAAGTTTACTCAATAAAATCCTAAAATGCGAAGCTCATAACGTATGTATAAGGCGTGAAATCATACGAACAGTTTGAGCTCGGAAATTCAAGCTGTCTTTTGATGGATCAAGAAATCCCCGTCACTTGTGGGCTAGGTTCGATCCCCCGCAAAAAACAAACAAGAGATGGACTGACTTTTGTGAAGGTTCCTTTATTAAACTGTTTCATGTCGATATACAATATCGATTTCCGGAGATCGGAACAAAATCCGGAGACCTCCGTCAATTTCAGTTCTGACGGTCAATCCGCATTACAACATTCTTTTGACGGGGATTTTGCGATATTCTAGACCAAGCTGTTATAAAATTCTTTGATTTTGACAGAAGCTATCGATACGTTATTTAATTAAACCAGAAAGAAATCTGTAACATGAAAAGCATATACTTGATAACAGCCAAAACTGTACCACCAAGAAAACGACACAATACAAGCACAGCAACAAAAGACAAGAAAAGACAAACACCCAAATTATAAAATGTCCTTCTTTGGACAAATGGTGTGATTAATGTAGTTCATGTATCAGGGTGTCCTCTGGCAAACCTACGGGGCCCCTTTGGTGACATGTAGAAATGCATTTCAAACTCGTGTACTGTGACCAACCGTAGCAAGTTTAATTGTCCTGTGTATCGGACTTTCTTTCTGAAATACACCCAGTTGTATCAGGAGCGTCATTCTGAATCCCTGAAGCTTTGACAAAACAAAACAGTCTAGAAAAACGTTCCTGCTCTTGGTTTGAAAACAAGCCAACACGCTGACGTACAAGGAACTATGGAATTTAGGTAAGTTGACACATATAAGGACCCCTGTCCCAGTGTTGAGATATCTTTCTCTTTGGAAGACGATAATATAATAAAATTATTGCTTTTCACGTGTCTTTGTAGGAAACTTTTCTGTACTGATTTGCAGAAGAGATCGCACCCAGCCTCTCGTCGCTGTGTTCTACTTGTTACATAGCCTGCTAGCCTCGATACTCGCTTATTCAACTGGTTTCTGAAATGCAATGCGTCGGTGCCAATATAAACGTCATAGTCCAAGAGATCATGGCTAAAATCCGGGTGAACGAGGCCAAAAGGTTTGAAGGTTGATTCTTGTAGGGAAATGTCCCTAGTTACTGAAAACCCATTTCTTACGCGTCAAATCGTTTCCGATTTTTTAATCAGAAACAGTTTTTGAAGAAAAGCCTCTGCAAATGTTAAATTTTGGTAAAAAATAAAAAGTCCAAATTTTGAAGCATTTTGTGGCAAAAACAACACAGAAATGTTCATTCTATCTTTCATTGTGGACACATAATAGATTAAAATGCAAAACATCCTGACAGTTTTCCGATTTTGTGTCAAAAATTTAAAATAAGCGATAAAATCGATGCTGTAAACTGCGTTTTTATCATATCTACCGTCTTTCGATTCTTGTAAATCTGTTGTTTATGCATTAAATATGACAAACTATATATTTTTATAAAGCCTTGGTAGTGCTGTAGATAAAAATGTTACAAAACTTCGGAAATATGGAACCTTAATACCGTAGCAAATTATTATGTTTCCCCTACCCCAAAAATACGAAAATGTCAAAAATTCATTATTTTGGCCCATGCTTGCCGATAAGTGTTTAAAACAAATCATTATTGTTTGTTACATCTCCCGTCTGTTCCCGACATATTTATAAAACAATTATATGTAGAGTGCTTGGTGATTTATATGAAAATTTGCACTTTTCATGTAACAGTAGTTTGGAAAATGAGTTTTCATTAAATCATTTGTACTCTACTTCTTGTAATTTTGTTATATAGGCATTGAATCTCGAGATTATATATTTCTGTATTGCCATGGTACATTTGAGTCTGACAACATAAAAAACTATCGGAAATACCGAAGTTTATAGACGAAACGGATAAATTTATTTCCCCTACCCCAAAATTGAAAAACATGTGAAAATCCATTTTTATGCAATATATGCCGATTTGTGTTTCTAATGAAGATTTCGAGCAAAAGTACCGCAACAATGATAAAACAAGCTTCGAGGATTTTAAATATTTGTGAAATGCTTTAGCTTAAGGACAGATAGGACTAACTAATATAATAAAATTGCTTATTTTATTCATTTATATGTAAAATGCTAAAAAAAAAGGAGCTTTGCCTCTTGTATTTTTGTTATTTAGGCATTGAATCTCGACTGTTATCTATTGACGTAATTCCTTGACATATAAGTCTAATTACACCAAAAACTGTCGGAAATAGCAAAGCTTGTAGATGAGGCGAATAAATTTATTTCCCCTACCCAAAATTGCAAAAAATGTGAAAACCCTGTTTTAGCCAATATGTAACAATTAGTATTTCTAATGGAAGTTTCAAGCAAATGTGCATGTAAGAATGGAAAAAGAAGCTTGAAGGATACAAAATAATTTACAAAATGCATCATTTCAATGGCAGATTGGTCTAATTATTCATAGAAAAATGCCTACTTCTTTCATTTTCAATTCAATGTGCTATGGCAAAAAAGAATCTTCGCTGTTTGTATTTTTGTTATATAGGCATTGACTTTCAAATATCAGATATTGATTCAATGCGCTTACACTAAAATCATTAAAAACATGAAAATATTTCGGAAATGTCAATTTTGGTAGCTGTCATGAATCAATTGATTTCCCCGTCTCCAAAATATGAAAACATAGAAACCCTCTCCAGGCTAAGAAGTCATAGCTTACCTTTTTGCATTAGAAGAAGAAATATAAAAAAATTGTCATATGAATTCACAAAAGGGTATACTAGTATTTGAGGCATGTATGCAAATAATAGTACAAATGTAAGTGAACGGATATGTTTTCAGATTGGTAAAAAAGCAATGTCATGAACCATATGCATGCGTTTAAATTCTACTCTGTATTCATAGAATGACAAGAAGAACACTAGCAATTCGGTAAATTACTATACTTGAAAAGTTACAGTATGAATGCCGCATTTAAGTTAAGAAACATACTAGATCACAACTACAAATATAGAATACAGGGTCAATATGGAAAGTGAGGGTGAAAGGCACTGAATTTTATGTTGAACCACATTTGAATAAAACACATCGTAACTATTAAAACAACGACTGGACCCTCTGGCAAAAGACTAAAAGTCAACTGATAGAAATCCAAAATATTTGCAAATAAGACAATGCGCAAAAATAATTGTGTAAGTGTTACGCACTCTAAACATTTAAAATAATCAACACTTTGTCATTTGGAAGGCAGTGTCAGTCAGTCTTTGGACAAATCCTTAAAATCATCTTCAAAATTACAAACCATTTACTTGGACATGCATATAAATCTACATCCTTCCTCTTAAAATGATTAAAGACACATTAAGGTGACACAGGTCTGTTTGTCGAACAGTACCTGATGGGATGGCAGAGAGTGGTTACTATGATCAGCTCTTCTTTGGTTTCTGTTAATCTCTAACAATAAATTGGTTTGTTCAATTTCCTTCCAAACGGTCTGAATTGAAATGACTTTTCTTGTTACTACTTTCACTCTCAATTTTGATTTCACATGTGGTGACAGGAGGCGGTTACCCTTCCGAGCACCCGGATTTTTCCCCTGCCAATGTTTACGTGTTTAACTTTGCCAGTTTTTTAACTTCGTTTTTGTTATTGTGATATAATAATTATGTTTGTGTTTATGTTTACTGATTTACACAGCGCATTTAATCAGTTCTCTATTGCCTCAATTCAAAAATGTTTTTTTATAACATTGATCTCTTTCTATTTGTCAGTTGAACACTTTACTCATATCATCATACCCATTGTTCCATCGATCTTTGCAACTCCGGTAATGTTAGCAATTCACTTTTTCAATCCGTCCTTTGCTGTCCATATCTACTTATTTTAGCTAAAACATAAGTATCTACGGGGTTTATATTCTCAATCCGAAAGCATTTCTTATATCCGTGATTCTCCTTTTTTCTGGTTTTCTATGACCTCGGCTATATTATGTAGTAGTGTTTACCTATTATTCGTGATTATATGGCAAAAGAAGTTTACTAAACCATATTTGTTATTAAAAACCCCGTTTATCAAAGATTGCAGCCACATTTTACATAACTTTGCAACTTTTTTCTGGTGCCATCATTTTATTAAGAATTGACCTAATGTACAATTTCAGTCTCTGCTCAAAAACTTGTATTCTTAAAAGAACGTGGCACTGGGCACCTGGTAACAGGCTTAAGGTTGAAAGGTGTCCAATACCACTTTGTTTTATCATTATAATATGGCCAGGCAATTTGTGATGTGATAGCTATTAATAATTCCTTTAAAAGATACAAAGATGGAGTTATTGGACATAGAAATTTTGTCAGTTTGAAGTGAAATTGAAAATTTTACGGAGTGTGCAGACTTTTTAAAATAAGATTTAATGGAGACCGACAATGTACATTAGGTCACTTCAAAATTAAATGATTCCACAAGAATAAATTGCAAAGTTTTGTAAAATGTGGCTACATCTTTGATAGACGGGTTTTGGTAATAATGAATATGGTTTAGAAAGCTCATGGATCTGATTGAACTTTATCGAATGGAGATATGTCTGATTAAACCCAATAGCTTTATATAAAACCATAACCAGAAATACCTTACACTAAGTTTTACCATATTTTAATATCATGTTTCACTAGAGATGACATTATTTGCAATTATTATTTTTAGTATTAGGTTGTTCGAAAAGATATGTGTATTCTTAATTTTTCACACGTGGCGGGTGTAATTGCTAAACAGGAGGTGCTTAAAGAGCACCCCGCCCAATTTGCTATTTAGGAAGATTTTACTTTTGTGGGGATTGTGATCTTGACAAAGATTGGTATGTTTGTTTTTGATTTTCAAGTTTAAATATGAATATTTCATAATTTCTTTCCTTAATTTAAAAAAAACATTTTGCTATGACTTTGAATCATTAAAACATAATTGTTGCATGGACACTTGCTTAAAACCTTCACCAAAAGCACACATGGCCTAAAAAGTTTTTTCACACTTTTGGGGTAGGGGAAATAAATTCATTGGCATTATTTACAAGCTTTGCTATTTCCGACAGATTTTGGTGTTATTAGACTCTTATATGTCAAGGAATTACGTCAATAGATAACAGTCGAGATTCAATGCCTAAATAACAAAAATACAAGAGGCAAAGCTCCTTTTTTCTTATGACATTTTACATATAAATGAATAAAATAAGCAATTTTATTATATTAGTTAGTCCTATCTGTCCTTAAGCTAAAGCATTTCACAAATATTTAAAATCCTCGAAGCTTGTTTTATCATTGTTGCGGGTACTTTTGCTCGAAATCTTCATTAGAAACACAAATCGGCATATATTGCATAAAAATGGATTTTCACATGTTTTTCAATTTTGGGGTAGGGGAAATAAATTTATCCGTTTCGTCTATAAACTTCGGTATTTCCGATAGTTTTTTATGTTGTCAGACTCAAATGTACCATGGCAATACAGAAATATATAAATCTTGAGATTCAATGCCTATATAACAAAATTACAAGAAGTAGAGTACAAATGATTTAATGAAAACTCATTTTCCAAACTACTGTTACATGAAAAGTGCAAATTTTCATATAGAATCACCAAGCACTCTACATATAATTGTTTTATAAATATGTCGGGAACTGACGGGAGATGTAACAAACAATAATGATTTGTTTTAAACACTTATTGGCAAGCATGGGCCAAAATAATGAATTTTTGACATTTTCGTATTTTTGGGGTAGGGGAAACATAATAATTTGCTACGGTATTAAGGTTCCATATTTCCAAAGTTCTGTAACATTTTTATCTACAGCACTACCAAGGCTTTATAAAAAGATATAGTTTGTCATATTTAATGCATAAACAACAGATTTACAAGAATCGAAAGACGGTAGATATGATAAAAACGCAGTTTACAGCATCGATTTTATCGCTTATTTTAATTTTTGACACAAAATCGGAAAACTGTCAGGATGTTTTGCATCTTAATCTATTATGTGTCCACAATGAAAGATAGAATGAACATTTCTGTGTTGTTTTTGCCACAAAATGCTTCAAAATCTGGAACTTTTATTTTTTACCAAAATTTAACATTTGCAGAGGCTTTTCTTCAAAAACTGTTTCTGATTAAAAAAATCGGAAACGATTTGACACGTAAGAAATGGGTTTTCAGTAACTAGGGACATTTCCCTACAAGAATCAACCTTCAAACCTTTTGGCCTCGTTCACCCGGATTTTAGCCATGATCTCTTGGACTATCATGTGTGGAATTCTGAAAACGGCGTCGAGATTAAATCGTAAATCACTTTTATACGCCCATTCTTATGGCACGGTATTGTCTGTTCCAGGACAATTGTATTGACTGATTTTTTTTATGGATTTTGAAAGTAGAATTTACTATAATGAGAAAAATCAGCCATGTCCATAGGGGTTGTGTCCCCTTGACTGAAAGTCTTTAAAACGAACTGAATTTAATTTGTTTTTTTTTCATAAATATTTCTTGCATGAAAAATATCAAAAAACAACAAGCACTGAGTTCTTAGCAAAAGAATTATAGGACATGCGTCTAATCACATTCCCGGTACAAGAACGGTCTTAGTTTCACAATCTTTTTTTTTAAAAAAATTCATTAATTGACGGAGAAAATCAAAATTTTCAACAATTAGGGCCCAAATACATACAATACAAATTGTTGAGATTTGGGTTTTACCAGACTTAAGTTACAGAAAAAGTTGAGGAATGATTGGGAAACTGGGGCCTGAAACTGCGTAAAATAGTCTACGTTGGCGTAAGCGAAGGTAAGGTTTGTTATCCGATGGGGTATGTATTGATGTCGGATTGATTGAATGGGGTTTTACATCCCAGTCAAGAATATTCCACTTAATAGAGATTTTGCCTTTGTAATGGCTCAAGGCAATATGCAGGGAGGACACTTCAACGTATCGCGAGACATTGTTTCTTTTAACAAGTCTCTTTCGAAGGACTTTCATTTCAAAATGCCAAATGTTTGGCGAAAGAACATTCACTCTGTGACCATTTTCAAGTCTTGGTCAGATCCTTTCCTATGTTCGACCCCACGACCTCCCACATACGAAGCAAGAACTCTACCATCTGGGCACTATATAAAGATGCAGACCCTAATGATATTCAAGTCTTTAAACAGAAAAAATGATGTGGAACTTTTCATATTATGTTGTTTAGTATTGATTTACATCTCGCTCGCATCATGTAGGGGTTGTCCATCTAATCACTGGTATTTTTCAACAGACGGGTAATTAGCGAGATATGACAGAGCAGTATGGACTTGATAGAGGTCGTTAGAATACGGAATATTCTAATTACAGCATATTATTGAAATTACAGACGGTCCTCACTTAAATACATGTGAAATTCCGGTTAATTAGGCACCGATATCATCGATTTAGATGGTATTACAATTCTGACCATTTAATGACGGATACGGGTAGAGTCGGGGTTGGGAAATAATTGTTAACAAATTACTGTGGAATATGATCCGTACACGCGAGTTCAACAGTTCCCGGTAAAAATGTGGCGAACCAACCATAAATTACGATTTTAATAAAGTCTAATATTACTAATGTCGAGTTGTGTTAAGTAATACGGGTTTGTTTTTTTTTTTTTGTGGTAGTTTTTATAGTCCAACTTGTGCACTTTGCAGTACCCGCATTTGTCTGGAACTATTTCCCGAGTAGATTAAATTCCATAGGACCCAGTTTCACAATCATTCCTAAGCTAAAATTTTCTTTAAATTAAATCTGGCAATTTTTTGACGATCATTTATGGAGCTCATTTTAGAAATTTTCGTCAAAATTAGAATAATGATGACGTAATAAGAATAAAGTGATCTTCAAAATCGCACGTTAAATTTTCAAATACATGTATCTTGAAAAATAAAAGTAAATATAACGATTTCCATTTTGCTAGATTTAATTTAAAGAAAATCTTAGTTGAAGAATGCTTGTGAAACTTGGTCAGAAGTGGACGCGTTACTTTAGGCAATCTCTTGTATTATCATATAATAAAATGTCGAGTGGTGGATTTGGCCATGATCATTGTTGTGACGCAGTTTAAGTACTTTACACTATAATGTGGGCGTGGTGTTTAACATTCTAATCCAGATCCTTTCACTTATATCGAGGCAGTCAGTTATGGATGGTGCAGGAATGTATTGCACTATGATCGAACATTGACGGTTAGCGCACTTTTAAACCATTCGGTCCCTCCTTATTGCGGAACTACTAGTAGGAAAGAAATCGGGTGGTTGACCGTGTAACAAGAGGCCAGAAAGGGCCTCCAATGCTCAACTGGCAAAATTTGACTAAATTTACATAATTCTCTAAAATAGGGTCAATGAAAAATTTCTCTGAAAAAAAACCTGTTACATATGTTAATTGCTAGGTATCTACTTTCTATATTTCAAATATATGTTGAAGAGAATCGGTGGAAAATTGAATGCAAAGTTCACATTTTTTAGAGATTTTTATAAAGTATTTATAGTAATGGGACCATTGGTTTTCATACAAGGTCGTCTTTCACAAACTTTGATCTACTCCACATAGGGACCTTCTACACCAAGTTTGGTTTCAATTGCCCCAGTGGTTTCAGAGAAGATCAAAGTTTACGCACTGACGCACGCTTCCCCATGTCATAAGCTTAAGCTTAACTGGCTATAGCCAGTTGAGCTTAAAACTATTGTACCACGCCCCGGTGTTATTTTTGCCTTATGCCTTTCAATAGCCTTGTCTGTAGTTCATTATAAGGATGCATGTTGTTGAGTTACCGTATTTGATTTACATCTGCTTCAGAACTTTTATAATCAACGGTTTGAACTTTCAATGCAAGTTCGCCAGTGCCGGTTGGTTTCTATTCCATCGTTATGCGCATTTGAGAACTCTGGACAAGGTTGTTTTCATGTACTTACGACCTTAAGCAATGTGGAATTGGTCAAACAGTTCTCTCTCTATATCACTCTTTCTATATGTTTTGAAATATTACAGTACTGTCATATACCATTTTTTGAATTTAATCATAAAATACATTCAAAAAATGGTATATGACAGTACCATATTACTATGACAATCTGCTCATATAATACATGTCTATAGGCCTTTCAGTTCATTACATGCGTAACGTGTTTACTATTTTAGGTTACTGTGACCTCGAAAGTGGGTGAAGGTCAACGAGCTCTGCATACTATATAAAGTTTCAAGTCCCTGGATCCTCCGGTTTATGACAAAATGTTAAAAGGCGTTACTACTACATGTCAGTGACTTTGAAAGGAAAAAGGTCAACCAACTTCGCAAAATTTTATGTCCTGATGATATATGAGGTTTCGAGTCTCTATGGATGTTGGTTTATGACGAGGTTTTTAAAAAGTTCATGCACGGTGGACGACGATAGATCGCACACATATCGAGAGTCAAATATGCTAGAACATTTCGACACCGAAGATAATATTCTGTAAAATATTCAACATCGGAAATACAAATATACGGTAATCTGCATCAGCATTGCACAGAGAGTAACTTGTTTGACAAGTGTCCACATTTGACTTGGGGTTCAAGATAAATGGCAACGAAATATTGTGCTCTTAAGGCCCTAACACACCTTACCGGTTTAGCCAGAGTATCCCTAACATAAAGAATACGCTGGAGAGCATTAAATTGTGGGCAATTCATGGCTATGTAACCTGCAGTCACCGCATACAAAATCATAACTTTAATGACATCATAAGTTTTCACGTTTACCAGCATGTGGCGACGTGATATAATCTTGCAACATAAGTCATACAAATTACTGTTGATACACCTAACTTGTCAGAAGCTCGCGGAATCCCTGAAATTAGCGTCTGACTATGCGCCGGTATTCGGTCAGCTGAATGCTGTTCTACGTCGGTCATTATTTTTTCAGCCATTCGCGGCGAGACATTTTTTACTTATTAACTTCCTGGGTTCGTGTGGGGCTTGTGTTTGTACAAGCGTTTCTGCTCTGCATTGTAGTTTGTACTAGTTGCTGTAGAGCGAACTTTTTGCAATGGCGTAGCGTGCATATAAGACAATAATCATGTGCTTGCACATCATTTTTGATTAAAAAATATATATAAAATACTTCAATCTGTCATTGTGTACAAATAATAAATAAATTATATTGTGAAAATTACAAACAACGGATTAACAAATGTACAACTATGAATCATTTAAAGAATAAATTATTCACGAAGTCAATAACTGGAACCATTCTGGAAAAGCAATTGCAAGTTGCTTACAAAAAAATAGAATATTTTTCAAATCTAAAACTTATTTCATCTTGCTCTCGGTCTAGAAGTGATAAACCAATGTATGTATGTTTGTCTGAGTACTGGAATTTTCAGGAAATATATGGTTAGCCCTTTAAAGTATAACTGAAGAAATGAGGGATGAAAAGATTAGACGCTTGGGTAAATGATTTCAGTTTCCTGCTAAGGTGAGTATAACGACGCCCCATATGAATTCTGAAAGGAATAAAATAGAATAGAAAGTGGACTGTATCACTGTCTTTGAATATAAACGGACCAAAAATAATTATTTTTGTTATCTGTTTACTCATATAAATATTGTTTTAGAATGCAGAAAATGCACCAAAAGGGTAATTTTTCATTTTTTTTTTCAAGGGAACGTGGTCCCCGTAAGACGATATATTATCACGAAACCGTATTGTGTTATACTGTTCACAATGCACTGTAACAACCCACTTTGAAAAAATTATGCACTTTGAAAAAATTTTTCAAATCGCGTTAAATTCGGGACAAGCTCAACGCACTTTGAAAAATTTTTTCAAAGTGCGTTAAAAAATTGTTCAGCTCAACGCACTTTGAAAAAAATATTTTTTTATTTCAAACAGCGTTAAAAAACACCTGTGACAACCCACTTTGAAAAAATTACGCACTTTGAAAAAATTTCTTCTCAACCATAAAACATCTTTGATTTCAACAATTTTCTTGGAGCTCTTTACGGGAGACCCGATAATAACCAACAGGAATAAACGTGCACCAGGCAGTTTGATAGACAGTACGTTCAAAATGGCAAAGCACAGACAGAGAGAGAGAGAGACCTTGAGATTTTATTAAAAGAAAACGAATTGCCAACTTGTCGACCTTTGTCAAGTGTGTGTGTGTGTGTGTGTGTGTGTGTGCTAGCATATTCTAGTAATATAAACAGGTCTGGAATACAACTATATAACGGCATGAGAACCCTTGATAGTTAATCGGAACAATGGCAATTATAGCCGATATAACTGCAATTGATGTAGCAGGCAAAATTAATAATGCGCTTAACTACATGAAAAGTAGGAGGTTTGGCGCGTGTGGGACCCCTATATGTAGTAACTACCACAAATATAGTTACTTTTACAAATCTGAAATGTAATGAAAAAGTGTCACATAGTTTGGTCACAAATGTAGTAAATGTTTTTCACAAATGTAGTAAAATTTTACCACAAATGCAACAACTAAAAAAAATGATAAAGTGTAATTTTTTTCACAATTGGTAATATCTCGGCTATTCGTGGTTCATGTATATGTGAACAGTCATTTTCAGCTGTGACAAGGCTACTACAAGGGAGTTCCGAGATGAATTTCACGTCCCCAGGATATTTATTAGTCGCCGCTTCGAAGATATAATTGTTTGATTTGTTATTGGTCACACCCGCCCCATCTTCGATGGGTTGAATTTTATTTATTTGTTATGTCATGTTTAATAATGTACTTTCTGTCACGGAAGACAATTTCCGTGTGTGAGAGATCACTAGTTCGAACCCCGACAGGATCTGACCAAGACTTCTTGAAAATGATATTGTGAAATGAAAGCCATTGGGGTAATTTGGATAAGACCTTACAACCGATGCCCCATGTCGACGCAGATGTTACACGATAAAGTGCACTCCTTAACCCTAAATTTCAAATTCCAAACAGGAAACATCTCTCATCTATATATGTTTAAATTCTTTTGCTAATAAAATTTATGAAATGTAATGTGTAATATAATGCATTACTTTAGTAAAGTAATTGTAATATAATACATTACTTTCCAAAATGCAAGTAATTGTAATTGTAATATAATGCTAGTTTTGCCAAAGTAATTGTAATGTAATGCATTACATGTACATTGCAATGTAATTGGCCCCATGTCGTCTCACAGCCCGCCATAAACCGGTTAACCACACCACCCCTTTATATCGAATGTAGGTTCAAATCGTACCATGATGGCAACGGGCCTTAAATTTTTATTGTATTGTCTATTGTTGTTGGTTGGTTTTTTTTCGGGGGGGGGGGAAGCTTTTGGTTACTGGCATTTGTCCAGAAAAAGAATACACATTAGTATTGTTTGTGTGGATTTATGTGTTCAATGGCCAAACTTATATATATATTCCATCTTCAAATTTGAACTAAATCGGACAACACATAAGACTAAAAAGGCCGATTATGCGTTTATAGTAACGGCGGGTATCTTGGATATGGCGGGAACGCCAACAAAACTTTTAATCTTTACAAACCATGGGCCTTTCACACCAAATATGGTATAGGTGCTACATATCGCAAAGATAGGTGTTTTCACAAAATGTCCCCCCTTGTAACCCCCTCCTCCTCACCCCGACACCCTAGGCTGCTAACCACATTTTGAAACTGGTTTTCACATTCTGCGACATACAAACGCTAACCCTGCTATTAGTTATGTTGGTTAAAACTTGTGTTGGCTATTGTAGATCATTCAATCACAAATGAAAATATGAGTTGAACGAAGTAAAATAAATTTAAATGTACCTCATTAACGCAGTTTGATTTTTTTTTCAATTCGCGTTGAACTTGTCCCGCATTCAACACAGTTTGAAAAAAAATTCAAAGTGCGTATTTTTTTCAAAGTGGGTCGAATTTTATATGTACCTCATTAACGCACTTTGAAGTATTTTTCAAAGTGCGTTGAGCTGAACCATTTTTTAACGCACTTTGAAAAAATTTTTCAAAGTGCGTTGAGCTTGTCCCGAATTTGACGCGATTTGAAAAAATTTTTCAAAGTGCGTAATTTTTTCAAAGTGGGTTGCTACAATGCACCCATGTATGTATCGCGATTAGCCAAATTCTGTAAGTTAACCCCAACTGTTTTCTGTTCATGATAACATATCTAAAATGTCATGTCGAAAATCTTAATTCAGAGGCATCCATTGACATCTAAATAGCCAAACATTGTGATGATTTCATAATAATATCACTCTGATGTTTAAATCACAAAAGATTTAGGTTTAATCTTTTTATTGCATTCTTAATTTTTTTTTTCTCTTCCAAGAAGAGTCATGACATATCGTCGTTGTAGCCCTACCCTTTACCGCCTAGCGTGGACGCGTCTTACGTGTGACGCTTTTGGCACCAGGCTTGCACATTCATTCCTTTCTGTTTTGCGACCTTTATTGTGAGTAGTGATTGTAACATTAAAGACCACTAAGCCTATAGTGTAATAGTACCGAGCCAACCAGTAAAAACCTGCAAGGAAAAATCTTCTTTTTTTCATTTACGGTAGAACACACAGCGCTGAATCAGTTCACGTGTCAGACTTTTTTTTAATACGATAGGGTACGCTGGCTTATTCGTCAATTTGTAGCGAAGTCTTTACGGAAAGTTGGAGCAGTTGGTTGTCGACATAACCTAGTCCGACATTAAATTTTATTCACATGCAAGGCAATCGGAGCCAGCCTGGTTATCCAAGACCAGTTTTCAATTTGTTCAGGCTTGCATTAACACTGCAGTAGCTCAGTTTGTGGAGTGCTCGCTCCGTAAATTAAAGATCGTAGGTTCGAATCCCGAAAGGGTCTGACCCAAGAAAGTGGGTAGTGGCTTTTCTTTGCCAAGCACTCGGCATTACGAAAGTTACTCTTTTAGGATGGGACCTAAAAATAAATGATGTCCCATGTCACAGTAGGCATGGCACGACAAAGAAGCGCAACGCACTGGCAAAATTTCTGCACCTTCGCCTATAGCTGGCGATGTTACGATATAAGTGGAGTGTTCTTGCCTGCGATGTTAAACACCATTATCCATTCCTCTTCTAGCTAGTGAAAAGATCGGGGATAAGCGAAGAACTTTACTTGCCTTACTATTTTCGCGTTATTCCTCTTTTAATGAGAAACATTTGGTGCGAAACGATAACAGGACCGGATCATTCATGTACCAAGGTAATCAACTACATTTTAGCGACAAAAGAATGTTGCTACAGAAATTTTGACATAAATTAATGGCTTCATGATATCTATGGATTCAGCAGGTTATCGGGAAACACTATGAATGGGCTAAACTCACTGGCCGTGGCAACTTGATGATCGGTCCCAAAATTGATTCGCGCCAAATACTCCTCATTGTTGCTTCATTCGAGCTAAACGCAAAAACACATATTAAGTGACTTCGCTCTATCGTTATGGTATTTACTACGGATACAAAAATGATATTTGCAAATTTGTACCAAAAGGACACCATATAGTAAACGTTTGTCTTGAGACTCAAACACTGGATGGTGTTACCAGGGGCGTAGCCAGGCGTACGTTTGTACGCAAAAACGTCCACATCGTTTTCGCCAAAAAAAAAAAAAAAAACGAGAGAGAGAGAGAGAATATAATATATTTCTTATACCAAACCGTTGGTCTTCACCGGAAATGTTATATACGAATTCGGTTTATACCTGACTTCGATAGCCTCTAAGGTGCGGTTCCGGTGTTGTCTTGACTTTGCCGGCATGGCAACACAATTGAAACTATCTGATTTGATTACATTAAAGAACTTCTACTAGCCATTCGTCACGTTTCATTATGTATTAACGCAATATATTTACAAATATATTTCCTCTCCTCCGTTTAACCTCACCACTATATATATATATTAATTGAACTCCCATTTTAACTTGACTTTCTCAATTATTGAGTGTGTTGTTTTCGTAGTGCTTATGCCATACAACATCGGATCCCCTTGTACCTCGTCTTCAGGTTTAAGAATGAACCAGTCCTCAAAAGAACGACAAAAACTACCACAGCATAGCATAAAATTATAAGAAAAATTCTGATAAATAGCGCTCTGGAGGGCCGAAAATTCGCATCAGGGCGGCCCCCAAACCCCCTGCCCTCTTTAGGCGTCCACATCATAAACACCCCAGCTACGCCCCTGGTTACGTTAGTCTAGATCATATTACATTCAAATCTTTGAAATTATACTAAAATTAAAATAAAATAGTGCAAACTACTGTACTATAAAAATAAAACAATGTCAGTAAAAGATGTATATTAGATGGAAATTATTCCTCCCCAAACAGCATGTAGAGTCCCGCCAATGGAAATTATTCCTCCCCAAACAGCATGCAGAGCTCCTCCACCCAACCCCACCCCCATTTGTTTTAGAAATTGGTTGTCCACGGGTTTTGCATACTGTAATTGCCAAATACCACCCGATATCTACTAACGTTTGTGCGGAACACTTTTTTCAATGGACTTGGAATCATATAAGATTATGTTTTCCGCTAAAAACTACAGTACTTGTATTCCAGTGTCATGTGCTTCTTTTGAATGTATTATTTCATGAAAATTCAAAAGTAGCACATGACACCAGAAATAAACATTTTCCAAAACATTCCCACACAAACGTTAAGAGGTATTGATCACATGGTACAGTTGCGACCCCCATTTAGTTGTTATAGATTTAAATTACAATTTCCATCTGAATATTTTCTCCTACTGTCAACAGAGAAACATACATACAATCTAAAACCAAAATTATACTAACATATTTAAAATAAATTAATAAACACAAACAAAAACTAATTAACAAAAAATTGATAATTTTAATTAAAATAATATAAATAAATCAAAATTAATTCAAACTCAAAACAAAAAACAGAAACAAAAACTTAATAAATAAAAATATAACTTCATGAAGAAATAAATGGAATGTTTGAACATAAAAATCTCTAAATAGACATATATATATTTATAGGAAGCTCTGGATGATTCTGTTGTGCATAGAACAGGTCATGCTATATTTATTTGCATATCAGTGAACAAAATTAAAAATAAAAATATGTGAATTAAAAATATATGAATGTGTAAATCAACATGTAGACATAATCTGCAGAAAAATATACATTTAATTGACAAATACATGTATACATATGCATTGTGACAGGTATATATATATATATAGATGAAATGTAAAAATATGAACTATTTAAATTTACATATAATTTTTTCAATTCTATCATACAGAATTGCGCCTATATAAAAATTTCATTTCCACAAATATTAAGGCACAATGATTTATAAAACTTATCACATTTCATAACTTCATTTTGGGAAAGGCACCATGAAAAATATTGTGAAAAAATTAATTTATATGATTTTTGAAAGTAAATGTGTAACAACATTGACTGAATAAATCTATGGGTAAAAATATTCAATTTTTGATAGATGAAATTCACGACTTCAAAATGCTTTGCTTTGTGACAACACGTGGGGGAAAATAAACATGTAATATGTGTCATAATTTAATTTAAAGCATATTTTTGGCAATGTAATTATATGTTATAATATCCGGGAAAAAGTACAAATATATCATATTTAGCATATACATGTATTGAATGCTGAAAATATTGTTTTGTATATAAATGATAATCATGAAAATGATGATGAACGACAATAATGATCTATCTAAAATAATAAGGGCTGACACAAACAAGAGATTCCCAGCGCCAACGACTTGCCACTCATATGAATATAATTACTTGGTACTTTTACACAGCAAAATATCAACACTAATTTCACACAATTCAAAGATCTTGTCACATCTCTCGGGAAGTGATAATTTGGATGATGTTACTCTGCTAAATAAATATGTTGTTTCTATGGTAACCGAACACTGGCAGAAATAGGTGTGAATCACAACTTCAGTGTGTGGTCATTTAATACGTGTGCTAGTTTGGCGTCAAAATTATACATACAAAATATCACATCTGGTCTGAAAAAATATTTACATTATAAAACAAACCCTCCCTTACAGATGATAACATTTGGGCGTATAATATAACTAATGTTTTATAAAACATATAATTTGCTTAAAAATGAGAAGTAATTTGTATTTAAGTACTGAAAATTATATGTGTCAAGTGAAAATGTTTTAAAAAATCAAGTGGCATTTAGGAATGTACACAATTACTTAGTATAAAACCAAGTTAAATAGCGGAAACGACCAATTTTGATTAATTTACATGTTCAAGTTTAGGAAACGTTTTCCGCTCAAAAAATCATTGACCTCGCACATAGACCCAATGTCGTGCACTGACTGCCAACGCATACGTTCATCGGATTTCAGGCATGACCGTGGGAAAGTAATCACAACCACCTGTATTATTTAAACAATTCTTCCACTATACTTCCATAGTATAAAATTTCTGAAAAGACGCATTGTGATGTAAGTCCAGGTTTAAAATAAAATTAAAACTTCCTTTTTATTTTGAATTGTTTTGTAGCAATACATAAAGACAGCAGTTCAAGACTATAATTAATCTGTAAAATGTTTGTTTTTTAAATTACATATAATATGGGTAAAAATTGAATTTGTGAAGGAAGATTCTAAATCCTCGGACCAGCCAAAGATTACCAACAGTAAAAATATATCTATATTATATAATCATTACTTTGCATAAACTTGGTGTCATCAATAGATGAATTGATACTCTCGTTGATTCAAAATTAATATAATTTAGCACCAATATATTGTTTTGAATGAAAACTTCAATATTTTAAAACAAAATTAATCCATGTTCCACTATGGAAGATCATCACCAAACCCCATTCATCTTTTGGGCACTACTATAAAGTTAAGGACACTCGGCTCAGTTATTAATATGCAGTCATATTAGCAACTGCAACTCCCAAATCTTCCTGTATTAAACCAAGTAAAGTATCTGGCCCTCTGTATTCCCCGCGTAATGTCGCCAGTTGTTGATCTGTTGTCGTCTGCAACTGTTTCATTGTGGGTCTGCTACGGTAGTTTAACTTCAGACAATTTGCGATAAGGCTTCTCAAAGTTTTGGAATAAAATCCATTATTTGTTTTTGACAACATCAATGGTGCAAAGTAAGATGCATGTTCGGAATGAAGCAGTACAGATGGCATTTCTGAAGTTAGCTCTCGTAGAATACATCCAAGTCCCCACACTACTGTATGTGCCCCTACTGCGTGACCTTTGAGTTTTTCGGGTGACGTGTATAAAGATAAGTTAGATGTGTCAGTTTGAAAGTGCGACCCACTTTTTACTGGAAGATAAAGTAGCATATTTTCAAGTTTTATATTACCATCTTCATCAATCGTCAAGTGTTGTGGTTGACAGAGTTCCCACGGATATAATCCTCCAAACTTTTCCAAGTACTGTAAAACACTTATTAAATCCTTCAGTAGTTTCCATATCAAAAATTCTGGAATTCTTTTCCTGACCAGGAACGCTTTCAAAACAAAATCTTCCAGACTTATTAATGGATAATCAAACACAAAGCATGTTAAAGAAGATCCGGGTTCCTCCATTCTTAAATGACAGTTCATTAGATTGTTATGTTTCACACGGAGCCAGATTTCCCGCGTTTTAGGGTCACGCATTGTTCTATTCCCGACACTGTTACATAATTTACACGGGATCAACGAATGTTCTGATTTGATTAAAACTTTAGAGCCATCTAATAAACATTTAGCTGGATGTATCTGATGACTTTTGTGGTGTACGTGATTTGGAAAATTAAAATTATAATCCAAAAATACCCCTTCAAGATCGAAGTCCTCTGGTATGCAAAACTTGCAAAGGAATTCCTTCAAAACAGTTGGTAAAGGCAGTGTAGCAACTTGTTGAACGTTTTTTAAAGTAACTGCTCTAATGATACTCACTCGACAAAGTTCTTGTAAACTCCTCATTCCTTCTTTTTCTTTGCACACAGTTAATGGAAATGATTTTGACCCCGCCATTAAGGAATCTTGTCGCGTTCCTTCACACAGCTATGTCACACCCGACTTCCCCGCGTGTGTTTTCCTGAATAAACATTGCTATTCTTATCTGTCACACTATTCATTGTCCGTGGTATGGTTGCCAATCAAAACCAAGCATGGAGGAAATCTCTTGTGACGTCATAAAAGGGGTTTTCCAGCCATCCCATAATTCTTCATTCATGGCACAAAAATATGGCGGCGAAAGATGAATCGAAAGGGGAACAGTCGCTTTTGGGGAAAGAAAAGAACTGAAAACAAAAGAAGGAATAATCAGAGAGAAAGGGGATCGTTTCACAGGAGAAATTTAGACCTTGCTGCTGCCCCACTGCTATTTATTTTGACAATTATACGAACTATAGCCTTCCAATTGTGGGTTGTTTTGGGGTTACTGATTTGCAGATCGAGAAGTGTGTTGTCAGCTCGATGTAAACAAGGAGTCGAAAACGAAAGTAGGAGTGACGCTGAGATAGGGATGTCACGATTGAATAAATCCACAGCAGGTCCAGGTGCCCCTGCACTTGCATCACAAAAACATCACCACAGAAAAGCTTTTGAATACATTTCTAAGGCCCTGAAAATTGATGAAGAAGATTCTGGTAAGTCTCCATAGTAACAATGTTATTATAGCATACAGCCATACACAACTTTACAAATAAAACAATATATGTACACACTACCAAATAGCTTGCAGGATATTTTAACACCAACTATCTTATATTTAAATTATATTCTAGTTACTTTTTGTCATAAACTAAATGTGGTTGGCCAGTGTACCATTTGATGATGATACTCCCTACTGAGTACTGTGCTCTTGTCATGAACAGTGTAAATAGCTTACTTTTCACCCGAGCTGTAACAAGTACACGGTTATCTATACATGGTTAGGGTATTGGCTGTACCCAGGTAGTAAATTCATTACAAAATGTCCATTAACAGTAACACATACTATTGTTGTCAATAATTAAAATAAATTAATGTGTATGCATACAAGTTTAACTACTGTTGAAACCGTTCTGTTTGTGACAGTGAAATACTCTTTATATCCACCGAAAATCAAATAAAATTGAATAAAGATTGATATTGTACGGCGTTCACGACAGTGAAAGCTGTACTTTGCTATCGCTTTCTGCTAAGAAGATCGGGCTTCTTTTCTATGAAATAAGTACGCATGAAAATAGTGCACCTGGAAAATGAACGTGGAAGAAATATATCTGTTTTATCGTGAGATATGTATTCTGAGACAGGTAATGCATTTTATTACATGTGTACATATAGAATAAATTTTCGGAATATATTTCGGAATCTAGTAAAATATTGCGGCGGGATGCATCCAATAATTTGTGCAATATGGCGAACTGATCTCGTAAATACAATAAAAAGTAGTCCGGGAAGTTTGCATCCTACGATGTAAAATCATAACTTAACTTTTTATGAAATAAACAACAATGACAGGTGGATTTAACTAATTCTTTATGAAATCTACGGTAATTTTAATTTATTTTGAAGGGTATAATAAAGTATTTTGGTATTTTGCAGTATTCTGTCATTATTTTAAAACTGATTTAAATCGATTACATTTCACATTCGTGAAAGGTAGATTAATCGTATAGTGCCCTGTACAAACTGAGCATGTTGATTTTAAATAATTTACCGATTTGGAAGTAAAATTAACATGAAAGGGGAATATTGCGAATGATAATCAGCAGATTATTAAAAACCAGACTTAACAGCAAATGATCCAGATACATACTAACACTAGAATGAACCCCCTCATAGCCGTGAGCGGTCGGTCTGCTTTCTCTCTGCCCAACTTATATGACATATGATCGATCAGGCACAATTTATAAAACTTTATTAAATTTTAATTACTGATTGTCTTTTTCATTTATATATGGAATTATTATGCTCTACCGTTTTTACTGAGCAATACATGGTTTGGTACATTGTTTTCTTTTTCAAAAACACCATACGTCGGACTATGCATCGATCGACCCACCATCCCCTCCCGCCGCCCCTTTCAGTTATATATTTATAGTCCTACTCCAGCACCATTTTCCCAACTATGCCATACAGCAGCACGACAGTGCTTTGTTTTTTCACATACGTGTACATAGTCTTAACAAGAAATCTGTATGCGCATCCGCGATTCTCATAAAGTGAGTCTGTAGAAAGGAAAATGTTTGCGTTATGGGGATTTTACATGGCAAAAATGGTGAAGTTTACGCCGGAAGTGATGTCCTTGGTGACGTTTTACGTCATATGTGCAACAGAGTCCACCATTTGCCTGGTTTTTCAACATGTTAAATCCCCATAGTGTCAACGTTTTACCCTGTGTAAATATCTTCTGGCTTTAACTTTAGCCATTATGACAGTTCATGCATGCTACAGCCGTTGAGGACATCTTCATCACGTGCCGGAAATTTACGAAAGCTATTTTAACACACTGGTGTATTTATAGTACATGGGGGAATTCCAACATTTAGAAAGTTTTTGAAAATTCCTCGTATATTAACAGAATTTTCAAATACGTTTTCTCAGTTTAGTCAATTGGTAAACAGAAATTTTTTTGCATCCTTTTGGATGCATATGATCAATAATTTTGCGTCCAACATAATTTATTTTGCTTAAAATACGCAGAATTACGCATCCCGTAAAACCCTGTATATCCATCTTTTTATCAGTGAACCTTTTTAACCAAGATTTCATAATTAATTTTTGTTATTTTACTAAATAAATTCAAGTGAAAAAGTTAAATTTATTCATTTAACTTATCCTTGCAAGACAAAACTGGTGCTTAGCAAGGAGTTGCACATGTATTTACAACATTCCTCACAGAAACAGAATTTGTATTGTTGAATCGTAGGTTAACACAATATACAGACAAAGTGCTGATTTCTATAGATTTTTCTTCAATTTTACAGTATTTTTTACAATAAATGTATACTATTTACTTCATTAACCACCAATTTTATGATATGTGTTTATCTTGGTTGTTTATTTATGGTTTGTGTAAATATCCTTTATAGAAATTTATGGAAGTTGTAAAAATTTGTTTACTCGGTACTGGGTCTTGTATAATATTTCAGGTACTTGAGTAGGGAAATTCTCGACCCATCGCAGCCCTAATTTTCACATAAAAGCACTAAAGTATGAATAATTTTGTGTAGTATCAACTAATTTGCACTGAGTCATTCCAGGAAATCATGGAACTTAAATCAATGGATCATGGTATCCAACAATGTCAATAGGCCACCACATATATAACATTACATCCATGCAAGGCCTTTAAAGTACTAGAATTGTACTTGTTTTCAGTGTGACACGACCGATAAATGTGGTGACTTGAGATAAGGATGTCATAAACACTCCTAAACCTGTAGGATCCCTTGATATTTGATACTTGGTAGTCACATGGCAAGAGATCCACAAATCAAACGTAACAGTAGTCTTTAAGACTTAAGATAGAGTGCTTGTTTTGTAAGTGGGAGGTTTTGGGTTTGAACCCCCACCTGGTCTGACCCAAGACTTGAAAGTGAGTACGGTAGTGACTGTTCTTTCACCAAGCACTCAGCATTACGAAATGAAAGTCTCAGTTCTTTTGAATGGGAACTTAAAGTAAATGAGGTTGTCACGGTAGGTTTGGCACGATAAAGAACCCTACTGTATAATGCCATCAGCGCAAAACACAGGCAACATTTCTGCACCTTGGCTTATAGCTGGCAACATCTTGGTATAAGTGAAATATTTTTGACTGGGACATTAAACACCATTACTCAACTCATTCGAAATGTTATACATGTACATTGAGCTACTGTTACCTAAAGTATATCACAGTTCATTTTAAGACTTCGGTTCACAGTGTGACAGTCACTTCATAATACACCAATTCTGAATTTATTATTCGTTTTTCACTCCATGTTTACAGAAATTGTATACTGATTTTAGGTAACTTGGAAACACCAACAACTTGGCTGAAAGTATTGAGATCAAACAAAAATTCATTCACATCATCATGATATATTTATTGTATAATCGTCCATCCTAGTTAAGAATACCGGTATTTATTTAAAAGCCCAGTTTTTAAGGGCTCTTCCAAAGGACCTTGTGAATTTAATTTCTAATTACTGAGTGTTTTGCGAAAGAACAGTCACTACCTATTTTCAGTCTTGGATACACCCTGGCTGGGGTTCAAACCCAGACCTCCTACATATGAAGCAAGCACTCTACCAGCTGAACTTCCATGGTGGCCCCGAAAGTCTAGAAATTAGATAATGGATCCAATAATAAATATGATGTCATTATCTCAATCATAGTAAAAGTTGTAGTCAGACAAGTTCAAATGTCTGGATACTCAGCCTTTGGGATTATTTATAATTTTAAAAACTCACACTATTTGAAAGAAATTGCGATTGTGAATTTTTACGGCTCTTGTCTGTCTGTTTATACAGAGCATTGCAGAAAATTAAATTCAGCCATTGATAATAATTATAATATGTATTTAATTTTTCTTAAAAGTCTTGAACTAAAGACACAGACCTTGTACTTTGTCCATTAAATGGCAATTAATTCTTTTTAGTGTGACGGAAATGATTTTTATTGTTTCAAAATGTATCTATGTTTCATTGGGGAATATATAAAATCAATGAGATGGTTAGATTCTCTAGGGATTATGTTGATCTTGTTCATGACTAAGTGTTTCTTAATTAAGTTTATGGATATGGGCATTATTTTTGTATGTTTCCATATGTAGTATGTCATAATTGATAATCAATACTGATTTAATGTGTTTTCTACAAGTTTTCCAGGCTTTGTTGTTCCATACATAACTAACACCATTAGCATTGTATCTTATCATTTCATGTGTGGTACTTTGTGGGTGATGTCTTGATGTACTGCTTTACTAACAGTTTTTTTGGTGGCAGTCTGCAACACAATAGACCTCCCATTATTGCCTATTATAAAAACCAGTAAAATCCTAACTCACTTTTAGGTATTGTAGGATGTGTTTAAGGATTTTGGCTAGGGTTTCCACAATTTAAAACTATAAGAGCCAAATTTCCAAAATTTATGAAAATATACCGGTAGTCCCTTTTTGTCGAGCCTGGCTTTGCCATAAGGCAACACTTAGGTGTTACGTTTTCCGGTGTCAGCGTTGGCGGCGGCGTGTCAGAATGTGAAAGTTTATGTTAAAGTCAGAAAACTTGATAAAAACCTAAAATTCCAAAGAAATACTTCATTTATGTTTTAGAGTTGCAAGCTAAAACATATTTGTATGCATTTTTGTAATTTTTTGGTGTAAAATATTTAATTTCCTTGTGAAAATTGCAGATTTTGAAAAAAAAATTCTGAAAGTTCAGTGTTAAAGTCAAGAAATGAACATTTTAACTTAGTATTCAAATAGAAATTAGCTGTAAAGTTAAGTCTTGCTTATTATTACATAGCGAATTAGTACTGTATGCAATGTTTTCATATTTTGTAAAAAAAAACATGCTTTTTATGTTTAAAAAATGTAGATTTTGAGAAAATGCTTTAATGGCTTTGTTGTGCATTATATTGGTTTAGAATTTAGTATACAGTATCAGTCAATTGATGTTGTTAAATATATGTATCAGATTTTATTATACATTTTACGGTTGATTGATATTTGGGTGAAAAAATGGCAAATTTTGAGAAAATGTATTGATGACTTGGTTATGTAAGATATTGGTTTGAAATTTGGTATACAACATAAATATGATAAATTAACATAGTTCTTTGATATATGTTTCATGGTTTTATTTTATTTTGGGACGAAATATGCTTTTTCTGTTGAAAAAATCTTAGACTTTGAGAAAATGCTTTTATGACTTTATTATTTAAGATATTTATTTTAAATTTGGTATACAGCATCAGTCAATGACATTGTTAAATATATGTAACATTTTACTGTACATTTTATGGTTTCCTGATTTTTGGGTAAAAAGTGGTAAATTTTGAGAAAATGTATTGAAGAATTCCTTATTTAAGATATTGGTTTTAAATTTGATATAAACATAAATATACATAGTTCTTTAATATTATTCATAACATGTGGCAAAAGGTACAAATTTTGAAGAAAAAAAAAACAAACTTTTTAAACCTTAATGAAATGAACTTTAATATCATGTGATTAGTTTGAGTTATTCCGATATCAGTAACCATTTAATTAATATTTTCCAAAATATTTTTGGGTAAAATTTTGCATTCTGAGAGAAAAGCTGTGAATTTTGAGTAAATGCTGTAACTGTAAAATATTTACATTTCTCAATCTTTTGTCTTCAAATTTTTAAAAATTTTTGCATCAGGATAGAACTTTAATGTATTCATACAGGTTTTTTTTTAAAAAAAATCTTACATTGTTTACATTTTTTGGGGAAAAGTGCAAATATTGAAAAATTTAAAATTTATTTAAACCTTGATAAATGGACTTGAATGTTATGTGATTTGCAAGTTAGTTGCAATATCTGTTAGCCATTTAATTAATATTTTTAAAAACATTTTGGGGTTCAATCTTGCATTTTGAGATTAAAAACATAATCTATTAACACAATACTGAGAGTCAAGGGAGATTGAATTGTTTTGTTTTAATTTATTACAGCAATTACTATTATTATTGTTACAGTGCTTTTCTCATGGACACATCATGATGAAGGCATATGTAACTAACTTCAACCATGACCTTACAACACAAATCTGTATTTTTTGTCTGATACTGATATCTAGTATAATTATGAATGTCAAGAATTGAAAAAAGAAGAATTTATAGTTATGTTTTCATTACTGATTGATCCTACAAATATATTCCAAAGTACAGTAAAACCTCGACTCATCGCCACTATTTGTTCAGTCAAATTTTGGCATTATAAAGGGGTTTGGCGATAAATCGGGGGAGGCGGATAAACAAAAACATAAACAAAATGGATTTTGGGACTTCAAAATAGTGTGGTGATAAGCGAGGTGGCAAAGTTATTGAGGGGCATTATAACGAGGTTTTACTGTATGTAGTTTATTAAGTCATACTTACTAAGTATACTCACTCAACAGAATAGGTATAGTATCATTATATATCAAGAAAGTAATTATCCACTACATTCTATAAATTTAAAAAAAAATTTAAGTGTCTAATAGAAAAGAAAATCCTTAGGTCAATGCAGCATATTTAAAAGTTATGAATGTAACTGGAATTTAACTTTTAAAATCCAGCAAGACTGAATCTGAAAAAAATGTTTTTACTACTCGATCAATAACTAGCCAGGCGAGACATATAATTACGCAGAATTCTTGTTAATGTATTATGTCACAAATTTATTTAAATAGTTTGTTTTTAAAAAATCTCAGGATTTAGTAGACAATGGCGACTTTGGCTACCAGAAATAGAGACATACTGGTAGATGATGTTTTAGTGTATGATTACTTGTTTTACATGTGTTCCTTTGATATACCATATTCTATGCTCTTGAGGATTTTCTGATATTATATACAAAATGTACATGTACATAATTAACCCTCCCTCTTAGTTTGTCTAATCTAGTACCCGACTTTTACAAGTTTTATAAACTTTTATTTGATTCAATTATCAGATATTAGTCAGGGGGCAGATCTAAAAAAGTAGCCTCTTTATTGACCCCCCTAAACTTTTTTGTTAAAAGCAGGAAACATGGTGGTTCTTACTGCCCTTTATGTACTTAGTCAGGCTAGGTATGTTTCCACTTTGATTTTTTTCGTTTAATGAAAATATGGCTGCCAATTCAAGATGGCCACCAAAAAAGATAATTTAAGTATAAAGTTCAATATCAAATCAACCACTTAACCATTTAAGTTGAAATTTGGTATTTTATCAATTTAATATTTATACTAATTTTCTGTGAATAATTATTGGTTGTAAAATTCAATATGGCCACCATTTTCAAGATGGCCGACGTATAATCATTGTGCTGCATTTTAAATCAAATACAACAAAGGATGTCATTATTTTATGAGATAAAACCAATGTATTGCATTTAATATATATGTACTTAGTTAGGCTAAGTATGTTTCCGTCTTGACTTTTTCCGTTTAATGAAAACATGGCTGCCAAATCCAAGATGGCCACCAAAAAAGATAATTTTAAAATGAAAATTCAATAACAAATCAACCGCTTAACCTTTTGAGTGGAAATTTGATATTTGATCAATTAAATATTTATATTAATTTGTTATGAACAAACTGTCATTGTAAAATTCAATATGGCCGCCATTTTCTTAAGATGGTTGACTAATAATCACCGCGCTGCATTGTTTTAATACAATAAACCAATATATTGAAATTTTTAATATATTTACTAGTTAACTGACTCGTTCAAAAGCTTTTTACACCGACATGATTCATATCTACAAACAACAGTGCAGTAGAATGTGTGTTTTCACAATAATAAAACAGTACAAACTTCATAAAGATTCAACAATTCCACATTCATAAATATTGTAGGTCAGTTTCCCAACTGCTCACAAGAGTTAATGGTAGTTTTTACTAGGAAATAAACACAGATTTCAAACCATTTCCTGATAATTAATGTGTTTAATGTGCATTCAGTTCAGAGTTTTCAAACTCTGTGATTAGTTTGAACACTTCCCAACTATCCATCTCACTCTGAATAAGCAACAAGTCTTCGAGTCTGCGTATTTATAGTTTGCACAAAGACCTGATGTATCTCGCCCAGAACTCGAGAATGTAGTATTTGGATCCGCAACCCTTCAAATAACCACTGACTCCTTGCCAAGTTCTTCCTTGCTCAACTCATTTGATATAAAACTAGTCAGTTAATCCTTATTCTCCCCCATATTTATAAAATTGTTCAAATTCTCAGGCAACATGGAATTCCATCTCTCTACGGTGCAAACTGCTAACAAATGAATTGATGCAGGGATAGCGCAAGCCTTGGCCTATTACGGCCCTCATAAAGTTTTATGGCTGTCATCATAATATAGTATTGTGACTCTGTATCCGAAAATGCAATGGATATGTGGCTTCCAAAAGTTCATGTTCCTTTCTTTCTAAAAAGTGTGGGGTGCTCAATTATCCTTACAGGTCACTTGTTCTCACTTCGCTGGTGGATGTGTCTGTGTTAAACTTTATTTGAAAGTTTCAAGATTTTTACTTTGCTTTTTAATTGTGATTTTGACATGGATTGGTATATTTGTTTTGAATTTATTCTTTTCGTCTGATTCAAGCCTTTATAAAAGCAAACAATCTACTCTAACGCTATTTTCTAAAACGATACTTTGTGGTTGCTGCAAGACAATCTTCAAAATGCATATTGTGGTTTTCCATTGCTGTTAACCAATGTCGTACCATATATTATCGCACAGGGCTTTATATTTTTCGGTAGCGTTATGGAGTTTCAAAAATCAAAGCAATAATTGCTAAATAATATCATTGTGCCTGTGAAAGCAGGAAGAGGTAACGGTGATAGTGATATACTGGACAAAAAGACATAAGTGTAGTCTACGTAACATCATCATGTAGTTTACGGCCAATCAACAAACATCTGATGTAGCCACCGGTGGATGATGTCATCCAGTAATGTTCAGAAAAAGGTATAAAGATTTGTACCATACTAGAGAGTATGACATTGGTTAACAGCATTCGGAAAACGCCAATGCACAAACCTTTGACAACTTTGTAGATTTGCAGATAGAACAAAATGTCATTTCAGGTATAGTGTTAGAGTAGATGTTTTGTTTGATTGATATTTTGAGCATTCTATAAAGTCTGACAAGAAAAAAAATCAAAAACACAACAATCCATCCACAAATCACAATCATAGAGCATTAAAATCAGTAAGAACTAGTGAGAATAATTCGATTTAAAGAATAATACATGTACTGCAGAATAGAGATGGAAAGTTTAAAAATGGAATAATTTAATATACATACATATGGACGAGAATAAAGAATGAATCTGATTCTTTTAGTTTTATATCAAATCAGATAAACAAAAAGGTATATGGCAAGCAGTTAATGTTTCAGTTAGGGTTTTTTGGATGCGAATACTACATTCTCGAGTACTGGCCGGAGTAAATCAGATCTTTGAGCAAATCATAAAGAAGCAGACATAAGAATTGTTCTTTGTGCCAAAGAAGCCAAAGAAACAGATAATGGTCAAACGATCCTTTGTAGCCATGCAGATGTTTTTACTATGGTCTTTGTTTTTGTTTTACAATTAATATTTTGGAAATAAAAGATTGTTATTCAATCCTATATTTATAGCTGTTGTTGAACCGGGAAAATATGTTATATTCTGATCATACTTATATAATAAATATAAGGGATATACGTATAGAATATATTGCTGCAAGGTGCTTGTGGATGTTAATCATGTTGCTGTTGAACCTATTTGAATGTTTGAATAAGCGAGAGGACTATTTTTTATTGCAGACATCAAAAGTCATAGCTATTAAATTAATTCAAATAAAATTTATTGAAAACTTGAAAAATGTTACGGCTTCGTTATTTAAATTATTTAATTTACATAAAATAAGTTTAAAGAGCAGTACTGATAATATTTTCACATAATATGTAACATACACACATTAGTTTTATGTCTTAAAACAATGACATCCTTTGTTGTATTTGATTTAAAATGCAGCGCGATGATTACAAGTCGGCCATCTTAAAAATGGTTGCCATATTGAATTTTACAACCAATATTTAATCATGGAAAATTAGTATAACTATTTAATTGATCAAATACAAAATTTCAACTCAAAAGGTTCAGTGGTTGATCTGATATTGAATTTTTATACTTAAATTATCTTTTTGGGTAGCCATCTTGGATTTGGCAGCCATATTTTCATTAAACAGAAAAAAGTCAAGGTGGAAACAAACCTAGCTTAACTTAGTACATATATATTAAATACAATACATTGGTTTTATGTCATAAAATAATGACATCCTTTGTCGTATTTTGATTTAAAATACAGCGCAATGATTATAAGTCGGCCATCTTAAAAATGGCAGCCATATTGAATTTACAACCAATATTTATTCATGGAAAATTAGTATAAATATTTAATTGATAAAATACCAAATTTCAACTAAAAAGATTAAGTGGTTGATTTGATATTGAATTTTTATACTTAAATTATCTTTTTTGGCGGCCATCTTGGATTGGCAGCCATATTTTCATTAAACGGAAAAAGTCAAGGTGGAAACATACCTAGCGTGACTAAGTACATATAGGGCAATAAGATCCACCATGTTTCCTGCTTTTAACAAAAAAGTTTAGGGGGTGTCACATTTTTGGGATCTCCCCCCTGACTATATACATGTTTATTTGCATATAATCTTGAAACAAGTATGTAAAACGAAGTTGAAAAGTTTCAAAGTGTTCTGAAGTTCAAAGAGACTATACTTAAGGGATAAATTACATAGAGACAAATAAATACTTATATTGAAATATGAAGAAAGATCAATAGCACACAATCTTGATATAGCATTTTCATTATTATAGGATGCTATGACTTCCAGCTTTGGTTTGCTTGAAGTTGAGCCGAAAATGGCCAATATCTACTAAAAAGTCTAACAGGCTTTGCTTAATGTTTGGCCAGAAATAGGTCCTACTTTCAAAAGTCTAAAAGGCTTTCCTCCATGCTTGGCCAGAAATGGACCCTACTTTCAAAAGTCTAAAAGGCTTTGCTTAATGTTTAACCAGATATAGGCCCTACTTTCAAAAGTCTAAAAGGCTTTGCTTAATGTTTAGCCAGAAATAGGCCCTACTTTCAAAAGTCTAAAAGGCTTTGCTTAATGCTTGGCCAGAAATATTAAGCTATTACTTAATTTTGAGCAAAAATTGGCCCTACTTACAAAATTCTAAAAAAAAAGTATTGCATAATATTGGGTCAAAAATGGGCCCTTTTTCCAAAAGGCTAAAAGGAATTGCTTAATGTTGAGCCAAAAATGGACCCAATTTCCAAAAGTATAAAAGCTATTAAATAATGTTGAGCCAAAAATGGGTTCTATTTCCAAAAGTCTAAAAAGTATTGCTTAATATTGGACCAAAAATTGGTCCTTTTTACCAAAAGTCTAAAAGGTATTGCTTAATGTTGAGCAAGAATGGACCCTTCTTTCAAAAGTTGAAAGGGTATAAATTGAATATAAATACATTATTTATACAATCCTCTGCTAACCAATGGAAACATTTCAAAAACTGTAGCAGGGCAAACAGTGCCACAAATTTTGGACTAAAATCGTCTTTAAATACATGTACTGTAAAAGCTAGGCATGTTTCTGTCCCAGCATACCAAGACTTATCAATAAGATGCTAAAATTAATGAAAATAATTTTGATGTATGTATAACATATATGTTCCCTGCAAAAGTGATCCATATTTTGTCTATAGTTTCACAGAAGAGAATAATCTTCTTGTAAGGCCAGTTGTAAATTTGGAGCCAGCTGTATATAAATGATGATTTTGTATAAGTGTTCTTCTTCCTGTTTACATGTCCAGTTCTGCTTGTTATTATATATATATATATACTGAAATTACTTGATATATAAATATTTATTTTAGAACAAGAAATTATAAATCTGGCTGTTATGTCATAAAAGACATTTTGTGATTTTAACTGATTTGTTTGTTGGCGATGTCTATATTACACTCAAACATTTATGGATACATTTAGAAGACACATGGTATTCATATATAATAAAATCTGACATTTGTAAGGCATATCATAATCATAATTTCATATACAGCAAATCCTGGCCGTCTAATCTTCACCTTCAGTACCAAGGATTTTATTTGGTTTAAACAAGATTCATTCACTTTACAACCATTACACAGCTGTGTCTGTATAAAGCAATATTGATGTAAGTTGTATGTCCTTAAAAGTAAATCAGTTTAGACAGGTTTTAGGTTTACTCAAGGTTTGGTTTATATTTTAGACAGGTTTTAGGTTTACTCAAGGTTTGGTTTATATTTTAGACAGGTTTTAGGTTTACTCAAGGTTTGGTTTATATTTTAGACAGGTTTTAGGTTTACTCAAGGTTTGGTTTATATTTTAGAAGGTTTTTGGTTCAATCAAGGTCTATTTTGGACATGGTTTTGGTTTACTCAGGGTTCAGTTCAGAGTTTAGACAGGTCTTTGGTTTACTCAGGGTTCAGTTTCGAAAGGGTATTTGGTATACTCAGGGTTCAGCTATTGTAGGTTTTTTGTTTCTCCAGGATTCAGTTTTTTGTTGTTGTTTTTTTTTTTCATTTTCACCAGTTTCTCAGTATTTGTAAAATATACTACCAGTAGAACCTGAAAAGTATATTCATTAGACATGAGAATGTATCATTATTATCTATCACAGATCATTGTAACTTAAATTAAGATTTTGTATGTAATATATCCAGGTACAAAACAAGATATTTGTTATGTTTTATAATAAATTAGCTACATCATGATTCTACAGGTAAGTTCAAGGTCAATTGACTCAAATTCAATATACATGGTACATGTACATATTATATTTTTACAAAGGAAGTCTTAAGAATTTGCTAAACCATATTCATTATTACTAAAATCCAGTTTTTCAGAGTTTCTAGCTACATTTAACGAAAAAAATTCCAATTTTTTCTAGTGGCGTCATTTTATTAGGAAGTGACCTAATGTACACTGTCTGTCTCTTGCTCAAAATTTTATTTCAAATGTCTGCACACTCGATAAAATTTTCAATTTCACTTAAAACTAAAAAATTTCTGCGTCCAATAACTCCGCTTTTTTATCCATAAAAGGAATGCTTGATAGCACATATTACCTGATAAAATTATAATGATAAACAAGTGGTATTGGTCACTTTGTTACTTGCTCAAGGTTAACAGGGTTTTCAATACCACTTTCTTTTATCATTGTAATTTGATCAGGTAATGTTTTGTGATGTAGGTAATCAAGATTACCAGTTATCAATGCTTGTCCAAAAATGTTATTTTCATATAATAAAATTATATACTGTACTGTGAACTTTTGAATTTTTTATAAAATAATGCATTCAAAAGTAGCACATGACACTTCATTTACAAAACAATTTTGAACCCCTGACATCAGTTATTTACAAAAGAAAATTTAGTAAATTAGAGACACTTGCAAGTTGGTAAAATGACAATGTTTGTATAATTATGATTCATTTAATCACACTTTAGTTGCAAATTAAATTAAAAATTATGGTAATTGTTTTAGAAGCAATTGTGATACTCTCTCTCTCTCTCTCTCTCTCTCTCTCTCTCTCTCTCTCTCTCTCTCTCTCTCTCTCCATTTCTAGGTATACCACAGTCATAGTTAAAACTTATAGAATAATTAACCGTGTTAACTTCCAGTTGATGTGAGATGAAGTAGCTCTGGAAGGCAGTTACTCTCTCTGTTATACTGCTCTTACACTGCTATCATGTAATTTTATAAGACTTATAAGACCAGCAATAAAGATATTATGTTATATCTTGACAAGGATAATTAAGTATAAATTATTTCTGTCTACAGACATATATATTTTACTGTCTATAGATTTCATTTTATACAAGACATGTACATAACGAGCCAATAAGATAAGATAAAATACAAGGGAACCTGTACTAACTTCTGTATGTAAGGGCACCTGGTATTGTTAAAACCCGCAGATGCTGTCGTTTAATCTGACCTTACCCTCATACAACATGCTTAGTTTACACAAATACAATTCAATTTAGATTAGATAAGGTAACATTGTGAGACTGAAGCGGATCAGTTTTTGGCTTGCTACTAAAACAGAAAACTAAAAATGTTACGTTTTTATCAGGACTTGTTGTTTATATTTGTGAATGTTTGATTAGAATATCTGATTAATTTAATTAATCGTATCACTGCAATTTACTGAGGGAGATATCCTATTTTTTTTAGCTTGTACACATATTTAGTTATGTTGAAAGTATGGGTAATATTTTAATGGGAGGTTTTTGTCAACTGAGTATACTGCCATCAGAAACTTTTTATTATGAACTTGAAGAGAAAAAAAATCTTGGTACTGTTTTTATGATGGAAATTAATCCACCAGATAACACCTCTTGAAAAGAATACAGCTCAACTTATACTGCTGGCCCTCAATATTTTAACACAAACCCACATATAAGCTGCCAAAATTTGCCTTGATAAGTACATGGACATGTAATCACCAATATATAAATGTTTACTATCTGCAAAATAGTTTCTGAGCGAGAAAATGGGGCGATATTAAATTCCAACTTATGTCCTTCTTTCCCTCTAGACACTTCTTGTCCTGAGTAATTCTCCAAAACTATAAAGTACTATTTTACTAAACTTGATGCCAAGAACCATCATTGATAGGAGATGTGCATATCATTAACCCAAGTTAGTATGCTCATTTTCCTGGAAGTTATAGCCCTTTGAAGTTTGAACATAAGTACAAATCACAAAAAAAATACCTAATGGCAGGGGATCCTAATTAACTGAATTTTCTTGTTATTTATGTTTTAGGTCGGAAGGATCAAGCTATAGAAATGTACAAAAAAGGAATCGTTGAATTGGAGAAAGGAATAGCTGTACAGATAGCTGGACAAGGTATATATATATATATATAAAGATTATACTGGTATGAGGCCCAATCCTTTGTAAGAGGTGCCTTTGAAATACCAGTAGGTAGTACTTAACCTATGCAAAATGGTTTTGAAAAAGCCATTCATAAAATATAGCCTTACCAGTACCATTATTGATATCTCAAGTACCTCGATACCTGAGGTAAAAATCAGTCATTCATAAAATAGAGCCTTACCAGTACCATTATTGATATCTCAAGTACCTCGATACCTGAGGTAAAAATCAGTCATTCATAAAATAGAGCCTTACCAGTACCATTATTGATATCTCAAGTACCTCGATACCTGAGGTAAAAATCAGTCATTCATAAAATAGAGCCTTACCAGTACCATTATTGATATCTCAAGTACCTCGATACCTGAGGTAAAACTCAGTCTAATGCCTTTAGTTTTTTTTTCAAGATTCACTATATTGGCATTGTATATATTCTCTCTGTGTACCTATTGTCACTGTTAATATTAGATTTCTTCTATACTTTGATAAAATGTATAAATAATTTTCTGTGATTTTAATGTTTCTTCCTTAAAACTACATACAGTTTATAAAGTTTAAAATCATAATCACATAAGAATGATAAATGCGAGAATAGATACAGTCACAACATTACTAAAGTGTGAATAAGAGCAATTGCATGAATAGGTACACCACCTGTATGGTATTTTGAAATTTATAAAAATATATTTTAGACATATTGAATTGATAATGACTGATTTAGTTGTCGTCTAAATCACTTCACTTACCTGTTTATTTCAAACATTGGCAGTATTGATTGACAAATTTTGACAAGTCTTTGTGAAAACCTTTACTCATTAAATGGCATGACAACATTGCATTAATTCCTCATCTAAAAGTTTCAAGTTTCAAATTTTGTTAAAATGATTCATTACTGGCATTTAATGTAATTCAAATACATAACTGTTCCATGAAAAAAATCAAAATTGCAGTTGGAGTAATTCTCTTCAAGTTGTACACGGAATTATTCGAAACCATTAAAGGACATACAAACTTATGGCATGATTATTTTCACTGCAATGCATTCATATAATGTGAAGGATATTATTATGATGTTATGGTATTAGTTCTCTCTGTCTGTCTATATTTGGTTTCTGTTCACTGACTAAGGTTATACAAATTTAATTCACATTAGTTATATGCGCTCCAAAATATTAGGCATCCATTGTCTCACCTCAGTGAAGTATAGTCTGTACGCGATATTTTGTCAGTGTTTATACACATGGAAAAGTCTATGTAATGTAGAAAGGGATCATATATAAGGGTGTCTTTGATGCATGAAATGAATATACCCATATAATAAAACAGTATCAATACCTATTTGTGTACATTATACTTGCCCATGTTTATAATAACATTTTGCCAGAATATTGCGGACAATAGACTATAGTAAAATTAAAACAATTTTAGTTCCCTAGTGTTGATGTCTTCCCCTTTATCTTTTACAGTATTAACATTTATCTTAAACTTCTTTTACTATAAAGTTGTTCAATTCATGTCATAACTCACAACCAGGAGAATGACAACAGTATGTTTAATAATAGGTATCAAGTACTTCCAAAAATTCAGTTACTGATCACTGAATATGTGACATAAAAATAAATGACAACAGTATGTTTAATAATAGGTATCAAGTACTTCCAAAAATTCAGTTACTGATCACTGAATATGTGAAATAAAAAAATAAATTATGTGTAATAGCAATCCACACACTGGATCACATGTAATAGTCACTTGGATTAGATAAGAAATATCTGATGTGTAAACTCTAATTTAGAATTTCCAATATAAGTACCAATAATTTTTTATTTGGGAGGTCAGGATTCAAACCCTAGTCAGGTCTGACCAAGACTGTGAAAAAAGGTAGTGATTCTTCTTTTGCCAAGCATTCAGTATTTGTAAATGAAAATTGTATATTAATTCTAAAGAGAACTTGAAAACTGATGCCCTGTGCCACAGCAGGAATTGCTCTTATCACACGGCAAAGATAAAAAATTCTGCCACTTCACCTATAACTGGTGATGTCTTGATACAAATAAAATATTCTTGACTGGGACATACAACCCAATTCAATCCATTTAATAAATCAATCTTTATGTTTCAGGAGAAGCTTGGGATAAAGCTAGGAGGTTACAGGAGAAAATGATAACAAATTTAACCATGGCAAAAGACAGACTTGATGTTTTAGGTAAATAATGTAGTACTATATAGCTGTTCTCAGTTACAACGAGTAAGGTTTAACTCTTACATATAGGCATGTTTTGTATATTTGCTTTAATTGTTGTCTTTATTATTTTACATCTGATTGCAGTATTCATTCTAGGATTTTCAGATTTGTTTTAAAATCCTCTTAAAACACCCTAGCATTAGTATTTTTAGCTCACCTGAGCCGAAAGGCTCAGATGAGCTATTGCTATCTATCACCGTCCGTCGTCCGTCGTTCGTCGTCCGTCGTGCGTCGTCCGTCGTGCGTAAACTTTACATTTTAATCTTCTCCTCCAAAACTACTGAGCCAAATTTGATGAAACTTGGTAATTATTATGCCTGGGTAACAGGCTTTTAAAATTGTGTTCGGGGTTTGACCACGCCCAACAATATGGCTGCCGTTACTATAAATAGCCAAAAGACAAAAAAATCTTCTTCTCTGAAACCAAAAGGTGCAGGCAAATTTTGATTGGATATTTGGATTCAGGATACCTAGATACACTAAAATTGTGTTTTTCATGAAAATTGAACGAAAAATAGGTTACGCGTTTTTTGCGTAAAATTTTGTAATTTTTAAAATGAGACATTTGTTGTTATAACTTCATAATGGCTGAAGATAATTGTATGGAGTTTTCACTGTTGATCTTGTCTTGCGATTTTCTTCCGATTGATGTCAAGGTCAAAGGTCAAGGTCATGTCCCAGTTTTTGACCTTTGATAAAAAATGCTATTTTTTAAACATTTCCGGTGATAATGATGTAGGATTTTTGGTTAATTGTAGGTATTGACATGACGATCATTTTGATATATCGATTAAGTTCATGGGTTCAAAGGTCAAGGTCACAGATGTACAAGTTTACCAAATAGTTAATTATCTGCAAAACTATGAACTTTTTGTATAGGCATGTATATTAGAATATTGTAGGTAATGGCCCAATGGTCATTTTGATATATAAATAAAGGTCATGAGTTCAAAGGTCAAGGTCACAGATGTAAACAAGTACTGAAATGATTATTTATCTCTAAAACTATAGACTTTTTGTATAGGCATGTATATTAGAATATTGTAGGTAATGGCCCAATGGTCATTTTGATGTATGAATAAAGGTCATGAGTTCAAAGGTCAAGGTCACAGATGTGCATGAATACCTGAATGGTTAATTATCTTGAAAACTGTTAACTTTTTGTATATGCATGTATATTAGAATATTGTAGGTATTAGCCTAACAACCATTTTGATATATGAATGAAAATTATGGGTTCAAAGGTCAAGGTCACAGATGTGAACAAGGTCTGAAATGAATATTTATCTCAAAAGCTATAAACCTTTTGTATAGGCATGTATATTAGAATATTAAGGTATTATCCTAATGTGAATGAAGGTCATGGGTTAAAAGGTCAAGGTCACAGATGTGAATGAATACCTAAATGGTTAATTATCTTGAAAACTATTAACTTTTTGTATAGGCATGTATATTAGAATATTGTTGGTACTGGCGCAGTGGTCATTTTGATATATAAATGAAGGTTATGGGTTCAAATGTCAAGATCACAGATACAAACAAGTACTGAGATGATTTTTTATCTCAAAAACTATAAACTTTTTGTATAGGGATGTATATTAGAATATTGGCCGAATTATCATTTTGATATTTGAATGAAGCTCATGGGTTCAAAGATCACAGGTGAGCGTTAAGGCCCATGGGCCTCTTGTTTTGCATTTCATATACCGGTTTAATGTGGCTCACTAAGGTCTTAACAATGTGGTCATTTGGCAAAATATGGGTTCAGATGACTCTCTCACTCTCTCTCTCTCTCTCTCTCTCTCTCTCTCTCTCTCTCTCTCTCTCTCTAATAGATAAATAAAAAATAATCAAGTGGCAGCTCTTCAAATATACAGAAAAATAAAAAACTTCAACATATATAATATATATATATATATACTCTAATGCTTGTTTAGAACAACATGACTTTATGCTTTAATCTCTTGTTAATCCCAATTTGCTTTGTCATCTTAGCATTGTAATAAAAGGGGAAATCTCAAAATGATTTCATATCTATATCACATTAGTTCAATACTTTGATATACATGTATCTGGTATCTGGCTATCATAGATACTACCTGAATTTTTTTTCTCCTATCATAAGATACTACCTTAGGTGTCACATTTCTATACTATAAATTTATATTTCACTTATTGGTATTACTATTTATATTTTCCATGTTTTCAGTTATGGTAATAACCCCCCCCCCCCCCCCCCCCCCCCCCCCCCCCCCCCCCCCCCCCCCCCCCCCCCCCCGTTTCCAATAAACCAGTGGTCAACTAAATAAAATGGTCTTCTGAAACTTTCATTGGATATGTGTACAAACCTTAAGCAATCTAAAGTTATATCTATCCTAGCATTGTAGTGTAGAGTCTGTAAACTATAAAAATATATATTGCCATCCACATTCATATTTCATTCATAGATTTGAAACATTGAAATTTTTGCAGTGTTTGAACATGATATCCTAACTTAATGATCTAAATTTTTGCAACAAAGTTGTTATTCTTAAAAAACTAGAATGATAGGGAAGAATAACAGAATCTAATATCATAATGATAATAGATACATAGAGGTCTCCTCTGGAATGAGGCTATACCAAAATTGTATATAATAGGTACTGTAAGTCTTCTTCCTTTAATGGAACACAATGATCTAATAAACAGGATTCAACAATGGATGATGTAAAAAGGATACAACTGTCTAAATTGATAAAAATTATAATTAGACAAAAGACCAGGATCCAATGATAGGATACCTGCAGTATGTAGAAAAAAATACTTGACATGGAAAAAACACATGGAACCCACACTGTTAGTGGAAACATCAAACCAAGCTCCTTGAAAAGCATTGATCTGCTGACAGATATCAATGTCAATTAACCCCCTTTTTCTATGACCCTCATCAGACATTTCTGAAGTTTTGATGTTGTAACAATAATGAATTTTGTACCTTTGTAATTTTGAGTAAAATATAATATATGTAAACTAAATAATTGGAGTTGAAGATAGAAAATGCTACATATATTTCTTCAAAAGCAAACATCTTTTTCAAACATAAGAAGTGAAAGAAATACAGATATTAATTAACCTGAGCGTTAACAGTTATTTGTAGCACTAAACGTCAGTCATTGCAATTTATTTTTTAAAAAAAAAGAGAATATTATTTTGAGATTTGAGATTCTTGTCTTTACACTACTAAAACAGGAATTATTTCTTTTTCTCGTACATTTCATTGCTAATTCTTGCAGTCAAGGTGGGAATGATAAGACATATATTATTCTTGTTGCATACAGTGTAGATGTAATCTTGTTTTTTAACGAGTGATATACAAGGTGTCTATTTACATGTATAGTAGTTAGGTAGGTTGATGTTGTAATGTTGTTAAACCTTATCAATCTCTATGCCTTCGTTTCTTTATTTAAGTTTCCGTTGTACATATCCAGTGTTCAAAATAAGTCAAAGTTTTTAACCACCCCTTGTATTGTAAATTTCAACATTCTCTTATGGTATATAGGAGACTATTGAAAAAGAAAACTGTCTTTCCCAAAAGTTACCACTTGCAGACTCAGACTGGCTGTTTTTTCTAACACTGCATACTTTCATATGATAAACTGTCTGATAATTTAAGTGCGAAAAAAATGACATTTCTGTAAATTTTAAGAAACTGTCTTTAAAATTTAATAAAATTTCTAAAATATATTTTGGTGTTTGTTATTATTATTTGAAGACATGGATATGCAAAGTTTTAAATTAGATGTCTCATTTTCCATAATTACCGTAAGTGTTTGAATTATTACGTACAGCACTTGAATTATTTTGATGCTATAACAGTATGATTTAGTTTTAAAACCTTTTCTGATATAGATGTCATTATTGTATCTTGTGTGTTTGCTTGTTTTCATTTTCTTTCTCTTTTGATGTTGTTTTGCTTTGTGTTTTATTTTATCTATAGAGAAAATGTTAAAGAATCATTTGCCATTACTTGAACCAGTCCCAGGAACAAGTCAAGATAAAAATACAAGTATGGCCTCCAATAATGATACAGGATTAAGGGAAAGAGGGAAAACTTGCCTAGATAAATGTCCAAGCTTGGCTTCTAATAATCATACAGGAGTGAGGGAAAGAGGGAAAACAGCACAACCAGGTATGACATGCCTGTAAATACATATAGATCTGCTGATAAGAGTTCAGTTGATCAAAGTATTGTCCGAGGAGTGGCTACATTAAACAAAGATCAATTTAGTAACCTGCTGACACAAAATAAAATTATGGTTGTCCAGAACTAATGAATCTGATATTGTGCGCATACCTTCTCTTGGACCAATTTTATACTTGGTTAATGCTAAGAGATCTGCAGATGATAGAGTTGCCTAAGACATTTAACAAAAATCATGTTACTAATCTGGTGATCAAAAAATAAAATAACTGTGGATCAGATCTAATGAATCTGATACTGTTAGTGTCTGTGTATGTCTTCTCTTAGTTAAAATTACAGAGCAGACCTAATTCATTTCTCAATTATTGGACCATTTAACTGTCCCAAGTGTGAAAACTGGTGCCCTCGAACCTTGGACTATTGATATACTTTAGCCCTGATCTTAATTTCTTTTAATTTAATTCATTAATATAACCATTTTATATATAGTCATAGCTGGAATTTTTATTTCCAGTATTTATGAATTTTTTAAGTATGTGTTCATTCACATTTTTTTTATTTTGTGATTTTCTGTCTATTATTATTTCTTGCCTACAAAAATTGTGATTTTGTGCATGTAAAGTGTGGTGTTAACTACTTTCTTAAGTATTTAGTGTAGTTTCATTTTGATGTATTCATAAGTGTAATTGGATATATGGAAACCATAATTAATTTCTACACATTTTCTTGAAATGTAGAATCTTTTTTAAAATTTAGTTTCGTAAATTATAGACACCTCTCATTTGTCTGGTGTGTAAAAAAAATTACCCCACTCCCCTTATTTGTATGAAAAGGAATTGTTTTGGGTGTCTCAAAATTATTATTATAATTATTATTTTGAAAATTTAAGAAATAAACAAAACAAATGTGGGAAAAAAATAAAATTTATCTCCTTGTTGAGTTTGTAATGTAGGATATTTGATGATTGTAAATTTTCTTTGCAGTATCAAGTAAACCTTGGAAACCAATGAAACAACCTATAGGAGTACATAAAAGTAACACACTTCCACGAAATCAGAGATCAGTCAGCGAATCACACTCAAATCCATCGTCACCGAGAACTACAAAAAAATACACACACCAAAGGCAGCTATCTAACATTGTAAGTTTAGTAGGGATTTCTTAGATTTGTAAATATTCCTCACAAGAGATAGATAGAGATAAAGACATTAACTGTCATTAAATTGTGAAAATAAAAAATAAATTTTTAAGTAAATTGTAAAAAATAACAAATAGATTTTAAAAATCCTGAAAAAAGTTGATTTTGAAGAATTATATCTATAGTGTGATTATTATAATTACAATATTTACAATGCTACTATTTATATTAAAGTTTGAAATTGTGCATTGGTGTCTTGAACATCAGAAATCAGTTAACTTTAAAGTCTAGAAAAGTTTGTTAAGTCTTATTATGGTAAGTTCCTTTCAGTTTTACCTAGCATATTCCTAACATTTTTACCTCATTGAAAATAAACTCTTAATTTCATGTATTAAAATTATATCTGAATGAATTGGCTTAATGAAAATTATTGAAAAACCATTCTTGTTTGCTTTTTAGACACCCAACCGTCCAAGTAAAAAAGAAATATTAAGTTCTTTAAATATGAAGAACATAGACAAAAAATTAGCAGAAACAATTCTTAATGAAATAGTAGACAGTGGTCCACCTGTAGCATTCAAAGATGTTGGTAAGTAACTAAGTAGCTTATACTATAAAAATATATGGACTGTTGTCCTATCAGAAATGTAATATTAATTTTATTGTACCAATTGTTGCCATCTTTAATGTACTGACATTTTGAGTGTCTGTTAATAAACACATTTAAGTTTAAAGATGCATTGAAAATGTCTAAATATTGGAGACTATGGGGTCATTTTCCTGCAAGACGAGGTCTTCATAGAATGATGTCATGTGATTGTCTTTTGATTATGACGTTGGTAAACAGGTAGCATGTGTAGGTAAAGATTAGCAGTGGTTGATAAATGCATGTGGCGGTAAGATACAATTTTCTCCAATCAGTAATCTTTATCACAAACATAGGAAAATAGAAAAAAATATTATATTATGTTCCAATACGTTCATTGCACAGTGAAACCTGCAAAAATAGAATTCTTAGAAAACTAAGAGAACTAATTTTAAGGTAAAAACATTTACTGGTATATTGTATGTCATATTAACCAAAAAACTTGTCCAACCCAACAAAACCTTGTTTTGTTTCAACAGGTCCCACTGTATTTTCAAACCATATTGTTTCATTATTTTTTTTAGCTGGGCAGAATACAGCAAAACAAGCTTTACATGAAATAGTTATACTTCCATCTTTAAGACCTGAGGTAAGTCTACAACAATATCTGTCTAAAAAAGTCACCCTGAGTGTGTGATAGTGCAAGGCAGCCCATAAAACACACTCTCACATCTCACCCATGCACAAACTTGTTCTTAGATCTTCAGAGATTAATAAACTTTATCTGCGAAATTGCTGATATGACATTAAACAACAATGACTTTCCAGGCAGTTGACAATTTCAATCATAAATTTAGTCTGACATCAATCCACTTGTTTGTTATTCTGTGACAAACTTGATGTAATCAGTTCCATCTATAATTTATGAGATTTTAAAGATTAGAGGTGAGGGATGTCAAACCAAATTTATCATAAGTGAATTTTGATGATGGTGAAAAACAGATGAGTTAAGATAATCTTTGTTTTCAATTTAGAACCTTTAAAACAGTGGTATAAAAACACATTCTCTGTAGAGCTTTTAGTAAAATATACAAGTACAAATGTATATAACACACACACACACACACACACTCACACACACACACACAATAAAATACACAAGTTGCAAAAACATCAAGACAAACACAAGGAATATTCAGTATCAGCAACATGCAATGATAGAAGCCACTGGTTGCTAAGTTGGTAGAGAACTTGCTCCATAAATGGGTAGTCGTGGGTTCGAACCTCAACCAGGTCTGACCCAAGACATAAGTGAGTAGTGACTGTTCTTTTGCCAAGCACTTGGCATTACAAAATGAGAGTCGGGGTTCTTTCGGATGGGAACTTAAAAAAACGAGGTCCTGTGTCACGGTAGGCTTGGCATGATAAAGAACACTGATGTATAATGCCATCCGCACAACACAGAGGCAATTTGAAATGCTCATTTGTATTAACTTTACATAATGTGTTTTGTTTTGACACTTTTCTGTTACCTTGGTAACTCAATATTTTGTGTTTATATTTTAGTTATTTACTGGACTTAGAGCACCAGCCAGAGGGTTGTTATTATTTGGACCTCCTGGTAACGGGAAAACTATGCTGGTAAGTTTGTATCCTTGATATTGCATTTGCTTATCATATCTTGGCCAGTTGGAAGCTGCGCTTTTACACTTTCCATTAGGAATAATTTGGAGATGGACTAATATTCATCCTAGGTTATATGTTGCTGTCTACATTAATCTACAGTGGCACATTCCACCCACACACTATCATGAAAATAACACTTGAGTTTATTTATATTGTACATTTGTCTTGGTTGTTTAAGCTTTTCTTAATGCCTCCCTCCTGATACAGAACCATCACCTGGCAACCAGAGTCACCAGAACCCTGACGTTTCATGAAGTCTTAATACCTTGTCTCAAGAATCTAATCATACTTAATATTTTACTGATCAAAAACTAAATTGTTAAAATGTTGACTATCTGAAATTTATTGAAGGAAGGAAATCAATGTCATATTACTATCCAGACTTTAGTTGAGTGGATTTATCTGACAGCATTTAGAATGAATAAAAATAGAGTCTGTTAATTTAGATTGACAGTTTTACATGTACATGTGGACTGTGGGCCAGTGTGCAATGTCTATTTATGAGTATATTTAATGTTTTTTTGTAAACTCCTATATACAGTAAAACCTTGTTATAATGCCCCTCGATAACTTTGCCACCCCGCTTATCGCCACACTTTTTTGAAGTCCCAAAATCCATTTTGTTTATGTTTTTCTTTATCCGCTTCCCCCAATTAATCGCCAAACCCCTTTATAACACCAAAATTTGACTGAACAAATGGTGGCGATGAATCGAGGTTTTACTGTACCTTTTTCAGAAATTAATTTTTGAAGCAGATTATCAATTGTTAATTTTTGCATTTACAGGCAAAAGCTGTGGCTAATGAGTCTAATGCAACATTTTTCAACATTAGTGCCTCAAGTTTAACGTCCAAATGGGTAAGTAGTAACGACACTTTCCAACTTTAGTGCCCTTTTGTTGAGCATCCAAATCCACCAGTCTTATTATCTGCTTTTTTAAGTGCTGATAATAAAAATAAGCAAAGGCCTCTGTCTATATCAACAGAAATGGGACAAAATTATTGTCAGAATTTGATAAATGTAAAAAAATTGCTTATTTTCCTGGGAGTTATGGCCCTTTCACAAAGTACAAATCACAAAAAATGCCTACTGGTTAGGGATCCTAACTCACTGAATTTGCTTGTGGAGAGTTCATTTTTCTTACTGTGTGTTTAGGAGTTACTACTAAAGTAACGAAACATGATTATACTTGGATATCAAATTTTAATTTTAGTAAGTATATTTACGGTATAAAGAAATTAATTATAGTCTGACATACCCATTTTAAACTGTCTTTGAACATACAGGTAAGTAAAATAAACTGTAGCAGACATGGAAAAGTAAAGATTTACAGTTACAAGCCATTGCCCTTACATATATGTCAACAGACATTGTAAATATTACCAGATTGTTGTTTATATTGCCAACTATCCTGATAGATTGTTGGTTTTATTGCTAACTGTTTTGTCATATTGTTTGATTTTAATGCCAACATTATATACTAGTATTCCTGCAAGATTGTTGATTTTATTTGCTAATAGCCTTACTATATCACCGGTATGTTTTAGGTTGGTGAAGGGGAGAAATTAGTGAGAGCTATGTTTGCTTTAGCCAGAGAACTTCAACCAGCAGTTGTATTTATGGGTATGTTATTATTTTGCCATTTTAATTGCTCATGAAATAATCATTTTTTTGTTTTTGCCAATACATGTAATTATATTTTATGCATTCATTAATGCAATAAAAAGTTGTTTCTTTTAAAACATACACATATGGTACAGTTTACGTTAAAAAAGTTTGTGTTTACTTTCATGTCATTGGTAGATTAGTAGATTTTTAAAAAAGATAGATACAGTTTCTAAGGTAGGAAGATATTAAGATACATAGAGTAGATTTTTAAAAAAGATAGATACAGTTTCTAAGGTAGGAAGATATTAAAATACATAGAGTCTTATTATTTATTTTTATTTTATTTTGATTTTACCAGATAACTTTCATATGAATACAAAGTTGTATAATATTGTCATCTCTGACTCCTCTTGTTATCATCTGCCTCATATTTTAGGTTCTGAGTTTGGTTAGGTTTGAAATTGTAGGTGTTTGTATTTTTTGACAAACGAAGTAACAGATGTACTCTGAAGAATATAAAATACCGGTAAATAAAATTGGGCACACCATATTTGGATAAAAATCTCAAGAAAAAATTATAGCCAAAGTTTTCATATCGTAAATTGCATAGGTATATAAGAAATAACATAATATACACATATTTTAACAATTTTGTAGATGAAATAGATTCTTTGTTGTGTGAAAGGAGAGAAGGTGAAAATGATGCAAGTAGGAGATTAAAGACAGAATTCCTGGTACAGTTTGATGGGGTATGTATTGATATTCTACTTTTATTCATTAGAACAAAGTCATTTGATCTTTATTGAAGAGCTTTATTTTTCTGTCAGTTAACTGATGAGAATGGATATCTGATACCTTTGTGACAAGTTAGTTGTCTCATGGATTAACAAATGAAGTTTGTCTAAACATGCAAGTGTGACATCATTATTATGTCCCTTTCCATTTCAACCTATGAGATGTGACACCCAAAAGGAACAGGTGTACAAAGTTTCATCACATTCCACCAAACTGTTTTTGCGCTATGCTCTTTACAAAAGTGTGGCGGAAAAATACGGAAGAAGAACAAGAATAATAAAGGGTAAATCAATAAGTCACCCCAACTTATGTTGGGGGTGACTCAAAAAAAACCTAGCTACAATGTATTTATAAGTTTTATCCATACTGTGTTTAAAAATATGTTTGTATACTACAGTAACATTAAGAATTTTTGTGTTGGAGGTGTTACTGCTAATGTGTTTATGCAGATGAATGGTTTAAGATGAGATAAGGGAAAGACTACCAGATATTGCATGATTGTCTCCTTAATGTAACATGTCATCACATAATTGACAAGGCGATTCTGTGTTTTCTCCTCTATTGTTCTTCATTTTTCTCTTTGTTTTCTAAGTGGTCTTAATTGCCTAGTGTTCTAAAGTGCCAGCTTCTTTATCACAGTGCCTCCTAGAATTCCACCCAGACTGATCTTTGGTGCAAGAAAGTTTGTCATTTCACTTATTTTCCCTTGGAACTCTGATTTTCTCTACTATTTCAGGATTGACTGAATACTTTTGACTGGCGTATAAACACCATTACTATACTCTACTACACACTCTTCACCTTCCAATATTAAAAGTCTTTTATCATCTACCTTTTGAAGAAAGACAGGATGCATGTTTTACATTTGAGGTTCATTTGTCCAGACACTTCTTGTCCAGAGTAATTCTCTATTAAAACTATGAAGCTACATTTTACAAAACTTGTGAGATAGGCAAATCATTAACCTGAGTTGGTTTACTTATTTTCTTGGGAGTTATTGCCCTTTGAAAATAAGTGCAAATTATAAAAATGTGCCTACTGGCAGGTGATTCTAATTCACTAAATTTGCTTGTTATTTTTTATAGGTGTCAGGTAGCACTGATGATAGAATACTTATAATGGGGGCTACAAATAGACCCCAGGAATTAGATGATGCAGTATTAAGGTATGATTGAAAAAAATGAAAAATAAGCATAGTGTTCAGGCCCTGGTTTCACAATCATTCATTAGCTAAGATTTTCCTTAACTTAAATTTAGCAAATTTTGATATTCTCTTTTTGGAACTACTGATGAATATTTTTGTCAAAACTAAATGCAAATGTTTTAATCTTGAGGTCATCTTAAAAATAACACCTTAAATTCCTGAATATCTTGAAAATTAACAAAATTATGAAGATTTGAAATTTTTCAAGATTTAAGTTAAGGAAAATCTTAGCTAAGGAATGATTGTGAAACCGGGGCCTGCACCACTAAATATGTTAAACTGGTCTATACAGGGATAACATTTAACTATCTTAAGTTAGCAATACAAAATTTTGTGAAATTCAGCAGCTCAGACTTGCTTTAGGGACCATGTGCTACTGGGTCCCTGCTAATATTAGTGCCTGTTATAGGGGACTGTAAATATTGTTGTGACCAACATGAATAAGTGATTTCTAGGTACAAAGTTATTGGCATGATTAAAAACAATTTAAAATAATGCTATAGAATTAATCATTTTATTAACCAGCAACTACTGGTACATTTGCTGTATGATGTCAAAATCTTGGAAAACGTTTCATTTTGTTTTCACTTATACATACTGAGTAGATATATTTAAATGTTTCAGAAATCACTGAGACAAGATTCTAAAACGGAAATAAAGGCATTTGTAATGAAATTAGTGAAACTTAAAAACTTCCTCTCAGCTATTTCTGAAAATACCATACATCTAAATAGTTGAACAATTTTAATTTTCATCATGCTTATTTATACATTTAGGCGTTTTGCAAAGAGAGTTTATGTCACTATGCCAGATCATGCTACAAGAAGAGCTATGCTGGGTCATTTACTTACAAAACATGGTAATCCTTTGTCTAGTAGGGAGCTGGACACACTAGCTAGGTTTGTTTTACTATATAAAATTTGTTAACTTAAAATATTTAGGCCAAGTAAAGAATGGTGTTTCTGCATTTCATAACTACTCAATTGTTTCTATTTTAGTGTGTCCTTTAAAAGATACCTTAAAAACCAATGTCCCATGTCATGGCAGGTGTGACACATTAAGAACCTTCCCTGCACATTGCACTGAGTACAATGCAAAGATATAAATTTCTGTGACTTCAGCTATAGCTGTTGATGTCTCCATATAATTGAAATATTCTTGACTGGGACATAAAACCAATCAATCCTATTTTAGTTTTAGAGAACATTTTAAACAAGTACTTATAATCCCACAAACTTTAAAACCAGTCCCTACTAACATAACCTATTTTTAATACACTCTTTATTTCTAGGCCTACTGTAGGAACCACTCTGTTTGTGACAGTGAAATACTCTCCATATCCATAGAAAATCAAATAAATTTGAATAAAGATTAATATTTTTCACTAAATTGTACCTAGTCATAACAGAAAATCTGTATGTGCATCCACGATTAGCCCAGAATATATCTGCACAGGGTAAAACATTGACGCTACGGGGATTTAACATGTTGAAAAACCAGGCAAATGGCGGATTCTGTTGCGCATATGACGTAAAACGTCACCAAGGACATTACTTCCAGTGTAAACTTTGCCATTTTCGCCGTGTAAAATCTCCATAACACCAACATTTTCCTTTCTACAGACAGACTTTATGGCAATCGCGGATGCGCATACGGATTTCCTGTTACGACTAGGTACCAGTAAGTGAAAAATATTGATCTTTATTCAATATTTATTATGGACCAGTACAATTTTGTATAGGGGACACAGGTGTCTATTTGATCTAAATCACAGGAAACTTGATACTTTGTTATATAACAAATCAATTATAGATATTAATTGTATATTTTTACATTTTTAGCTCATCAGTAGGATATTCCGGTAGTGATTTAAATGCTTTAGCAAAAGATGCCGCTTTAGGGCCAATTAGAGGTAAAACACACACACATACACCCACCCTTCATTCCTACTACTAGAAGAGAATAACTTTTTTTTTTCCAGAAAACAGATGATAAGTCAATTTAATCATAAATCAATGATGTTAATAATGTAATTATATCAGTAATCACTAATCATGACAATTTTACTTATAAAGTTTGTGATATTCAATCATAACCTGTCATTTACCATATATAGAATTTTCATATATGTATATCTTTTGTGAGGTAAAATATTCACTGAATAAAGTGCTTAGGCTTTTATACAGTTTAACAAAAATATTTTGATCAAGCATGTGAATTTTATTATAATAATTATACTTTTTGTTTACAGAATTATCTGCAAGTGAGGTAAAAACAGTTGATGCAAATAAGGTTAGTTTAATATTTAGTTTTGATTAAGTTCACCGAAAATTGCTTGATAAGGGTCTTGCTTTATATTAGATTCATATGATTTGCATATTTTCATACGAACAACACTCATATTTTACCAGTCAGCTTACCATGCATGATGCAAAATTCCAGAAATGATTTAGTTTTTGTCCATGGAAATGACATGGACATGACCTTGAACTAGATAGGGAGTCAATGAACAAACTGGTGGAACTAATTCATTAACTATTTCTGTATATTATAATACCATGACATTTTCATCAGAACGAAAATCAGAAAATCAAATTACCATTAATGACAATAAAATAGCAAGGATGTTCTGATCATTGTTTCATCATACTGTTTTGAAATCTTGGGAAATTTTTTTTTCAATCTTTACTGTTTTGAAATCTTGAGATAAAAACATTTTCTATTTTCTATTTTTAGGTTAGAGATATAAAAATGCAAGACTTTATGGATTCGTTTAAAAGAATACGTAAAAGCGTTCCGTTAGAAACGTTAGATAGATATGAACAATGGAATAGAGAATATGGTGCTTTAGGTGTATAGTACAGAGACAAAACCCAACATTATATCATAAATCAACCTTGACATTTATAGTCACATTACCGGTATTTACTTTTAGTCCGAGTGGATAACATTTTAGCATTCATATTGTGATGCAGTACCTTGGTAATATTCAGTCATTAGGACCAAATTTTACAAATATTTAGATAATGACTATACAGTTCTAAGTTTATGTTTTTTTTTCAAATTTGGTTTCCAGGGTTAAATTCAGTTCATGAATATTCAAATTTTAGAGGTAATTTGAAAATGTAACAGTTCTACTTAGACTTAACAGGGTTGTTATTGTGCTAAGCCACTATGACCAAATTTAAGTTGGAATTTAGCCCATAGGATAACCAAATTTTATAGTGGTTTGAAAATATGAGTTCTAATTAGACTTTACAGGGTTGTTATTGAACTAAGCCATTAGGACCAAAATTTAGTTGAATTTAGCCCATTGGATAACTAAATTTTATAGTGGTTTGAAAATATAAGAGTTCTAATTAGACCTTACAGGGTTGTTATTGAACTAAGCTGCTACAACCAAATTTAGTTGTGCTATTTGCTTACCTGGATTAAATTCAGTGACTAGGGGTCACCTGTAAAAGTTTGTGACTGACTAACAGTGATGCTATTGAATTTAATCACAAATTTTACAATTAAAGTTGAATTCCTTTATCAAAGTCAGCTAAGAAATTAACAGTTTGACTTATCTGAAGTTCCAGATGACCGAGTTTGAGATAACCAGACTTGTTTTGGACTTTCAAACAAATTTGACTTATACAGAAATTCAAGATATCTGTGTTCGAGATATGGAGATTCAACTGTATTTGTTGGTTATTTACAGTTCTGTTTAACAGAGCTTAGTGAACACTTGATAGTAAGCCAATTTGTAGAAGTTTTACTTCTTTTCACTTTTTTTATGAAAAGTGATTTTTTTTTAATTTTATAGATGCAATATAATTTAATGACTCAAGTTTTCTAGTCACAAATATTTTATGTAAAATTGTATGTAATATGTGTATTTATAAAGTTGTTTATAGCTGTTGTTATTCTATTAAGAATGTAAGATGTGCTATTGATTTTTTTATGTAAACCCATGATTACCCACCACAATATGCCTTCATATAATATCAGAAGACAAAGCAAGAAAAGTGTGAATGTTCTTTGAGGAACTCAAATATTAAAACCTCTATACTGCCTGTCTTACCCTTTTTGTTTTTATACATTGATAATACTTAGATGTTATACATAACTTTCCAAGTGTACCCTGGTTTTGTTTTAATAATACATGTTTGTTTTACTCAAGATTTAAAGTTGAATAATTTCGAAATAAGATATAATTATTACCATAGTGTTTGTGACATTCCCCTAGTGTATAAATTGTTTTGTTCGAAAAAAGTTGCATTTATTTTCAATAATAAATTTAAAAAAGGAGGTCATTTGAAATATCCATAGCAACATTCTCAGGGATAGACATGGAGTTGTTCATTACATAATTAGAGTGCAAAATTTCTTGTTAAATGTTGGCTGTATTGTTTTACAAAAGGCATGACTTATGTTCATACATACGTATGGGTCTTGTAGAACATTAAAATATTGTAGCTCTGAACTTCATCTAGGTGTAATTGTTGTTGTTCTTCAAGTTCTTGTTAGTGGGGAGAAAGTTGTGTGGGTAAAATGTTTCGATACATTAGTCCCCATATCAAATGTTTCAGACAGTCCCAAATGTTTAAAACATGTCCAGAAAAACTTAATTACATTTAATTGAAAGCTAACACAACCACTTTGTTTTTATACTTGTAGGTTTATGAATGTAATTTTATTATTTACCATCAGTCACAGTGTGTGTTTGTGAACTAGCTCTTAAGAATTTTAAAAAGCACTTAATAAATTGACTTTGCTTCATTGCCTCACTGTAAAATGGCACCAGAACATGATGTATTTGTGTACAAATTAGCACATTTTAATATTTATTTTGAAATATAATTGAAATTTAGATTTTATTTTGAGAAATTGTATTTCAAGATCATCATGTTGATGTTTTTTTGCAATTAATGAACAAATAATTAAAATGGTTGATTTTAGAATTTAGTTGGAACAAAATCATTATTTTGTCACTTTATCGTTATTGAAGAAGTGCCTTCAATGTCACCTTAGCTAGGTTTTCTGGAATGGCCCATGTTTGTCCTTTGTTACGGATGTTAATTATGTTTGTCACCAAATTATTACATATGTGTTAAAACACACTAACTTTTATGTTTCTTTACATCTGGATTGGGATGTTAAATCATGTTTCTCATAAATATAAGAAATTTAATACAAAATTTCTGCAACTCAATCAGTTTTCAAAAATTACTCTGTCAATCTTGTCAGTGCAAATTTTATATTTCTATTCTGCATATTTCTAAGTCTTATTCTGAAACTGACATATTTTGCAAGTCTATTTTTATCTCTTTGTTGAATCAGAATTTGAGATAATGGGATGCCCTTTGTTCTGTCTGTATTGCACATATTAGTATTATATTGATATGTGTGTTTCTACAGCTTTATGTTGCATTATACATTATTTGTGCATTAAAGGCCATTTTCTCCAAATACCGGTAATTAAAATAGTTATACCCATACTAATGAAGTTTGGGTGGTACACAGGAATCTGCCTGGCCATCTCTGCCCATCTATCTGTCAGTTTAATCAGCTATCTCTGAAAGTATTTAAGATGGAACAGCATATACATCATATGCAGATAATCTGCAAGATACAACAACCAGGAGCCACAACCCTGTATTTAGGGATATCTCTTGTCCTGGCTATATCCTCCAAGCTTTGGTTTACATATCCTTCTTATTAAGATCTTGCAAGAGTACACTACTTTCAGCCTTGGTCTAATATTTACAGAGTTATGTCCCTTGACAGTAATGGGAAGTTGTGGGGTATAGCTATAAGTCCTGTCATACAATTCTAGTTTCAGTCAATAATGTACCAATGCAGATGTTATTAATTGTAGGATTTAAACACTGATCTTGTAGAGGATAGAGTCATGAAATGGGCATGTAATGCATATATCTGAAATTTTATCAAATGTTGTAGAACAAGTCAGTAGAATAGAATCATTGTTGTTTATATATGTGATGTAATGTATGTATTCTAGTGTTGTACTTTGTTTGTACCATGTCCTAACTTACAGTGTACCACGTCTTCAATGTTTGTAAATGTATAGATTCTCTACAATATTTTCGCGGAGTAAATCGTGTTCTGTCCTATATCTGATCAGGTTTTTTGGTAATTAGTCAACTAACTTTAAGTAAATACAATGAGGTACAATTAACCATTCAATTGTCTAGAAATGGTGTTTATAGTGCTATAACTGTCATTACCGTGCAAAACAAACTGAATAACCCATGCTAGGGCTTTATGATTAGTTTGCTTAGCCCTGCAATGAAAGTTAGAGCACCATAAATGCTATTTTAGGCAGTTCAATGGTTATTTTTACATTTTGCATTTTTTGAAAATCTCATTTGGATTTTCAATCCAGAAATAAATTTAAAACACTGTGTGTAGGACATGCGTTTCAAATCGCTGGAACAGCCAATCAGCAACATCATGGGTATAAGCATAAGCAAGAAATGAGTGACATCACTTTAGGCTTTAGAAATGGTTATTATACTTCTATTATTACATTTGGTCTCAAACAGTATTTAATACAATAAAACATCACAAATGTAAATATAATGGGATGTCACACATTTTTGCCTCAGTTGATACAATTTTCTCACCCTGTTTACCACACATAAATTGTCCTATGTTTGTAAACTCTGTCCCAAAAACTGTAGAAGATCTGTTCTCTCAGTTGAAATACCAAAGCTCTGGTCCCATATAATTTTTTTATCATGTTGTTGATAATGTTAAGAATGTTGTTATACATGTATACATTTTTGTAGAGTAGGTAAAAAATAAAAACTCAAACTGCTGTGTTCACTTTTTAAGTTGCTGTTCTAAAATTTGGTTTAGTATAATGCTGATTTATCTATCTATGTAAGTAATTGAATTTATAGACGTAATGACAGATATTAAAGATTTAAATTTAAATATTTAAAATATTAAGTAGATGTAAATTTTCGGAATAAAATTTTAATTCAGTTGCGATAAGGTATTACTTGATTAGAAAATTAAAATATGATATTATCTCAGTTTTTATGAGCTTAATTGGGGCTAATCTCAGCAAATTTTAATGGACTTGGAACAATTAAAATGAAAACAAAAAACTGATTGCACAGGTGTTCATCATTGTAAATGCAAAAGGTCTGGCTTCTTACAACTAGCAAAGATCATATGGTGAACCTTGTTGTTATCATGATCAAAATAAATACAGTTAAACCTCATTTCATCACTGCCATTTGTTCAGTCAAAATTTGGCATTAGAAAGGGCTTGGCGAAAAATTGAGGGAGACTTACCAGTATAAAGAAAAACATGGAAGAAATGGATTTTGGATTCTAAAAAATGTGATGGTAAGCCAGGAGTCAAGAGTTATCAAGGGGTATTACCGTTGTATTGAGGTTTTACTGTTCCTGTATACATTGTGATACAGAAAATGATATAGTACTGTTGTCATAAAAACATTAAGATTTTAGATCATGTCATTTACAATGGTATTATATCTTTGATTTAGTGTAAAATCATTGAGCAATGTCTGCATTCCAAATTTAAATTGTTGGATTTGAACATTTTGACTACAAGAATATTTCTTTGTGCTTAAGCAGGCTTCAAAATGTAAGGGCAGTCTATAGACCCAAGTAACTTCAAATATTTTGAAAATTCTTATAAATCATCTTATAGAAATTCAGGATAGTTAGAATTTCTGCCCAAGTTTGGACACTGGTCCAATCAAAGATGTATTAAAGCCAAATTATATATTTTTGTTGGTTACATATCATTTGCTTGATTGTTATTTATTTAAGTTGTGTACAGAGTTTATTGAATATTTATTAAATTTTTATACTTTATTTACAATTTGCTTTTTATTTTGTTACATTTCTATTCATTCCAATATGTTATAAATAATGTATTTGTTTTATATGTATTGTCACTTTGTTATGCATGTACATTGGGCATTAACAATGTATATTTAAATATATATTTGGTCACACTGAGTGCACATGTTCACTAAGGTTTATTGTAAGCTCTACTTAATTGTCATGTACATATCTGAACAATTAATTCTCAAACATTGATAAATATTTACAATGATACGTTGAAGAATTTCATCATTTCTAAATAAAAAACCGAACATTACTAATCATAAATATCATATTCATGGAACATTTACTTTACTGTTACTAGTCAGGAGTAAACTTCCACATCTCAATGTGTCACCTTCATGATAAAAGTAGTATCAACTTATATAGAACTTAACATGTTTTACACCAGAGCTTTAAAGCTGTTTCACATACATATAGTTAGTAGCATAGTTTGCTCTTCCTAACAAAGTGCAATCATAACATCCATCTTGTATTCATCATGTATAATGCAATAGATTATGTCTAAACCAAATCCTTTAAGAACTGTTATTTTCTGATTTGACATAGTTTCAATATAGAATTTTCAGAAAAAGTTCCATTTGTACCCTCCACTAAATTTTTAATTTTGACTAAAAAAAAGCCTTAAAATGATTGAATCAAGCAATTTTGAACATTTCTGTGAAAAGTAATTATTGAAAAATTTTACATAGAATTTAATACTGATTTTCCTTGGCAATATTAATGGTTTGGCCTAACAAATTACTGGTAAGGTATGGTACTTCAGTTCAGACATGTTTTCAATTTACTTTTGATTTTTAAGCTGGTTTAAGCCAATAATTGTAAGAGTATCTTAAGAAATTGTATGCATAATATATTATATTCTTTATTGGTTAATATTTTTTAGATTTAAACAGGTAAATTAGGATAAAAACAATTGATATAGACAGCGAGTCAGTACCTGTAAAAGTTGTGTGAAACCAGATATAAGTATGTATAGATTTTCTCTTATGTAATAGTTATTGTGGTATAAAATTAAGATTATTTATTCAAACAGCATGTGGTATAGTAAAACCTTTGTGTTTCTAGGACAATTGGCAAATATCAATGCAGTTAAATACATTTGTAATCAGTTTGTATTTTATCTCACCGGAAAAGTTTGAGACAGATAGTCATTCAATTTGTAAATCTGTTGTTAAAGTATTATAGCAATTTGAAGAATGACAAGTTTTGCAGGGTATATGAATAGTAGTAATTGGTGTAGTGTTACACTTATTGCAGAACTGTATGTTTTAACTGCAGTGAACTAAATTTAAATAATCTGCTCTAGTATATTCCAGAAATTTTAATTTGCATAACTTAAAAGGAAAATTTCAAATTAAATTTATTCAGGGTCATGTATTTGAGGCCAAGTCAAGTTGTACATTTTCATTTGTTGTACAGTAAATGCTTTCATATAACAGGGTCAAACTATCAGGGCTTTAAAAATAGATACCAGACATTTCTGAAATAATTTACCAGTGTGTAACATATTACCATCATATTGTATTTTTCACATTGTTGTACAAGGAAAACATTTTAAAATTTGAAATAAATGTACATTGTATATGCATTATGCCAACTTTATGAATAAATTTAGGTTCATTATACAAGGAAACCGTTTTCATTTTACAACTAAATTGCAATAAACATGTTGCAGTATCATAATTATATATTAAAGTTAACTTGAGGTTTAATGGGTACTTTAGTATGAGTGACTGGCAAGTTATGCATTGATCTAGTAAATATACACTATTAATACTAAGAACATGCAGGGCATCAGTTGATAAAACCATTAGTACATAGACAGTAAAACCTGATATTACAACCACTTTTATATAAAGACCACCTGTCAATTAAGACCAATTTTTAAAGGTTCCTTTGCTTTATATTTTAACCATAAAGAACCATTATATAAAGATCATGTGTCTAAAATATCCATATTTTTAGTTCCCATACATGATCCTTAGATACAGGTTTTACTGTATGTACCTGTATAATATTTTGCCTTTTGAAATAGGTAGATGTTAGGCCAAGATAAAAGTTTTGAGTTGAATGTCATGGTGCAAGACATCTTCATTTAAAACCTGTTTTACTACATTAACAGAGCAAGGTGGATAAACCAATGTGTATTACATACTGATTATGTTGTCTACATAGAACATTATATTTTTCATTAATGTCAGCATGATTTCTTCATTCAGGAAATAAAAATAAAGATAAATAAAATCTTAAATATAATTGTTTGGTCTTATTTAGTGTGGAGAGATGGGGACTATGCTGTGGTTACTGTGGGCCGTACAGTGGTTACTATAAAAAAATTTTCACACTTCATTCTATTTTCAAATACATTTTGTAAATTTGCAACAGTAACAAAACCTAAAAAAGAACTTCTGCAAATACATGTATTTACTTTAACATAATGCACTTGTATCTGCACTGACCATCATTTGACAATGTGAAAATAGAACAGGGTTCGTACAGACATTTGGACTCCAAATTTAAGGAATTTTTAGGGTCTTTTCAAGGTCTTATTTGCAAATTAAAGGCCTAATCAGAGGGACAATTTTAGCATAAAAAAAAATTGGTGCAAAGGCAATTAAATCAATAAAACAATTACATGTACTTGCATGTCCATAGTAACAACACTTGAAATAGAGGTTGAATTTAGGCGTTCAGGGGGGCCAGGTACCTTTAAATTGCTCATTTCAATTCAACTTATTGATGAATTATTTTATTCATATATATCAGTCTATTTGCAACCACTTACCGGTAATATCAAAATACAGACACCCAACTGACCAAATTAAAGGGCTTTTTAGGGCCTTAGGGATAAATTCAAGGGCTTTTTAGGGTCAGACTTGTTTTTAGGGCTAACCTCAAAATTTAAGGACTTTTCCAGGCCTGTACGAACCCTGTAGAAGTATGCAAATACATGTATCCTGATATGCAGTAAGTGAGCCTACAATGTTTAGCCACTAGACTTGAGACAAGTTGTGGTCTTTCAGATTAGCCTCTGCTAGCTCTGTACCAGTTAAATGGAGCAAGTGGTTTGTGATGTAAATATTTTACATCATAGGTCGGTGAAATGGCTCATGTTCACATCAGTGTAAATTAGTACAAAGCAGATTAGAAATACATCCACTTTGCATTACCACCGAGATCACCTAATATTGACTGGGGTGTAAAACAGCATTACTCCACTCTCTGTTAAAATATACAAGCATACTGTGTGCCATTATCTAGTGCAAGTATATAGTGTACAACATGTACCATACCTAGAACCAACCATTGACTGTCACCCTAGTGTACAACACACAGTCACATACTGTAAGTAAAAGTATTTGGCCAACAACAATAACCAATTAATTAATGTATGTATCTATTTTTATTGCAAATAAAATAATATTCAATATTGTCAAACAAATTTAAATAAATAATTATTACTATCAACAGAAATTGTTTACCAGCAACTGAAAACTAAAACATTCATTATTACAAATCACAACTGTATACATATAGGCCCTCACAAATGTTCACCTTACACCTATAGCCTGAGGTGTGCTCAAATATGTGTCTACTGGCAATGTGCTCACATCCCTACTTATAAAATGCTGGATCCGACTGGGGTGTAATTACCAAATCAGCCCTAAAATCTGGAAAAGAGACAATTCAATTTCAGCATATAATGTTTATAAACTGTATACTTTATTTACATCATATACAGTACAAATATAATTAGTATAACTTAAAACAGGGACCAATCCAGACTATTCAGTAAATGCACATCAGTCCAATCTTGTTTCTCTAAGGACTGGTGTGAGCATATTGGCAAGCATACAACTCGGGGAAATTTCATCAATAAATGCAGATGACCTTGCCCTTTGACCTTTAATCTCTGTAACCCCATCATGTTATAAATGCCAAGGGAAACATTCAAATATTTTACTTCATGTAAATTAAATGGATTGAAATTAAATATTAAATACAGTGACACTTAAACAACTTGAAGTACACTAGACTAAGTTTTTTGGGACAAACAACTTAGAAAAATATCCATGATATTTGAGAAAAGACCCTTAAAGTCCATAATGTATAACATTTTCTGACTTGATGGCACAACAAATTTACTGACAAATTTACCGGTATTCAAATTCTCAGAAACATGAATCTTCATTGTATGAAATAAATGATAACTAAGATCTGGTAAGTATGAGATCACTAATGTAGAGAAGTGTTGTGTGGAGAATCTTGCATATCTTGAAAGAAACAGAAAATTTGAAACATCAGCAAGATTTTCAATAAATGAGTATTATCTGCAAACCTGTGTGAACAGAATTGAGTAAAAGTAGAGAAATTGTAAAGAGCTAAAAGCCCATCAAATTCTAGTACTTCCCTCATGAAACAAAAATTCTGAATTTTGTCTGAATATATTTGAAAATATCTGAATTTTTCATACATCAAAAATAAATTTCTTGGTTCTTAGTTAACTTGAAACCTTTTACCTGAACGAATTGTCAGTGGCTTTATATAGATAAAGTCTTCTTAAAAGAAAAAAAAACATGCATTTACACCAATGATATACTAGTAACATAGTATTTATATACATATACACACAAAAACAAACATTTGTAAAAATAATTGTATGATCTCTCTCTCTCTTTCTCTCTCTCACACACACACACACACACACACACACACACACACACTAAAATATAATATAAACACCAGTATCAAGACAAAAATAGCACCCATATTAACAGTATCATTAAAACCCAACCGAAAGCAGCTATCATATAACACATGAGCTATATGTAGTTGAAAATTGTAACTTTGATCCTGTTTCAATAAATAAAATACGGTTATAAAATGACTTGTGTCTTTCTTTCTACCTATGAAGAGAGAAGAAATTGAACTACACAACAAAAAACAATAATGCATTGTTGGGTACAATGATTTTGTGATCTGGTGATTTTGTGACTACATGTCGATCAATCGTTAAATTATGTGATACAGGCAGTGCTTGTCATATATGTAAAATAACATAGAATTCTACACGGGTAACAGTGCAAGATGGAGAAATCTTGGACGAGAATCGATACTTTACTGTCCTTGATGGGCTTCAGCGAGTTCTGAACATTAAAAATATCCACCGAATATCTCTACCTCACACAGTTGCTGGCATAGAATTCTTTTTTTCTCGCTCATTTGCACAAAAAAACATGATTTATAAAAAGAGATTTGCATCAAATGTTCAGTTTTAATGCAACCATCTGTGTCTTCTTAAAATGATGTAATCAATTTTTGTTTACTTTCTTACGTAAAAAGATAATGACATCATCAATTAAGTGTGTGCAAGTGAGTGTGATGTTGAGAAAAAAAGTGACCTCACCCTTTGATTCATCAGCATCATTTGTTCAGTCAGGTTTTGGCATTATAAAAAGATTTGGTGAACGGGGAAAGACTTATAAAGAAAAACACAGAAGAAATAAACTTTATAATATCCGAGAAGTAATTCCTAAAATTTGTAGGCATTAATTGTTCTTTTAGTCGAGAAGATGTCAATTTCATTGTGCTGCTAAACTTGGGGAATACAATATGATATTCGTTGACATGTAAATATATTGGCTAGTGTGTTTATTGACAACAAAAATTTAAAAAAAACCCACAAACATTAATAATTTCAGAATAAAATAATGAGAGGTAATAATAAAACAATATATTATAACAATAATGATAAAACCTATACATGTACATACAAACAATCAAAATGTTCTGTTGTTACAATATTAATAAAACTCCACATACTTACTGGCACTGAAACTTAAAATCAGAAATCCACAAAATTTATATAAAATTACCACAATATTATATACATGTATGTCCATTTTATGACACTAAAACTAATTTAACAGAAATTCACAAACTTATATAAAATTACCACAATATTATATATGTCCATTTTATGACACTAAAACTAATTTAACAGAAATTCACAAATTCATATAAAATTACCAAAATATTTGTATTATACGTGTCCATTTCATGACACTTAAACTAATTGAAATCTTTAAAATACACACATACCAAAACACAAATTTAATAATATAAATTAACAAAAAATCCCATGAATACTGATTATATTTTTATATTATCCCATTAAATATATTTTTTCACAATAAAATTACATATAACCCTTTTAATTATACATACATGATGTACCGGTACTTGATACTAGTATTTTAGATTTAAAATTATTCTGCAAGGCTGAAATATCATATATTATTTGTAATGCTTTTTATTCACAAATCTAACAATCTGACAAAAATCAATTGCCTTTACCCCAAACTTTGAACATAATGAGACAATATTAGAAATATTTCCAACATACTGGGGCAATATTGTTGGTAATATTTCATAACTTTCAATTATTTCTACCAAGACAAGTCATTCTTAAGAAAACATTTATTCCCTTATATCGAGGTGGTCAGTTCTGGGATGGTGAAGGAAACCATAGTACCAGACCTTCAGCAATTGAACAGACAAACTTTCTCACACTAGGATCTGCCCAAGTGAGATTTGATCCACCTAGTGAGAAGCACTGTGATCTGTAAGCCAGCACTTTAGACCACTTGGCTACAAAGGCCCCAGAACTATAGAGGAGTTAAACCAGATTGGACGGTGCAGCCAAAATATCTTCAAAACTGCAGCCATGAATAGAGCTAGCAAGCCTCACACAACTTGGATTGGATATCTTGGATCCTAATATTAGAATGTTTGTCAGTTCCCTTGGTGAAGGTTGGTGGGTTTCAATGAGTATTCCTGTTTGTTCCACCAACCCAGAGCTGACCGTCTCAATATAAGTGGGTGAAATAATCTTTTTTGGGTTGTTACAATACACAGTACTCCATTCCAAAACAGCAGCAAAGGATGGAGCAAGAAAGATAGATAGACAGACAGCATGGAGAGACCCTACGTACCTTAAAATTTAAGGCCTGGCCCTAGTCTTCCAATCATTTTCTAGGAAAGACGTTTCACTTTTCCTTAACTTAAATCTGGCAAATTTGAAATCTGAATAATATACACAGAATTAAAGTGTCATTTTGAATATGATTTTGAGATTATAACTGTAATATCTATATTCTAATTGTGTTGAATCTTTTTTTATTTTTAGTATGATAAAAGATCATCATAAAATTGCCAGATTTATATGAAGGAAAATCTGAGTTAAGGAATGATTGTGAAACTGGAGCCAGCTTTTGTTGAAATGTTCGCAAATATATATTTTCATTGTAATCAACCTCTCTGAAGGTATAATGTCCATGATTCTGTTTCACAATATATACTACATGTACAACATTACATGAACACATACATTGTATTAAGATAATTCTTCTATGACCTACATAACCATCACTTCTTTACATGGACATGTCTTGTTTTCAGGTAATGAACTCTGTCACAGCACAATTCAGAATTTTTCAAATTACTTTGAAATTTCAAATTATGACTTGTGTCCACCATATTTGATTGATACAAATTAAATCCGTAGGCCTGGATTCTCCTGAGTTCACTGTACATCTGTCGTACTTGATGTGCTGCGATGTCTCTATCGGAGCTTACTATACTAATGTCGATTATAAACTGATTGACGAGCTACAAAATAACAACAACATGAACCATTAATGATATAATCTGTATACGAGACCATTGTCTTAAAAGTCCATATTCTTCATACTTCAACCAAAAAAAGCCCATATTCTCTAACTTAAGGTTTCAATATAGTGACTACTGGTACAACTAATGACATCACAATTCATGATTACGTTCATTTTGAGAAATTCTCTCAAACTCAAATCAGGCTTTGATAAATCAAAAAATAGATCATAATAATAACTCTCTCATTCTTAATTTTACCTATAATAAGTCATTTTTGTTAAATGTAGGAAAATAAGATTCTAAACAAATTTGAGATATATTAAATGCTTACACATGCACACTCTCTCTCTCTCTCTCTCTCTCTCTCTCTGAGTTTTACCTGCAATACACCACTATTCAGTATAGGAGTAATGAGATTCCAAACAACATGTGGAGCATCAATATAAAATATATTAGATGTTCTATACAGGAAATATCTGTCCAGTGCCTCTAGTAAAGGAAGGTTAACAGAAGTTCTGAAAATAGACAGAAAACAGCATGATGTAATGATTTGTAAAACTGAAATGTTATGTAAATGTGTATATCTAAATTCAATCTCCTAGGCCTGAATGGTTATGACAGATAGATCACTTTAAAATAGACATTATTTTGTCTCTAGCACTTGCCATGCTATTTATCCCTACAGCAGCTCAGTTGGTAGAATGCTTGCTTTGTATGTGGGAGGTTGTGGGTTCAATCTCCGGCCAGGAAATAAGTAGTGACTGTTCTCTTGCCAAGCACTAGGCATTTAGTCAAAAGGTCCAGAACAAGGAAAAGGAGAACCCATTTTGTCAACCACTGTCAAAATGTGAGGTTACAGGGTTTAAGCCAAGCAAGACAGGACAGAAAGAGAACCCTTTTTGTCGACCACTGTTGATAATTAAAGCCAAGCAAGTCAGAACAGGAAAATGGAAAACTCTATCTGTCAACCATTGTCAAAATGTGAGGTTACAGAATTTAAGCCAGGCAAGTCACATCAACAGAAGTGTGCACTTAATTATTATATGATTCTGCAGTTCTACCCTAAAATGAAGAATTATATACGTATAGATACCTGTGACCATCCGTTTCTATGTGAACAATTTCACCATCTTCCGAGGAGAAATCTCTTCCCGATAACACAATAACATTACATTCAGACAGCCTGGGTGTATTCTCATTCAGACTGTTTGTGTACTCTCTGAAATATACAGTAATACAGGAACATCTTAGTCAAACGCGACCAGTTTTGAACTGGCCTATTTACTCCCGACAAATTTTTTATTGTTTTCATTCCCATTCTGTATCATATAATAAGTGTGAAAATAAAGTACAGTGCATGTATCCGTACCAGTAACCCCAACTTAAAACCTGTCAGATCACCCTGTGCATACAATGACACATTTTGGAGTTGTTAGAAATCTAAAATTGAATGCCTCTATATCAAACCACAAAATTTTCCTTAAATTAATCAATGATCCTTCAGCTCCTGTATCCTGTATACTGGGACCTAGAATCATGTATACTGTGACCTAGAATCATGTATACTGTGACCTAGAATCATGTTTCCTGTACCCCAAATAGAACGCCCATAAAATGAGCAGTAACCTTCTATGCAAGATAGCGTACATGCCATTTTTCCCTGTCAACATTTATTAATAAAATCAGGGACGAGTCGATAAATTGAGAACATCTTGAAACTGGTTTTAAATTTAATTGCTGTACTGGTATTTTGTGGTAGAAGAAAATACTTGTGGTGCTAGATAAAAAATCTCAACCCTCGCTCTAGTATACATGGTCCATAAATAAGCAAGCCTGATTATAGACTATATATTAGAACGAAGGTTGACATTTCCCTATCTGGCACAAACAAGAAGTGGTGGATTCTATTAGTCTTGTTTGCTAACCACAAGTATATCTTTTTTATGTCCTATGTTTAACATAAACTACCAGTTTACAACAAGGATTTTTGGTTTATGTCTTATTATATAATTATTATCTAGATAGAAGTAACAAACTTGTAACGGAGTAATGTGAATCAATTATTTTACACAAACCTGATATTTTCTTTCAGTCTTACATGCAATATCATCTAAATATATGGAGAATAACTTGTGTGTGTACTGTGTACATGTATCCCGAGTAACATACAAGAAAAGTAGCAAATACTGTTTATAACATCATACCTGAGTATAATCAGTCTACATTTTCTGTCAGCTTTACGTTTTGTATCATCTAGACACAAGGGAGATAACTTATAACTTGGTACATCCAATGTTTCATCACACTCAGCGTCTGTGTTTTTCAAATAATCTAAAAATCTTTCTAACTCAAATTCTACAGATCCTGACGAATAAAAAAGAATGTACTTTATCAATCAGACTCTACTGTGAATTAAAACATAAGTACAATTAGATATGGAAATTGGGAAATTTTTTTGTATTTGTTTTATTTTCACAAAAATTTGTGAGTATAACAAGACACAGGAAAAAAACTTTTGCAAAACTTTAATTTTAATATAATTAACTGCTTTTGCACAGATTGTCATCCAACAAGGCGAAAATAAAAATATGTCAATATCTTGATTTGTCACCACTCGCATGAAAATTACCAGTCATAAGTGATAAAACACACTGATACAACTGTTTAAATCCTGCCATTGCTCTATTAAAATGTAGAATTTAATAGTTGAAAAAGATCTGATGGGCATCATTTCATATTTTTTCTAACCAAGAGAATAAATAAACAGTATTTGTAAAAAGCAATTCTTAATATCTTTACCAAAACAAGACAACAGGCCCCGGTTTTACAATCATTCATTAGCTAGGATTTTCCTCAACTTAAATCTTGAAAAATTTCAAATCGATATAATTTTGTTCATTTTCAAGATATTTTTAAGATCACTTCTAGATTAAAACATTTGCATTTAGTTTTTGCAAAAACATTCACCAGTAGTTCCAAAAAGAGATTACAAAAATTTGCTAAATTTAAGTTAAGGAAAATCTTAGCTAAGGAATGATTGTGAAACCGGGGCCAGGACTTTTGAGAAAAATGGTGTACCTCACTTGTAAATCTATTCCATCAAAGGGGTAAATTAAAACTTGTAACATTTTGTCAATCATTAAACTTTTACCAAAACTTTTAACACTGGACTAATACACAGGGTGCAAATTAAGGTCTTCTGTACTTCGTGTCGACAAGGTATGTAAGTTAACACTTTATACATACCATCTAAGGCTGGAGGATACAAGACAAATGTCCGAGGTCCTGGATCCTTAATCCATGACATGTAATATACACATGACTCCATCAGTGTAACTTGTAAACACAGCTGATCAGATGCGGCAGTGTGGTATAAACGGAAGCCAGCTTGGTGGAATAAATTATACAAAGTCCTATACCAGTTATATAAATACTCATCATCTGCTTTATCTGAAATTAAAATATAATTACTCTTACTGTATTGTGTTCCATCATTACTCTGATGGCGATACATGGATAGTTTGATAACATAAAAGATTAACATAACTCTGCAATCTGCATGTATGTTTTTCATGAAAATGTGAGGTCAAATTTGCAGTGATTGAAACCTGCAGAAAATTTCAACCAACCCTATTCTGTCATTTTCACCATTTTCTGTGTAGGGATATATTAGAAAAGTTATTTTAAGATAGAGTGTTAGAAATTATTTTATACATGTATCGGAAGTGAGAGATCTGAATGACTTTGCACCAGCAACATGCAGACAGACATTTATAAACCCATACTCAGGCTGTCAATGTTTAATACACTTAGAACATTTTGGATGAAACTAAAAACTGCGGTCCAATGTCTTAATGCACAATTCAGACACATCTGAAGAGAAAACCAAGGTCCTGTGTCTTAGTGCACACTAAAGATGCTTTTGTATTGAGGTACCTTGTTCTAATGTGCCCTAAACAAAACCCTGTAGAGTTAAAAGAGAGTAAGAGACCACTGGAGAGAAGGATATCTTCTTTGGCCTTAATGAATTAAACAGAATAAGTATAAAACAAAACTTACCAATTCTTAACACAATATGAAGCTGGCCGACATTTTTTAGTGTACCATCCTTTACTAGGTAATATAAAATGTCGTGAGATCTACTTGTGTCCGCAACATTATCTATTTTTAAAATATCTAAATGTTTATGACGAAGAGTTGTAAGTACATTATTGACTGTCTGTGTGTCATATGAGTTTCTTGAGAAGTCAGCAGGGTCATTTGGCACAATAGTAGTTCGATACACATGTGTATTATTCTGTTTATGTTGTAGTACAAAGTCTGACGTGGGTATATTATAATGTGTAAATATAAATACTGTAAAGGATAAGTTTCTTATCAGCAGTTTTTCAAATTCTCCATCCTCAGAGGGTCTGAAAAAGAAAATAAATATAAATGTTATTATTTTTAAAAAACATACAATTTTATAAAACACAATTTAATACATTGATTCCGAACTCATTTAATTGTAATTCAACCCCTTTTCTGACAGTAAGAAATGTTGTTAGTTTGGTTGCCAAAGAGTGGTGGTTTTAAATTATGTGAACGTTGAAAGGCATTGTAGTTTAAATCAACAATCCTCTCGGTACCTATTTGATATATCTGAACAGCATGTTTTGCTATTTTTTATGGTTTTCTGCATTTTTTTAATGTTGGACACTTTTGTATGACTGAAAACAATACAAAATAGTTAAACCCATACAGAATTTGAAATATTTCAAAAAAAAAAAAGATCTAGCACTACAAGTAAGTAAACTACAGAAATTTCACGATCGTGTTTCAACTAACCACAGTATATAACTTACCCAATAGAGTAAGCAACTTTAGATGTTGATAACTCAATGTTGATACCTCCATCAGGTTCTATACAGATAGGCCAAGCTGAATAATTAGTTGTTTGTAATGTAGAGTTACACTGGTATTGATAAAGTAGTATGAATCTTAGAAGCCGCTTGGCTTCACTACGAGCATCAGATAGCACCTGTAATGGACTAAACTCCTCGTTGAAATATTCCACATAAACTATAGAATATATGAATATTCCTAAGAATAAAAAATACACAACAGTCTTCCTTCTTTTAGACATTATTGAGTTTAGACTCAAGTTTTTTTTTACTCTTTAAACTGGTTAAATGCAATTTTCACTTATCAAACCATCTCACTAAAAACTTGAAAAGGCTCTTCTTATGTCCATGTGACATGAAACCAGATTATATTAATATCTGGTCTGGTCCTTTAATAATTTTCACATGTTTTATTTTGATCACCACACCCCATTTCACTACATGATCTGAAATAAATAATGTTGTAATAATTATATGAAATTTCATTACAATATATTGTGAACATGTTTTAACCCTTTTGCTGCCACACAGACATATGTGTCCCCTACCAGCAGCCTGCCATATGGAGTCCACATTATAGACACATATGTCTTTTCAACAGAATTGACAACGCTTAGATAAAAGACGAAGATATACTTATAATCTTTTTGTGAAATTATAAAAATGAAAAATGTTGACTATTGAGATTATAATCTACAATTAACTAATGATGTCATATGACACTACAAACTCGTCTGACGTCATATTCTATTATTGACGTCATATCATTTCGCATTGTGAACTTCAATTTGGCACTGCCAACGTTGCGCTGAAAATTAATTTGGCAGCAAGAGGGTTAAATGGATGAGAGCTGATGCGAAATTTAGATCTATCATTACTAATTCTATCAGCCCTCATCCTTTGTGCATAGAAACTGGTAGGTATAAACAATAAGATAGATGATTCTCAATTTTTATTTCACATGTGAGAGGTCTAGCTAGCTAAACAGGAGATGCACCAAAATAACTTCCCTGGAGGAACTTCACGCATTTGACTTAATTTGACAGTTTCCAAGTTTTCACTTTGGGATTGTCAAATCCACCCCACCCCCACCCACCCCCCCTTCCCAATACTGAAAACGCTCACAAGCCTTTGGGGATTTTACATGTTGAAATTGAAATACTAGACGAATTGCAGAAACGTTCGCACAATACAACATACTACTAAAGAAGACATCAGTTCAGAACAAACATTACTACTGTAGAAACCACTGTGGCTGTGACAGTGAAATTCTCTTTATATCCATAGAAAATCAAATAAATTTGAATGAAGATAGATATTTTTCACTTACTTGTACCTAGTCGTAACAGGAAATCTGTATGCCCATCCGCGATTAGCCCAAAATATATCTGCATAGGGAAAAACGTTGGTGCTATGGGGATTTAACATGTTGAAAAACCATGCAAATGGCGGCTTCTGTTGCGCATATGACGTAAAACGTCACCAAGGACATCACTTCTAGTGTAAACATCGTCATTTTCGCATGTGTAAAATCCCCATACCGCCAACATTTTCCTTTCTAGACATAATTTATGATAATCGTGGATGCGCATACAGATTTCCTGTTACGACTAGGTACAAGTAAGTGAAAAATATCAAACTTTATTCAAATTTATTTGATTTTCTATGGATATAAAGAGAATTCCACTGTCACAGCCACAGTGGTTTCTACAGTAGTGAAATCACCATAGTAATAACTTTCTTTTTTTACAGAAATATTTTGTGGTAATCATTCAAGAATTTACAACTAGGCCATTTAGCAAATTCCAGTCGGCTAGACTAGGAATAGGCTAAAGTAAGTGAACAATATTGAACATTATTTAAGTTATTGGATGTTTATGAAAATTTTGCAAACACAGTGATTCTGCCAAGATCTTAATACATGTAGTGTCCCATAAAGCTTATGGCTGGGCATACAACGTAGTTATGTTTGTTAATACCCAGAGATAATAGAATTATTTAATGTCTATCTCCTTTGAAACTGAAACATTTCATGACACCAAGATGAAACCACTGAAAAATAATACGTATTGAACAGTCAACGTTCTAGCCGATACCCTGCATTACTGTAGACTGTTAGACTGTAAGACATGTTAGTAATAGACTGCCAGGATATTTTACAACCCCTCCCCCTTGTCGCATTATTACTGGGTTTTTTTGCAAGTTGATGTGGATATAGACACGTGTATTGGATCAACTACCTCACCAGATGACAAATAAATCTTCACAAGAGATTTTCAATCAGATATTGTGCTATTCTTTGTGATTTTTTGACGGCATCATTCATTAGAACTCTCATTGCATTAGTGGAACTCTTCTGTGTTGAAAACAACGTAAATCAATTCGATTAGAAAGTGGGCGTGTCATTCAGTCAATCAAATTGATTTCTTCATACAATTAATATTGAGGTGGGGCGTTTAAATCAATTATAATAAATAAAAATTATAATAGATTGCATTGATTCTTAAATTGATAAACATAGTAAGATAATTTAGTAGGGTTTTCTTCTCGAAATTATAAGAACAAAGAATACAATCATAGAGAAACAGTTGATTTTCCTACACTATACACCACTATCCCTCATTCTAAATAAACAAATTATTCACTTGTCATTCTTTTACAAAAAGAATGGTGCCAAGATACGAATTAATTTGTCAAGCATCATACGAATTAATTTTTTTTACTGAAGATACCATCAACAAAATGTTGGAGTTTTTTGATAGAGTATTTGCTGCGTTTGGTAAAATAATTTTAAATTACAATCGGTATACCAATGGGTACAAACTGTGCGCATTGCTTGCTGATTTGTTTCTTTATTCTTATGAAGTAGAATTTATGCAGAACCGCGTTACATCTGGAGAGAAGAGTGTCGCTAAATCATCAAGTTTAACTCCACATACAGACCTGTCTCTTAACAATCCTAAATTTGGAGATTGTGTGAATGTCACCTATCCTATGCGACTGATTCTTGAAGTTCTGCTTCATAATTTATATAAACTTACATCTCAATTATGATGCCCACGAAAGGCTACATTTGAAACTGCATGACAAACGCGATGACTTAATTTTTATTGCCGTCAACTTTCCTTTTCTATGCAGCAACACTACATGTATATTGTGTATATAGCTACCTGCTTCTCCTGCTTATGGTGTATTTGCTTCCCAATTAATACGCTATGGTAGAGCTAATTCCACTACGGGAAGCAAGCTGCTTACAAATAAATTGTTGACCCAGAATATTGAAAACCTAGGTTTATCAGGGGTCTCAAAAGTTCTATGGTCGTCATCACAGTATTGTTGATAATTATGATAACTATACCATTTTTAAGTGTAATAAATGTACCCCCCCCCCATCCGTGTGTGCGTGATATTTAGGCGTTAACTATCAAAAACAAACTAATTCATGTCCGAATCACAATCCAGAAGCAAAGCAAAAACTTTGAAACTGGCAAGTTAGGTTAAACACGTGGACCTCCACCCGCGTAGTGAGGTCAGGTGCTCCCACCGGAAGGGTAAGCACCTACTGTTTAGCTAGCTACACCCGTCACGTGTGTAATCAAAATTGATTGAACTTTGAAACAACTGCTTACCTGCCATACATATATATTGGTCTTGGTTATGGGAAAAGTATCTACCGGCTGAGATAGCCAATCAAAATGCTAATACTTTTATCGCCATAATCTTGTACTTGTGTTATTAACTTGTATTGCTGACAAGTAAGTTGTTGTTTTGGTGTCATCCGTATAAAATATGTTCAAATGCACGTATCTATACAAAAATTCAACGGTTTGAGTAAATTGGGATTATATTGCTTTTCTATAGTTTTCACCTACGCCTTTGGTCCCTTTGGTGAGGACCACCAAATTGCCATGTCCAACATACTCTTTTCTTTACTCTCCCTAAAACTTTCAAATACATAAAACTTTGTGGAAATTGGCATTATATTGTTTTTCTATGAATTTAGTCCCGCCCCTGGGAGCCCGGCCGGTGGGTGAGGATCACTAAATTGCAAAGTCCTTAATAAATTTTGCTTTTTCAGACATACTTTAAAATGCACGGTGTATATCACAAAACGTCGCCGCAAAACCTACTGCATTGCAGTACTAGTCAGAAGTGAGATTTGAAAATTAGTATCCTAGGTAATTAATGATATCTGAATGCATTCTGAAAATTTGCAAACACATTGTCGATAATGCGATTTGTTGGAAAGCATTATATAATTGATTAAGTCTAATATTTGAAACATATTCCACCTTCAAACATAGTGTCTGTGTTTGTTTCAAACTCCCCTTTGTTCATTCTATAGCTCTTTGCACTACAGCTTTTGGTTCAGGTGACCTAAAATTGCCTGATAAATCGAGGAACAATAGTAATAATTAATTGAGAGCAGACAAAGAAAATGTCATTGGAAACTATTTGAAGTTACTTCTATCACAAGTGGATACAATTTTCTTACTAGTACGTGAAAAGTTGAATTTTATAATCAGTGGTCTCAATGCTTCAAATATACTCTTGTTGTTATTGTCAAGTATTTTCAGGATGCAATTTATTTAAGACAATGTTACTATGAAGTATGATGCACATCATATAAATCCCTGTGTGTTATGCACAACATATAAACCTACATAGTGGAAGCGCGTGGCCTAGTGGTTAAGGCGTTGGACTCATGATTCGAAGGTCCTGGGTTCGATCCCTGGACCGGGCGATGTCTTGTGTCCTTGAGCAAGACACTTAATTTCACGTTGTTCCAGTTCACTCAGCTGAAAAATAAATGAGTACTAGCAAAATGCTGGGGGTTAACCCTGCGATGGACCGGCGTCCCATTCAGGGGAGTCTTGTACTCTCAGTCGCTTAACGCCACGGAAACCGGGATAAGCTCCGGCCTGATGGGCCTAATGGCTTGGGACAGACTTTAACTTTAATAAACCTACATGTCCATTGAATACATTTATATAACCTGTATAACTATGAATGGATGGAGTCGAGTTGAGTAATGGTGTTTAAGGTTCCAGTCAAGAATATTTCACTTATATCGAGATGTTGCCAGCTATAGACGAAGGTGCAGAAATTTTGCCTGTGCATTGCGCTGATGGCATTATACAGCAGCCTACAAAAGACACAGGACCTCATTTATTTTAAGTTCCCATCTGAAAGGTTGTTTGCCCTGGGGCATAAAAATACATTTAATTTCCCTATAGAAACAATAATTCCATAGAAATAGATGTCTTGCTAACCAAACAGCCACAAAACTCAACTAACTTAAAATATCTTAAACTTTCATACTTGGTAAGTAAAATCTTAGCAAAAAAAAAGTTTGCATTTGGAATGAGTTTTATTGTTTACATAAGGAAAAGGTTTTTATGATAAGGAGTGAGTGAGTAATGGTGTTTAACGTCCCAGTCAAGAATATTTCACTTATATCGAGACGTCGCCAGCTATAGGCGAAAGTGCAGAAATTTTGCCTGTGCGTTGCGCTTATGGCATTATACAGCAGGGTTCTTTAGCGTGTCAAGCCCACCGTGACACGGGACCTCGTTTATTTTAAGTTCCCATCCGAAAGAACCGTGACTTTCATTTCGTAATGCCGAGTGCTTGGCGAAAGAACAGTCACTACCCACTTTCAAGTCTTGGGTCAGACCCGGCCGGGGTTCGAACCCACGACCTCCCACTTACGGAGCGAGCACTCTACCAACTGTTTTATGATAAGGACAAGAAAAGCAACACTGATCACATTTCAGAGGTAACCATGTTTGTTAACATACAAGTGTACATATCAAAAACAAACATACTAATCCATGTCTGAATCACAACCCAGAAGCAAAGTAAAAACTTTGGAACTGACAAGTTAGGTTAGACACATGAACTTCCACCAGGGAAGTGAGGCCGGGTGCTCTGGAAGGGTAAGCACCTCCTGTTAAGCTAGCTACATCTGCCATGTGTGTATGTTGGTTCAACTTGACAGGCACAGAATATTTTGCAAAACTACCCCTATAATATAAACAGTGAACAAATAACTACATGTATAAATATGGACAACTTTTATTATTTACATTTGGTGAAATACAACATAAAGTTTTTTTATTACTAAAATGGGTGGGTGGGGGTGGGGATTTCATTGTCAAAACAAATTGATGACAAAATTAATACATGTACATTTTTGTACTTTTTCTAAAGGATGCAAAACTTGTCTTTAAACAAAATACATATTTTTCAAAGGAAATACAAAATTCTTTAGAGGTAAACAAATTTCATGTATGATTGACAGATAAATGTTTTTCTTATTTTTTTTACCAGTAACATGAAAGAAAATATTTCCATAGTAACAAAAAATCTTCTTGATTAATAATGTTGTGGAAATATGAACCATGATTGGAAATTATTCTTTATGAATGATAGCTATACTTCAATTTGAAGTTTCTTCAAAACTTTTACAACAAATGAATCCTGAATTCACACACACACACACACACACACTGAATATATACAAACTTACAATTATTTACACATACATGGTTGAAGGTTTTAACTGGCCCTTATCATTTAAAGACATAACTTACAAAAAGAAAATTACAAAGGAACACCAAAATTATACATAAAAAGTGAATAAAAAAATCTTTTTGAAAAAAATCTCAAATAGTTCTGTTAGAAAATGAATACTAACAAGTGCTTATCTTTTTACTCTATTTCTATATAATTATATTGAGTTTGTCCAAGAATGATTAACTGAATATAGCTGTGAATGCCTCAAATTTTTTAACACTTTTATCAGTAAATTTTGTACCACAAAAGATTATTTCAAGAGTAAAATCATTTTTGCACACTATAAGCATAATCATTATCTACAATGAAAACATTTAAGTGACAAAATTCTTAGTTTGTACCAACAAATTTCAGTATTATCTAAAAGTTGCAATGCATTTTCTATACAACTATATACAAATACAAACTATATACAGAAAGGCAACATAGCATGATGTACTACTAACTAAAGGCACATGACAACATTTTTTCCCCTTTCAATACAAAGCAATATGGAAAAGCATAAGATACCAGTAATTCCAATGTTGATCCATAATTTGATGTAGAGGAATGCAAAAAACATGTATAAGTTAAAATGATTGCATGGTTATAAAGACCTCACCTGAGATAACAACATAATACTGTTACAATAATTTCAAACAATCGCAGTAAAAATGACAAATCTATGGAAGTCATTTTGCATTACTTCCTAGTATTGTTTATTTTGTCTACTCAGACAGCATGTCCATTTCACATATGTCATGTATGGTATTTTTAGCTTTGTAAAAAATACTAAATTAATGCAAAAGACCTAATGAAACATGCAATTATAATCATTTTTGACTTACACAAACCAAATTTTGAGCAAGAAAAACTAAAGCTGCTTTTTGAAGGTTTTTCAAGTTCTTATGAAAGGTTAATAGCTGAAACATTGAAGTCAGGACTATATCTTGTTGTCAAAGATTACATACATGTACACAGCTCTACCACTGAAAGATCTACATGCATCTCACGACGAAAAGAGTAAAAAAAATTCACATCAATTTAATTACACCTTTGGAAATGTATAGTATAATCCATAATATTACAACATTTAAAACAACAAAGGCAGGTAAAAATAATTACATTGTATAAATACTATTCTATGAGGTTTTTAATATCACAGGGTTAAAAAGCATGTATTGCCAATCTGTTTTGTTAAATAAAAACTTCCAATAATTTCCACACTGTAAATTGATCTTCATTATTTTTACAATTTGGCTGTTTTACACAATCAAATGAGATCATCAATAGTCTCTTATAAATGGTGTAAATTAATATGCAGTTAATAGTTAACTGACATCTCTTCCTCAATGTGCGTTTTTTAATAAGTAGGCAGTGGTTTTATTTAAAAAATGAGATCATTATGAATTTTTTTCTCCAAATTTACTAAATGTTACAAACTGATGATTTTAATTATGATACAATAATCTCAAGTACCAATTAAATATCTTTACATATTTTAGTAAATTTTACATTTGAGAACCTCCTAAATGATACATTATATATTTACTTGTGCAATGTCAAATAAATAATAATTAATCATCATTTACAATGAATGGTATTGTTACAGAATGATGGTGTAATCATATGCTTATCATAGTCTGTGATGTTAATAAAATACAAAGAATATTCTAAGAATAGTCAGCAACAACATTTAAAAATTTATCTACCATATATAAAAATACTCCACAGAATTAGCAAAAATATAAAACTCTTCAACACAATAAAATCTGAATGTTTTTATACCATTTTTCTTCTTTTGTAATCTCTTGGAAACTTCCATACTATTGAAATTGTGGTCAGAATTAGTGGATTTTTTTCAAGGTCTAATAAACTTTAGGGAATATTCTGTATTTCACACGTTCACAATATCTATCCCAACTAGCTTTGTATTTCTTATGACAGTGCTCATCATCCCTACGTTCTCTGTGTACTAACAACATGGTGAAATAAAATGGATAAAAGTAAGGCAAGGGTGTGCTGGTACCTGAAAATAAAAAAAAATTGTACTTAAATTTTCTTCACAACAAACATAATGAACATTTGTTCAAGAACTTGTTATACCTTGTTTGAAATAAGTCATTTATTTGTTTAAAGTTTTTCAAAGGCAGGAAAACTTTTATATGTAAATGTGAAATGGCATGGCAAAAGCAGTTGGTGACAGAGGCCAATTTTCACATGAATAAATTTTTATCTTTTAAATTGTGCCCTTGATAATAGTAATTACAGCATTTCTACCTAGCTGACATCCCATCTCCACTGCTACCTATGTGACAGATATGAAACATTTTTCTTGTAGATGCAAGTATCAATACTAACCACAAGGTAATGACCAAGCTAATGCCATCAATATATCTCCCAAGTAGTTTGGTTTACGACATAGTCCCCACCATCCTGATACCAGTAGTTTTTTACCAGTCGTTGTTGGAATAGTTTCTAGATCTGAAATATAAAATTGTAATAACAGGTAAATGCCAATGCTATTTTAACATGTTTTGAAGAAATAAATACATACACATGTATCACAATTATGATTTTGGAATTATGCTCAGTAATCAGTACCTACCTATAGTCCAGAGTTTTAATCTTTAGTCTTTATACATATATTTGTCTTGTTATTTTTTAATTTTAATTATCGGTATAGCCTGGTGTGTTTTCCAACTACAAATTATTTTTATTTCAAAATTTAGCTTTAAAAGAATTGATCATAGAACCCAAGAAGATACAATACACAGTAATAACCAATGTTTAGCTGATGGATAAAAATATGCAAGTCACAAACTGCATATATTTTGGAAGTTTTAAGAAAATTGTATGCATACTTTGATGTATAAAACTCATCCATGACTGGAACAGTTGATTTTTCTAAAACACCCAAGGAAGCAAAACTATGGGTAAAATGATGTACTTACGTGCTAATGCTGGATTGTAAGGATTTTTCCTGAATTCATTCTTTTGTGAATTACTTCCTCTAAAGATGTAGTAACCAATCACTAGAAGAGAAAATAATAATGAAATCATTATATGGCAACAATGTAAATTTGTCGGCACCAGTATTACATATATGTCAAAACTACCAGTACAGTCAATTCCTTATGCCCATAATTACTACACCATAGAAACTTTTGTGACTTTGCATTTTATAATATGATACTGTTCGAATTCATGATGCACCCACATCTTTGGGTCATGGTAATGATTTGTGTAATGTTTCATGAAATACCTCCTAAACATGAACAGTTTCTGGACCAGACACAATTTTGTGACCTTAGCATTTATGATTTCAATCTTTCTTCAAGGCCATGATAAATCCTTACATCATTCATGCAAGGTCCATAAAACTCCTTTGGAAACCGAAATGTTTTGGTCCCGACACAAATTTATACAGACAAGAACATATAGGGAGGGAGATTCTTATAAAACCTCTCCTATACTCAATATAATGTTACATATTTTCTCTTTTTCAATTTGACATAGTCTTAATACAGAGAATATAAAACAATATTTTATACAATAAAATTAATATATTGACGAATCTGGCAAAAGCAATATCAAAATAATAAATTTTTAAGCAAGATTATACTTACAATTAATAATACCAATTGGCAGAAGACAATACCATGGAAGGTTAAACCCTTGTTCATATAAAAATCTGGTCTGTAAACAATACAGAAATGGCACCCAAACCAAATCACCAAAGACTAACATGAATCCAAAACCATCATACAGAATGTCCATGGTGGTCAATATAGCTTCCTGAAATAATATATAAATACAATATTAATATAAATCAATGCACACTGACACAACAAATGTTTAACATACCGACAGAAAATTCCAATTAGTTATATCCGTTACATCACCGATTCTATATCACATGTTTATATGGGCTTTGTGGCAACAGAAGCAGTATTCTTAATCATGATCATTGTAATAAAACAAAGTTTGTTAAAGTTTGCTTGTACATCAAATCCATTAAACAAGAGGCCCAATAGGGCCTGTACCGCTCACCTGGGCCGTTAACAGCACAAAAACACATTATTGTGTTTATACTACATTTAAGGAGCAATAACTCCGATGTGGATATTTAGATATTTATGAAACTTGCTACTTGCATCTGTGACCTTGACCTTCAAACCAATGACCATAATCTATATATCAAAATGATGATTGCATCAATACAAACAATATTCTATACATGCCTATACAAAAAAATCATAGTTTTTCAGATAATGAATCTTTTTGGTATTGTTTTGCAACCGTGACCTTGACCTTTGGACCTATGACCTTTTCTATACATTAAAAAGGTTGTTGTATTAATACCTACAATATTCTAATATAAATGTCTATACAAAAAGTTAATAGTTTTTAAGATAATGAACCATTTCAGTATTCTTACGCATCTGTGACCTTGACCTTTAAACCAATGACCTAAATCTATATATCAAAATGATTGTTACATCAAAACCAACAACATTCCAATATATATGCCTATACAAAAAGTTTATAGTTTTCGAGATAATTAACGATTTTGGTATTGTTTTGTTGCTGTGACCTTGACCTTTGGACCCATGACATTTTCCTATACATCAAAATGATCGTTGTATCAATACCTACAACATTCTAATATACATGCCTATACAAAAAGTTAATAGTTTTCAAGATAATGAACCATTTCAGTATTCTTACGCATCTGTGACCTTGACCTTTGAACCAATGACCTAAATCTATATATCAAAATGATCGTTACATCAAAACCAACAACATTCCAGCATACATGCCTATACAAAAAATTTATAGTTTTCAAGATAATTGACGATTTTGGTATTGTTTTGCTACTGTGACCTTGACCTTTGGACCCATGACCTTTTTCTATACATCAAAATGATCGTTGTATCAATACCTACAACATTCTAGTATACATGCCTATACAAAAAGTTCATAGTTTAAAAGATAATAAACCATTTCAGTATTCTTACGCATCTGTGACCTTGACCTTTGAACCAATGACCTAAATCTATATATCAAAATGATCGTTACATCAAAACCAACAACTTTCCAATATATATGCCTATACAAAAAGTTTATAGTTTTCAAGATAATTAACAATTTTGGTATTGTTTCGCTACTGTGACCTTGACCTTTGGACCCATGACCTTTTTCTATACATCAAAATGATCGTTGTATCAATACCTACAACATTCTAATATACATGCCTATACAAAAAGTTAATAGTTTTCAAGATAATAAATAATATAAGAAAGGTAAAAAATTAGGTCATGACCTTCAGAATTGACCTTGACACCATTTTGAAGGTAATTACAAGAATATGTCAAAACTGAAAACCCCATGTCATTATCTGGTCATATAGTCAAGTTATAACAATTTAAAAATATTTTACGATTTTTGCAAATTTAAACGCAAAAACGCGTAACCTATTTTTAAACCAAATTTCATGAAATGAACAAACTTAAAGGTTAAGACTATGTAGAATCCAAATATCACATCAGTTTTTGCCTCCAATGAGTGGTTCAAGAGAAGAAGATTTTTTTAGGTTTTGTCTATTTTTAGTAACAGCGGCCATCTTGGATATTCGATCGTCATGATTTGAACAAACTATAGTTAGACTCTGTCAAGGACCTTCCTTGGCAAATTTGGTTTCAGTTGGCCCAGTAGTTTCGGAGGAGAAGATTAAAGTTTACTGACGCACGCACGCACGCCTCGCCATGCCATAAGCTCACATGGCCTTTGGCCAGGTGAGCTAAAAATCTAAATATTCGTCTTTGATGGCTTTCTCTATTTTGTATACCATAAAATTTTGATTTTCTGCTCTTTGTACATGCAAGATAAAACATTTCTTACCTCAAACCATAAAGCATCAGCCACATACAATCCCTGGAAGAAAGCAACCATTGTAAGAGCTGGTGGTAGTTGTCCATTAACACTGTAAGCTTTAGTGACATACATCAAATTCAACATAAACCATCCAATCAATCCTGGTCTTAGTTCACAAAAGAATTTCAAATCAAAACTTCCAATCCTTGGGTTCAACTCATGTCCAATGAAGAAGTCATATATAATATTTCCTGTAAAATGAAACATATTACCATGTCAATAAAGGAACACAAGATTTAATTCAGTGAAAATTACACTGCAACCTGATGAAATGATTAGACTTTATACATAATTCAGTATTAGAAAAAAAATTCATTCTCAAAAAATATTCAAAAGATTCCATGAAACAACTTATACATTTGTGTCTATTATGAAAACTCAAAAATGTATTTGACTTTGTTGAAGCTGAAGGTTTTAATTTGAAAACTACAACAGACCAACTGACTAGATACCTCATTTATATAAAATGTATTCTTTTATAAAGGCTGCCCCATAACCTTTAAGACGTTATTTAAAGTTATTCAGGGTAATTATAAGATAATGTCAGAGTTCTAATGAAATCAAAATTAATATCCTGTTTACCTATAGTTTTATGATTAAAAGTGCATCATTCATAATTAAATATTAGGAACAGGGTTCCCACAGATTTTTGGTGTAAAAATTCAAGGCTTTTTCAAGGTTTTTTCAAGGTTATTTAGACAAAATTCAAGGTTCAATCTAGGTCAATCTATAATCTGGCGCAAGACGAAATTTTATGCGTCGAATGAGAATGTGGTTTTGTTTTGCAAATTTCATACTTAATATGACTGTTTAACATAATAAAGTTTCTTCATAAAACGAAAAATATAAATACATACCTTGTCCCATTAAAATTTTGGCTTTTCAAAATGTTTACGTTTCGCGGCAACTGTCAAACTATTTGTACTGATCGTGACTGTAAAACGTTTCGGTGATATCCATTATAAATCCAAAATTGAAAACGGGTCGACCAAATCCGGGATTCGATACATAATTTAAAACTGAAAACGGTTTAACTTCCGGTACGCACGGAACTGTTAGTTTCTTGTATTCTAACATTAGAGAGTTCCAAAACATCGATAGTAGCTTCCATGTCACACGATAACCGCCTTTTACTGGATCATGCAGTCAGAAATTAAAATTCATGACTTTTTCACGGTTTTCTGGGAATTTATCAAAATTCAAGGCTATTTCAAGACCGGGAAAAACTATCACATAATTCCCGGGATTTTCCCGTTTTCCCGGTTCTGTGGGAACCCTGAAGGAATTGTTATAAGAATTACTGAAAAGGGTTAGGTTTGACTTTACTTTCTAACTGTAAATTGTAATTAAAATGTGTGTTCACTAAAACAATTTACTTTACCTGTATTTCCACCTGGAGCAAGTTGACTTGCTGGTCCTCGTCTTGCTTTAATATACAGAAACAAGCTCAATACAAAACTGAATACAGTTCCAGTGGCCGCTAGCTGGGTAAACTTAGGTAAAACTTTGTCAGCTACAGGGATCTTCATGTAATGTGCCACAGCAAACAAGGCAACACTGACAACCAGGGACAGAAATCCTAAAATACAAATTAAATAACAATGTATAAATATAAAAGTTTTATAGTGATCATTTATTATCTTTTAAGTCCTCATTCTTTTAAAAGCATCTACATAACAAGAAAACTAAAATTAATTCTGTGATTTCACCGAAAAAATTGAATGAGACGGTCAATGATTAATGGAATTTTAGAGTTAAAACAAATTTGGTAATTTATCAACAATTTTTTCTCTTTGAAAGGAAATGAAATTCATAAGAAATAATAAAATACAATGTATATAAATAAACAAGAGGCCCATGGGCCTTAACGCTCACCTGTGACCTTGACCTTTGAACCCATGAGCTTCATTCAAATATCAAAATGATAATTAGGCCAATATTCTAATATACATCCCTATACAAAAAGTTTTTTAGATAAATAATCATTTCAGTACTTGTTTGTATCTGTGATCTTGACATTTGAACCCATGCCCTTCATTCATATATCAAAATGACCATTGTGCCAGTACCAACAATATTCTAATATACATGCCTATACAAAAAGTTAATAGTTTTCAAGATAATTAACCATTTAGGTATTCATTAGCATCTGTGACCTTGACCTTTGAACCCATGACCTTCATTCATATATCAAAATGATCATTAAGATAATACCTAAATATTCTAAATATACATGCCTATACAAAAAGTTTATAGTTTTTGAGATAAATAATTATTTCAGAACTTGCTCACATCTGTGACCTTGACCTTTGAACCCATAACCTTCATTCATATATCAAAATGGTTGTTAGGCTAATACCTACAATATTCTTATATACATGCATATACAAAAAGTTAACAGTTTTCAAGATAATTAACCATTCAGGTATTCATTTGCATCTGTGACCTTGACCTTTGAACTCATGACCTTTATTCTTATATCAAAATGACCATTGGGACATTACCTACAATATTTTAATATACATGCCTATACAAAAAGTTCATAGTTTTGCAGATAATTAACTATTTTGGTAAACTTGTACATCTGTGACCTTGACCTTTGAACCCATGACCTTAATCGATATATCAAAATGATTGGCATGCCAATACCTACAATTAACCAAAAATCCTACGTCATTATCACCAGAAATGATTAAAAAATAGCATTTTTTATCGAAGGTAAAAAAAACTGGGTCATGACCTTGACCTTTGACCTTGACATCAATCAAAAGAAAATCGCAAGACAAGATCAACAATGAAAACTCCATACAATTATCTTCAGCCATTATGAAGTTATAACAATAAATGTCTCATTTTAAAAATTACATAATTTTACACAAAAAACGTGTAACATATTTTTCGTCCAATTTACATGAAAAACATAATTTTAATGTATCTAGGTATCCTGAATCCATAAATCTAATCAAAATTTGCCTGCACCTTTTGATTTCAGAGAAGAAGATTTTTTTGTCTTTTGGCTATTTATAGTAACGGCAGCCATACTGTTGGGCGTGGTCAAACCCCGAACACAATTTTGAAATCCTGTTACCCAGGCATAATAATCACCAAGTTTCATCAAATTTGGCTCAGTAGTTTTGGAGGAGAAGATTAAAATGTAAAGTTTACGCACAACGCACGACGGACAACGGACGATGATAGATAGCAATAGCTCATCTGAGCCTTTTGGCTCAGGTGAGCTAACAATGATTTATGAAGAAAAATTTATGGTACAGCCAAACATGTCTATAACAAACACCCAAGGGAACTAATAAAAATGACCTTAATGGACAGGTGATCCTTATATACAGGTTCAAATATCATGAATAAAGAGCAATGGAGATAAAATTTGGTCTCGATATGGGATGTGTAATTGTGTATTAATTTTGTAAATCCAGTTTTTGTAGAATACCCAAATTTCTCCATATTTTGACTTAAACTATTGGCCTTTTTCAGGTACCGAGCTTGAAAATAACAATACTTGAAACGTATGTGTCATAAATGCATAATTTTCTCACAAATCCTAATAGAATCATAAGTATTCATTGCTAAATCCATTAACATTTTCCACCAGTGTTACATGTTTTTGGAAATTAATTTCAAAGAATACTTATAAATCTTCTGTTAATCATGGTTTAATTACTGATTAAATTTTATTTTGTTTTGTGCAACTTGATCCTGAAGCATACACCCTTAACTCAAATAACAAGAGGCCCATGGGCCTGATACGCTCACCTGATAACTAATGGCTAGCTGATAGATTTTAAGAAAACATAAATACTAAACCCCAATGACTTTTTCTTTACATCATGATAACCATTGTATCAATACCTACAATATTCTAATATACATGCCTATACAAAAAGTTAATAGTTTTCAAGATAATTAACCATTTCAGTATTGTTTCACACCTGTGACCTTGACCTTTGAACCCATGACCTCTTTCTATACATCAAAATGATCGTTGTATTGATACCTACAACATTCTAATATACATGCCTATACAAAATGTTTATAGTTTTCGAGATAATTAACCATTTGGGTATTGTTTCACATCTGTGACTTTGACCTTTGAACCCATGACCTTTTTCTATACAACAAAATGATCGTTGTATCAATACCTACAACATTCTAATATACATGCCTATACAAAAAGTTTACAGTTTCGAGATAATTAACCATTTGGGTATTGTTTCGCATCTGTGACCTTGACCTTTGAACCCATGACCTTTTTCTATACATCAAAATGATCGTTGTATCAATACCTACAACATTCTAATATACATGCCTATACAAAATGTTTATAGTTTTCGAGATAATTAACCATTTGGGTATTATTTCACATCTGTGACCTTGACCTTTGAACCCATGACCTTTTTCTTACATCAAAATGATCGTTGTATCAATACCTACAACATTTTAATATACATGCCTATACAAAATGTTTATAGTTTTCGAGATAATAATTATAATGAGAGGTAAAAAAAAATAGGTCACGACCTTCACAATTGACCTTGACCTCATTTTGAAGATACTAACAAGAAGATGTCAAAACTGAAAACCCCATGTCATTATCTGGTCAAATAGTCAAGTTATACCAATTTGAAGCTATTTTACGATTTTTTCAAAATTAAACGCAAAAACGCGTAACCTATTTTTTATCAGAATTTCACAAAATGAACAAACTATAGGCTTAAGACCCTAGAGAAGCCAAATATCACATCAGATTTTTTCTCCAATCAGTACTTTCGGAGAAGAAGATTTTTTAAGATTTTTGCACCCCTAGGTCACCTTGACCTAGTTATGGTAGCCATGGCAACGCCACGAACAAATCTGAATTGCACCGGCCCATATATACTTCTGACAAAGTTTCATTAAAAACTGTCCAGTAGTTTCAGAGGAGAAGTCGAAAATAGGTGTTAACGACGCACACACGCACATACACACGCTGCGCTATGCCATAAGCTCACATGACCTTCGGTCAGGTGAGCTAAAAACTTACCATTACACCTATATTTGAGTTTACGTCCAGATCTTAGTGTTTGTCCTTGTACCACTTGTCCAATTGGAAGTACAGAGAGAATAGCCAAGTAGAAAAACCACCCAAGATAAATCTGGGTAGCTTCTATATCAAAGTAGTCTCTCCAATTAGTAGAAAGCTTAGGTATACGAGGTTTACAATTCCCCTGTAAAACAAAATCAACATCAATGTTTGCATTTAATTTTTAAATTTTAATAGTGGAATGAACAAGTTTAAGTACATAGACTATAATAATCAATTAATAAAACATCTTTACAATGTTTTTGGTCTGATCATGCCTCATCTCCATGACTTGACAATTCAATATTTCACTATTTTTTAATATCCATCACTAACCATTGGTGCCTTATGTGCCAGCAAGCATAAAAAAGGATGGGTGAGGTGAGGTGAGGTAACCATCAAAAAAAGATGTTCTGAAAGTTAAATGTGTGCTAAATATTTAAAGAATATAAAAGGAGTAGTTACAGATCCTTTATCCATCTATCAATCTTAAGAAAAGGAATACCTCAACTAATAATTTACTTACCTTTGTACACAATCCATTTAAAACAAAAACAACAGCAGGAAGTCCTAAAATCATCAAAAAGGCACCAAAAGCCCCTCCAAACTCTGTCTTCTTTGTACGTGCAACTTTTTTGGTATCTTCATCCATTTTTGGAAATTCTATTACCTTCCTCTTTTCAGGTTCCAAGCTCTATAAATAGAAAAATATTTTAAATTGGATTTTAGAAATAATCTTAAAAAGATTTCACAACAAGCATGCCTTTGCGAGGAAATTCAATTAACAATACAGATCCATACAAATTATTAAACAAGAGGCCCATGGGCCTTAATGCTCACCTAAAGCTAAGTACATATCTCATGCAGAGGTTCAATGCTCAATAACATTTATTAAAGAGAACTCCTAATTTTCAGCAGTAAGGCAGAATTAAATGCAAGGATTTTTGCAAATTAATCATACCTTGTCCCGAGATTGCTACATATAATATATGTGTAATATATTAATATATATATATATATATATATTATATATAATATATATATATATATATATTCTAGCTACAATACATTATTTATAAACAGCTAAAAAAGTAAAAACAAAAGTATGAAACTATGACCTTCATCTATATATCAAAATGATTGTTAGGCCATTACCTACAATATTCGAATATACATGCCAATACAAAAAGTTAATAGTTTTCGAGATAATTAACCATTTCAGTATCCTTTCCCATCTGTGACCTTGACCTTTGAATCCATGACCTTAATCTATATATCAAAATGATTGTTAAATCAATTCCTACAACATTGTATTATACATGTCTATACAAAAAGCTTATAGGTTTTAAGATAATTAACCATTTCAGTATTCTTTCGCATCTGTGACCTTGACCTTTGAACGCATGACATTAATCTATATATCAAAATGATCGTTAATTCAAAACCTACAATATTCAAATATACATGTCTATACAAAAAGTTAATAGTTTTCGAGATAATTAACCATTTTGGTACACTTTCGCATCTGTGACTTTGACCTTTGAACCCATGACCTTAATCTATATATCAAAATGATCGTTAAATCAATTCCTACAATATTGTAATATACATGTTTATACAAAAAGTTAATAGGTTTTAAGATAATTAACCATTTCAGTATTCTTTCGCATCTGTGACCTTGACCTTTGAACGCATGACATTAATCTATATATCAAAATGATCGTTAATTCAAAACCTACAATATTCAAATATACATGTCTATACAAAAAGTTAATAGTTTTCGAGATAATTAACCATTTTGGTACACTTTCGCATCTGTGACTTTGACCTTTGAACCCATGACCTTAATCTATATATCAAAATGATCGTTAAATCAATTCCTACAATATTGTAATATACATGTTTATACAAAAAGTTAATAGTTTTCTAGATAATTAACCATTTCGGTATTCTTCCGCATCTGTGACCTTGACCTTTGAACCCATGGCCATTTTCTATATATCAAAATGATCGATAAATCAATTCCTTCAATATTGTTATATACATGTCTATACAAAAAGTTTATAGTTTTCGAGATAATTAACCATTTTGGTATTGCTTTGCATCTGTGACCTTGACCTTTGAACCCATGACCTTTATTAATATATCAAAATGACCATTGTGCCATTACCTACAATATTCTAATATATATGCCTATACAAAAAGTTAATAGTTTTGCAGATAATCAACTATAACGGAAATAGTTGTGCATCCTATTTTTAGTAATGGTGGCCATCTTGTTGGGCGTGGCCAAACCCCAAACACAATTTTTATAGGCTGTTACCAGGCATGATAACCAAGTTTCATCAAATTTGCCCCAGTAGTTTTGGAGGAGAAGATTAAAATGTAAAGTTTACACACGACGCACAACGGACGATGATAGATTGCAATAGCTCATCTGAGCCTTTGGCTCAGGTGAGCTAATGATGTATGTTACTTCATAACCATATAAACGATAAAAATTTCTATTTATAAACCATCAATTTCATATTGAATTACAAATATGTTGCAACAATTATATATGACCATATTCCACCAAAACTGGTACAGTTCTAGCGATTAGGCAATGAAAGAATTAGCACAAGGAAATAAATGGAAATCTTCAAATTAAACAATTGTACTCTACTGCTTTGAATTCTAAAATAAGAAGTATGTTTATATTTTGTTTCCTGAATACTTAATACATCATAAAAAAGAAATTATCAAATACCTTGTTTTCTAATCTAGCAGATTTCCTGGTTGGTGTTGCTGCTCTTTCTGGAGTTTGTTTAGTTCTAGATGGAGATGCACTTGATCTTGTAGATCTTTTCTCTGCGGTTCCAGTCTTCTTTTCAGGTGATACAGATCTTCTACTTCTGCGGCTCCTACTTACACTTCTGCTGCGGCTCCTACTTCTACTTCTGGATCTGGGAGATTTTAAGTTAGATCTCCTAGAAGGAGATTTTGATGTGGATCTCTGCAAATCAAAGTTTTTTTAGCATGAATAAATTTTATATAAATTAGGTGAACAACCAAAAGATGAGATATAAACAGCAAGCTGAAAATGCAAGTTACTCCTTTTCCAGTTCTCAAATACTACAAGTAGATATAAATAATGAAATGACGACTATTTCTACTCAAATTCTGTTATTAAGACATGTCTGTGCACTATTCAATCCATACATCTGAACATGAAAAACATACACATTCTGAAAACATCTTTACTTGCTGGTATATATGCAATATCAGCACTTGTTAGTTAAAGTCACATCAACACTTGAGCCACAAATTCAGACACTAAAGTATCAAGACCAAGTCTGTCGTGACAGGCTCTATACCAGTATCACCATCTTTCTAAACAATTAAAGTAAAGATATAAAACCTACTCTAAACCAACAAGCTGCATGTGTGTATATATATATACAAGCACAGTTTACATGTTATAACATCTGAACCAAACTTTGGACTGGTTGATTATATAATTTATATAACACTGAGTTATCTCCCTTAGACCTTATATATCCAACACATGGGAGAACAGATTCACGCTTTAAAACTCACCTTCTTTGGTGATGGCATCTTGAAGTCTTTCAAGTTATTCCCTGAAAAAAATTAATAAATTCACATATTAATCAAATGTTCTTGGTTTTACGTGCAAAGTGCAACAGTGTAATAAACAATCCAAGCAAAGGGGTATGGTTTCTCATTTATTGGAATATATATGACATGCTATCAAATACATGGTACACACAATTAGTCTCATTTATTTTTCAATTAACAATTTTGCTGTGTTAGTTTGAAATATTTCAGACAGATATCACAATATTAACCAAATATTCTGATTCGAGATTTTCACAGAATGTAATGTTGAACTTGCATGGAAATTATTTTTTCCCTGAAATATAAATGCTTTAAAAGCAAACTTTTTTGAGATTTTACAATTTTATTTATTCTCAATGATAAAAGTTTCAAAATTTTCAAAAGAGACTTTGTGTCAAGTATGGTAAATTTTTCATAACTAGTATTTCCATTTTTCTCATCACAGAATAATGATTTTACTAATGTGGTATACACAAATGTTTAATACCTGTCATTTCTTATTTAACTAAACTGGATACCAGTTAAACACTTTATGTCCCTTATGCCAGAATAACATTTTAAAGAGAATACAGCAAGTCTGTAATTGTGTCATTGTGACAATAAATTTTGCTTAATAATAATAACTTGGCTCAAATAAGAGGACCGATAAAATTTAATTCAAAATAATTTAACTAGATTTTATATAAATTTTGCACCTTTCACCACCATAATAGGACACAAACAGTAATTATCAACAAGATATTGTAATTCCATGTACAAAGCAAATAATAGAAAAATTGTAATTACACATAGTCCTTCCACTAATATTGCCTACTTGCGAACTCTCACACAGAATTTGAAGTTTTGAACATCCAACAACTGATCGAGGGTACAAAACTATTACCTGTAATTAGATTACAAGGGTGATGATAACCTAGTGAACTCTATTCTGTGTGTTGGCAAAATAACTGCAATTACCCTTTTTTGAAATATGTTTAACAATGATAACATACCCATGTTTATTTATAATGTTAAAAAATAAATCGTGTAATTTGTAAATGTTTTAAATATATCCATTGTTAATAAGGATCCAAATCATCACTTGCTACTTTATCACACATGACTGGTTCTGGATGTAAACGAAATCCGGAGTTTGTAAATAAATTGTCTATTGAATACTGATATCCCTAAATAATTTTGTCTTTATTTTCAATTTTTTTTATTTTTTCAAATGTTGAGCCGAATCAAATCTACTGTGCCCTTTAATTTTTTAGGTCTAGAAATGGGACATCACAACATGCAGTTTGTAAACAAAGCCACGTGCATTTTCATTTTGTAAATATAATTAGCATTTGAGCTGATTGGAAACATAAGGACTTAAGACAATAAATATACGCTTCAAATGATACTACTGGAATGAATCAAATGCACGGATTTGGCTAAATTCTGAAAAATGTCGATACAACTCTTTCGGTTTGCAAACATGGGTCATGGGCCGGTTTTTTAGCACTTGTGAAAAAATTACTGGAATATGACGACGATTGTACATAACATGATGAACGTGTACTGTTTATTAAAAAGGGTGAAGCAATAAGGATACACATCAAAAACAGTTTATATGATAAATGCAAAATATTACTCTTTGTTTTTGAAAATACTTACGAAGGGTTCTTCTTCCTGCGTGCGGGAGAGACGCGATGGATCATTGGCGGGCTCGAAAATGATTGGATGAAATTGACGGTCAAAATGTCAACCCAAATTTCATTGGTCAATAAATTATGAAAATGAGGTCGTTCAAATGTGGATCAATATAGGCCGTTTCAATATAGTCTGTTTTTACTATTCAAGGTATATGAAATGTTGAATAGTACAGTACTTTATTCTGCTAATATCATCAAGGGAAATGTATAAACCTATAAAACAACTGCATAAATAATCCAGTAATGAGAAGAAAATGGATCTTAAAATTCATATTTTAATGTTATTAGAAATAACTGTAATTGGAATTGATGATTCGCACAATTACAGGTTACTAATGAATTGATAATAAATTAAAATTACATGTACTCAGATAAATTACTACTAAAAACTAGCTAATATACACTTGCTGTGCCATGGTATTTGATAGAAACTCAAATTAATGTAATATTTTGTTAAAGTTCTTATTCAGTAAAAGCTGGAACAGTGACATATAAGTCTGTATAATATGTCACTAATAGAAAGAATATTAAATTTAAAAGAACAAAATTGAAGAAGAAAAACATGAATAATAAACTCACATGCGCTCTAGATAACTTCTACCAAAAACTGTATTAAATGTCACTGATTGAAAGGTAATCAAATTTATAAGAACAAAATTGAAATATTGATAATAAAACTCCCATGCCACCAAGACTGAATGAATACCCTGTATAAAATATTAAAAGATCATATTTCTTGCCTTATAATGACATCAGGGTCAAGTTTAACAATACAAAAACAGTATATATAAAAGATAAACTTCATACATGGTCACACTTGGTCATTTTTATCATATTTAATATCATATATATGTATATACTGGAATTGCAAGCTTAGCAAAAATTGATTAAAAATTGGGAGGGGGGATTTAAAGTATTTAAATAGATGACAATGATGAGATTTGGCTTTTGGTTGGTGACAGGTGCTTTTATTTAACTTCATTCATTCATGTCATCTTTAAGTAGTGTTGGTATTTTAATACTTATATATGTTTACTCTACCATAAAATAAACTTACTATCAATTTAAGTAGGGCGACCAGATTTAATATATACATGTAAACTAAAAACTGAAATTGTAATAGTGTGTAAAAATGAGCAAAGTGATTTAAATCTGAAGCAGTATCTAACCAGAGATTTCTGATCTAACGTCTGAATTAATAAACAAGAGCCACATAGGACTAATGCTCACCTGCATACTGCAGAAATTCAATAGACAATTGCATTCATTAAAACGATGTTAACAATTGTTTGTAGTTTGTGTCCCAATGTCAAAATATTTGCAAACTACGCTAACGGTTATTATTATTTGGCCTAAGAAAATATCACTATTTTTCTCTTATGGGACAACAAGAAAGACATAATGGCTTCATTTGTACAAATCTGAAAGCATTTCACCAAGGCATATTAATTACAATTTTATCAAATTTGGCCCTTTTAGTTTTAGAGGGGTTGATTAAAATGCAAAAAAGTGATGGATGAAAAACAACAGACAATGGATGGTGAACCAAAGCGAAAGGGCATCAGAGCTTTTACCTAAGGTGAGCTAAAAACAATTTTAACCTAATCTGAGGTTTGCAACAATCTGTATCGATGCGGTTTCAGCATTATGGATTCTCCTATTATAAAAAAGTAACAAAAACTGAAAATTTCAAACAAATACTATTTTGGCTGTGGTTATATCTTATTGTCATTGCCAATGGATTTTAGAATACCAGACCCTGATCTTGCTACTGATGGTTATGATAACAAAATCAAGCGAAGATCTTTACACAATATCAGCTTTCATCGCCTAAACTTATATATATCTTTATTTCTATTCCTTATAGTATAGTAACCAACAGTAAATTTATTCATTTATTTATTTTTTTTTTATTTTTTTTTCCTAATTAAGCATCCATTGCACCAGTTAAATAATTTTATTGCCAATTTGTGATGTCACATTATTCTTTAACCAACAGTAGAAGCCTTAGAAAGAAAAAGATAATCACTTTAAGTATTAATGAACATCTGTTACCAGAGAGTTAAATAATAAAGAATAGTGATTTTTGTTTTATTTTTGCAATTTAATATGATACTTAAATGAAACTACACCCACTTCATAATAACAATATGCCATCTTTCACATACTTTATTTACTTAAACATACATTTTTGTGGTCTGTGATTTTATTGTTACCAGTAAAAGCGACATTACTACATGCTTTAGATTCTGTTATTCACTGGCATACATTTGTAAATGTTTATTGTTTAAAATTTACATGGGTTCTATCCAATTACAATAGTTTACAGCATATCACTTTTGTGTACCAGTATTTCTTTTCCATCTTTCCCATAGCTTCTAGCCTATTACATATCAACATTGTCCTTAATATACCACCATTATCATATTTTAACAATCATAATCTTGTTTCAATTTTTTTTTTTTAAATTAAACAGAAATGTGCATGTGCTACTCTATGATTAACTTAGCAACAAGTACATATTAGTAATGAACACATTACACTTAGGTTATACATGTCATATCTGTCAGTTTTAATATAAATGTCAAATGCAGCAACCATAAGGACTGTGTTAACACACAGAAATATGAATGTAATAAGCGACTCAGTTGTCTGGATGCTCCAAATACTTTCACCCCTTTCCTTCAAATTCCACCAACATGTGTTCATGCATACGGCATCTGAGACTAAATGTATCAAGTTTTTGTTAGTAGAATACATTCATGAGTGCATGTGACATATATGCTATTTTTTATCTTCAATACCGGTATATATGTGTATTTGTTATGGACCACTGGTGGTTACAGTGATGGGCCTCCAATAGAACCATTTGTTAACACTTCACAAACAGTAACAACATATATTATTGAAAGTGGGTGTAACTTGGATACTACAAGTGCTACTGGCAATGAATGGATAATTACCAGTAGCTTTTGTAGGAATCTAGATCTTGATAAAAAACTTCTCTGTGACCTGTAAAAAGGTGTTCTGATACAAGTAAGAACTGGCAGAATATCTCTTCACACTTAATATCATTGTCAGTACTAATTGGTATACTTACTACATAGTATCTTACAAAATCTAGACTCAGCTTTGGACATGGTCCCAGACTGGACCTAAATTTGAAATTGGACTATGGAATGGACTTGAAATGGATTTGCATGGACAGTGACCTAGACTTGAAATTAGGCCCCAGACTGGACTTTTTACATAGAAACCTGAACTTTGAATTAAAGCCTAGCCTTTAATTGGGACAAGAACCCTGATTGGATTGGATATTGGACATGGACTAAGACTTGACTTAGACTCTGAACTGGAGTTTGAACCCTGGATTAACTTTAGAATTGACCTGGATTGGATTTCTAGAGTGAACCCTACTGTAGGAACCACTGTGACTGTGACAGTGAAATTCTCTTTATATCCATAGAAAATCAAATAAATTTGAATAAAGATCGACATTTTTCACATACTTGTACCTAGTCGTAACAGGAAATCTGTATGCGCATCCGCGATTAGCCCAAAATATATCTGCATAGGGAAAAACGTTGGTGCTATGGGGATTTAACATGTTGAAAAACCATGCAAATGGCGGCTTCTGTTGCGCATATGACGTAAAACGTCACAAAGGACATCACTTCTGGTGTAAACATCGTCATTTTCGCATGTGTAAAATCCCCATACCGCCAACATTTTCTTTTTTACAGACATACTTTATGACAATCGCGGATGCGCATACAGATTTCCTGTTACGACGAGGTACAAGTAAGTGAAAAATATCAAACTTTATTCAAATTTATTTGATTTTCTATGGATATAAAGAGAATTTCACTGTCACAGTCACAGTGGTTCCTACAGTAATTTGAAATTTGAATGACAAAATTTATTTAATGTGCTTGTTGTGGTTTGCGGGATGCATTTATATGTTCACGACACAAAGTAACAAAAGCCCAAGTCAGTCCTGTTCCAGTTTAGTCCGGTCTATGTTTGCTAGTATGCCCTACTATGTAGAATCGGGTTTTAAGTGGCTTGTTTCAACTCACTTCAAAGTTTAACCACACATGGCTTTATAACCTGTCGATTAAAGAGTTAATTAGTTATTAACTTAATTGATCTTTACATACATGTTTTAACATGCTGGACTTAAACTTGTGAATTAAAAACATCTGTATGTGTAGCTACCAGCACTTCTGTAATATGTCTACATATTTACATGCTCAAAACTGCATACCGGTACTTAATGTTTATGTGTTAATTAAAATTATGCACTACATGTATAACAGTGACACAAGTATAAAATTTATTGCACTTTTGCCACAGTTTGATGTTTCTGAAACTTTGCAATGTTTTGGGTTTTTTTTGGCAGCTATAATTTTTTTTTGTATGAGATTAATTTTTCTAAGAAACAACTTAGTAAATTTTACATTTTAAAAATTCATTAAACTTTATCAATTGATATATATTGTACAAGAAAATAAATTAAATCAATGTATATACAAACTTGTTCCTAAGATTTTAACTGTAGCACCTTTTTCCAGAATTTCACAACTCATAGAAATCTTAACCACATATACATGTATTACCTTTTTGAAATTGTTTTTATTTACTAACTTATCAAATTATTAGTTTTAAATAATAAAGTATATATGCATATACAAGCATATATACCTACTAGTATGTAACACAAATTACCTGTCTCAAAGAAATTCTTTTCTCTAGAGTCCGACTGAAAATAATTCTCCTTTACAGTTTCCATTACCACTACAGTTTAGGAAAGTAGCTAAAATATAAATAAGTTATTTCATGCACAAACTTATACTTAACAGTCAAGGAGACTTCCACATATAAAGATATAAATAAATGCTATATATGGCAATTCAAGCATTTAGGGGTAGTTTACAACATTTGGAATTTAAAAAATGCCAAAAACGGCCAAAATAGAGAAAAAAATTCTATAGGAAAAACAGATATTTTATGGTGATTTTTATCTATTTCAATCTGTGAAATTATAGTACCAGTAGTTATTAACCGTGCAACCGATATAATATCATACTTCAAGCCTGGTTTATTTTCTACGCCAAAATTATTTATTATCCATTTCCTATTTCTTTAGTTTCCGACAAGTTCTTAAGGGGTTTATTGATTCAAAGGGGTTAATATAGGGTAAATTGTGAGATAATTGCCTCGTTTGAACCTGGTTTATTTAGCACACGATTGTCATTTATTTATTGTTTTTAATGATGGAAATTGATACATGCTCCTTATATTATTTATATACTTGTTTAATTATTTTTAAACATTTGGCCTAATTAATAATAATGCATAATAATATATTAAATCAGAAATAATTTAAATACCAGTATATCCTGACGACATGTTTTCCTGTTGTTTAAGTGGCTGAGACTAAAACAACCACACATATGTAATATGATTTATAATGAGAGATCAGTTTTAAAATACAATGCAGACACAAATGTTTGCTAACATCCTGCTACTAAATTTACAAAAGTTAAACCTCTAGATTAAGGGCTTTTGGTTCATGACATGATGTTTTAAAGGTTTTACTATGTCAGGTCAATGTAACCTTGCATTTAGGTCAAGGTCAACCAGCTTTGTAAGCTTGATAAACCTCAATGTGCTGATGCTATATATGAAATTTCAAGTTCATAGGACTTTTGTTTCATGATAAAAAGATATGTAAAGGTTTTACTACTTGAGGTCACTGTGGCCTTGAACAAGGGCAAGGTCTTGTTCAAGGTCAACTATCATTTGCAAACATTTTAGATTTTAATACAATGATGCTATATATACAATTTCAAGCTTCTAGGTATTTTGGTTGATGAAAAGAAGATGTTTATAGGTTTGACTACTTCAGGTTAATGTGATTTTGAAGGTGGGTCAAGGTCAACTAGCTTAATAACCATAGAGTTTCATGGTGTGATGTTATATATGAAGTTTCAAGTTTCTAGGCCTTTCAGTTTTTTGTGTTTTTTCCCCTTGATTGAATTGAGTTGAGTAATGGTGTAAAACGACCCAGTCAAGAATGTTTCACTTATATCAAGATGTCGGCAGCTATAGGTGAAGGTGAAGAAATTTTGCCTGTGCATTGTGCTGATGGCATTATACAGCAGGGTGCCAAGCCTACTGTGACATGGGACCTCATTTATTTTAAGTTCCGATACGAAAGAACCATGACTTTCATTTTGTAATGCTGAGTGAATTGGCGAAAGAACAGTCACTATTCACTTTCAAGTCTTGGGTCAGACCCAGTCGGGGATAGAACCCACGACCTCCCACTTACGGAGCAAGCACTATCTTGAATGAGGATCAAGGTCAACATAAACACAAATATAAAAGAGCTTTTGCATGGTGAAACCCCTGCAAAGTTTGTTCAAGTGAAAAGTTGATTGGACAATTAATGAACAATGGATGACAGACAAAAGAGAGCTAGTATTTGAAAAGTTTACATTGAGCATTTGCTCAGGTGAGCTTAACATAAAAATAAGAGGCCCATGGGCCTGATACGCTCACCTGATAACTAATGGCTAGCTGATAGATTTAAAGAAAACATAAATACTAAACCCCAATGACTTTTTTCTTTACATCATGATAACCGTTGTATCAATACCTACAACATTCTTGTATACATGCCTATACAAAAAGTTAATAGTTTTCAAGATAATTAACCATTTCAGTATTGTTTCACATCTGTGACCTTGACCTTTGAACCCATAACCTTTTTCTATACATCAAAATGATCGTTGTATCGATACCTACAACATTCTAATATACATGCCTTTACAAAAAGTTTATAGTTTTCGAGATAATTAAACATTTCCGTATTGTTTCGCATATGTGACCTTGACCTTTAAACCCATAACCTTTTTCTATACATCAAAATGATTGTTGAATCAATATCTACAACATTCTAATATACATGCCTATACAAAAAGTTTATAGTTTTCGAGATAATTAACCATTTCGGTATTGTTTTGCATCTGTGACCTTGACCTTTGAACCCATGACCTTTTTCTATACATCAAAATGATCGTTGTATCAATACCTACAACATTCTAATATACATGCCTATACAAGATGTTTATAGTTTTCGAGATAATTAACCATTTCGGTATTGTTTCGCATCTGTGACCTTGACCTTTAAACCCATGACCTTTTTCTATACATCAAAATGACCGTTGTATCAATACCTACAACATTCTAATATACATGCCTATACAAAAAGTTTATAGTTTTCGAGATAATTAACCATTTCGGTATTGTTTCGCATCTGTGACCTTGACCTTTGAACCCATGACCTTTTTCTATACATCAAAATGATCGTTGTATCAATACCTACAACATTCTAATATACATGCCTATACAAGATGTTTATAGTTTTCGAGATAATTAACCATTTCGGTATTGTTTCGCATCTGTGACCTTGACCTTTGAACCCATGACCTTTTTCTATACATCAAAATGACCGTTGTATCAATACCTACAACATTCTAATATACATGCCTATACAAAAAGTTTATAGTTTTCGAGATAATTAACCATTTCGGTATTGTTTCGCATCTGTGACCTTGACCTTTGAACCCATGACCTTTTTCTATACATCAAAATGATCGTTGTATCAATACCTACAACATTCTAATATACATGCCTATACAAAAAGTTTATAGTTTTCGAGATAATAATTATAATCAGAGGTAAAAAAAATTAGGTCACGACCTTCACAATTGACCTTGCCCTTATTTTGAAGATACTAACAAGAAGATGTCAAAACTGAAAACCCCATGTCATTATCTGGTCAAATAGTCAAGTTATAACAATTTGAAGCTATTTTACGATTTTTTTAAAATTAAACGCAAAAACGCGTAACCTATTTTTTATCCGAATTTCACAAAATGAACAAACTATAGGCTTAAGACCCTAGAGAAGCCAAATATCACATCAGATTTTTTCTCCAATCAGTACTTTCGGAGAAGAAGATTTTTTAAGATTTTTGCACCCCTAGGTCATCTTGACCTAGTTATGGTAGCCATGGCAACGCCACGAACAAATCTGAATTGCACCGGCCCATATATACTTCTGACAAAGTTTCATTAAAAACTGTCCAGTAGTTTCAGAGGAGAAGTCGAAAATAGGTGTTAACGACGCACGCACGCACGCACGCACGCACACACGCACACACGCACATACACACGCTGCGCTATGCCATAAGCTCACATGACCTTCGGTCAGGTGAGCTAAAAACTGGACTTATTTTGAGTCTATTTGTAAGTTACAGGATCACGGCACTTAACTGACCCTTTAGGGTATAAACACACCATCAAACATGTATAAATTAAATATAATTGTCAATCTGAATTGTTTGAAATTGACACCTTAAGGGTCATCCATCATTATACCTGTGGCAGAACAGTTATAATGTTTTTGCACACCTGTGTAAACTAAAGTGGACATCCTAATTTAATCATGACATGGTTAATGTCATTATAACAAAATTTGATACCTATTAACTAACACATAAGTCTAAATATATTTTCAACTCATAGGATACATATGTTGATGTACTGGTTTTATTTTTCTGAAAACTGGACACTGACTGAACTTTTGTTCTGTGTTGAAGGGGAAAATACATTTAATTGACAATCTCTATGGTCATCACTGGTCATATGTCTCGATAGATTACTATGCTATCATGCATTATTACTCTCAATGGTGAAAAATTGTCCCCTTGTCTTACTCCAATGTTGCACAAAAATAAAAAGACTATTCTTTGGCATTACAGTGTGTGTGTGTGTGTGTGTGTGTGTGTTGTGTGTGTGTGTGTGTGTGTGTGTGTGTGTGTGTGTGTGTGTGTGTGAGACTGAAGTACACATGTTTGCAATCTGCTAATCACAAGCAATGGAATTTTATTCTTGAAAAGAAATAAAGGTTCCACATATCTAAATGATTTTAGAGTACCAGTAATTTTAAAACTAATCTGGGTCTTGATGATATTAGAATAAAGATAATTTTAAAACTAATCTGGGTCTTGCTACCATAAGACATTTACCCACATAATCCTATCAAGTGATCAGTATATGTGTATTATTTGTAAAGATAACTGACCATAAACATTGACCACTGGTCATTCAAACAGGTCAATAGGTGATATATGGCCCTACAAACTGTAAACAATTTTATGGATGATAAAACAGATTAAGTCCATATAAACCTGTGACATTTATATCCTTATGGGGAGTTAGGGCTCATTTTCTAGTTTATTGGGTCATTTTTCTTGTTTATTTTTACTTAAGGTCATTACTCTCACACTCTAATGATATCTTTTTTGTGTTACAGTTCAACAAGTTTGACCTGACCATTTTGACCCTAGCTATTACACTAACTTGTCTTACTCATTTCCTTATTTGTGGTAAATTGTTGTAGAATTCTACAAGTTAATGACTGATAACACTAAATATATTCCTCGGACATGCTGACAAACCAGCCTCATTTTATGGGTGAATTTGTAAAATCTTTTTATCATTTTGTCATTTATAAATCATGCATACTGTACCATAAATGAATTTTTGTGCTAAATTTATACATAATTGAATCATATTTCATTTGGAAATTATGAACTGGGCATTTCCTACCAAATGTTTTCATTAATTGTAAAGCTGCATAAATACATGTATCATAGCACAAAAAAAATGGAATCTTAAAATTACAGAAACTCAAACTATGCATGTAGAAATGATTACAATTACATGTATATATAAAACAATTGAGTGGATAAAGTCAAGTGTTACTGTCAATGGCTTTCAAAGTCAATAGTTGTGGATAAAAATCTCACTCAGGACTTGGTCATTTTCTGAGATGATTTTCATCTTCTGCCCATACTAGAGCTGTAAAAAGTATTCTTTCCGATGAGACTCAAAACACAGTTCCCATGTCTAAGTACATGCTAAAGACACTTCTGAACCATTGGAAAAAGAGTAGGCCACTTGTGGCAGCCACAGAGGATCCTTACAACTAGAAGCAATTGAAACCGACTGAGCAAGATAAGATACAATGAATCTCCCCATAATAACCTTAATATAACAAAGGTCAAGTTGTTAGGTCAAACCTGACCAGGTATACTAGCAATACACATTTAGGTAATACACACCAAGTTATGATAACAGTACTGACATTACCTACATGTCACCCATTTACTTGATAAACACCTCTCATTTACATACATAAACACTATGACATAAATACTGTAATAAGTAGGTTATAATTAATAGTAAACATAATTATGTAGAGTTAGAGTACCAGTCATTTCCTTTAGTTATATATATATGAGTGTTGTATTGCTTGACCTGCATAAGTTTCTTTGTTTTAAAATGAAAATTTAAAATTTAGCCAACTGAGACTTAAAAAAATAATCTTCTTCTTCAAAATACCATTTGACTTAATAATACTTGCACATTAAAGTAAGCATTTTAAAATGTTTAGGGAACTTGTGCAAGTCTAACATACCCTGCACTCTCTTCTCCTTGTTCAAGTTTAAACCATGTACATTTTTGTAATTGCAATTTCTCTTTCAAAGGGCAAACATTTTGACCATTGAGTTATGTATTACGAGTATCATAATTTTAAAATTAACGATTTTTTGACATCAAGATTGAAGAAAAGATTAATGAAAAACTGAAGTTCTTCCTATCTGCAAAAACAAGTCAAATGTTCAAATCTAAGTAAATAAATATAGCAAAGAAAAACAGAGGGTCTACTGAGTCTAGAAAAAAAGTGACATAAATGCATTGAACTTAAATTTAATCTACAAAATTTGCAATACTGATCCCAAGTTATTTATAATATAGGAGATAACACAGTTCAACCTACCTAAGTTATCAAAGTTCTATCGTTTATGAGTGTAAGTGGATTGGAGTGGAGTGGAGTAATGGTGTTTTACACCTCAGTCAAGAGGCAATCAATTCTAGGATGGTGGAGGAAACCAGAGTACACACAGAAAATCATGATCATCTTCAAGCAAACTACCAACTTTACTGCATCCGTATCTGCTCTAATGGGATTTAAATCTATGTTGTAAACAAACTTTTATTCGCAGATATTAACTTTCGCGATTCTCTTACCAAAACCATTTCGGAACTATTGACTTTCGCGATATGGAATTTAGCTAAATATTTGGTATTAATAAAACCGTTTTCAATAACAAATTCAATACAATGAAACCCCTGAGTGAATCAAAAACTTATTGAAACTTTATGAATTCTATTATGATGTTCCATTAATACATCTGTTATTGTCAAATTAACCTCTGTAAATTGAATACCCGTATATATCTAAACCAAACACAATCTTCACTCTGGAAGGTGTTTGCTGTAGACAGGTTATATTGTACAAAGGTTTTCAAATCTTCGATACATATAAAATATAGTATTACATTTCATTTAACAATACTTTGACTTAGAACATTATATATAATGATATTATCCATAAACAACATGAAATCATCAGGGTTTTTTGTCAGAGACTTTTAACATTAGCAAAAGTTTTTAAGAAGTTTAAATGTATTTGCATGGCATTGTGTAATTTATTTGTTCATGGTATTGGTCAACTTAATGATTCTGTTCAAATACTATAAGTAATATCAATACATTTACATATGGTAGAAAATATGTGTATTGCCACAAAACACATTATCTGAATTTATGTGTATTTACTCTGAGGTAGAGTGTATCTTAATAGGTATGGTAAAAACCTTAAACCTTTGTAATATAAGGTATTTTATAGGTATTTTATGCTACTAAGTGTGTAATTGACACATGACTGGAAATAAAATTCTAAATAATTTATCAATAATGTTGGCTTACAACTTTGTGAGAACAATGGTTTTGTACAGACCATTTGAAATGCATCCTGATAATTTAATGTATTCATAGGTAATTACAATGCTTAATGTTTGGATCTAGTTTCACAATCATTCCTAAACTAAGATATTCCTAAACTTAAATCTGACAACTTTTGGCAGTATTTAATAGTGTACAATGTAATAAGCTTTGAGCTATCTTCAAAATGACACCTTCAATTCACATGAAATACATTGTATCTTGAAAACTGACATAATTATTCAGATTTTAAATTTGACATATTTTAAAGTTAACGAAAATTTTAGTTAAGAAATGATTGTGAAACTGGGTCAGTTTCTGCATGTCCTATTTACTATACAAAATTTGTTTACCATTGAATTCAAAGTTCAAATTCTTTATTCTGACTGTTGGTTCCAAGTCTGATATACATTTATAATGTTTGCTAAGGAAATGTAACAGGAATTAAGGGTGGAGTGGAATGGAGTAATGGTGCTTAACACCCCAGTCAAGATTCTCTTACTTAAACTGAGATGACTATTCCTGGGACAGTGGAGGAAACCAGAATGCCTGAAGAAAACCACTTATCTTTAGCAACCATACTGACAAACTATCTCACATTAGGATGTACACAAGTGGGATTTGGACCTATGCATTAAAAACACTGAGACACATAACCAGGAATTAAGAAAATAAATTCACAAGATCTGCAGGAAAAATATTGGTACCTGTAGCTCACCTGATTAAAATGTGTCAGCCAAAAACATAAACATTGATCAGGTTTGATTTAAGCTTGTTAAGTTCATTTTAACGAGCTAAAACAAGACAATAGATTTCTGTTATTCAAAAAATCTTATGCTTGTCTTCAAACAATGGAATCAAGTTTCTCTGTTAAAAAGAAAACAATTACTTTTATAAAAACAAAGAAGAGATGCATAACAAGTTAGTTTTACATCAATGAGTCAAAAGTTAAATTATGCATGCATGTAGAGCTAAAGAATAAATTACCAGTACATATTGGTATGGTGTGTCATTATGTATTAAAACAAAGAAATGCGTCTCATACCAAAATAAATCAAAAAGACAGGGAAAATTTGTTACCTTGAAAATAAACACAGAAATGCAACTATAGTTAATTATGGTTACACTACCTAGTCCAACAAAATAATTCAGAATTAAAATGTATTTTTCTGAAAATGGTATTTTTACAAATTGTGTTTATTACAGAAAATTATTGGTGATATCTGAACTTTTTAGTAGAATATGATAATGCATATCAATGGTTTTCCAGTTATAATTAAAGTTCTACTATAATATTTTTGAAATATATAAACAATATTTAGTTTTTTAGTTTATCATTTTCAAAAAATATTACAGTAGAATTTAATAACCTGAAAACAATGGGTGACTTAGTCATTACTTAGTACAAAAGGTTGTAGTTTGTCCTTCTTCAAATATAAAAGCCTGAATTCCAAGATATTTCAGAATCCAAATTGAAATCCCATGTACTTATACCGGTAGTTTATCAGTTTGAACCCAATTTTAAGTGCTTGAATTTTTATGATATTTTATAGCAGCGAATTCATCAAATTTAAGATTTTAATTTGAGGGTATCACAGACTATATTTTCATAAAACAAATACACTGTAAGTGCTTTAAAGGCCACTTCTATATAAAAACCACCTGTTTATTAAGATAATTTTAACCCTACTATTTGACTGGTATAAATAGCATATTTACAATACCAGTAATCAATTTCCTTACGGCTAAGTTTACTTTTTAATTTTTAGAATGTAACAAAACAAATAAGACAAAATTCTTTACTTTTTTAGAATATCTAAATAAGTTCCCGTCAGGTCTGCTTAATAATTAAAAATATGTAATAGGCCTATCATAAACACAATAAAAGGCTTTCCGCATATTGAAAATGCATCAGTTTGTGTACCTACCAGGAAAACATAAGGGACAAATTTACTTTCTTCTCCAAGTCAAATCTTAAGTTTTAAAAAACATAAGTTAAACATTTTTGAAATGGACCATAATTTTGCATTACTGGTATATACTAGTATAAATTTAAATAAATACCAGTACATGTATATCATATGACACACTGTATAGTACTAATGTATCACTTTAAAATTTTAAATTTTGAAAAAAACCCACTTTTTTTTAAAAAAGTGTTGTATTACAGGTTACAGTATCGGTATATATATTTGCTCTAAAAAATTGATAAAAGCAAAACTGTGAAATTTGAATTTGGGTCAAATGTTTTTGAAAAATTGACATGATGCAAATATTTCAAACCCCTGTAACCTCAGAATATTGAACTAGAATACCGTTAGTACTGTATGATAGTGCTAGTTTCCAAAGCAAATTTTAAGTCCACTATGCTGTTCATTTATATGATAACAATATATACAAAAATGCTATACATTTGTTTTTCAATACTTTATTTTTATTTTCTGTTTATCAGTTAGCCAACCTGTTACATTATATCTATATATATATAAAATAAATACAAAATAAATAACATTTTAAAACATACAACAGATCATACAACTGTATCATACAACATATATAGTGTGTAATCATATTTTGGCTTCAACACTTCAACAGTTTAATCAGGACTTACGGTGTCTTGTAAGTGAAAAGCACAGGTTTGTGTCTTCAGAGTAAAACATTAAATATTAACATCACAGAGCAACTTATCATTTGATTACTCTCTGATAAATTGTTGAAGGAAATGTCAATTCCTGGCACAGCATTACAGATTGATTGATTGATTGATTGATTGATTGATTGTATGTCCCAGTCAAGAATATTTCACTTATATTGTGGCATCAACAGCTAAAGGTGAAGAAATTTTTACCTTTGCAGTGCACACAGGGACATGAAAATAGGGGCATGGGTCCAATCCCCTGCCATGTTGTTTTGTAAGGTACCATGTGTTCCTAAATACAGGTATGACATTTATTTTCATCACAATTCTCTAGTTCATCTAGCAATAATATGGAATACTGGCAAAAATGTGTGTCAGAGTGTGGGTGGGGTCACTCTTGCAATTTTTAGTCACTTCATGCCTTTGAAACCAGAATTGCTTAAGTCTTAAATACGTGTATTACAGTAATAGGATATGAACAGCAAGTGTGGTGACCTCACATCCAGACATTGAGTACATGTGTGGAGGGTCAAAGGTCAGAGGAAATTAAAGATTATAATAATTATTTAAGGAAAACCTTAACAAAAACTTCCATATACAATAAGCATCCATGTTATGAAAAAAATGCATTTTCTAAAACACAAATAAAAATGTAAAAAACAAAATGTATGAGATTTTGGGACCAACAAAAATTCTTTGACACAATGAAACAACATATTGTCAACAAGAATCACTTATAATTACATTTATGAGCAATACCCATCCTGATGATTATAAAGTTAATTAAGAATTGAAGTCCTTATAATAAATGTAGACATCAACAATGATAGTGCCAGTAATTCCAGAAAAGCTACTACGGTACTTCTTTACAATACAGAAACCATAATTTCAATGTACCACAACCAAGACATGTCAAAGACTGTCATCTATTTAACAAATATGGCTTGATAAATGGATAAATACTGTGAACCAACTTTTATTCATGGATATTAACTTTCACGATTCTTTCGCCAACACAATTTTGTGACTATTAACTTTCAAGATATTGACTATTGCTGAATATTTGGTATAAATAATTCCATTTTCAAAAACATGTTCCCGTCTACTGACTTACAGCATTATTTTGTCCTTGCAAAACACACGAATGGTAATCACACGCAAATTAATGCTGATTTGCAGTAATATTTTTTTTCACTTTTGACAAAAAGCACCATATTTTTTTACTATGACTAACGCATTAAGTGCATTACTCTTTATATATATATATATATTCCTTTGAATAAAATAAAAGTCATTGATTTATTGTTCCATAGCTAGCACTAAAACAAACACAGCCTCTCTGATACAGAGTTTTTTTCTAACAAATTTTGAATATGAAAAAATATCACATAACATTACAGAATAGACAGAATGATACGAAATATAGGTGCATTTAAATATATTTGTATACTTTAAACACTAAATTATATTTCTTTCCACAATAGATGCAATATTAATTTTTAGTCAAAGACAATATAGTTATTTTAGATCCAATTTTCACATATCATAACACTTTATAAAATATCTCGCCGATACCTCACAATAGTTGAAATAAGCACAGAAGAGTTTTTCCCCTTTAAATAAGTCATTAAATATCAAACTTAGTAAGAATACAAGAGTTATCTCTCCTCTTCTTCTTCCATAACTGTGCCAGACTCCTCTGGAGCATTGAACACACAAATCTTACAGTTTTTTTAGTGAATATCTCGTCTACCTTCATCTTTTGTTGTCATGGTTATCATTTATAAGTCATTAATACACAGGTACTTGTATACTAAATGTATTGATAAATAACAATTCATATTTTCTCATATAATGTACTTTAATACATAAAACACTATTTGTATCAAGTTCTGTCCTTTGGTGGTTTATATTTGGATGTTTCATGATCTTCCATCTGGAAGTCTGTGTGGCTTTGTCTACAACAGCAACAAATTATGTCATGTTTTAACAGATAAAATGTAAGAAATAAACTATTCTAACATGACCTCCATTTTCCTTCATATGAAACATGAAGAAAGCCAACTGTCGTAAAACAACTTATATACGTATAACTATTCTGTTTTAATGATGCAATCACTTATTCACCTTTTGGCGACATGCCATGTGTCACAAACAATGGTTGTGACATAATTTTCATTCATAAAATCATTTATTTTAATGAAGGTAATCTCAACAACCGAAATGTTTTATTGAACATTTCTGCTGCAAATAAATAGTAAATGTAATTCCAAGAAAAGAGTTTGCAGTGTTTATTTTAAGGCTTTTGAATTAAGTGGTGTTAGAATTGAAATAATGAACATTTACCCATGATTTTTTATAGAATAATACAAAGGTCATTGTTCACAATCACATGCACCAAATGTATCAAATACGATGTATTGCATACACTAAAACTTAAACGCCTCAAGTTTTTTACCTCATGGAGTCAGAGTTGTAAAATTTAAATAAATCACAAAGAATAACAGACAAGACAAAAATGACTCTTGAGTTAAGCATGCAAATTAAGAAATCAAGATAACATTGCCGCCCAAGCTTTTGATTCTATCTGATTTTACACCATGTAACTTACAGCCATTTTTGGGTTTAAATGGGTTTGTCTCTGTGGCTAAGTGGTCTAAAAGTGTAGGTTTGTGGATCACAACTCCTCTCACTGCTTAGGTTCAAATCCTATATGAGGCAGATCCTAAAGTGAGATTGTTTGTTAGTGCACTTGCCCAGCACTCTGGTCTCCGTCACCAACCCTAAACTTACCACCTCAATATAGGTGAAAAAATCTTGACTGTGGGGTTAAATTAAATACTCCACTCTTCTCCACTCCACTACTGGTATTTATCAAGAGTTTGAACATGTGATCTGCCAATTAATGAGTGAATATTGTAACCAATCAGCTATCAAACACTATATTCTTTTTATAAAACACCAAATAATGTAAAATAAATACTAGACTTACTTCCAACATTTGCTACAATAAAGGTCAAGGTCACATCCATGACAACGGATTGATGCATCTTCAGTACAAATACAACAGTAAGGGAGCTCATCATCATCTATCTGTGATGTAAAAATACAATGTATGTAATGGTCAGAAGACAAAGTTCAAGATGTTTTTGCTTGCTTGATTAATGGGGGCTTACATTCAGTCAAAAATATTTGACTTATATTGAGATATCACCAGATATAGGTGAAGTTGCAGAAATTTGATCTTGCAGTGCTTTCAGGGCAATTTGAATGGAGAGCTCTTGAATGTGCCACTCCTTTGGTGACATGGGGTAGGAGTTTTTATTGTCTCTTCTAAAGGACTCAGTGACTTTAAATTCTTAATGACAAGTGCCTGGTGAGAGAACATTCTCACTACCTATTTTCAAGTCTTGGTTAGATCCGCCTGGAGTTCAAACTTACAATCTCCAATATACAAACATTTGTTTGAAAATTTGTTTTGCTTATGATTTTTGCTTCCATTATAAAGCTTTTACTTCTGAAAGTTTTTGCTGGGTTTTTTTAATGTACATCTAGTTGTGCATTTCATCAAAAAATTATGACGGCCCACCATTAAATTTTAAAGTCAATGACTACTTATTCCTTTGTAAATATTCCTAATTGCATAGTGAAGGATAAAATCTTACCATTTGATCAGAAGGCACTCTGTCTATATTCTGTTGTTTAACAAAGTTTTTGGAGCCTGTTGCTGTTACATCAACACCATCTTTAGCTGCTGCTTCATCTAATTTACTCTCTTCTAGTAACTGAAGCAGAAAATTCAAAATGATTAATTTTGGAAAACTTAAAAACCCCAAGGTAATGTGCAGTTTCTAATTTAAAAACTTGATGTCATACTGTAAACATTTTTAATTTCGCGTATATTTATTTCAGTGGTATAGAGCATATCTGCATAGTTAAATTTTTGCATTTTTGAGATATGCACCATAACACAAATAACATAATTTAATTTTCACTTGGTATTTATTTTCATGCAAAACAAACATCTGCGAAATGAGTGAAATTAGTACACAGCGCAAAAAAATGTTTACAGTATCAAAGACACTGTTTCTGTCTCTGTTTAAGAGATATTTATCTATAAGAGTTGAAATAGAAAAGTTCTTAAAAAATAATTGAGGGTACAAAAATATTAAATTTATTACCTGTATGCACCTTACCGTGAATTAACAAAGCTTACTATCCCCAGTTGTAATGGAGATGTTAATAAAGTTGGTCACTCTTAAATCTTAACAGTCTAAAAAGTAAATAACTAGACATCTACATGTAATGTCTAGAGATAAAATTTAGTCCATATTGTGTAACCATGTTGCATATAACTTTTCCAACTATTGCTTTTCCAAAATATAGTCTTTTTTTTTTTACAAATGTATTAATGAGAAGTTTATAGGTCATTTCCACCACAGCAAAGAAAATTATTTTGCTAATCTTTCAACTTCATCCCGAGCAAAGAGTACAGATTTATACTAACAAACTAATATGAGTACCGTCGCGAGAAAAGGTACAAAATAACATCGAACGTAAAACTGTGTAAATGACGTTTAAAATGACGTGTCAGATTTCACCGAGTGATCACTGAGCTCTGACTGTGTGCAGGTGATTGTTTCCATTTATATACACATATTAAACCTTTTGTGTCGCGTTTGGTTGAAAGATTAACATAATCATTTAAATGTAGATGATAGCTTAGACTTTAATATTCCAGATTTTTTTTAAATTTATTTATTTTATTTTTTGGTTTGACAAAAAGATTGCAACTTTGGCGTTCAGGTTTTACCCAGTCTACCACAACCTGTACATCTTCTTCACTTTAAGATTTGCGACACTGACATGTCAGTTCATAAAAAAATATTTATAATATAATAAAAATAAATTTATATGTCTTAAGAATTCTCTTGATTTACATTTTTCAAATATTGGCTTTTAATAATACTTTTCTTGTTTTAAACTAAAGAATCCTGAAAATAGCAGTGAAAGCAACCCTTTATATCTCTTTGGTTTTCTCAGTTAAAGTGATAAAAATAAAAATAAAATCTTCACATTATGAAAAGGCAAATTTTCATAGCTATCTATTGATATATCAACGACAACAGACGTCAAATAATTTAAAAAATATCACTTATTAAATTTGCATCACATCTGGTCCTACATTTTTCCGATTTTTAGTGTTGTACGTACGCCGATAGATAAAATGTCTTCTACTACGTCCGTAACAAATGTATATAAATAAACCAGAATAGGGGTCACATACTAGATCGATGATTCTGAGAGGTATCAATACCATCAAAACAATGCATTTGATAATATATCGCAATGATACTTTGATCGAAATTATCACCAATAAATTATTACCTCTAAAAACCCGGGAATGTTGTTTTAGTTTTGTTCTGATCCATCAGACATTATTTAGAACTGAAAATGACTGTTGATGACATTCCTTAATTTATGGATACCCTATCGACTCGGGCACATTTGTTTTTATAAAACTATATAATGTAAAAAACGCCACTGCATTTTAAGTATTTGCCTTGTCAGACGGATGATAATTAACTATTTAACTACATGTATTCATTATGATATAAATAATTATTACTAATATTCATGGGATGGTTTTCAAAATATGATTATGTCTGACCCACATGTCACAGGTAATGAAACTTTTAAGTACCAGCTCTGAATTCTAATTAGAAAACTTTGTCGCTACCCCCAGTTGTTTATTTTCTGAACAATTGCTACAGCAATTTTTGTTTTGCTTTGCAAATAATAATAACAAATTATTATTAATCAGCACTAGTTTCATGAGTATTACATACTATGAGTCAACTGAGGTTATTGCCTAGGTAAAAATATTACCGGCAACATTTGTTCAAGACATTTTTACATGTATTTGAGAGAGAGAGAGAGAGAGAGAGAGAGAGAGATTTTCAGAAATTAGGCCTTCACTACGCCAGTGTACAAGTACTTGTAACAGATAGGTAAGCCTGCAGTGGCGCAGCGTGCATATAAGCCAATAATCCTAAGCTTGCACATAATTTTTTGATAAAAAATAATTAATTTGGTCTGTTGTTATGTATGAATGAAAATAAAATACAAAATATTTCGAAAATAAAACAATGATTTTTTTAAATCTTAAAACGAAAATGTCGTCTCGCTCCCAGTCTAGTAGTTATCAGTTATAAGCCAATGGGTTCGTCTAACTCGGATGATAAGATGTGTGCATTTTCCTGGGATACAAGTGTGATCAAATGCCCAGATCCAGCTCAAATAACTACTGAAGGTATGAAGGTTGAAAGCGTTAAACCAGTCTTCAGGGTAAACTTCAGTTTCCCAATTGGGTGAATTAAACTTTAATCTGAGGCCCTATATGAATTCAAAACAGAATGAAATAGAATAATAGAAGGTGGACTGGTTGGTCGAGTTGTGTCAACCATCCAGGTGTAGACTACGCTCGACGTTGCTTAAGTTTTTGTTAATCGGTACATTTTTACATTTTTCCGAATGAGCTAACGGTTAATCCATAATCCATAGACCCAGTGGAAATGCCTAAATTTTGGTCAATAGAGTTTTTTTTTCACACATTACATCAGAGAGCAAGATTGATTGAATGAATGAGATTTTACTTCCAAGTGAAAAATAGTTCACTTATTATAAATATCGAGACGTCACCAGCTGTAGGTGAAGTAACAGAATTTTGACAATGTGCAATTAAGGTTCTTTTACGTTGCAACACCCACTGTGAGACGGACATCAGTTATAATTTCTCGTCCGAAGGACTGGTGACAAAAAACGAAGTTTAACTCTTTTTTGGCCATGTAAATATTGATTTAGAATGCAGAAAAATGCACCGATTGATCCATTTTTTCAAACTTTTCCAAAGCTTGGTGAAGCATGCCACTGTAATAACTTAGGACCCGACTACGGCGCGTGGCCTAGTGGTTAAGGCGTTGGACTCATGAGTCGAAGGTCGTGGGTTCGATTCCTGGACCGGGCGATGTGTTGTGTCCTTGAGCAAGACACTTAATCTCACGTTGTTCCAGTTCACTCAGCTGAAAAATAAATGAGTACCAGCAAAATGCTGGGGGTTAACCCTGCGATGGACCGGCGTCCCATTCAGGGGAGAGTCTTGTACTTTAAGTCGCTTAACGCCACTGAAACCGTGATAAGCTCCGGCCTGATGGGCCTAATGGCTCGGGACAGACTTTAACTTTTAACTAACGGCGCGTTTAGTGCCTTTAGCACCAGGCTTGCACATTCATTCCTTTCACGCTGCGTCACTGGCCTGAAGTCTGCTAAACGGTCTGGTGGGGTAGCGGTGAACGGACACTATATAAACGGCTAACTCTGGCTAGAAACAAGCAACTCAACCGCGCACGTTTATTTATTTTGGCTTCTACACACATGAATAGCGCATGGTATCATTGCAAGTGGCTGAAATTTTCCGATCCAAAGTAAAACACCTTATAAATATATGCAAGATAAGTCTTTTCTTCTTTGTCGCGAGCGCTAAATTAATACTAAAAGTGTTTAACTATGAACACTCGAAATCATCCTGGAACATGTCAGATCCCAGCACTCGTAGTGTGAAAGCGCCTATGTCTTGCATTTTCAGTCTATTGGTTCTTAAGGTACACGCCCTTCAACAAAAATAACGTGATTACAAATTGTTATAAGTTAAGAAACCCGAAATAGCTTCTCACTTTACAGTATATTTCATTTCGGTACATTCTTATAAGCAGCTGAGTCCAATTCGAAGCTTTATTTTTGTATGGTTGGCGAGGACAAAACATTAAGTCTCTATTTGCAAGGCTACACAGTCTACGATCACTATTTTAACATTAAGTAAATCGGTACTGGTAACATAAAACATATTTGGGGCTAGGTGACCGAGTGGGTTCAATTGTGTGGTTACGGATCACAACACCTGGGTTCAAATACCACTCCGGACACATCTGAATGTAAGAATGTTTGTCAGTTCGCTTGTCAAAGTTTTTTTTTATTTCAAGACTATCCAGTTTCTTTCACCATCCTTGAACTGACCACCTCAATATCAATGAAAGAATTTTGACTGGGTGGTGAAACACACTTGACAACATAAATGCATCCAAAAACTGGATACAACAGACAACACAAGGTATAAGCTGTACATGGGGACTAGTATAAACTGTGCACAGGGATTGGTATAAACTGTACACGGGGAATGGTATAAACTGTAATTGGGGACAAGTATAAACTGTGCACGGGGAGTGGTTTAAACTGTAATTGGGGACAGGTATAAACTGCACACGGGGACTAGTATTAACTGTACACGGGGACTGGTATTAACTGTACACGGGAACTGGACTGGTATGAGTGTGTTGAGTTGGTAATAATCAATATGATATAAGTGTTGGTTGTCTCTATCCCGACTTCGATAATGTGTAGTTACCATTTGGACTACACCATGTTTGGTTGAAAAAGACGCCACCTGTGGGGATTTTTCAGTTTTTGTTGCCATGGTAACAGAATTTGAGGTTATTAAGGTGAAATACTATGAGTCTTCTAATTATTATATTGTTTACCATAGATCGGTACATTTATATTGTTGAACGTTATGTTCCTAACAACGTCAACAAAAATGAATAAAAAAATAACAGCAAGTTTGTTTAATAAGTGACTAAAAATCTTTTATTTTTAGAGTTCTTATTTTTTGTTAAAACATGCAATTTTTTAATTATTATTATTATTACTTTGTAGCATCTTTCATTGATACTTATATTAACTTTGATTTACCTGCAAAATCATGTTCTTCTAGCGTACTAGTCTCAAGATATAAAAAAAAATATTTTAAGAAAAACCTCAAAATTCAGCGAGTTTTCGCATGTTATTATCGTAAATGTGGTATTTATGTTGCCATGGCAACATTTATATATGATGGATGAAACGTACCTAAAAGGGAAGTATAGTACATTGGTATATCAAATATATATATGGAATGGTTTTTACTGCAAATATTCTAAAATTTGCATTGAAAATAGGGTAAAGGTTTCGCTTTTTTCTTATTTTCTCTGCCAATTAAAGGGCTAAAACGCCAGTCTGGAAAAGCGAGGATAGAAATGACGTTATTGTAACGTTATCGGTGATCAGTTGTATAAAATGTGAATAGTTATATACTCCTTTTTATATTTACGTGTCAATATAATCATGAAGTCTTTAATATCATTGAAAACGTTGGATTTTCGCGAATTTAGTGATACTAATATCTCAAAATCGATAAAAAATGTTATTTTGTACCTTTTCTCGCGACGGTACTCATATATGTATTGAACAACTGAACCTTGGTGTTAAAAGATCTCACCTTTTTAATAAGATTTTTGGTTAATTCTTCTTCATTTTCATTATCACTATCAGACAACTCTTCTTTATTTTCCTCTTTACCCTCATCACCTTCTGTAAAATTTAAACAGTATAAATGTATAATACAGAGAAGAGACAGGCCTTTCCACATACTTTTAACATAAAATTATACAATAAAATTTGAATATATCCCATAGTTTTGTTTTCATGTCTTGCTTATATAATAGTACATTTATGCCATGAATAAATTATTAAATAAATAAATAAATAATGATCAGGAAATTTTAATTAACAAGTACCGGGTATTAGTATTATTTTTAGCTTAATTTTTTGTAAATAAATTTATGAATAAAATAAAATAATAATACCTTTGTTGACATCTTCTTTTTTGCGACTTTTTATTTCTTGTAACTTTTTCATGATTTCTTTATCCTTCTGTAAATCTTCTAATGCTTTATGTGCATCCATTTCCATCTCTTTGGCTGCCTGTTCAATCAATTTGTTCATTTCTTCAATACTGATCTCATCATTTGATTGGCTCTTGGAGTTATCTCCCCCTGATGCACCAGGAATGTTCATTTCAAATGGCTTATTTTCTTGCGAGTTTCCTCTATTTAAATTGTTTGCTCTTTCCCCACCTGAAAAAAGTGTAACTCATTAAACATGTATTCCTCTATTGCATGCCAGTATAGTGATTTATTCAGAAATCAATAACCAGTTCTACTTCTGGTGCTTAATGATTTTTCATGAATTAATATCATATTGTCAAAAGATATGTACCGATAGTTGTTTTTCCCACATAAATGTAAAAAAAAATTAATCCATTACAACCACTAATACAACTTAAATGTAAAAATCTAAATTTTGAACTAATTTACAAAATCGATTATGTTTTGAAAATATTTAAAATTATGACTATCAAATACATTTGATGATTAATAAATACCTCACAATAGCAGTGTCAAAATTAAGCAGTCATAATCTTATACACAACATTCTTCCTTAAAAGCTATCACAAACTGTCAGTACATCAAAAATGCCTGCGTAGAGTTGAGTAATGGTGTTTAATGTCCCAGTCAAGAATATTTCACTTATGCCGAGATGTCGCAAGCTATAGGCGAAGGTGCAGAAATTTTGTCTGTGCATTGTGATAATGGTATTATACAGAAGGGTTGTTTATCATGCCAAGCCCATCGTGACATGGGACCTTGTTTATTTTAAGTTTTAATCCGAAAGAACCGTGACTTTCATTTCATAATGCCGAGTGATTGGCGAAAGAACAGTCACTACCCACTTTCAAGTCTTGGGTCAGACCTGGTCGGGGCCTGTGTAGATAACAGACATACCGGTACATGTAGCTATTTTTATGACATACATGTATAACCTGAAAGTTAACCTGTTATCCTCCATCGCACTTCATCAGCAATACAGGGACACAATAAACATCTTATATAATACACTCCTTACCTGAAGGTTGATCTCTAAACTCTGGATCAGGCATATGTGAATCATTCTGAACTTCATCAGTAATACAGGGACACAATAAACCCCTGATTTAATACACTACTTACCTGAAGGTTGATCTCTAAACTGAGCTAATCTACCCTCCACCTCAGCTACTGGATCAGGCTTATGTGAATCAATCTCAACTTCATCAGCTATTTCATTCAATAAATCATCTATCTGAGATTGCTGTGTTCTCCTCTCTGGGGGATGATACACCTTTAAAGAAATAAATATACAAGCTTGTGTAATATGTGATGGATAAAATTACATACATATATATGCTACAACAATGATCATTTCACTCAACAGAGGACTTGGTGGCTGAGTGGTCCAAAGTGTGTGCCACCTTGTTTCAAAATCAACACCAGACAAATCCTAGTGTGGGAAAGTTTGTCAGATTGCTTCCTGAGGATAGGTGGTTTTCTCCTAGGACTCTGGTGTCCTCCAGTAAGTGAAAGCATCTCGATTCGAGTGTAAAACTCAATTACTCCACTCATTTGACTTAATGAGCATTTACTTGAGTTGTGTTAAAAATATCAGCATGACAATTAATTTATTTCAGAAGAAGCGCCCAACAATATTTATATCTTTCCTTAAATACAATTAATTGTGAGCATTTGTGAAGAAATGAAATACAGAAATACAAAACATTCACATAACATGCCTTTCTTGCTGATGGTGTAATTGTTTCACCATTAATATGCTATGGCAGAGCTTTTTCCCACTACAGCAACTTGATGCAACAAAGGTAACTGCTTGTAAATAAATTGTTGATGCAGAGTCACACAGAGATATTACAAACCTATACCTTTCAAGGCTATCAAAGTTATATTGTTGTAATAACAATGTTGTTGATTTTATGATTGACAATATTGTTGATAAGTAGGATGTCCCTGTATCCAAAATTACCCTGGGTACATTTGACGTCCCATAGTTTCTGATTACCAGTACACACATCACTGGTGTAGCTAGATAAACCAGAGTACTTACCTTTCCATAGCAGCGGACTTACTTCCCTGCAGGAAATTAACATACTAAACTTAATTTGCCACTTTTTCAAAGTTTTTACTTTGTTTTGGGATTGTGATTTGGACATGGATTAGTATATTTGTTTCTGATTCAAAAATAAACCTCTCCACTTACTGGTTTTGTCGGAGCTGTCCTCACAGCAGGGTCTTCACCTTTTAATTTGGCTAATCTTTCATTAATTTCTTTTTCTGATACTTTGGCTGCAGCAGCTGTGATGTAATAAATATTAAAAATATTTCATTATATTAATAAGAACTCAAATAGAAATGATTTTTTTTTAAAACCAATGTGTATAGGAACCATCAGATCCTTTTAACAAGGTGTTATATTCCGGAATTAATGAAACTGATTATCGGTATAATATCAAAAATATATTTTAACAAGAGGCCCATGGGCCTGATACGCTCACCTGATAACTATTGGCTAGCTGATAGATTTAAAGAAAACATAAATACTAAACCCAAATGACTTTTTTTTTTACATGATTACCGTTGTATCAATACCTACAACATTCTAGTATACATGCCTATACAAACAAGAGGCCCATGGGCCTTAACGCTCACCTGAGGAAGAGTACATATCTTATGCAGAGGTTCAATGGTCAATGACATTAATAAAAGAGAAATCAAAATTTTCAGCAGTAAGGGCCAATAATATGCAAGTATTTTTGCAAATTAATTATAATAATTATTATATAAGTATGCTATATATAACATATTTAAAGTCTAGCTACAATATATTATTTATAAATAGCTAAAACATCTGTATATTAAAATGTGCATTAGGCCAATACCTACAATATTCCAATATACATGCCTATACAAAGAGTTTATACTTTTTGAGATAATTAACCATTAAAGTATTCGTTTGCATCTATGACCTTGACCTTTGAACCTATGACCTTCATTCATATATCAAAATGATCGTTAGGCCAATACGTACCTTATTCCAATATACATGCCTATACAAAAAGTTTATAGTTTTTGAGATAATTAACCATTTAAGTATTAGTTTGCATCTATGACCTTGACCTTTGAACCTATGAACTTCATTCATATATCAAAATGATCGTTGTGCAAATGCCTAAAATATTCTAACATAAATGCCTATACAAAAAGTTTATAGTTTTTGAGATAATTAACCATTTAAATATTCGTTCACAGCTACGACCTTGACCTTTGAACCTATGACCTTCATTCATATATCAAAATGATCGTTAGGCCAATACCTACAATATTCCAATATTCATGCCTATACAAAAAGTTTATAGTTTTTGAGATAACTAACCATTTAAGTATTTGTTCAATTCTATGACCTTGACCTTTGAACCTATGACCTTCATTCATATATCAAAATGATCGTTAGGCCAATACCTACAATATTCCAATATACATGACTATACAAAAAGTTTATAGTTTTTGAGATAATTAACCATTTCAGTACTTGTTTACATCTGTGACCTTGACCTTTGAACCCATGACCTTTATTTATATATCAAAATGACCATTGTGCCATTACCTACAATATTCTGACATACATGCCTATACAAAAAATTCATAGTTTTGCAGATAATTAACTATTTTGGTATTCTTGGACATCTGTGACCTTGACCTTTGAACCCATGACCCTGATCTATGTATCAAAATGATCGTCATTTCAATACCTACAAATAACTGAAAATCCTGCGCCATTATCACAAGAAATGTTAAAAAAATAGCATTTTTTATCAAAGGTCAAAAACTGGGACATGACCTTGACCTTCGACCTTGACATCAATTTGAAGAAAATTGCAAGACATGATCAACAGTGAAAACTCCATACAGTTATCTTCAGCCGTTATGAAGTTATAACAATAAACGTCTCATTTTAAAAATTAGGTAATTTTACGCAAAAAACGCGTAACCTATTTTTCGTCTAATTTTCATGAAAAACACAATTTTAATGTTCCCAGGTATGCTGAATCCAAATATCCAATCAAAATTTGCCTGCACATTTTGGTTTTAGAGAAGAAGATTTTTTTGTCTCTTTGCTATTTTTAGTAACAGCGGCCATCTTGTTGGGCATGGCCAAACCCCGAACACAATTTTGAAAGGCTGCTACCCAGGCATGATAATCACCAAGTTTCATCAAATATGGCCCAGTAGTTTTGGAGGAGAAGATTAAAATGTAAAGTTAACACACGACGGACGACGGACGGTGATAGATTGCAATAGCTCATCTGAGCCTTTGGCTCAGGTGAGCTAAAAAGTTAATAGTTTTCAAGATAATTAACCATTTCGGTATTGTTTCACATCTGTGACCTTGACCTTTGAACCCATGACCTTTTTCTAAACATCAAAATGATTGTTGTATTAATACCTACAACATTCTAGTATACATGCCTATACAAAAAGTTAATAGTTTTCAAGATAATTAACCATTTCAGTATTGTTTCACATCTGTGACCTTGACCTTTGAACCCATAACCTTTTTCTATACATCAAAATGATTGTTGTATTAATACCTACAACATTATAGTATACATGCCTATACAAAAAGTTAATAGTTTTCAAGATAATTAACCATTTCGGTATTGTTTCACATCTGTGACCTTGACCTTTGAACCCATGACCTTTTTCTAAACATCAAAATGATTGTTGTATTAATACCTACAACATTCTAGTATACATGCCTATACAAAAAGTTAATAGTTTTCGAGATAATTAACCATTTCGGTATTGTTTCACATCTGTGACCTTGACCTTTGAACCCATGACCTTTTTCTATACATCAAAATGATCGTTGTATCAATACCTACAACATTCTAATATACATGCCTACACAAAATGTTTATAGTTTTCGAGATAATTTACCTTTTTGGTATTGTTTCGCATCTGTAACCTTGACCTTTGAACCCATGACCTTTTTCTATACATCAAAATGATCTTTTAATCAATACCTACAACATTCTTATATATATGTCTATACAAAAAGTTTATAGTTTTCGAGATAATAATTATAATCAGAGGTAAAAAAAAATTAGGTCACGACCTTCACAATTGACCTTGACCTCATGTTGAAGATACTAACAAGAAGATGTTAAAACTGAAAACCCCATGTCATTATCTGGTCAAATAGTCAAGTTATAACAATTTGAAGCTATTTTACGATTTTTTCAAAATTAAACGCAAAAACGTGTAACCTATTTTTTATCCGAATTTCACAAAATGAACAAACTATAGGCTTAAGACCCTAGAGAAGCCAAATATCACATCAGATTTTTTCTCCAATCACACTGTGGTACAGCGTACACGGGATATTAAAGCATAAAGTGAGCAAAACAGCCAGTGTAAACAACACCAGCGTGAGTCGAAAGCCGATTTTTGACTTATCTGTTCATTTTAACATGTGATTGTATATTGGGGCATCAATCGGACACATAAACGATTCTATTGAAATAGTTAACTGCATCTGATACACTGTTTAAACTTTGAAACAAATTGATAAAGCGCAAGTGCTCACCTGTGATTTTGCCGTCGCCGGGAGTTTCTGTTCAATATTTCAATTTTCACTTCTTAATTAAAAATTCTGAAGTGTACAATTCCTCTAGGATGTTAAGAACTACATGTCGACCAAATTTCAGCTCAATGTATTACGATATAAAGGAGCAGGAGACGTTGGAGGATAACATGCGGTGTACTGGGAATTGCAAAAACGTGTACTGGGTATTGGAAATTAAGGAGCAAATAGGTGTACTGGGAATTGAGAGGTCAAATATCTTGCCAGCTGTGCGATTTTCATGTTTTAATGAATTTGTATAGAAATTTATACTTCTTTTTCAATGACAAACAAAACAATTAATTATCTAGTGAAAATCTTCAACATCTGTAATTATTAATCATGCATTATAGACGAGATGAAGATGAAACATACATAGACCACGTCTTAAACACATATTTCCCGATATATGTAGATTGAGAGAGATCTAAGTGTTTACCAAACCATTACAAAGGCCCATGTGTAATGTCAAAATATAATCCGTTCTTAAATGGTTAAAAGTGTCATAGCAAATGCAACTAGTGAAAGTAAAGGGGAAAAAACTTTGTAGTTTGGAACTGAGCAGGAAAATGAAGATTACAATTTGAGAAATCTTTTAAAATATTTTATAACCTAATGTCATTAGATCGAATCGACCAGCTAAAATATGACTTATTTATATCAAAGGTCAAGATGAGACAGTCGTCGGAAGGAGGTATCTGGTGTAAAACAGATCCACAAATGTGACGAGAGTAAACGTCTTGAAACTGATTTATAAATAAAAAGTTTTAACAATATAACACATTTTTCCATTATTTTTTTTTTGGCATGTGTTTATTTTGAATTTTTATTTACGACGGCGAATCAATAAGAAACCAGCTTAACATTTTTTCCAGATTAGATCCACCTCTTCTTTTTAATGTAATTCAGTGTCCTCTAGTTAGACGCACTTGTCCATCACCCCAGAACTGAAAAAGACAGGGTCATTTCCATTGAGACACTCAACTGTCATCACGACTTCTTGGTCAGACCTGAAATGACGTCCTCGAGTCTCATTTTTAATTTTGGGAAAAGAAGTCGCTACGAGCTAGGCAGAATGTGGTATTTCGCCCCACAACCTTCATTGTAACTTTGCAAATGTGTACTCTTGCGTTGTCCTGTTGCGGCGGTTTCACGGATATCAGTTCTCGGGTGGTCTAGCAAGTTTGCATATAGTACACTCCAGTTATCATTGTACTTCTCTTTGGTTAAAAGTCACACACAATAACACCTTTTGCGTCCCAAAATACTGTGGCCATCACCTTGCCAGTAGACTAATGCTTCTTAACCCTTTTTGACCTAGGGGACCCAGGCCCCATCCACTGACGACTGTGCTTTATTGTCTGGCTCATATTATTGTACCAAAATCTCGTATACAGTCTTTAGAATCTTTTGACATAAACGCTTCAACAAGGCGCCGTATACTGATGCTTTGTTGTCAAAAATCCGCTCGATAGATTTTTTTAAATTCATGTGTTCAGAAAGCAAATATAGTTTTATCAAATAATATAGAAAAAATCCTAATGTCAACCGATTCAATTTTCTGCAAATCCACGATGAAAGCTCAAATTCATGTACATGTATTCAAAATTTCCAGTTTTTAGACACTGCCATTTTAGGCCTGTTAGTTATCATATTACTACGCGAATAACCATAGCATTTCAGAAATAATGCACTTGGTAAAATATTATATACATTTTTTTAATTCCTTAATATCGGATGTGCAACTCAAAAATATGTATTCCGTTACGCTCTGCAAAAAAGTGCCTAAAACTATACTGACACCTCGATACGCGTGTAATTTTGTATCCGGGTATAAAACATGTATTGAAACAAGGCACAAAAATAATGACCGTGTCGGACAATCGGAAATGGGTTGGTTGGTTGGTTAACGTCGCATCAGCAATTTTCCAGCTATTCGCGACGAGAACTATTAATTTTATTAATCTATGAACAAGTTCGTGTATGCATGTGAAGTGCGAGTGTGTTTTATGGGCTGCTTTGTACTAGGGCCCACTCAGGGACTTTAACGTGCTAGCTCACAGAGTCAGTATGCCGCAGACAAGCTACCACTCCCCAGGCACATTATACTGATAACAGGTAAACCAGTAAAGGCCAACGGCAAGGAAAAATCACTTATGTGGTCTGAGTGGGACTCGAACACACAGCGGTGAGAGACCCTGGATTTGTAGACTGGTGTCTTATTCATTAGGCCACCGCGGCCTCTCAATCGGAAATGGGATAGGATGGTCCCTCGTAAAATGAGATATAAAAAAACTCTACACATTCTACATAAATGTTTTATAATGCTATATTGTCTTTTTGAGTCTAGTGACATTAACGTAAAGACCACCTCTAAATAAGAACAGCTTGTGTATTGAAGCCAGTATGTTCTATGTAAATGCAACCTACATACTGATAACGGTGCACAATTCCGGCCACTCATAAGTGATGCTGTATTTTTTACCTTGAATCGGCAATTTTTAATCATTATATAGACAAGAACAAGTTCTAATAATAATGAAAATAAGGTATTACACATATACCAAGCACCAACTGGCTGCAGTTTCACTAACTTTCTTAAGATTTGTCTGATTTAAATAGGCTACTTTTGGTGGAACAGCACATCTTTACTGAGCTTTCTCCAATTTCTTGAATTTAATAATTTTCCGTAACTGCATCATAAGTGATGAATAGTATGTGTCATTGATTGTTTGTCCCTTTTGGAGATAACCTACCACCAGATTATGATCAGCATCACTGGAAGCCGAGGTCATACCCTCTCCAGCTGATGTAACAGTATTGGTCTTTTTTAGGGTGATCAAGTGTAAACTTTGGCCACTGGGGTTAATGATGAACCCACGTTTCATCCATAGTAACTAATCTCTGAAAAAAGCACACAACAAAGTGCACTTGATGTGCTTCTGACCAATTGTCAGATGCCTTGGTAAGTTGGTACCCAACTGAAAATTTCTCATTGCAAGATTTTCTGTCAGAATTAAATGTAATACATGTATTTCCTGTGAAATGCCAACTGGCTACATACCATTCTGTAACTCGCTTGTCAGTCGTAACAATATCATAAACTTTATTGACCTTTTCTGGGGTTGCATCAATGACAGACCTTCTAGAACAAGGGCCTTTCTGTTGCGTTTAAATCCCACAACCCACATTTTTACTTTTAAATTTGAAGGTCATATTTTCCTAGTGTGGATACATATTAGTTTGGATATCCTTAAGTGTTAAACATTTTTATGAAACTATTGAATCACTTTATGTCTCTTAATATTGGCAATCTACCTAATTCAATTTTGAAATCAAGGTTAGAGCCTTTTCTATGAACACCTAATATTAACTTGCACATGAAACTTATTTATTATTGTATGCACCATGCATACAAACTGTATCATACATTCGCAATCCCGATTTCTTTAAAAATTGGGACTTGAAAATAATGTTATACACGATTCCCGTAACCGTAATTTTGCAATTCCCAGTACACTAAAACAATGATGAGAATCAATTCCCAGTACACCACGTCGATCTTTCAACGTCTCTGCTCCTTTATTTCGCAATACATTGAGCTGAAATTTGGTCGACATGTAGTTCTTAACATCCTACAGGAATTGTACGCTTCAGAATTTTTAATTAAGAAGTGAAAATTGAAATATTGAACAGAAACTCCCGGCGACGGCAAAATCACAGGTGAGCACTTGCGCTTTATCAATTTGTTTCAAATTTTAAACAGTGTATCAGATGCAGTTAACTATTTCAATAGATACGTTTATGTGTCCGATTGATGCCCCAATATATAATCACATGTTAAAATGAACAGATAAGTCAAAAATCGGCATTCGACTCACGCTGGTGTTGTTTACACTGGCTGTTTTGCTCATTTTATGCTTTAATATCCCGTGTACGCTGTACCACAGTGAATCAGTACTTTCGGAGCAGAAGATTTTTTAAGATTTTTGCATCCCTAGGTCACCTTGACCTAGTTATGGTGGCAATGGCAACGCCACGAACAAATCTGAATTGCATCGGCCCATATATACTTCTGACAAAGTTTCATTAAAAACTGTCCAGTAGTTTCAGAGGAGAAGTCGAAAATAGGTGTTAACGACGCACGCACGCACACACGCATGCACACACGCACATACACACGCTGCGCTATGCCATAAGCTCACATGACCTTCGGTCAGGTGAGCTAAAAAAATTATGCATGGTACAAATTTTTTTGGAAAATTTTTCGAAATAAGCAAAAAATGGTACATAGTAGACTGCAAATTAAACTACACCTACACTAGAATACTGGTAATTTCCTCCTTCATAAAGTATACCCGGTAATAGTCAAACCCACAAAGATGAAGAAAACATTGAAAACCAATATATAGTATAACAGGAGGAATAGAGGTAATTATTTGCAATTTAGGAGGAAAATGATGCATTTAAAAATTGTATAATTTGTAATTGCTAATGTAGTGTTTGCTTGCATGTGTTGTGCATTTAGACAGTCATTTACAAACTGAGGTAAGTAAAAATTTTCTTCAACAGACTACAATTTACCTTGTTCAGGAGTTTTTTCTTTCAGTTTATCCAGTCTTTCTGCTATTTCTCTCTCAGATTTATTTAATCCTTTATACTGAGGTTTTTTGGCACCACCTGTTGCCTGGTGACTGGGTTTATGTTTTTGTTGTTTGTTTCCTCCATGATCTTCTCTGTCTTTTAAAGCTGCAACTCTCCTGAAAGAAAATAATTCACTTTAATCATCTTATCATGTTTTCTTCAGAATCAAACCCTATTACTATGCAAAAATTATAGAAACTATAACTATATAAACTAGAACAGTCTCTTAAGAGACAAATACCCCTTGTCTTCAACATTGCCAAGCTGTTATTTCTAAGATTTGACCTTGTGACCTTGACCCTTGACCTATGAAAATGAATTATACAAACTATAACTATAGAAACTAGAGCAGCCTCTTGAGAGACAAATACCCACTGTCCCTAACATTGTTGAGTTGTTATTTCTAAAAATTGACCTTGTGACCTTGACCCTTGACCTATGCACCTAAATTGTTTTGTGACATATGGTCTCATGTTAGTTTACATTTGTGCCAAGTTTGATCAAAGGACATGAAGCAGACATGATATTGGAACAGATGGCCAGGGTAATTCCTATATATATCCCCTAATTTTTTTTATTGGGTGACCGTGGGGGTATACTAAAAGAGCATCATATAGTGGAACTTTTGAAAAGATAAGAACCTACTGTAAACTTAAACCCTATCTAAACTGAAACCAAGAGTAAACTGACAACCTGTCGTAATTCAACTCATGTTAAATGTTAAGGTCATACCATAATACTGATTGTTATTTTACCCGTGTAAACCGAAAACATGCTTAATCTGAACAAAAACTTCTGTTTGTTTTGACAGGTTCCACTGTACTTCAATTCTAACTTTGGATGTCTTTGAAATTGAGTTTTGAAAGAAACACAAAGAAAACCAAATAATTTCCAGTTTACCATGTTTAAGATACCAATGCTTTACTGAAATCCTTTTGTAAAGACTTATTTTCAGATGACACTTACTGAACAACTTATATGTGTACTTACTTTTTAAAGGCCTCTGGAGGTGAATATTTACTGCTACTGCTTTCTTCAGGTTTGATTTTACTGAAATATTAATAACAACAGTAAAATGACACCTATGATATCTCTTTTCTCATTAAAAAAATAAAGAACCTGCATAGATGTCAGTATAAAAAAACAAAGTGTTTTTTTTTTTTTTTTTTTTTTTTTTTGTTTAAGATCTTGACCTTGATTACCTAATTTTTTGGGGATGTCAAAAATTACTTTCTCATAACTTCCATTATCCCTTCCCATTTACAAGTTATAAAGTGGATGGCATCGAACAATGATCTTGAATACACAAATTTAGTATTTGAAAAATTGTCTTCAACAATTTTAATACCATTTTGACATCCCTCTCCATTCAATGATGTCAATATGAAAATTATTTATGATCATGTGACCTTGACCTTGATGACCCAAGTTTGGAATGGGACACATTTTCTTCACATATTGCATATATGCATGTTGTTATAGTAATATCACTATGATATAACTTCTCATTCAAAAGTTATGAAGTGGACAGTAATAAAATGAACAGATAGACAAATAGACATGGGTAATACCCTACCATACTCAAGGGCATAAAATTATAAATCAATAAGTAAATGTAATTTCATTTTACATTTCCGTAAAAAACTTATACTTATATTAATAAATCCCAACATGTAGAGAGCAATGGGGTTCTTTTTGTGCAAAGCCTACCATGGAAAGGGTATCTGTTTTAATTTTGTAAACTTTAATGCAAGTTATGACAATCAAAGTTAAACCAAATTTCATATACCATACTTGTGTATTAGGTATTTTCTATTTTGTGAAGGAAGGCATGTATACAGTATATTACATATGTACTTGTGAACTGGAATGAAGACTTAATATTTTTCATACTACAATTTTTACTTTATAAATGATCTAATTTGATACATATTTTTTATTTGTCAACATGTAATTAGTTTGACAAGAAAATTTCATAGAAATACTGCAAAACGTCTAACAAAGCAAAAAACAAAATTCTCTGTTTTCTCTTTTTTTTTAAAAAGATAGATGTGAAAACGTAATTTTTATTGCAATTGTATTTCAACGAAATACTGCAAAAAATCTAACAAAACAAAACAAATTTTCTTTTTTAAAAAAGATAGATGGGAAAACGTAATCTTTATTGCAATTGCGAATGATTCGTTTCACCCTTTGTGTGGCCTGATAATTCTCTGGTTTATTCATGATGCATGTTTTATAATCGACTATATGGACAATCATGAATACTGGTATTTCTTTTTTTCAGGACAGGGGACAGAAATGTGTATCGGTAGTAAAATATAGTGTAGCAGTACATGTAGTATAAACATAAGTTATTTATTATTTAACTAGAAAAAAATCATTTCCAATTCATAATGATTTTATTTTTTATAACAATATGTCATAAATTACTGGTATGATTAAATTAACATTTACATAGGACAGTTTTAATCTATTTATATATGTAACTGTCATCAATCATTCTTAATTTGACTACTTTTTTCAAAAGCTGTTTATAAATGGTTATTTTTTGTCAAAAACTTTTCAGCAACATTTATCATGTTTCTATATCAATGGACTTTATTATTATGATCCATGATTTAGAAAATGTCATGAGAAACACATCAATCAAATCTAACTACTGTAAAGTGTGCCTCGAGCCGTAATCATCTGACGACTCACAAAAAAAAGGAAATACAAGTTTGATGAATTCCATCACATTCATTTTATTTATTTGTCTGGATGTTTATATATAAGTACTTTTAATACACATTTAAAAGCTTAATGCAGACTTGATGAATTTTTATGTTGGACAGCAGACAAGAACAAAAAGTACAAAAATAAAGTACAACGTTATGTACAGTGTTTAATTTAAAAATAAACTTGCAAACTCATGGTTGTCTTATTCTGTAGACTTAAATTCTGGTGACACTCTGACAATATTACAACAGAATTTTTGTATCAAATATTTATCCTTAATTATGCTGTTATAAATGATATATAAAATTTAGGAAAATTAGTACAAAATGTACATTCAAATAAAAAAAATATCTTTACGGTAATTTATATGCTTACTGGTATAATTAATCTGTGAGGTATGGCAAAATAAACTGTTACCACGTTTTAACAAGTTAATCTTTGGTTTTCATGTCAATTCATCAGATGGAATTAATATGTTAATAATTCCATTCAACAAAGATTCATTTCCACATTTTGTAAGGACCATATAAAATTCCTCAATATTGAACCAACCACATTTTCTACACAACAGACTAGTATCACATCAAAAACAGTAATTTATTTCATCAATCACATCTACAGTATACATGAGCAAGTCACAGGGAATGACATCAGTTTTAATGCTCCCTTCTACATTATTTGACACATCAATTATACATGGGGAATCTGAGTACCATTACATGTTTCAGTAATATCAATTCATTCTTGGTTTAATTTTCAGAAACAGAATCTGTAATATACAGATTATACAGTACACATACTGGTATACAGTCAAACATGCCATAAAGGCTACCTCTATTTAAGGACCACCTGTTTTTAAAGGCCAGTGAAATTTTATCCCAATGGCTCTTTATTCAATTTATTTGAACCTGTATATAAGGGCCACCTGCCCATACAGGCCACCTTTAAAAGTTCCCTAGGGTGACCAGTTTGACTGTCCATGTATAATAATGTGACAATGGCCATTATATATGAAGCTACTTTTACACCAGTAAATGTTTTCATACTTACCCTGTCAAGATATTGAAGCATTTGTTACACACATGGTGTTTTTCATTATTCAGCTTTTCTACAACCGTTTTCTTTGTCAGACATTTTGAACAGAAGGCAAACCCACAGTTCTTACAACCATGCTAAAACAAAAACATAAAATTGTTTTAATTACATGTAATTTTTCTGGACAATTGATGATGATTGATGCATGAGAAGGACATAGATTATCAGTATTCACTAACCAAATCCACATCATGTTGGGAAAAGTGATATCTTTCTGTCACATTCACTCATTTCAGTACCAAGTTCCTTCTATTTCATACCACTATCATATAGTATGTCAGTTGGAAGAGTGCTCATTTCTTATGTGGGATAGCATGGGTTCTAACCCAGGCTGGGTCTAACCAAGACTTGAAAATACCATAGTTAGGGACTGTTCTTTTGCTAAGCACTCTGCCTTTAGCAATGAAAGTCACAGGGTCCTTCTGAAGAGACCTTAAAAACTGATGTCCCATGTCATGGCAAGCATGGTATATTAAAGAAACCTCCATGCACATTGCCCTTAGCATACAGCAAAGGTAAAAACTTCTTCCACTTCACCTATAGCTGGTGACATCTCTATATAAATGAAATATTCTTGACTGGGATGTAAAATCTCAATCAATCAATCATTTCTTCTATTTCTGTATAAAGATAATCTGGTCAAAATGGTCCAATATGCACATGTTTTTGGAAAGCGTAGATATATCATCATGTCAACAAAATGTTGCAAGTTGCAAGAACAGTTTGGCATAATTAAAACATTATTTTGATGATATTGTTGGGAGGATAGTTAATGTTATATGTCACAGGCACACAATTTTTTTAATACACTCTGTATTTATTTTCCAAGTGGCACATGTCTAATGGAAAGGAGTGGTGGAGAATACTCAGTCAAATACGTTTTCACCAAGGATATTTTTCAAAACTTGTCAATGTTTTCTACATGCACAGGCATCTCTTCGAGGTTGTTCCAATCAACTTAAGTTTGTTTTGTTTTATTATTTTTTTAATAGCAATCCAAATCATTAGAAATGTAGTGATATAGCCACATGGTATGTTATGCACTGTTTACAGTTAAGAGACCAGAGCTCCAGATAAGAATTGGACATAAAATGTCATTACCCCCTACTTTTTATTTCTAAAGCGTATGCTGTAAAATCTAAAGCGTATTGATACTGTTGCTACCGTTGTCTGACTGTTTGCGCACATAATAGCCTGTTTTAACAGCAGACGACATTTTGTGATATGACGATCAACAAAAAGCGAAAAGAAAATGATATTAGGTAAGATTTGATCTTGATCATTATAACGTTTAACAAATGTAAGCTAGTGTGAAAGCATGTCAGCGATTGATATTTTTTTACATAATCATGGTTACAGGTTGTACTGGAAATATAAAGCGTAGTGAGCAATTTCAAAGCATTTTGGTACACTTTACAAACGGCAGGAATGAAGATTATCAAGGGCCCAATAGCCATGGGTTCCAAATATCAGTCTGGGCCCCTTAATGTTTACACATTTCCGCTATTTATCACTATTACAACTTCTTTTCTGAAGTGAGCTGGGTCCCTAACTCAAAATAGTTAAGCTTCATCCCTGACTGGGCAACCTGGGTTATATTTCCGGCATTAGGGGAACAGATTTTTTCATTGTAACTAGTATTCTCGGTTTCGGTGTGACGTCACAGGTGAAGATGGCGACTTAAGACACCTTGGAAACGGTGACACTAACCCCTTAGATACTATAGATTTATATAGTGATTCGTACAGGCCAACATTAAAAAATGGAATAAAATTTAAGTTTGGCAAGGTTATATGACATGAAACTTTCCACAAAAAAATTATGACTTTAAAAAATGATTAGAGACTTTCAAAATTTATCAAAAAGTCAAAATATTTAATTTATAAGGCGTTAAATTTGGGAATTCGGGCGGGGTAAAAATAAAGTTTAATAGAATAACCATGGAGCATGGGGAACATTCTTTAAATTTGTTTTGTAACATTTTTTTTAAATATTACATTATAAATATTTAAATAATTATTTCATATATTTTTTCCGATTGTGTATTTCTGATCAGTAAAATATGCATGAAATTGTAATTTAACGGTACCTCTCATTCTCATTCTCGATCTGTATCTTAAATTCTGTCGTAATTCATTTTCTGACCCTGGTATAACTCCAAATTTTAATATTTCCATGATATCGTCATAAAACAATTTTAAAACTTAAAATTTAAAAATAATTTAAAATTATAATAACTTAGAAATCGTCTCTATTTAAATTACATAAAAAACAATATTGGTTAAAACATCCCGGGATCCATGCAACACCCGGAAAAACTTGGAATAAGGTAGAATTTACATTCGATTCTTACTTACCGGTAATTAAGAGATTATCAATAAACTACAGTACCGGACATCCTGTTTATTAGACATTCCATCACCGGTAATTAAGAGGTAGATCTACCTTACAATATACAAAATTTATTGACAGGTATTAATATAGGGATAAAGTCTTTACGATGTCCCATATTAAATATTAGTTGTCATTAAGTTGGAATTTGGAAAGATGTGTTAAAATGGATTTTAGGTTTATATTTTAATTTTTGATTTTTAATGTATTTAGTGATGGACCGAGTAATCGACGGCAGTAAATTAAACTTATTTAAATTCACGAAATGTTGCTATTTGTAATTCAGTTTTAGTCATTTTAAATGTAAAAAATGATCATTTTACTTTTTAAGTTTCTCGTGTATTTTACGCAAAAAAGTGAAAGTATTACCAAGTTCGTGACCATTATGAACGCCGACGGACAGATCAGTCCTTTTAAAAAATAGATATAAATTATAAATTTACCTATAAATTATTCTTTTTAAAATCATTCTATCCATATGACAATGTTATCAAATATAGACTTGACTACAAATTTCATGAAAATGGCTTAAAGACTCAAATAAAGTTTAATATCCGTGGTAAATAATAGTACATTTGTATCATTTACTATGCTGTATAACGGTATGTTGTCACCGTATCTAAGGCCACCGATAACAGCTTTACCTGAAATGCCCGGATGTCCGGAACCGAGAATTAATATTTTAAGTTACAGAACAGTGAAATATTAGATAGTGTTCTCTTGTTCAGTGTTTGTCAATCAACGATTGATTGATTGATTGTAATATCTGAATTTTGTTGCCCTTGTTACTAATGAAATATTCAGTTCATAGGACAGGCACAAACTAATCCATCAACCACCTTGATTTGGTATAGAATATTTTAGCATCAATCATGCAAGAACAGGATGTGGGCATAAGTCTCCATCCCAAAAACAGTGAAAAAGTGTCTGTGAGGATGAAACATTTTAAAATGTAAAAATAAGCTATTGCCTATTATGACATTCACCTCCTTGTTGAAGAAACTAAATCCTGAACCACAACCATAACAAGACATTTTGATTACACTAAGTTATAAGTTAATAAGTGAATCGAGTGAAAAAGTTGCTGTCAAAAGTAGTGATGTTTTTACTTTCTGAAACCGAAGAGCTCGAAAAGGCAAGGGAAACAATCAGAGATTAACTAAATGCCCGTCTTAGCGCTTGAAATTAGTAGAGTTTTAATAAAAAAGCGACATCTAGTAGCAAACAGACAATGTAGAACCGAAAATAGAATTTTGTTTACCTTGCCCGCAGCGATTAGAACACATCGTTCTGATTGGATAAATATTCTTTCCCTAACCATGTCTTAAGGAGACACTTGCTCAAACTTCAAATGTTTAGACGAAAACACCGGTTTGTGCTACTTTTTGGCACAGTTTGGATATTTGGCATAGTGTTGTACGTTTACAAGTCATCAAACAGTCAGGTAAAATGTTTTAAAGCATTTTTATTCTGTGTCTGTCAAGAAAACATTCAAGAAAAAAATTGATGAATTATCAAGTGAAACGTCACCGGTTTTCTTATCTCTGACCTGGGTCTGTCTTCTAAAGAAAGTATGTTACAAGAATAGGTAGCTTTTGTAGATAAGAAAACGCAATTTTCCACGTATTTATCAAAAGCTATATACACAAACACACACACACACATTCTCTCTCCTCTCTCTCTTTCTCTCTCTCTCTCTCTCTCTCTCTCTCTCTCTCTCTCTGACCTGTTAGTAACTAAGACAAGTCATATCTGTGTTAGTTAGTGGGTTCAAACCCCACCCAGGTTCTGACCAAGACTGAAATATAGATAGTGACTGTTCTTTACCCAATTACTGGACATCTACTAGTGGAAGCACTCTGTTTGTGACTCTTTATTATAATTGACATTCAGATAAACTTGAATAAAGATTGACATTTTTCACTTACTTGTACCGTTGTATCTGAATATCTGTATATGCATCCACGATTGTCATAAAGTATTTTTGTAGAAAGGGTAATATCTGTGCTATGGAGATTTTTAAGTGGGTAGTGACTTTTTCTTTCGCCAAGCACTCGGCATTACGAAATGAAAGTCACGGTTCTTTCGCATGGGAACTTAAAATAAACGAGGTCCCGTGTCTTGGTAGGCTTGGCACGATAAAGAACCCTGCTGTATAATGCCATCAGTGCAACACACAGGCAAAATTTCATCACCTTCGCCTATAGCTGGTGATGTCTCGATATAAGTGAAATATTCTTGACTGGGATGTTAAACACCATTACTCAACTCATGGCAAAAATGGTGATATTTACACAGAAGTGAATGTCCTTGGTGACTATTTATGTCATATGCACAACAGAATCTGCCATTTGCCTGGTTTTTCAACATGTTAATTCCCCATAGCACTAACATTTGACCCTGTGCAGAGATATTGTAGGCCAATCGCTGATGCACATACAGATTTCCTGTTACGACTACGAGTTCCTAAAATGGCTGATGTAATTAAAAAAATACCTTTGAACTTTTCAAACCCATATTAGTATGTCAATTGCCGTTCGTTATGAGAAAAAAAATTACCCTGGAACATATTTCCATGGTCTAAATTCACTATTCACACACCATTTTAGAATTATCGCCCTTTAGTTTAACAATTGTCATCTGTTCAAAAATGGCACAGCACAGGAAGCAAATGATACTGGAGCAAAAACAAATGATTGTCAGTTTGCCAGACCAGGGATATTCAAGCCACAAAATTGCTGAAATGTCAGGATTTTAATCGAACAATTTCAAAGTTTTTGATCAATTTATTGAGAGGGTTAACATAGAAAATAAACCACGATTGGGCAGGAGGAGAAAATGGGGAACCCAGGGATGGCAGGATTCTTTTTCGGATGGTGAAAAGTAATAGGCGACAGACACTTGGTGAGTTGACAACAAGATATAATAATCAAAATCATGTAAATATTTTGTCTAGAAGTGTTAAAAGGATGCTTTTTGAAGAAGAATATAAACGAAGGATTGTTTCCAAGAAAATAGTTATATCAGCAGTGAACCGGGGAAAAAACTGCAGTTTTGTTGCACAAGGTTACACTGGAGAGTTAATAATCATTGGTCTAACATTATCTTTAATGATAAGACACAAATAGTTATTGGAAAGGACAATAACGTTTTTATATGGAGAAAAGCTGATGAAAATTTACGATCCGAATGTTTGGGTGTGCAAATTGACCAGAACCGAGAAATTAAGTGCTTGATGTTATTTTGGGGTTGTATTACACATGATGGAGTCAGTACATTAACTGGAATATGAACAGTAATTAATATATTAACATTTTGGATAATTTTTGTGGCCTGTAATTACCAGACATTTTCCTAATCGACCTTGGACATTTCAAGTGGATAATGCACCATGTCATGTTTCAAGGCAGGCAAACCGGTGGAAAACAAAAAATGGAATAAATAATCTTCAGTGGCCTCCCCAAAGCCCTGATATTAATATCATAGAAAATGTATGGAATATGATGAAGTTAAAGTAATAATGACGACTAGGAGAAACAAGAAACCACCAGGACTTTGAACATGTAGTTCATGATATATGGACATCCATCCCTTTACATTATATCCGCAGCCTTTACAACAGTATTTCAAAGTGCTTTCCACATGTTCTGAGAGCTAGAGGTCATAGTACAAAATACGGGTACTGAAATTTTTAGGTAAGTAGTATTAACATAACTACTAAAAATTTAATTTTGTGTTCACATTTCGTTTCCAAAACAAAAATTACATTAGCCATTGTGAGAACTCAGTTATGGCCACTTACTATAGGTATAATAAGTAAGTGAAAAATATCAATCTTTATTCAAGTTTATTTGATTTTCTATGGAAATAAAGAGTATTTCACTGTCACAAACAGAATGGTTCCAACAGTAGAAATGAAAAGATGGAAGAGACCTTAAAAATGTTGTCCCATATGACACGACAGATGTGACATGCTAAAGAACCCTCTTGCACATTGCCCCGAGTGCAATGCAAAAATCCAGTTTTCTGGTACTTCACCTATAGCCGGTGATGATTTTATATTAGTGAAATATTCTTGACTGGGATGTTAACCCCATTCAATCAATCAATCAAACTTTATTTCATACTACTGTTGACTTTAGCAGTGTCAGGATTACTGACAATAATGGACTTGGAGTGGCAATCAATGCAATTGCTGTCTAGGCTAGGAGTAAATAACAGTCCAACCTGCCTTAAAGGCCACCTCTATATAAGGGCCATCTGCTTATAAAGGCCAGTAGAATTTATCCCAATTGTTCTTTATTTATATTTTTTTGAACCTGTATATAAAGGACACCTGCCCACAAAGGCCACTTTTACTGGTTCTCTTGGGTGTTCTTTATAAGGAGGTTTGACTGTAATTTTTGACAATGTAAGTCGGGGTTCAAAGTTGTACCTAAAGTAAAATAGGTGCCTTGGCAACTAAAAATCTGATTTTGTGACAGAAATTTCCTTCATCAAAATCTAACTTTGTCCTTTTCCTGTTGAAGCTCAGTTGACAGTGCCCCCACTTTATATTAGGAAGGTCTTGGGTTCAAACCCTGGCCAGGTTTGACTAAGACTTGAAAATAGGTAGTGACTGTTCTTTCGTCAAGCACTCAGCATCTAGAAATGAAAGCCACGGAGTCCTTTGGAAGAGACCTTAAAAACCTATGCCCCGTGCCATGGCAGGTGTGGCACATTATAGAACCTTCACTGCACATTGCCCTGAGCATAATGCAAAAGTATAAATTTCGACCACTTCACCTATCGCTGATGACATCTCGATAAAAGTGAAATATATTTGACTGGAATGTAAAAATCATTTAATCAATCAATCAATCATTGTTGCAGCTTTAAATACACTACTCTTTTGATGCGTTTTAGTAACGGAATAAGTAAATGATTTGTCACATGCTTTTCATACATCCAAATAAAAAGTTTTTGTTTTTAAGGTTTTTTTTCTTAAATTTTCTTTATAGTTTTATTTTTTGACATCAAAAATTTTGGATTGACATCTGAAAAATTTGATAACAAGCCACATTAGCGCCTAGATTTAATAAAGGCGCTAGTAACAATTCATTCAAAATTTACAGAAAGAACAGATTTATTTCTTTTGATATACACATAGTTATTTTTTCATATTAATTTACAAGATAACAATAAAACATTTAAACATAATTTAGAATCAAAAGACAGGTGCAACTGCATGAAGCGACACCAAGTTGATAATCTTGTTGACATTGACCTACATTCAGGTCACACTGACTTTATAGTAAAACCTTTAACCATCATTATCTTGGCCCAAAAGGTACAGGGTCTTGAAACTTTGTTTATTACATGTATCTGTATAAAACCCTACCATATTGACCACTCATTTTTGGTTTTAATTTATTGATACCATAAAATCTATTTTTTGATATCATTAATCCTTTATATATATATATATGGCACGCCAATTGATGCAAAAATCAGCTAACCCTAGGATAGCTCAGCTATCTATAGGATAGCTGGCTGCTATCCTATAGATACCAGACCGTAACTCTCGATACCTGCAGGTATTGTGAGTTAAATCAGCTATCTATGGGATAGCTGTCTGCTATCCTATAGATAGCAGGCGCGAACCCATAGATACCTGAAAAATAACCCCCTATATCTCCTGGTATTCTGAGATGCAAAGAAGTATTACATTAAAAGCTGAGGTTTTAATGAATTAATAACTTCAAACCCTTTTTTGCAACAGCAAACCCTAGGATAGCTCAGCTATCTATAGGATCGCAGGCCGATAGCTGATTAACTAGCCATAGCTGAATTGACCAATCAGCGTCTTTGTAACAAATTTTCTTGTTTACATCAGAGACATATGTCGCTGTTTACATCTAGAAGAACAAATTTTGATATTAATCTGTTAATAGAGCAAAAAAACCAGTCAATCGAAGTTAAAACTGACTTTGATAGATTTATATTTTAAGTGCCTGTAGAGAATTAATTTTAAATATGGACAGCTAAGCAGCTAAGACGACTATCATACGGTACAACGCATCGTTCGTCGAGCTCAAAACCGTAATACTAAACGGATCGAAAATGGCAAGAAATAAGGAACTAATACTTGAGAAATAGTTTGATAATTTTCCGATTTAAACATTTCGTAAATAACTTAAGAACATACATCTGTTTGAGCAAGAAAACTGCGTTTTTAGACCCCCCCCCCCTCCGTTTTGTCAGATTGTAACACGCGGTCATCAAATGGTCATACTAAATGATACGACGCCGAGAAAATCATGCGACGCTTTTCTCACTTCGTCACACAAGTCTGTGTTTTATGTACGGTGTTGAAATTTTGGAGAAATAATTATTGTACACGTATCTACATTATGTGTGATTTTCATTTTGTTTAATAAAATACTGTTTGTGAAATCGATCAACAAAGTTTTTTACAGTTTACACATACTGACCTATCAAAATCTTCAAGTCAAGAAGATGAAGTCTTGTTGATGAACAAATTAATCATGTATTGCGTTTACACATTTAACCGGTTTAAAAATTAAATTCATAAACAATTGGATATTAAGTAATTAACAAAAAATGCAGAGGCCAAATCAAAACTTGAACCTTGGATCTCCCCAGTAGTAGCCAGTACTGGGGGGTGGGGTTGGCCATGATTGAGCTGATTGGCCATATGTCAAGTATGACCCGCTACATTTCTCCCTTCCTTTATTTCGATTTGACTCCCTTGAATTTAAACCACCAGGTTCCACCCTGGGACCATCTTGGGACCAGGGACCATCTTGTTGGTGACAGCTCTGCCACTTGCCTTGGTTGGATATGTCCCCAAATGTAACATGAAAGTTGAGTAATGGTATTTAACGTCCCAGTCAAGAATTTTTTACTTATATCGAGACATCACCAGCTACAGGTGAAGTTGCAGAAATTTTGCCTGTGCATTGCACTGTTGGCATTATACAGCAGGGTTCTTTAGCGTGCCAAGCCCACCATGACACGGGACCTTGTTTATTTTGAGTTCTAATCCAAAAGAACTGACTTTCATTTTGTAATGCTGAGTGCTTGGCGAAAGAACAGTCACTACCCACTTTCAAGTCTTGGGGTCAGACCCGGCCGGGGATCGAACTCACGACCTCCCACTTACGTAGCGAGCACCCTACCAACTGAGCTACCGCAGTGGTTAAACAGGAAAGTGAAAAATGCTGCACAAACCTGGACCTTCCAAATACTAGCATGATACTCTACCAACTGAGTTACCCCACCACCTACCAAGCCTGGTTTGCGACAAACATGATTAAGGTGCAACTAATTTGCATCGGCCAAATTTACAAGGAAGGTACTCTGCTGATTCAATCTACACTGTCACCCTTTGAGCCAGCCTGGTTTGCCACAGCCACTCCTCCCCCCCCCCCCCCCCCCATCTTTTTTTGTTTACAATTTATTTACTTTACAAAATATTTACTTATTTTATTTAACCCACCAGTTTCCATCCAGACCTTTTCAATACTAGTGGGATGCTCTACAGACTGAGCTACCTGACCACCCTTACAGTCTGGTCCACCACAAAAGATGAATTGGAAATCAAGTTGGCCAATGATGCCTATGGGATAAAATTCTCAATCCTGTTGGGCTGAGAATGCTTAAGACATATCTGTCAAAACTCCACTCATTGGCACCGCTGGTATCTCAAAATTTTACAATTTTAAATCCTAAACTGAAAAATCTTACTTTTTGAATTATTAAAAATGACTGTTTCAATATACATGTAAAAAAAGTTGACATGAATACTCACTACACTTATTTACAGTCCAGTTATATCTTACCCAAATTCAATTGTTTTCTCTGGCCACCTCTTTTTCCTGCATTATCTTGGGGGGATCTCGGCGACTAATTCTAAAACATCTTATTATCAACCACAGTGACTCCCACTGCCCAAGTTCAAATCCTTCCCAATGTTAAAAGTGTGTCAGTTTGCTTGCCAATATTTCCCGGTTTTCTCTGGGTACTCCATTTTCCTCACTAAGAAATGATGGCCGCAGCAAATGAATTGGTGACAAAATCTTGACAGGGTGAAACACCATAGATATTACTCCACTACACCACCTTAGAATTGATAAATAAAATCTTGACCTTGGTGTAAATTGTTATTACTCCACATAACCATCCCAAAACTGATTGCCTCAATATAAATGAGGTAATCTTGACTGGGGTGTGAAAGAAGATTACTCCACTCTACTACCTCAAAACTGACCGCATCCATATGAGTGAAAGAATATTGATTTTGGCATTAAACACCAGTACCCCACACAACCATCCTAGAATAGTCCATCTTGATATAAGTGAAAGAAATTTTACTTGGACATTAAACACCATTACTTTACTCCACAATCCCAAAACTGACTTCAACTATATAAATGAAAACCATCTTGACCTTAAATTGTTTACTGCATAGTAAAATACCATTACTCCACTCTACCATAGTCATACTGTCAACAACAGAGATTTTTCTTGCCACCCTTCAGATAAAATTGCGAAAAATTCAATCAACAAAAAACCAAAACAATTAAGATTGATTTCTTATTATTTGAAGACATACAGCATTGTATATTTGTATGCCTTATGTGGTTTATTATGAAGATATATAGTATACATAATTACTGAGAAATTCATATTATGAAAAACCATTAATACTTCCAATTGGAATTTTTCCCATAACAATATGTTTAAATTGGAAAGGTTGGTTGGTTGGTTGAATGTTGCTTAACGTCGCATCAGCAATTTTTCAGCTATTCGCGACGAGAACTATTTAATTAATCTATATGGATTAATCTATAACAATTTTGTGTATGCATGTGAAGTGCGAGTGTGTTGTATGGTCTGCCTTGTACTAGCGCGCACTCAGGGCGACTTTACCGTGCTAGCTCACAGAGTCAGTACGCCGCAGACAAACGTACCACTCCCCCAGTCCATTATACTGATACCAGGTGAATCAGTAAAGGCCAACGGCAAGGAAAATTCACTTTCCCACATGTGGTCCGAGCGGGACTCGAACTCACAGCGGTGAGAGACCTTGGATTTGAAGACTGACGTCTTATCCATTAGGCCACCGCGCCCTTTAAATTGGAAAGGGAAGGGGGTTATATAAATTAATGAATTACCAAATAATTTATACTTTGCCAGCCCCTCAATTAAAGAAATAGGGACCTCAATCTGACAGGTGTCAGTGTCTTAAAAATATCTTAGCTATCCAAGTGCTATGCTATATGTTTAGTCTCCTTAGGGATTGTGTATTTTGTGATATATAGCTCAGAAGAAAGTTGAATTCATATGAAAATGGTACAAAAATCTGGTAATATTTGCAATAATGCCTCAAAATTGGTAAAATTCAGGATGGTACAAAATATTTATTGCTTACAGTTAAACAAGTATTTTGGATATGCTTTGTACTAGTGCACACTTATGGAACCTTTAAAGTGCTAATTTACACATCTAACATCACAGACCACTATACTACCATTATACTGGCACAACACCAAACATTTAAGTCAGATGACAAGGAAAGACACTACATTTTAGTTAATAAGGGTCAAGTCCACAGTGGAGAGACACCTTGAGGTTTGGAAGGATATTCTGCTCAAGTATAGTACATGAACTGCCATTCATCTCTGATGCTGACAATAAAAAAACATGAACATTCTGCCTATATGTATATAGATGTATATATGTACATCAGTGATAACTTAAGACCAAGTCAGAAATCATGGATATTCTGCCTGTACACATATCACACCAGATGCAAGTGAAGCAGATTTAGTCCACACTATGTCACCACTGTACCCCATTATGTGGCACCATGCCTAAAGGGAGATGTCAGATACACTTTGTCACAATTGTACCCCATTATGTGGTACCATACCTAAAGGAAGATGTAAGATTCACACTGTGTCACCACTGCACTGTACCATATTTTGTGGCACCATACCTAAAGGAAGATGTCAGATACACACTTTGTCACAACTGTATCCCATGATGTGGTACCATACCTAAACCAAGATGTCAGATACACACTTTGTCACCACTATACTCAATAATGTGGCACCATACCTAAAGGAAGATGTCAGATACACACTTTGTCACCACTATACTCAATAATGTGGCACCATACCTAAAGGAAGATGTCAGATACACACTTTGTAACCACTGTACCCCAATATGTGGCACCATACCTAAAGGAAGATATCAGATATATACTTTGTCACCACTGTACCCCATTATGTGGTACATACCTAAAGGAAGATGTCAGATACACACTTTGTCACCACTGTACCCCATTATGTGGTACATACCTAAAGATATCAGATATATACTTTGTCACCACTGTACCCCATTATGTGGTACATACCTAAAGGAAGATATCAGATACATACTTTGTCACAACTGTACTATATTATGTGGTACTATACATAAAATAAGATGTCAGATACACACTTTGTCACAACTGTCCCTCATTATGTGGAACCATACCTAAAGGAAGATGCAAGATACACACTGTGTCACCACTGTACCCCATTATGTGGTACCATACCTAAAGGTATATGTCAGATACACACTTTGTCACCACCACTGTACCCCATTATGTGGTACCATACCTTTAGTATATTTCAGATAAACACTTTGTCACCACTGTACCTCATTATGTGGAACCATACCTAAAGGAAGATGTCAGATACACACTTTGTAACCACTGTACCCCATTATGTGGTATCATACCTAAAGGTATATGTCAGATATACACTTCGTCACCGCTATATTCAATAATGTGGTACCATACCTAAAGGTATATGCCAGATACACACTTTGTCACCACTGTACCCCATTATGTGGTACATACCTAAAGAAAGATATCAGATACACACTTTGTCACCTCTGTACCCCATTATGTGGTACCATACCTAAAGGAAGATGTCAGATACACACTTTGTCACCACCGTACCCCATTATGTGGTACCATACCTAAAGGTATATGTCAGATACACACTTTGTCACCACTGTACCCAATTATGTCACCGCTATTCTCAATGTGGTACCCTTCCTATTTGAAGATGCCAGGTACATACCATGTCACCACTGTATCCCATTATGTGGCACCATACCTATTTGGAGATTTCAGACACACACAATGTCATCACTGTACCTTATTATGTGGCACCATGCCTAAAAGAATATAGCAGATACACACCCTGTCATCACTGTAGCCCATTATGAACCACCATAGCTATTTCAAGATTTCAGATACACACTATGCCACCACTGTACCCTATTATGTGGCACCATACCTAAAGAAGGATGTCAGATACACACTTTGTCACCACTATACTTTAAAATGTGGCACAAAACCTAAAGGAAGATGTCAGATACACACTTTGTCACCACAGTACCCCATTATGTGGTACCATACCTAAAGAAGGATGTCAGATACACACTTTGTCACCACTATACTTTAAAATGTGGCACCAAACCTAAAGGAAGATGTCAGATACACACTTTGTCACCACAGTACCCCATTATGTGGTACCATACCTAAAGGTACATGTCAGATACACACTTTGTCACCACTGTACCCCATTATGTGGTACCATACCTTAAGGAAGATGTCGGATACACACTTTGTCACCACCATACCCCATTATGTGGTACCATACCTAAAGGTATATGTCGGATACACACTTTGTCACCACTGTACCCAATAATGTCACTGCTATACTCAATGTGGTACCCTTCCTATTTGAAGATGCCAGGTACATACAATGTCACCACTGTATCCCATTATGTGGCACCATACCTATTTGAAGATTTCAGACACACACAATGTCATCTCTGTACCTTATTATGTGGCACCATACCTAAAAGAATATAGCAGATACACACCCTGTCATCACTGTAGCGTATTATGAACCACCATAGCTATTTCAAGATTTCAGATACACACTATGCCACCACTGTACCCTATTATGTGGCACCATACCTAAAGAAGGATGTCAGATACACACTTTGTCACCACTATACTTTAAAATGTGGCACAAAACCTAAAGGAAGATGTCAGATACACACTTTGTCACCACAGTACCCCATTATGTGGTACCATACCTAAAGAAGGATGTCAGATACACACTTTGTCACCACTATACTTTAAAATGTGGCACAAAACCTAAAGGAAGATGTCAGATACACACTTTGTAACCACTGTACCCCATTATGTGGTATCATACCTAAAGGTATATGTCAGATATACACTTTGTCACCGCTATATTCAATAATGTGGTACCATACCTAAAGGTATATGCCAGATACACACTTTGTCACCTCTGTACCCCATTATGTGGTACCATACCTAAAGGAAGATGTCAGATACACACTTTGTCACCACTATTCTTTAAAATGTGGCACAAAACCTAAAGGAAGATGTCAGATACACACGTTGTCATCACAGTACCCCATTATGTGGTACCATACCTAAAGGTACATGTCAGATACACACTTTGTCACCACTGTACCCCATTATGTGGTACCATACCTAAAGGTAGTTGGCAGATACACACTATGTCTTAAATGTACTGTACTGTTTGGCACTATATCTATAGGAACATGACTGATACACACTATGTCCCCACTGTAGTGTAGTATTTGACACCATACCTGAAGGTAGATGACAGATACACACTATGTCGCTTTGTACTGTAGATTGTGGCACCATACCTAAAGGTAGATGTCAGATACACACTATGTTGCCATTGTACTGTAGTGTGTGGCACCATACCTAAAGTTACACTCTGGCACCTTTGTGCTGTAGTGTGTGGCACCATACCTAAAGGTTGATGACAGATATACACTTTGTCACCAGTGCACTGTAGTATGTGTTATCATACGTATAGATAGATGGCAGATACACACTATGTCTTCACTGTACTGTAGTATGTGGCACCATACATATAGGTAGATGGCAGATACACACTATGTCTTCAATGTACTGTAGTGTTTGGCACCATACGTATAGGTAGTTGGCAGATACACACTATGTCTTCAATGTACTGTAGTGTTTGGCACCATACATATAGGTAGATGGCAGATACACACTATGTCTTCAATGTACTGTAGTGTTTGGCACCATACCTATAGGTAGATGGCAGATACACACTATGTCTTCAATGTACTGTAGTGTTTGGCACCATACCTATAGGTAGATGGCAGATACACACTATGTCTTCAATGTACTGTAGTGTTTGGCACCATACATATAGGTAGATGGCAGATACACACTATGTCTTCAATGTACTGTAGTGTTTGGCACCATAACTATAGGTAGATGGCAGATACACACTATGTCTTCAATGTACTGTAGTGTTTGGCACCATACCTATAGGTAGTTGGCAGATACACACTATGTCTTCAATGTACTGTAGTGTTTGGCACCATACCTATAGGTAGTTGGCAGATACACACTATGTCTTCAATGTACTGTAGTGTTTGGCACCATACCTATAGGAACATGACTGATACACACTATGTCCATACTGTGGTGTAGTATTTGACACCATACCTGAAGGTAAATGACAGATACACACTATGTTGTCACTGTACTGTCGTATGAGGCATCATACCTAAAGGAATATAGCAGATACACTCTATGTTGCCACTGCACTGTAATATATTGCACTATACATTACAGTATTAAGGTATTAAACAGATACACAGTATGTTGCTTCTGTACTGTAGTATGTGGTACCATACATAAAGAAATATAGCAGATACACACTATGTTGCCACTGTTATGTAGTATGAGGCAATATACCTAAAGGAATATAGCAGATACACACTATGTTGCCACTGTTATGTAGTATGAGGCAATATACCTAAAGGAATATAGCAGATACACACTATGTTGCCATTGTACTGTAGCGTGTGGCACCATACCTAAAGGTACATGACAGATACAAACTGTCATCACTGTACTGCATTATGTGGCACCATATCTAAAGTTACTTGACAGATACACATTATGGTACCTTTATACTGTAGTGTGTGGCACCATACCTAAAGGTACATGACATATACAAACTGTCATCATTTTACTGTATTATGTGGCACCATACCTAAAGATACATGACATATACAAACTGTCATCATTTTACTGTATTATGTGGCACCATACCTAAAGGTACATGACATATACAAACTGTCATCATTTTACTGTATTATGTGGCACCATACCTAAAGATACATGGCAATACACACTATGGTACCTTATACTGTAGTGTGTGGCACCATACCTAAAGGTGCATGACAGATACAACTATTTGCCATTGTACTGTAGTGTGTGGCACATACCTAAAGTAGATGACAAGATATACACTTTGTCACCAGTGCACTGTAGTATGTGGCACCATACCTATAGGTAGATGGCAGATACACACTTGCCACTGTACTGTAGTATGTGGAACATACCTAAAGTTACATGACAATACACACTATAACACCTTTGTACTGTAGTGTGTGGCACCATACCTAAAGGTACAGGACAGATACACACTCTGGCACTTTGTACTGTAGTGTGTGGCACCATACCTAAAGGTAGATGACAGATACACACTGTTTCCACTGTTTTGTAGTGTGTGGCACCATACCTGAAGGTAGATGACAGATGCACACTATGTCTCCACTGTACTGTAGTATATGGCACTGTAACTGAATGTAGGTGACAGATACATACTATGTCACCACTGTTGTGTAGTATGTGGCACTATACCTAAAGGTAGATGACAGATAGACATTGTGTCACTACGTTGCTGTAGTATTTGACATTATACTTCAAGGCAGATACATTTTTTCCATTATCATGATTATGTGGCACCTTGCATTTAGATCATGTATGGAACAGTATTCATTTGCACAAACTTTTGCCAAATTTGATACAACATGCTAAAGCAAATCACATTTATGCCCAAAATTATCCAACATGTTGAAATTCTTAATCTAAATATGTTCCAATGTAACTTTAGATATTGCAAGGCAAATTGTTACACCCTACCCCACCCACTACAGACATAGTTCAATGCATAACTATCAAATCTATGCATGGATTTTGTTCAAACATGGGAACAAATCTATACCAACATGAGACAATTATCAGGAACCAAAATTAGGTTGTAGGTCAAAGGACAAGGTCACATATCAGTGGTTGATTGATTGAATAGGGTTTTATGTCCCAAGAATATTCAATTATATCGAGACATTACCAGCTATAGGTTAAATGACATAAAATTTTTATGTTTGTAAAGCACTCGGGCAATGTGCAGGGAGGTTTCTTCAACATGCCATCAGTTTCTAAGGCCTCTTCCGAAGGAGCTGTGACTTTGATTTCTCAATGCCAAGTGCTTTGTGAAAGAACAGCCACTACCTACTTTTAAGTCTTGGTCAGACTCGGACGGAGTTCTTACCCACAACCTTCCACATACAAAGCGAACATTCTACCAATTGAGCTACCGTATGATGCAATGTCACATATCATTGATTTCAATAAAGCCAGCAAGGGGAAGAAAGTTGTATCCTACTTCTTTAGATTTGGTGGAAGTAGGCAACAACTTAATCCAAAAGTGAATTGCAGTATATGTAGTAAAACATGAGATACCAATTACAGGATTTTTTATTGAGATATATATTTAGTTTTATGAACAAGAAAACTGGAGATACTAGTGGAATAGAAACCCTGGCAAGAGTAAAATGCAATTAAGTCTCTACAGAGCGAGGTGTAATACTCTTATCTATATGGAGTCACTGGAGTGATCAAGCATGTAATATTTATTACAAAACTTGAGTCGACTTAGGTGGGCAGACATGGAAGAGTGGTACTATCACTGGCTTTCGAAGTCAAAAGGTTTTGGGTTTGAACCTCATTCATAACACTTGATGGGAATCGGTTCGATTTTCATAATAGATGATTGGAACTACTAATAAGAAATAATTGTTTTTGCAACACATTGGAAATGAACATTTATTCATTATTATGTACAAATTATGGACTTTCAGATGTCAAATTTAGTTTTGTTTTGAACTGGCATTTTCAGCTTAATTAATCTATCTTGAAGTTTGTGCCATGTGTACATAACTTGGAAAAAATTAAAACATAACCATACCCTGCATCTAGTCTTAGATCCAGGAGACCAGCCACTGATAACCTTCTACTGGGAAGAGCAGCAGCCATATCCCTGTGTTATTTCTTGTTTTCTGTGTATAGATTCTTCCCATTAAAAAGGGAACCGATCATCAATCATTCAATAATTTAATCAAGCACTTAAAATCTACGGTAGGCAAATTCAATCAATAGTCGATTAAATCCATCATTGGCACATCACTACTCACTCTGGACTTGGAAATTTTCCAGATGATTTTCATATCCTGTCCTTACTACTAAGAGTTGTAAAAAGCTCAGTACTAAAGTAGTCTTTCGAATGAGACTTAAAATCGAGGTCTCTTGTCTCCGTGCATGCTAAAGACACCATTGTAGCGTTTGAAAAAGAGTAGACAACCACATGTGGTCGCTATAGGGGACACTTACAGTTACAGGGATTGAAACAGACTGAGCAAGATAAAATAAGTGATGGAGTTTTACATCCCAGAAAAAATAATTTCACTTATATCAATGTAGCCAGTTTGGGCATGGCATAGGAAACTGGAGCCCCTGGAGAAAACCATCTACTTTCAGCAAGGGAACTTGACAAACTTTCTCATCTCAAGATCTGTCCTGAGTCATGTTGAACTTGGAATACTGCTTCTCATGCTTAGATCTGTTCTGAGTCATGTTGAACTCAAATACTGCTTTAACAAAGTGGGAAGTGCTGGGGGAAAAAGTGGGACAAGTTTGTATTTTAAAGTCAAATGATTTGGTTTTATTAGTGGGGCGATTTGGTAACTTGACAAACTTTCTCATCCTAAGTCAAGATCTGTCCTGAGTCATGTTGTACTCAGAATACAGCTTCGCATGCTAAGATCTGTCCTGAGTCATGTTAACTTGAAATACTGCTTTAACAAAGTGGGGAGTGCTGGGGGAAAAAGTGGTTAAAAGAAATGATTTGGTTTATTAGTGGGACAATTTGGTAACACCAAATCGGTGTAAAAACCGAGACCAAAAATGTTGGAGGATTGGGACCAGTACTAGTGGTATCAAGACAACTTGCACTCAGGTCAACTCGTATCCATACCAAGACAACTCATACCAATACTAAGATAACTCGTACGCAAGACATCTCGTACCCAAAGACAATTTGTACCCAACCTGAGACAACTCATACCCAAAAACAATGGAAGGAAATAAACTGATAAAATTTTTTTTAATCTCATAATATTTAAATTATTTTTTATCTTTTAAAGGATGTTATTTAACTATTTCAAAGTTATTAGTTTAACTAGAAACCCCCATTCCCACCCATTTCTTTCATCAATCAAGAATACTTACTCATGTTACTGCTAATATTTTTCACACAAGTTTGTCAACTGAATTCCTGTAGGACGACTGTAAACTTTGACATTTGTGTGCTTAAATGTTAAAATTAATACTTATAGATCTAATACTAAGTTCTAAAAAAAATAATAAAACTTAATTTAATTGTTTTTCTGGGTACAAGTTGTCTCAGGTTGGGTACGAGTGTCTTGATGTTAAAAAAAATGCATAGGTATAAAATTATTATTGTCTTGGGTTGGGTACGAGTTGTCTTGGGTAAGAGGAACTTCCATTTGTACCTTCCACTAATATTTTAATTTTGACTGAAAAAGCCTAAAAATGACAGAATCACGAGATTTTGAATATTTCTGTGAACATCAGCCAAAAATAATTTTTCACCAGTGGAGGGTACAAAAGGAAGTCTTAACCATATCAGATATCAAACCATGTGTGATTTTATGATTTTTATAAAAACTGTAGTGGCAAGTGCCTGTGCCCGATGCCCTAAGCCGGGGGGGGAGGAGAGAGAGACATATCGAGGTCCAAAGTAAACAATCGAACTTCAGTATTGCGTTTTGAGCATGTATACTCAGTTGAAAATAGTTCAAATTACCAAATTTTATTATATTCCAATCGAATATTCTTCGCAAATTCGCCAAGATGCGATGTCAACCAACACACAGCCACACTCGCATGACTCGAAAACATCGAAAATAATTTGACTGAATCGTGCTACTACGCTGTCCAGTCGTTCAAACCTTTACACAAGTGATGGATAAATTATTTTATCAACCCATAATAATGTTCCTGATACGTGACATTTGTTGAAATTTCTACAAATATCCAAATTCCCCAGTGTAACTTGTTTGTCTGCTTCAGTGTTGACAAACGCAGCACGATGCAAGGACGATTTTGATTGGCTATCGGCTATCTAAGGGATAACAGAAAGTTACAACTCCCGATAGCTGGTGCAAAATGGGGTTTGAAGTTTGTAATTCATACAAACCTCAGCTTTCAATGAAATACTATTTTCTATCTCAGAATACCAGGAGGTATTGGGGGTTTTAATTCAGGTATCTATGGGATAACAGCAGGTATCTATGGGATAGCTGCCAGCTATCTATAGGATAGCAGACAGCTATCCCATAGATAGCTGATTTATAACCCACAATACCTGCAGGTATCGAGAGTTACGGTCTGGTATCTATAGGATAGCAGCCAGCTATCCTATAGATAGCTGAGCTATCCTAGGGTTAGCTGATTTTTACATCCATTGGCGTGCCATATATATACATGTATATATATATATATGAATATACCAGGTATACCAGTATATATATCAGTAATGTTATTACTGTACCTGAATGATATCAAAAATTGAATAAATTTTCTCACCATTTCTCACCATAGTTGACTCCTTATGTAAGCCTCAACCATGTATGGGTACATCTTTGTCTTTGCCTGTCTGTGTTGTATTTTGGCTGCTGGATGTGCACAGTTCTTTGAAACACTTTGGATGGAACTTGAGTGGATGGTTTTTCCGTACCTTATTATAGTTGCTTTTAAAGTCATTGGCACTGTTATTGTTTACTGTTTCAATTGGTAGATTGTTCCAGTCATCTATAACACTGAAACCAAAGAATTTTTACAGAGAATTGATTTTATTTTGAATTTTTACAGCTTTTTGTTGAGATGTCTAGTGATTTTTGTTTGGCTGGTATGTTTATGTTTTCGGAGGAGTAACTGTCAATTCCATTTATTATTTTAAACATTTGGATCAGGTTGCTTCTATTTTGTCTGTATTCCAATGTTGGTGCCCCAGTGTTTTTAATCTTTTAATGGTATTACGGTAAAAATAATGAAATTTGGGATGTCACTAATTTGAATTACTGATGTCATAAAAATTGAATAAAGCAATTTTTCATTTACCAAGATATACTATAATGCTCTTCAGAATCATATATAGTATGTGTTAAATAAATTTATTTTCTAATATGTATGTTTTATTCGTAGGTAGTTTCTATAATTTTACCTAGCAAAGATTTTTCAGAATGATTATAAATTACCACAGTGACTTTAAAGCCAGGGAGGTTTTAAGTCTCTTTCAATTTTTTTTAACCAAAAAAAATGTGGTTAATAAAAATTTTATATGGATTATCTGTGTTAGCCCAAGGATATGTTTATGGTTATTCATCAGATTAGAAGTTTGATAAAACTTATTTAAACTTGATTTATTGAATAGATAGATCTCATTAATAAATACTTTATCATCTAAATTCTGTTACATAAAGCCTGGTGATCACACCCATTTTTATTCTAATAACTTGTAAAGAAATGCTTTACTTTTTACAGTTTAGACTATTGATTTTCATTTACGTAATATTTGCATCTTGGTCTACTAGTTAAGACTTTCCTTTTTTGTGCCAAGCATGTTTTTATTTCTTCAGTAAACAATATGTAAACATAAATCATATCAATATGGATTCGATATTGTTATTACTGAAAAAATGTCTATAAAATACAGAACTGCCAAAAGTTTAACAAAGAGGAAATGAAAAACGTGTAGAAGTTTGGCTACCGAGCTTCCGAGATATGGATAGCTATTGGTCGAAATGCTGCCTACCTAGAAGTAGATAATATTTAGACTTATTTTCCATGTGTTAATGTGTTAAAATAAAATATCTAAATTAAAAAAAACCAAACAAAATAAAAACATGTATCTCTCTCTCTCTCTCTCTCTCTCTCTCTCTCTCTCTCTCTCTCTCTCTCTGTTTATAGGTAATTTCATATGCTGTATTAATGTTTTTAACATCTGCACCTTGATTTAACTTTTATATTTTTATTTTTGTATGGCGTTGTTACAACCGTTATTGAAATAACGACCACTATTGAAATAATATTTCAATAGCGGTTGAGAATGCACTGAAATAACGACCACTATTGAAATAATTTCAATAGCGGTTGAGAATGCACTGAAATAATGACCACTATTGAAATTGGAATAATTATTTCAATAGCGGTTGTATCTGCACTGAAATAACGACCTCTATTGAAATAATTATTTCAATAGCGGTTGAGAATGCACTGAAATAACGACCACTATTGAAATAATTATTTCAATAGCGGTTGAGAATGCACTGAAATAACGACCTCTATTGAAATAATTATTTCAATAGCGGTTGAGAATGCACTGAAATAACGACCTCTATTATTTCACTAGCGGTTGGGAATGCACTGAAATAACGACCACTATTGAAATTATTTCAATAGCGGTTGAGAATGCACTGAAATAACGACCACTATTGAAATTATTTCAATAGCGGTTGAGAACTGAAATAACGACCACTATTGAAATAATAATGTCTTAAGAACTTTTTTCTACACGAATAACCTAACCGCCTATTGAATATTTTGCGATGACGATTATGTTTATCACTGCACAACCAGTGAATATGATCTTATTCGTTAATTAATAGTAATATATTTTACTATACCAAAAACAAAAGTTATAAGAGGTATTTGTTGAGGAACAGTCGTAATTTACCTCTGTTTTCTAATGTATAGTATATACTGGTAAGTTTATACATTAGCTTGTTTCCTATAAACAGTATATACTGGTCAAAATCATTACGAAAACCTTGCATGTACAGCTGCATTTTTCGAATTTAAGGTGCTTTGATTTTATTATTAAGATATCCGTTTAAATATTTTTAAGAAGGGTTTTTTCTATAACATTCAGTTTATAAACATAATGAACTATAATCCATACATATTAACCGCAAATTTTTTCAGAGAAGAAAATGATAAGATATTTCAGATCTGATATATAAGACCCAAGTTAAAAAATAACATTGAGCTAAATTATACAATGCATAAGTACAGGACTTAAAATCTTCTTCAATGATACATCAAAATTGCACTGTAATATGTATTTCCCATTATTTTAAAAAAGAGATGGGAGACAATAAAACAATATATTAAAATATTACCGTATGTGACAAGTTCATCTGCAAAGGCATTGAGACAGAAAAGGAAGAAAAACTAGTTTTTTTCAGTGCCACTACTTATCATTTGTTATTGCTAACCAATCGAAATAGACTCGGAGTCACGGGGTGCTTTCAAGGAAGGAGGTGTGGATACATGCTTTCTGGACGGACAGACAGATGACAGAACGGACGGACGCACATCTGACAACAACGCCCTTAGGATATGCATAAAAGGACATCCTGATGATCAATTCTGTAAAGTTTGAGTGAAATCCCTTCAGTAGTTTGGAAGGAGTTGCAAATACAAGCTTTCTGGACGGACAGACGGCTGAAAAGACAGACGCACATCTGACAACAACGCCCTTTGGATATGCATAAAAGGACTTCCTGATGATCAATTTTGTAAAGTTTGAGTGAAATCCCTTCAGTAGTTTGGTAGGAGTTGCGGATACAAGCCCGGACAGACCGACAGACCGACAGACGGACATCGACTATCACTATAATCCCCTTTCGGTTTCACCGATAGGGGACTAATAATTATTTCAATATAGGTCGTTATTTCAGTGCATTCTCAACCGCTATTGAAATAATTTCAATAGTGGTCGTTATTTCAGTGCATTCCCAACCGCTATTGAAATAATAGAGGTCGTTATTTCAGTGCATTCTCAACCGCTATTGAAATAATTATTTCAATAGAGGTCGTTATTTCAGTGCATTCTCAACCGCTATTGAAATAATTATTTCAATAGTGGTCGTCATTTCAGTGCATCCTCAACCGCTATTGAAATAATTATTTCAATAGAGGTCGTTATTTCAGTGCAGATACAACCGCTATTGAAATAATTATTCCAATTTCAATAGTGGTCGTGATTTCAGTGCATTCCCAACCGCTATTGAAATTATTTCAATAGTGGTCATTATTTCAGTGCATTCTCAACCGCTATTGAAATAATTATTTCAATAGTGGTTGTTATTTCAATAGCGGTTGCAACACGGCGTTCACGACAGTGAAAGCTGTACATTGCTATCGCTTTCTGCTAAGAAGATTGGGCTTCTTTTCTATGAAATAAGTATGCATGGAAATAGTGCGCCTGGTAAATGAGCGTAAAAGAAATATTTATGTTTTATCGTGAGATATGTATTCTGAGACGGGTAATGCATTTGGTTACATATGTACATATAGAATAAATTTTGGGAATATATTTCGGAATCTAGTAAAATATTGGTAGGATGCATCCAGTAATTTGTGCAATCTGGCTAACTGATCTCGTAAATACAATAAAAAGTAGTCCAGGAAGTTTGCATCCTACGATGTAAAATCATAACTTTTTATGAAATAAACAACAATGACAGGTGGATTTAACTAATTCTTTATGAAATCTACAGTAATTTTAATATATTTGGAAGGATATAATAAAGTGTTTTGGTATTTTGCGGTATTCTGTCATTATTTTAAAACTGATTTATCGATTACATTTCAATTCCGTGAAAGGGAGATAAATCGCACAGTGCCATGTGCAAACTGAGCATGTGGATTTTAAATACTTTACTGATTTGGAAGTAAGATTAACATGAAACGGGAATATTGTGAATGATAATGAGCAGATTATTAAAAACCAGACTTAACAGCAAATGATCCAGTTACATACTAACGCTAGAATGAACCCCCGCATAGCAGCGGTTGATCTGCTTTCTCTCTACCCAACTTATGACAAACAACGATCGATCAGGTACAATTTATAAAACTTTATTAAATTTTAATTACTGATTGTCTTTTTCATATATTTATGGAATTATTATGTTCTGCCTTTTTTACTGAGCAATACCTGGTTTGGTACATTGTTTTCTTTTTCAAAAACACCATCCGTCTTACTATGCATTGATCGACCCAACACTCCTCCTGGTTATATTCATAGTCCTACTCCAGCACCATTTTCCCAACTATGCCGTACAGCAGCACGGCAGAGCTATGTTTTTTAGAATTAAATCAACATATCTTGCCTATCTGTATACATAAAGATATGTGTATAATGACATAAGTTTTTATAGTTTTGATATTTTCCTTTGCAAGTGTGGACTCTCACGTTGTCCTGCTACAGCAAAACACCTTTAGAGAGTTTACCTCAGCATTTTTCACTGATGAAGATTCTTAACTGGTCTAGCATAGTACACTCCAGTTATTGTACTTCCCTTGAGTAACAAGTCCAACATAATAACCCCTTGTGCATCTCAGAATACTATAGCCATCACTTTGTAAGCAGATGGTTGCATCTAGAACTTCTTTGGCCTCAGGGACCCAGACAATACCCACTGACGGCATTGGGCTTTACTGTCAGGCTCATAATGTACCCAAGTGTGAAGTCTCATTTACAGTCACCAGGCACAAAAGAAAATTATCTAAAACGCTTCTAAAAGGGGCTGCATACCGGTACTTATACTCTGGTTGCCATTTTCTCATCACTAAGAGATTTGGGAACCCAACAGGCTGCTAGCTTGCATATACCTAAATGATCATGTATGATTGCTAAAAACACTACCATGTGAAATGCCTAATGCATCTGCTATATCTTCCACCTAAATTCACCAGAGTATACTTGATCCTGAACTCAGTTGCAAATTTCTTCGTCAGGAGACATCCAGTGGGCGTCCAGACCTAGCCTCATCTTCTAAAGACATTCTACTGCCTTTTAATTCCCATAACCAGAATTTAACCTGATCATAAGATGGTGCAGAAGATCCATGAACATCAGCTAACCCGATTTTACCATATTTACTTGCCAGTTTTAACTTTTACATACAGCATTGTACTCAACTTTAGATAAAAAGCATGCCTTTGCATCACTAGCCATGTTTGATATTCAGTATCTTATTTAAAAATGAATGATTTGATACACATGCAATTTTGTTTCTTGGAATAAAACATGATCCGATTGAACAATCTGAAATGGGTTAGGCTGGTTAAAATGACTCACCCTTGTACCAATATAAAAAGACTTGATATACAGGTAGCCATGTTATAAGTGAAAAATCAAATTTCTTCAGTATTTAAGATAACAAGTTTTTAATGGAAAAAGTTGTTATTTTATTATCTAGAATGATGTAAATGAATTTGAACAATTACAAAATGAAAAAAGGCAGGATGACTTAGAAGAACAGAATGGTCACAATAGAGCACCTGCTGGAGATACCGGTAATCACAACCAAAATCAACAAGAAAATGTCCACAGAGAAAAGTTTGTAGTTCCACCCGACCCAGATAAGGTCAATATCCCAGTACCAAGGAAACATCAGAACGCTGGTATTGATGATGATGAAAATGATGTGGATTGGAAAGATTTTGATGAAAAGTCATACATTGACAAACAAAGATGTACAGCTGGACAGGACTGTTACTCAAGAAATAAGTTTAATCAGTTAGCTAGTGACAATACAAAGTCTAACAGAGACATACCAGATACAAGACATTCAGAGTATGTAGTATCAGTAGATATACATTGTATCAATAACTTTCTTTACATAATATATTCTTATACCTAGATAATCCAAAAACTTAAATTATTAGTAGCCTAATTTACAAAATTTGTGAAACCGTACATTTGTAGTTCTTGTTAACATTTTTTTCAAAAATTTGCTACAATAAATTTTTTTTAAAGAATTTTAACCCACATTCAAAGAAAATGAATTGGCAGGGATTATCAAATTATCAAATGAATTTTGAATTATCAAAACATAACTATTTTTAATCTTCATATCTTAACAGATATATACAGTAGTATACAGTATGGGTATACAGTTACCAAGTTAACATTAATTATTTATATAAAATCTATTACAGATGTAGACAGAAGTATTACCCCAGAAAGCTTCCCTCTACAACAGTTGTAATTACCTTCCATAATGAAGCTAGGTCTGCACTACTCAGGACAATTGTTAGGTAAGTGAAATCTTCCCTCTTCATCAGGTCTTGCGGGCTCAGTGGCCAAGTGGTCTAGAGTTTCAACTTATGAATCGCAGCACCATTCACCAAAGGAAATCATGGCCTACGTTCAAATCTTCATTGGACAAATCTTCGTATGAGAAATTTTGTTAGTTTGTCTGCTGAAATTTGTTGGTGTTCTCTGGGTCACTCTGGTTTCCTCCACCATCCCAGAACTGTCCAACTTGAAATTGTTGAAAAATCTTAAATGTTGGACTTGGGGAGGTTGTAAAACACTATTACTCAACTGCTCTACAAGAGTTCTAATTTCACAATAAAGCTAGATTTGTACTTCTCTGGACTAAGTAACTTTTTGTTAACAAATACAGTTCTTGTAAAAACTTGGATGTTGTATGAGGTAGAGAACTGTTATTCTGCCATATCAGACAATCCTGCATTTTAACAGGGTAAAAAGCTACCAAGCTATGATGTCACAATATGATTTTGATCGTGACATCATCGCATCCAAAATGCAGACGATGTACTTTTTGCGTTGTTATAGCATAATTTTTACTATAAAAGCTTTACAAAACAGGCATTTATTGGATATGGGAGAAAAAGAATCAACTACTGCTTTGTAGTGAAGACATTGAAATCTCAACCTTCGGGATGAGAGACTTTTTTCCAGCCATCTGTCTGGAAAAGAAAATAATCTCATCACTCAGGTTGAGATTTCTATGTCTTCACTACAAAACAGGGGTAGATTCTATTAATCTGAAGTCAAGATGAACAGGGAGAAAAGTGATCTCAAACCCATTTCGATATGTTTTGCTGTTGAAATATTTGTAGAAACTGAATTTGTATATTACATGTACATGTGCTAGGCATACCAGTACATATAATTAATTGAATGTTATTTGAATGTAGCTAATATGATACATGTGTTGGTTTTTAAAGTCGTCTTTACAATTCCATTGAATACCAGTTCATGATAGTTTTCTCTGATAACAGGCTCTCATTTTTAAAAAAGTTATGTACAAGCTTTTTATAAAGGTATTTCTTTTTTATGAATTATTAAAATATAATCGGGCCCCGGTTTCACAATCATTCCTTAGCTTGGATTTTTCTTAACTTAAATTTTTCAAAATTTCAAATCTTTATAATTTTGTTAATTTTCAAGATATTCAGGAATTTAAGGTGTCATTTTTAGCTCACCTGACCGAAGGTCATGTGAGCTTATGGCATAGCGCAGCGTGTGTATGTGCGTGTGTGCGTGTGTGCGTCGTTAACACCTATTTTCGACTTCTCCTCTGAAACTACTGGACAGTTTTTAATGAAACTTTGTCAGAAGTATATATGGGCTGGTGCAATTCAGATTTGTTCGTGGCGTTGCTATGGCTACCATAACTAGGTCAAGGTGACCTAGGGGTGCAAAAATCTTAAAAAATCTTCTTCTCCGAAAGTACTGATTGGAGAAAAAATCTGATGTGATATTTGGCTTCTCTAGGGTCTTAAGCCTATAGTTTGTTCATTTTGTGAAATTCGGATAAAAAATAGGTTACGCGTTTTTGCGTTTAATTTTGAAAAAATCGTAAAATAGCTTCAAATTGTTATAACTTGACTATTTGACCAGATAATGACATGGGGTTTTCAGTTTTGACATCTTCTTGTTAATATCTTCAAAATGAGGTCAAGGTCGATTGTGAAGGTCGTGACCTAATTTTTTGTACCTCTGATTATAATTATTATCTCGAAAACTATAAACTTTTTGTATAGGCATGTATATTAGAATGTTGTAGGTATCGATACAACGATCATTTTGATGTATAGAAAAAGGTCATGGGTTCAAAGGTCAAGGTCACAGATGCGAAACAATACCGAAATGGTTAATTATCTCGAAAACTATAAACATTTTGTATAGGCATGTATATTAGAATGTTGTAGGTATTGATACAACGATCATTTTGGTGTATAGAAAAAGGTCATAGGTTCAAAGGTCAAGGTCACAGATGTAAAACAATACTGAAATGGTTAATTATCTCGAAAAGTATAAACTTTTTGTATAGGCTTGTATATTAGAATGTTGTAGGTATTGATACAACGATCATTTTGATGTATAGAAAAAGGTCATAGGTTCAAAGGTCAAGGTCACAAATGTGAAACAATACTGAAATGGTTAATTATCTCGAAAACTATAAACTTTTTGTATAGGCATGTATATTAGAATGTTGTAGGTATTGATACAACGATCATTTTGATGTATAGAAAAAGGTCATAGGTTCAAAGGTCAAGGTCACAGATGTGAAACAATACTGAAATGGTTAATTATCTCGAAAACTATAAACTTTTTGTATAGGCATGTATATTAGAATGTTGTAGGTATTAATACAACGATCATTTTGATGTATAGAAAAAGGTCATGGGTTCAAAGGTAAAGGTCACAGATGTGAAACAATACTGAAATGGTTAATTATCTCGAAAACTATAAACTTTTTGTATAGGCATGTATATTAGAATGTTGTAGGTATTGATACAACGATCATTTTGATGTATAGAAAAAGGTCATGGGTTCAAAGGTCAAGGTCACAGATGTGAAACAATACTGAAATGGTTCATTATCTCGAAAACTATGAACTTTTTGTATAGGCATGTATATTAGAATGTTGTAGGTATTGATACAACTATCATTTTGATGTATAGAAAAAGGTCATGGGTTCAAAGGTCAAGGTCACAGATGCGAAACAATACCAAAATGGTTAATTATCTCGAAAACTATAAATATTTTGTATAGGCATATATATTAGAATGTTGTAGGTATCGATACAACGATCATTTTGATGTATAGAAAAAGGTCTTGGGTTCAAAGGTCAAGGTCACAGATTCGAAACAATACCGAAATGGTTAATTATCTCGAAAACTATAAACATTTTGTATAGGCATATATATTAGAATGTTGTAGGTATCGATACAACGATCATTTTGATGTATAGAAAAAGGTCATGGGTTCAAAGGCCAAGGTCACAGATGCGAAACAATACCGAAATGGTTAATTATCTCGAAAACTATAAACATTTTGTATAGGCATGTATATTAGAATGTTGTAGGTATTGATACAACGATCATTTTGGTGTATAGAAAAAGGTTATGGGTTCAAAGGTCAAGGTCACATATGCGAAACAATAAGGAAATGTTTAATTATCTCAAAAACTATAAACTTTTTGTATAGGCATGTATATTAGAATGTTGTAGGTATCGATACAACGATCATGTTGATGTATAGAAAAAGGACATCAATTCAAAGGTCAAGGTCACAGATGTGAAACAATACCAAAATGGTTAATTATTTCGAAAACTATAAACTTTTTGTATAGGCATGTATATTAGAATGTTGTAGGTATTGATACAACGATCATTTTGATGTATAGAAAAAGGTCATGGGTTCAAAGGTCAAGGTCACAGAAGCAAAACAATACCAAAAGGGTTAATTATCTTTTTGTATAGGCATGTATATTAGAATGTTGTAGGTATTGATACAATGGTTATCATGATGTAAAGAAAAAAGTCATTGGGGTTTAGTTTTTATGTGTTCTTTAAATCTATCAGCTAGCCATTAGTTATCAGGTGAGCGTATCAGGCCCATGGGCCTCTTGTTAAGATCTCTTCTAGATTAAAACATTTGCATAAGTTTTGACAAAAAATATTCATCAGTAGTTCGAAAAAGAGATTACCAAAATTTGCTTAATTTAAGATAAGGATAATCTTAGCTAAGGATTGATTGTGAAACTTCGACCAGATGCTCTTTTAATTGAAAAACTAAGTGTTACATGTACAAAGAATTTGAATGTGTTTATATTTTTTTTAATTTTAGTATATTTATCAAAAGTCCAGCTCATCTGATAGAAGAGATTATCTTAGTTGATGATTATAGTGATGATGGTAAGTTATTTCTGTAACTCACACACACTTCTCCTCAATCTTGGTCAGTATCTATCAACTCACTTCACTTCACTTTTGTTAAGGGGTTTATCAGAAGAAACCTTAAAAAGCAACGCCCCATGACAAAGTAGGCATGTCATTCTAAAGAACCCTTTCTACACATTCAATTCTCGGCCACCTCTGACACCACATACTCGGCATCATGAAATAAAAGTCACGGTACTTTCAGATGGAAACTTAAAATAACTGAGGTCCTATGGCATGATAAAGAACCCTGCTGTATAATGCCATCAGCGCAAATCTTCTGCACCTTTGCCTATAGCTGGGGACAAAACGATATAAGTGAAATATTTTTGATTGGGATGTTAAACACCATTACTCAACTCATCTCCTTCCTTCACATTGCCCTGAGTGCACTGCAAAGGCAAACATTTCTGCCACTTCACCTATAGCTGATAACATCTCAATATTGTTGAAATGTAAAACCCATTCATTCAAGAAAAATCAAACCTGTTAAGTCTACATAGAAAGAATGCAAACAGGAACTGTCAGTGAAGCTGACTTATATCCCCAGCATATGTTTTGTTATGGGTCATGCATGATCCTTGATCTGTGTATCTGAATTGGTATTAGACACATTGTCTCATGTTGGTTTACATTTGTACCAAGTGTGATCAGAATCTATCCATAGATATGAAAGATATGGAGTGGACACAATATTTGATGGATGGTCAGGCAGACAGGGTGATTTCTATATATACTCCTATACTTTGCCTGCAGTGAAAGGTGGAATAGGGATGGGGTGTTGTAAAAACTCGCCTACAGAAAAAACAAAAGTTGTTAAGCATCTTAGAAATATAGACTTTTTCGACAGGTGGTTTTTATGTAGAGGTTATTTTTTAATGAAATGTTAAGAAAAGGTATCTAAAACATAAATTTTAACAGGCTGGTGGTCCTTATATAGAGTCGACCACAATAGCATGTTTGACTGTACATACAACTTTGAATGTTTTATTACAGCAACATATTTATTTTATTTGTAGCTTCTGATGGTTTAGAATTATCTAAGATAAAGAAAGTGAAGTTAATAAGAAATAACAAGCGTGAAGGTTTGATGAGGTCAAGGGTCAAAGGTGCTGATGCAGCTAGAGGGAAGATACTTACATTTCTAGACAGCCATTGTGAATGTAATACCAACTGGCTGGAACCATTACTGGCAGAAGTCACTGAGGTATGTCTCTGATAAAATACCAGAAATTTTATCAAAATTTTGTAATTCATTCATTCATTCATTCATCTATCCATTCATTGCATTTATTAGTAAGGTTTATTTATGTGTATATTTCAATGCCATCCACAGGGGCGCAGGACATTGAGCAAAATTAGAAAACTCCAAGTGGACATTTGAGTGACCACTCAAGTGGACATTTAAGCAACAGATTTAAAATTTTACCTGTATTTTACAATGGACATTTGAGCAACAGTTTAAATCTACTCTCCTGTATACTTACCTGCTTAGTATCTGACCGTAAGTTAACCAAGATGGTTGAAACCTGGTGAAATAGCTTGGATATGTACTTTTAAGTGATATGTACTGATTCTGCAGCAACCAAAGATAATACACACTGAGACGCAGTCAGTGGTGTATGTAAGTTTAGTGCTAGACATTTATTGGATTTTACAAATGTTAATTTAGTGCTTTTCAAAAAATTCCTGCTCAAAATGCTATTGCTACCTCTGAGCGGTGGGCAGGGGGGGGGGGGGGGGGCTACATACTTCAGTCTGTCTAATGGAATTGGTTAAGAAAAAAGTCGCTCAAATGTCTACCATATATTTGAAATTTTGCTCAAATGGGTTAAAAATCAGTCGATGTCCATTACTTCATCATCAAACGTCTGATTTTTTAAAATTTTTTTTGCTCTTTTGTCCTATGCTTTTGCTCAAATGTCCAACGCAGACACACACAATGTTATACATGTATATTATCTTCAATAGTCTTTCCATACATGTACCCTTCTCCCCACACACTTGCAAGTACATTGTATTCTCGTACCTCGGACAGATAAATCTCACATGCACACCAGTGCTAGATTTTTCTGTCTTGTCCAGTTTGTCTGGTACTGCCTCACGCGACAATTGAACAATCAGGATGACGTATCCGACCATTGCGCTTGACGTCATCAAAACAAAGCGTTTCTTTATTTTTTTCACATATGTGTTTTATTTTGCTTTTTATTCAAAATATTTCATTGTCATAGTTTTTTTTATATTTGCATTGAATACAAATCGTTGATATTTTAAAATTTTGAAGAGCTGTCGATGGGATTATTTTCAAAGGGCGGATTTGTACAATGCATTAGGTGCCCAAAGGAATGCAAGAGGCCCCATGAGGGTACGTGTTTTGTTTGGTATGTATCGCAGTTATAAACACTTAATGGTACTAGAAATAGAATCTATCACTTGTTTGTGACCGATACCGGTTGATCTCAGTCGAGGGTGATATGATGTAACATATATCCCAATCGAGGCTTTGCGAGATTGGGATATTACATCACAGCACCCTCGACTGAGATCAACCGGTATCGGTCACAAACAGGTGATAGATTCTATTATTCTTGTATAAGAAATGAACGAGACATCAATCAAGTAATGTGTATTTACAGGATAAAAGAAGAGTGGTTAGTCCCATCATTGATGTGATAAACATGGATAATTTTGAATATATAGGAGCATCAGCGATTTAAAAGGAGGTTTGTTGATAACATATAATTATTAACTTGTACATTTGACATATCAGGCAAAAATTTTTAATTAAAGTATATAATTTTCTAATTAAAGTGATTTAAGTAACAGAAAATATTCAGAATCATGATATTAAAATGGGCTGCATTAAACATTGTTCTGCAATTTCATTATCTTAGAAAATAATTAAGATCAAATCTGAAGTCACATTTACCATATGCTTGTTAAAGAACTTGATGTGAAGATGAAAATGGAAATGATTTCCTAGTATTTATTATTAAAAACTTGTTGATGAGAATACTTAAAACAATTTAAAATTGGCACATGTATTGTCTTCTGTAGTTTGTTTCTTTTCAAAAATGAAAAAAAATTACCGGTAAGTTCAATCAGTCAGTTTACTAATGCATAAATGGCTTCCAGAAAAAAATTAACATGTTTTTGGCTGAAGGGGAGAGAGGGGGTGGGGATATTGGGGGTATTAGAATATGAGACTGTTTCAGAGGCAACTGTAGCTTTAAATTATTTTTCAGAATTAATTATATTTTTCAGGTTTTGATTGGAATCTTGTTTTTAAGTGGGATTATATGACAGCTGAAGAAAGAAATAAAAGAGCTATGAACCCCATAGATCCAATCAGGTAAATACAATATAAATATATGAAATGAAAACTTTTCAATCAATCAATTTCTTAGGAAATACACTTGTTGTTAATTTTGCATATTTTATATTTTAATATCAAGGTGTTACCACCAAATCCCATCCCCCCACTCTAATGTGCAATAAATACATGTATAAAAGGTAAGACCCTCCCTTAGGTGTGGAAACTGATGACATTAAAACCAGTTGCAGAATACCCCCAGACAATCTGCAATTTCTGTAGAGAATATGCATTGCATTCTGCAATTTCAGTGGATACCTGATTTTGCAGGTCAGTATACTTGGGGTATTCTGCAATGCCAGTGCTGGACACTGAACAGATATTCTAGAACTTCAGTGGAGGATAACCAAGGTATTCTGCAATTTTAGTGGACACCTTAGGTATTGTGCAAAGTTCCATCAGTAGGGTAAAATGTACATATAGTATAAAAATTGGTCTCATTGTGGGTTACATGATTTGATTTGACACATAGTCTTTTGAAGTTGTAATAATAATCTATATTTATTTTTGTGACATGATATATTTGTAGAACACCAATGATAGCTGGAGGTTTATTTACAATAGACAAAAGTTGGTTTGAAGAACTTGGAAAATATGACATGAAAATGGACGTATGGGGAGGTGAAAATCTAGGCAAGTACAGTAATTGATATAAACAACATTAGCTAAGTAAGTCATAGCCTGAGCTGGAAAAGGCGAATTGGGTCATTCCACTGGAAAATTAACTCCCTGTTTATCTTCTGGTGACTATAAATTAAGTTGCTGGGTGAAGTTACATGTCTTACACAAGCATAAACTACAGTCTAATTAGGGCTCAGACTCATGGGGCCTTTTAACCAGTCGATAATTATAAACACCTGGCTTTGTTTCTACCTTTATGACATCTGTATGTATACATTTATGTTGAAAACCATGTAATTTCTCACAAGCTATTTATCTGTCTAAGTAATGTCAAACTATCAAATACTTAGATGTTTGGACACCAGGCAGAAAAACAAATGCTGCTCAGGTTAGAGGGAATAAGTTGAAAGGTTTTGAAAATTTGTGATGTTAGGACAGAGAAAGCACCCGCTCTCAGGCCTAACAACCCTCGAGGTGAGAGCTTTCTCTATCCTGTTCAACTCCAACTCATGATTTATCCTGTACTTACTTATCTTAACAGGATGGATACAAGAGATAATGCTGTTATTGTTTATAAGAAAAATCTATTGCCATCTATAAATGTGTTTTAATATTTATTTTACAGAAATATCATTTCGTGTTTGGCAGTGTCATGGTACTTTAGAAATAATTCCTTGTAGTCGTGTTGGCCATGTTTTTAGAAAACAACATCCTTATACATTCCCAGGTGGTAGTGGAAATGTATTTGCCAGGTATGTTAAAGAAACAAAGAAAGTTGTTTTATATTGATCTGTCAATATTTATGATTTTTAAAGTAAAATATATACAACACGATGTCTAAAAATGAGGTTTTACATCTTATAGTGATTATAGGGCTTTAATAAATGAAAAATGTTTTATTTAAACAGTTAAACATAATTGCATTATTACATGTATCCCTCAGATGTTAAAAACAAATTATATTGGATTCTTCAATAATATTTGGATTGTGTCTTTATCAATTGGAATAATCATTTCATTGTCATCTTAAATTTTTATAAAGTTCTGTATTTCACCTTTTTATTTGCAAGAACTTTACATTCCTAATATTCATATTGTACTCATCAATTGCAAAATGTAAAGTAGGTGAAGATAGAATTTTATACAGTGATAAATACCATGTAATTACATATTGGATTGGAAATCACATAAATCATATTCCACAATTTGGTTCAAATTCCTGAAAAAAGGGTGTAACAAAGTTAAAGTGTCTTACAGTATTTGATAAATGATTTGTTAGCTAGCCTACAGACAGTGTATAGGATACATACAGTGTGGAAAAGCTTAGTTATGCTCCTTGTTTTAGCATTGTCATTCCATTTTCTGTTTATTACAGGAATACAAGAAGAGCAGCTGAAGTCTGGATGGATGATTATAAAGAATTTTATTACGCTGCAGTTCCATCAGCTAAAATGGTGTCATTTGGAGAGTTAGTATTAATACTTTTTTAACAATTGATGAATTAATTGATTAAATATTCCGTTAGATGTTTTTATGTAAATTTAAAATTAGAAAATTTCAAAGTCCTATACACACTAACTTCCACTGCTTTGTGCAAAGTAAACAGAATAATTGTGCTCTATATTTACATTTCACAGTTTTTCAATTTTTATTTTGCATTTTAATCCTTGAAAATAATTCCAACTGCTGTAGTGTACAACATGTATTGTGTCCAGTCACTGAATCAACCAAAAATGACATCACATGTGTATTCTTGAGACATGATCAATGACATTCATAGCTTGATCTCATTTAAAGTGTTATAGGAAATACCTATGCAGTTATAGATAATTCTTTTGTTCATTTTGTATAAATGTTTTATAATTTCAGTATTTCTGAGAGAATGTCACTACGTAAAAAATTAAAATGTAAACCATTTAAATGGTATTTACAGAATGTTTACCCAGAATTAAAGTAAGTAATATCATAACTTATCTAAAGTTTACCCAGAGAAAAAGATACGATGTATTTACAATGTATTTTTAATGTCTGCAAAGGATTAAAATGAATTCACTCAACTTACGGTACATGTTTCTTCCATATCTGCTCATGAGATACACATATCTCACATGACCATGTGAATTTTAGTAATTTTATAATCAAAAAAGCAATAACATGACATTATCCTGTGGGGAACATGATGTCATCTTGTTGGAAATAGGTACCCTGGTCAAAAAAAAAAAATTGAAATTTTCAATGCATTTTACATGTTAATTCCAGGAGTTTAAAATGAATAACTTTGTTTTCTAGTTTATACATTCTGCTCAAACCAAAATTAGGTACATTCTTTCCGGTGGTCATATTTATGTTAATGTAGATTGTTGAATAACAAAGATAGATTTTACCAACATGGCATCTACTTCTATGCAAATCATATTTTTATCTTTATAGATAAGACATAACTACGGTAGCTCAGTAGTAGAGTGCTTGCTTCTTATGTCAGAGGCCATGGGTTTGAATCCCAGCTGGGTCTGACCAAGACTTAAAAATAGGGAGTGACTGTTCTTTTACCAACCACTCGGTATTTAGAATTGAAAGTCACAGGGTCCTGTGGAAGAGACCTAAAAAACCGATGTCACGTGTCATGGCAGGCATAGTACTTATTGTTATAGAACCATCTTGGCACATTGCCCTGAGCGCACTGCAAATGTAAATATTTCTGGCACTTCATTTTTAACTGGTGACATCACGATATGAGTGAAATATTCTTTACTAGAATGTTAAACCCCAATGAATTGATAGATAAGATGTTATAACTTTGTATTTATTGCAGGGTCCCCGGTAGACAAGACATCGCATTTGGTAGTATACAACAGGATTCAAACTGTATGGATACAATGGGTAATTTTGCTGATGGAAAACTTGGTATATTTCCATGCCACTTTGCAGGTGGAAATCAGGTAATTTCTAGTTGGATATACAATATACATATATATATATATCTGAAAGGGTTCTTTCAACACATTGGTTTTGATTTTTACTTGCAAGGATAAATACATATATAGAATGTTCTTGTGTGAATTGAAGATTCTATAGTGACAAATAAGATAAACATCTCCAATAAAACAAGATTGTTAACTTTTAGAATTCATAATTATCTGTATGGTTTTTGCTTTTCAGTCATTTTTCCAGAAGGTTTTTATTTCAATAATAAACCTGAATTTAATGCCAGTGTAGAAATTGCTTTAAGTTTATCCACATATCGGTAATTTGCTTTTTATGCTTTCTATACAAATATTTCACATACATTGTTTCTTGAATTAATAATTACTTTTTTCAATTTAACACTGGATTATAATGTCCCCAAACCGGTGGGGAACATACTTCATTTCTTCTACCACTTCTCTCAAAAACTATTTAACAGATCTTCTTAGGAACAATCTTTGACCGGAGTAGATGTGCCATTGGCTATTCATATTTTGATCATGCACATATGGGGTAGTTGGGAAAACATGGATTTCTGAGTTTGGGTTTGTTTGGAGTACAATTTCGAAATGGCATTCAATTTTAATTATAACTTGTTTTCTGATACATATTTATTCCTTATTTCAGGAGTTTTCTTTAACCAATGATGGCAAGATAAAACATTTAGATCTATGTGTTACAGCACAGGGCCTTACACCTGGCACTATTGTTAAATTATTTCAGTGTGTAGACTCCAATAATTTCCAGGTAAGTGAAAGATAAACTTTAATTTGATTATAATATTTATAACATTCATCAATATTTTTGTGTTGTCATGGCAATAAACAGAAAACGCTTAGATCCAGGGCCTCACACCTATCACAATTGATAAATTATTATGTCTCCTGAATGAACTTTAGGGAGTACTTAGGAATCGCCCTGTTTGTCTGTCTGCCCATCTCATTATTGTGTCCATTCCCTAAATTCTACTTTAATGGGAGAATTTCGATTAAACTCGGCACAAATGTATAATAACATTGAGGCGTAAAAGTCAAAAGTCAAGGTCATGAGATTAAATCTTAGATTTTGTCTCATAAGCTATATTGGGGACGTGGAGAGACTGTTTTAGATTTCAAATTATTTTAACAAAAATTCCTTTGTATTGAAAGAAAATCACCAGAATAGTGTTTAAATTGTATTATTATTTCAAAATACACATGTGGAGTGGAGAAGACATACATTTCACTTCTGCTGTGGTTTTTTACCATCAACATTTTTATTGAGTTTTCAGATTTTATGTAGTAAGTAATAATTTTTCTTTGTTTCAGAATTGGGAAAGGTCTAATGGAGAAACCATGTTAAAACTTAAAGGTCACAACCTGTGTCTGGAAAGTCAAGAAGCACAGATGAAAGGCTTAACTATAAACAGATGTGAAAATCACTCTGTCACTCAGAAATGGATATTTGCATACAGTAAAAATCAATAGAATGGCTAGGACCTGTATAATATATGTTACATCATAACAGGGATTAAAATTAACAGGGGCCCAGTAGCTCATGGCTCAAAAATCAGTCTTAGCCCCCAAATATTTACACATTTTAAATTTTTATCACTATTTCAACTGTGTTGTATGAAGTGAGCTGGGCCCCCAACTCAAAATAATAAATCTTCATCCCTGCATAACATCATGCTTCTGAAAGGATGGGTAAAATTGATTCATTAAAAAAAGAAAAATGTTTCACTACAGGGCAACAAGGAAAAAACATGCATGACTCATACATTCATTTTTGAAAGTCAAAACAGCCATAAAATACATATTAATAAATATCTTAAGATATACTGTAACTAAAATATTTACAGGATGAAACTTTGGCATTTTTGCATTTTGACATCTGTAAGAAATTTTACTAACAACATTTTGATATGTCATTAAATATTGTCATGCAATTCAGTCACAAATTTATTGTTGCAGCTGACTGTCCACTTACTGCAAAAATTTCCAATATTTGTGGGGTTAATTTACAAATATGTTTGGTATTATATATACATATACATTATTTGTTTCCACTTTAACTTAGCTCATATAAATTCCCACCAAATTGTCAAACTTTTAAACATGGCCGTTACTTTAGATATGATTATTATACCCCCGCAAACAAAGTTTAGGGGGTATATAGGAATCACCCTGTCTGTCTGTCCGTCTGGTTGTCTGTCCGCTCCATATCTTCCATATCTGTGGATGGATTTTGATCAGACTTGGCACAAATGTAAACCAACATGAGACAATGTGTTGCATACCAAATTTATGTGCACAAGTCTAAGGTCAAGGTCAGGAGGTGTTGGTGTTGGTGGTGGGAGGGGTGTATTTGGCTCTCAAGAAACAGTTCTAGTTTGTTTTAATGTAGCTTTAACAAAATTGTCACATATGTCAAAAAGAGTATATTTTATTGAGTTTTAATAATAATGAGTTTAATGAAAAATGACAATGGCCAAAAAATAAATAAATAAATCTCAACTAACTCAGACCCAAATCTGTCGGTCTTTGATCTTTGACCTTGCAACTGGTCCAGTGAATTGTAATACACGTATTTGTATGTGATATGATCATTAAAGTGTTGGGTTAAGGGACTGGTCTATTGTTCCAAACCAGTGGTTTTTTTTTCATTTTTTCATTTTACTTAGATTTACAGAGCTCTATCATTAGTGGGCTAAAAGCAACTGTTCAAAACAGATTTTCAGGTCCATAAAGAATATACAATGTACATATATTCTTCATCAAATCTTACCAAAAAATAATATAAAAAGTCATACATTTGTAGGGAGAAACCAGCACTTAAGTACCCGGTATTGATACAAACGACCGTGTAGGTGCTATTTATATTGTACATGTATAAATGTCATTTGAACTCTGACATGTTGTTGAGATGTATAATCAGCAAAGGATCTGGAATTAAAGTTTAGATTTTAATATAACATTATACTGTAGTTAACAGAAGTATAAAGATAAAAAAATGTCCCACCAAATTATTTTTGATTTATTTATATTAAGATTTGTTTACAGTTTATTATAGTGAAATGTGATCATCAACTAGTTGGTTCATGTTATTTTTATTTACATGTATGTACTTGTATGTCTTCATAAAGTAACCATGTTTTATGTATCCATACTGTTAGGTTTGACATATACCAGCACTGCATGGAGAACAGTGAAATTATGAAATGTCATATAAATTCCCCCAAAACACATTCAGTAAATATTACCAATATGATAGAATTTATACCAAAGTTTAATAGGTGTTACAGTGATTCAGTTTGAATTTGTAACTTGGATATGAATGAAGAGAAATGTAAGTGTAAGAGTTGGCATATGGTCATGTTTTAAGGTTGAAAATGTTATTAATTGTTTTTGTACGATATCTAATTGTTTAAGTTCCAATTTGTGATAGGACAAAAAGTCTCATAAGTCATTACGCAATCCATCCATTCTGGCCAACATCATTAATAAAAGATGCAGGGTGATTTATGATTAATCAGGTAATTTTAAATCTTTTTACATGTTTTTATGTTAAAATTCATCAAAATGTTTGTCCTGTAAGTTTTAAATGTGTAATAGTGTTCACTGACAAATTACAGCTAATTTTTCTTGTCTGTAAAAACATAATTTTACATATATATGTCTAGGTTCCCACAAATTTTAAAATATTAGTATCCAATTTCCAAATTTTTTATGATATTATAGTCCTTTTCAAAGTATTTTTTCCCATAAATTTGCTAAAATAGGTTACTTTTGAAAGTATTTCTCAGAAATCAGTAGCCAATGACAATTTTGGCTACCAGGAATGTAAACAAAGAAATGTAGTACTTATGATAATCTGATTGCATATTGTTAAAAACAAAACTATGTACATGTAATTGTACGGTAATTAACTAGAAAGTATGATGTAAACTATTCATTATTTTTATGCTTTAATTGCTTTGGCCAGTGTACCACATGATACCTACCCCCCTAATATTTGTGAGGAACAATGATTTCCATTGGATATGGAATTGTATCAGTTAAGTATTTCTGTAGAAATGACGTTATTTAGGGAAATTTGTAACTTAATTTTTGTTTCAAAATATTCTCCAAAGGTTAAGGGGTATTAATCATGCGGTGCACCGATGAAACCCATTAAGACGATTTTCTTGTTTTAGTGAACTTTTGAAAAATGGGCCAAATTTTGGAGAGTTGGACTAACTTTTTGATCCGTTAGCTTTGTTGATTGCATCATCATGTGGTGTTTGGTAGAAAGCTTTATATATATAAGAGTATGTGATATTGTTAGAACTCTTTTGTGCTCAATACTGATTCTTGCCTGTTTGTGACATTGGTGTATGTGTCTGTGTGTGTGTGTGTGTGTGTGTGTGTGTGTATGTGAAGACTATCAAATTGATACTTTGTTTAACTTTTTGTATCTTGTATGTATAACTATATTATTGTGTGTATTGACTGTTTAGTCTAGTCTTAATGCGGCTTATCAACATTTTATCAAAATATGAATCAGTAAAAAACAGTGCAAAATCATCTAAAAGGGTAAAACTTATTGTTTTTAATTGATTTAAATATATATATACAAGTAAAATAATCTTAAAATATATAGTATGGCTCAAAAAAAGTTTATTAAATTTTTGTTAATGTTATTTCTATGTGTTCAGTATAAATGAAGTAAGACAGATCTTTATTGGTGGCCAGTATCACATTTTAAAAGAAATTCAATACCACCAACACATCCATCAGTATAGTTGTATTATTTTATATACATTGTATTCTATAACTAGAGATATATGCATAAAAGTATATTTTAATTTTGAATTTTATAGTAGCAGCTAACCACAAACACATTTCCGATTATAAATTACCATTACTGCCTCAGTCATTCAGGGGTTATGTTGTATTCCTTAATACTTTGTATATAAAATGTAACATTACAAAAAAAATTATTATTTATTTAGTCAATAATTAGCAAGGTTGACATTAAATTTCCAAGTGCGAAATGTTCTTTCTTTGAATTAAGACTGTAAAAATTTTTATTTAAACCAACTTTTTCTCTGAGAAAGCTTAAAATTTGTAGAAAGCATACAAAAACATGTTAGAGAGAGGTGGTTATTGAAATTATCCTGAACTGTAAAGAGAAAATTGAAATACAATGTATAAGGAGAATAATTGGGATTTATGTCAATTAGTTGAGACATACAAACACTTTCTGTTCAGAAGTTTAAGTGTTGTCACATGATTAATTTAGTGAAAATGAAATCCATAAATTAAATTTTATGGCATAATACATACCTGTTGGACAATCTTGAGTTTTATTTATACATAAATATTTGATATTTAGAACTGTGATTCGTCTTGATATGTAATATGAACATCTCACATTTCTTGTATCATGGGCCCCTCATCATAAACTTTCAGAAAATTTGGTCGTGTGTTAAGATTTTGCCTCTTAATTGAAATACACAATGTATATGTTATGCTATGTTTGATTTCTGGTCTTTATCATAACTACAATATTATTAGTTACACAGTGGTTTAGTTACCTAATATGGAAATATTTTTGGAGTCATTAAAATTTATATTGGGCGACGCGACAGCTGTGTAAGGAATTTATCCCACCGAAGATCTTGATCTTCAAGATGTCAAAACATTAGTACATCTGCAGAAACGGCAAACCGCTTTGACGACACAATTGTTTTTATAGGTTAAAGGGGACGTAATCACTAGTGACCTAATATAACCCAGTATTAGGTTACTAATTGACCAATGGAAATAAAGGATTTTTATCTGAGGTGGGATAGATACATGTGTACTGATCAGAAAAATATTGGGGGGGGGGGTGTTTTGCATTGTCAATTTTGTTATTTTCACAACACAATTTCTTATTGAACACATATTCATGAAACTTTAGAATTTGAGCTCCAGTCATTTATAAACCACAAATATGCATAAGTAGATCACAAAATAATTTCCATATGAAATTTTAATTCATTTTAAATGTATACAAAGTTATTTTATTATCTATAAAATACACTTTTATAAAATTACCATAACTATTTATATTGAATTGAATTGAAATTCAGTTTAGTCTTTTGTGTAATTTTTATGATGGTAAGAATACTATGCCAAAGAACTTGTGTGTTAATTTTAGTTGTAATTTTCTCCATGATTATTTAGAGAGGTCCAGATACAAATACACTGTATGTTTTATATTCACTGAAATCTTGTTATTATTAAAATCTTTATGCTATGTGATATCAAAGTTAGTATCTTAGATTTTTATGATAACTTAGTGGTTTATAGAACGAGAATATTGAAATATGCAAATGAAAGCAATGTTATTTATTATTACATATTTTAGATTAGTATTTTTGATAATGGAAAATAGTATATAAAAATCCAAATCATTGTGATAATTCTAAAGATAAATATATAGATAAATAGATGGCTGATTTAAAGTATGTCAATATTTTATTTCATACAAATGTATACCATTCACTTATGTCCCCAAAATAAAGTGTGGACATATAATGTTTACTCCAAATCTTATGCCAACATTTTGTCCATCACTTTTCTCAAAAACTTTTTAACAGATCTTCATGAAACTATTTTTGGATACAGTAGAGGTGCCACTGGCTATTTGTATTTTGAAATGATATTTCATTTTTGTTATAGCTTGTCATTGAATTCATTTTCAATCAGAATAAATAATGATAAATAAACATTAGATAGTACAAGACTAACTGGTTATTAGTATATACATGTAGTTAGAAATTCCAGTATTGTAAATGTGATGTCTTAAATTTTACTTAACATAAATGCAGTCTGATGAAACAAATAACAATGTGGCATATAAATCCATTAACAGATCCGTCAAATGTTTAAAGTAATTTTTCTAAATTAAAAGCAACATCATCTGTATTAAGTAGATCATTCCATAATGCTTTTATTTTGTTGATAAAAGGTTGTAGGTGATATAGCTACCGAAACATGTAATCTCAACATATATATCTTCATTATTATGAATCATTATCATATACATGTACATGTAATTATTTATATTTCATCAAAACAGGTTATGTTTAAGATATATAATACATTTTTAATAGTTATAACAATATACCATGTATGTTGATCATGCTTGTCAAACTTCACAGTATCATTGGTGTTGGTAATATATTTATATAAAATCTGAAGAAGTTTGTTCTAGTGACACAAACGTATAATCGTTGTAGTAGGTCTAGTGTTTCCTTTTATTTTCCGTGTAAACTCTTATTCCAGTAATTAATGAATTAATGGCAATGACAATAGGGCAAAAATAACAGTTCTCAGAGATATAAAATAAATTTATTTTGACAATAATTCTGTATTTCGTTACATACCGGTACTAGTGTCAATTAGTGACAATTAGTGTCATGTGCACTATGTTAGAGACTTAAGAGTGCTATTACCGGTAATTGCAGTAAACCTAAATGAACTTTTGATTTATATAAATGTACGGTAGCTTTAATGGTGATATATAACAGCCAAAAGTTAATTGATAGATTTTTAAGAGACATGGTTAACTTTATTGATGTATGTTGTCATTATGAATTTGTTTTAATGTTTAATTATCACCAGATAACAAACACAGGTAACAACAAAAAGTATATGAAGACTTGGATTTACAATCACCTTGGTTTCCAAAATTTTTAAATTATTAGTGGCCAAATTTCCAAAGATTTTGAAAATATAGTCCAATATTAAGTATTTTTTCACAAATTTGGTAAAAAATAAGTTGTTATTTGAAAGAAATTCTCATAAACCAGTAGCCAATGGCGATTTTGGCAGCCGACAATGGAAAAATAGAATTGCCCTACAACCCAACAATGTGATTACTATAGCCTGTTACCGTAATTAAAAAAACCCAAATATTGAGAAGTAATCCTGCCTACTGACCACCAAAATAACAGGTTCTAATGCTTTGAAATAGTAAGAAAATGTATTTAATTTATGTTAATTGTTTTAACATAAAATGATTTTTTAATACGAAACGCAATAAGATGATTACCTTGTAATTTTAATGAATAATAATTTTGTAATAAGAAGTTTGGATGATTTAATTTACAAAGAAAAAATGTTCATTTAATTGATTTAATTACAATGTAATTGATACAATAGATAATTTGTATATGCTGCATTTTAGATTACTATTTATTTGTAAGTTTTTATTTTTGTGATTATTGTAATATTTATTATTGTGTCTTTTTTAATGTTTAAAAAAAATCAAAGATATGAATTTAATTATGTTTAATTGTTGCCAATAATCGTCATACCAAGATTTAAGACAATGTTGACTTTTGTGTAATTTGCTGTTAAAGTCATTCTTCAGAGTTTAGTATTTCAAACCTGTTTAGCTTGTGAAGTAAGTGCATACAACTGCTTGTTACTATATAACAAGACATTAGACTGATGATTTACTAGTAGGTTAAACCATCTGGCCCCAATTTCACAATCATTGCATAACTAAGATGTTCCTTAACTCAAATTATTATAACAAATTTGTGTAATTTGTTTCAGAACTACCAGTACTCATAATTTTTTTTGGCAAGATTAAATACAAATGTTTTAAGCTAGAAGTGATCTTTAGAATGACTGATTAAATTCCAGGATCTCTTAAAAATTAACATAATTATAAAGATTTGAAATTTTGACAGATTTAAGTTGAGGAAAATTTTGGTTAAGAAATAAATTTTAAACAGAGTCCTGAACTTTGAAATACTGAACTCTTAATTAAAAGTCATACATTTGTTACAGGTTGGAGATTGGATTTTACTTTTATCATTAATACCAAAGTATTTGACTGATATACCATATAGCATTTAATAATACAAAAGATTTTGTCAAGTGTGTTGCAGTGAGCTAGTCCTAGAGAAGGGTACTGTATATGCACATTGTAGATATTTTCACCATGGGTCCAAGTTGCAATTTTGGCAGTCACCAATCAAATGTGAAAATAAATTCATTGTGAAATTTTATATAATTCACCATAAAATTTTCCTATCTAATAATTAATATACATGTACAATATAGATACCAGATACCTTCATGCTCATCATTGCTCAAGATTTGAAAGTACCGGTATTTTTTTTTACCAAAACCATGAAAACTTACACAAGTAAATCTAGGTTTCCACAAAATTAAAGTTATTAGTAGCCAACTTTCCAGAATTTGTGAAAAATAGACTATTGTTCCACATATTTGCTAAAATGTGTTACTTTTTGAAAGAATTTCTCATAAATTACCAGGAATTGAAACATAGGTTTAGTTTTCACTTTATACAGTATCCCTATCATGGAATGATGGCAAAACATTTGTAGTCATGTGAAGATGTCTGTTTTAAGTGGTGATTTTATTGACAAGTTGTCTCGTGTTGCTGCTAGATAAACTGATAATCTGATAAAAAATTGTTGTTTTATTTTGTTATTATGCAACAATTTGGGTTGGTGGCTTACTCTTAAATAAAATTATTTTTTATAAAAAATCATTTACTGTTTGTGTTGTTTCTCCTAAAACTATGAAGTTGTTTCATATGTGGTTAGTATAAAGCAATGCATTTGTTGTAGATAGAGGGATGCTCCGGGACAATCTCTTTGTACATTTTACCACTGTGGTAGATCTATTGGTGGAGTGCTCACTTCATCAGTGGGAGATTATGGGTTTAAACCCTGACCGGGTCTGACCCAAGACTTGAAAGTGGGTAGTGACTGTTCTTTCGCCAGGCACTTGGTATTATGAAATGAATGTCACAGTTCTTTCGGACGGGAACTTAAAATAAACAAGGTCCTGTGTCACAAAAAGAGTGGCACGATAAAGAACCCTGCTGTACAATGCCATCAGCGCAACGCACAGGCATAATTTCTGCACCTTCGCCTATGGCTGGCAACATCTAGATATAAGTGAAATATTTTTGACTAGGATGTTAAACACCATTACTCAAGTCGATTCATTGTACATTTTTAGAAGGTGACAAATAAACTTTCACCAGTAGCTAGTGACATCTTGATAAATGGAAATCATATGAACAATTTATTAAATATTTTGTTTTATGTATTTAAGTGAAGATACTAGCCATGTCTGAATCACAATCCAGAAGCAAAATAAAAACTTTGAAAGTGACAAGTTAGGTTAAACACACAAACTTTCATCAGGGAAGTGATTTTGATTGCTCAGGAAGGGTAAGCACCTCCTGTTTAGTTAGCTACACAAAATTAAAATTGAGTTATGGGGACATAGAACTATGGGATGTCGAATATATCCAGGGCAATCCTGGACACAGAGACATCAAACTTATCAACAATATTGTGATGACAGCCATAAGAACTTTTTGAGGGACTTGATAAGCCTAGGCTTGCAATATCCCTGGGTCAACAATTTATTTGTAAGCAGCTTGCTTCATTGTATAAAGTTCCCAAAGAACTAGAACAAATTGGACTTTTATTCTAAACAGAAATGTCTTGTCCTATTGATAAGGCAAGCTTATAAATTCAGCAAAGTCATTGGCCTTTTGTTCAGATGAGCTGCATGTGTACCAGTAGATTTAAAGATTATTGAAAAGATATAAATAATTTAGAAATTCTAGGAATTGAAAGAAGACAAAGTTCAAATTTATCAATTTATTAGGTACATTCTACGGACATAAAATCAGTCTGTTACAAAGTGACATTAACTGATTTTAATATTTAATGGACCATGGATACTGATGATTTGTCACTTTGATAAATTAATAATGGCTTTATAATTACCACTCTATTATATACAAGGTAAATGTATATATATGAAGAGTACATTACAAAGAGTACAGAGCACACAGGAGATGGTATGGGGTTACCTGCATGAATATATAGGTTTGTCAAAAATAGTTTTCAGATTTTTTCCTTGGATGTGACTGCAATAAAATATTAAAAGCTGAGACACCAAAAAAAAAAAAAAAAAAAAAATAGAAATTGGTGTGATTATTCAGGAAATTAGAAAATTTGAAAAAAAAAACAAATAAAAATATGTACATGTAATTTATTTTGTAGGAGGGGTGGGGGTGGACAAATGGTAGTGGTAAAAAAAAGGGGACCAAATATTGTGTATGTAATACAATGTACTGAGGAGCGAGTTTGATGCTAGCATTTGCATGCCGCTTCTTGAGACAATGGACACCAGGAATCTTTAGAGTGCTTACTTTAGCTGTACTGAACACATGACATCAATCTGTCTTTATAAAAGATGTTAATATTGATGGTACCAGCGAACAAAAAGAGAAAAGGCCATGTGAGCTTATGTCACAGGACAGTTGTGTGTATGTATTCAAGTGTGTTGTAAATACTAATGTTTAAAATCTCCAAATCAATGGAGGCAAAATCTGAAAAATATTTGGTTTCTTCAGGTTTGAACATAGTTTGTTCATTAATTAAAAAATTGGTTTTAAAAAATGAGTTAGTTTCTGTGTAAAGTTTAAAAAATTCTTTATATTATATCTTGATTATATGAAAAGTTAATGTCATAGGGTTTTCAACATTTGACGTCTTGACATTGCCGTTTATTAACAGGAACCACTGTGGTAGCTCAGTTGGTAGAGTGATCGCTTTATAAGTGGGAGGTGGTGGGTTCGAACCTGACCAGGTTTGACCAAAGACTTTAAAGTGTGTAGCAACTGTTCTTTCACCAAACACTCAGTATTACTAAATGAGTAACAGATGGGAACTTAAAATAAATGAGGTCCCGGGTCAAGGTAGGCATAGCACAATAAAGAACCCTGCTGTATAATGCCATTAGCCCAACGCACAGGCAAAATTTCTGCACCATTCACCTATAGATGGCAGTGTCTTGATATAAGTGAAATATTCTTGACTGGGACGTTAAACTCCATTACTCAACTCAACTCCCTTAATTAACAAAGTTTCTGGGGAGGATTCCTGGTTTAAGCTGCAGGCATCTTGGATATAAGAACCACCATGGTAACTCATGTATTTAATAAATAATTAATAAGACATGGTTTTATTCAATTTTTTTTATTAAACAGACTATAGGTGTGCACCATCTGTATACAGATTACAAGACGACAATATAAAGTATATAAAAAATCAACAATTCAATAAATAAATAACAATTAATTCACATCTAACATCTACAGATAAAGGCCATTACCAAAAATAAAACACCCGACATCTATAGATGTTTATGTCATCAAACTTTCACTTGCTAGTTAGAGTGGCATTTGATCAGTATGAATTTCATAATAGTGTAATGAATGTTCCTGTTAATAACTAAAGCAGGTAAAGGAAAATTCTAGAAGAAAATACCTTTGATGGTAGAAACAGTGAAAAGTAGGAGAGGGGTCAACTCAAACCAGATCTGACCAAGCACCTTACATGATCTAAAGTCAGTTTGCCCTCAAGAATTGATGCTTTGCCATGGTAGGTGATGCTTGAAAAGAAACATCAATACTGTATGAGTTCATTGCACTGATACAATATTTCTGCATTTCATCTGTAACTGGTGATGTGACAGTGTAAGTGAAACAATATTGACGTGTAAATCCAAATGAATGAACCAATCAATGATTCCATCAATTTTTAAGACCATATATCATTGATTAAAATTCTCTAAAAATGCTTCTATGATCAGTGGTAGCATGTAAAACTGAACACCTAAATGTTGATGATCTAGCATTTTATAAATACTGCCAGAATACTATAAATAAAAACATACATGTTCTAGTAATTAAACAAAATAATAGAAAATCAAGCTACTGCTAGGTGCAAATTATCTATCATAAAAAATACTGAAGACAGGTAAAATTTTAGTGGCATTTTTGGAATTTCTTTTTGCTTGTAATTTACAATTTACAAGTGGAATCACATAAAATCTGGTGAACGTGCTGATATAACTGAATTTATAAAACTGCTAGAAATAAAATTATTTTATATTTTATAGGATAGGTAAAACAGGTGCAAAATTTAATGGTTTACAGCAAGTAAAATTCAAGGGGCAACTATCCCTGTACCTGAAAACAGAACACTGGTATATCTTCTTTATATAAAAGATTCAGAGAGGCATCACAGGACCAGACAAATGGTATAGTATTCAGTCTATACACTACAACATGTCATTTATATATGTGCAGAAATGTCAAGTAAAATACATTTACAAAATCTTTATAAAATAGCATTATATTATTATCAACACAACATCTTATACATGTATAATGGACGGACAGCATTGTACAGAAGCTGCATGCTAAAAAACGCAAAATATTATCTCCCCTTATCATGCAGCAGCAATCAATATTTCTACAACATTTTGTATAGGCAAACAACACCGACCTGTCATGACCTTTCATTGGGAATATTAAAATACAACCAAGTACATGGATAGTGTTAGGATTGACAAGGTCAAGCAGACAGGTCAATGTTGTTTGCCTATATTAAAGCATTATAAAGTAAAACACATAATACAATGTTTATATTCATGTCAAATATAAGACATAACACTGATTGACCTGGACCATTCAATACAGCTGAGCTAAACTCATTTAAAGTGGTTCTACTGTGTGTGTGTGTGTGTGTGTGTGTGTGTGTGTGTGTGTGTTACAAGAGTTAATTGTTTTTTTGCTATGTGCTTTGTTTGTGGCTTTGTGAGATGTTGAGTGTTGAAACATTAAATCTGAAATTATCAGGAACCAATAAAAATATTTTTTACACTCAAGAATTGGCTTCCATGGGTGTCATTATTGCCACCACAATAGAGATTCATTCCTTGGACTCTGGGTTGGTGTTGCTGCAGTGAATAAGGAGTGAGAGATCAATCCCAAAACCAGTAAAGAGCCTCACTATTTAATGCTTACTTGATAATTACACACTTGAATTATGTAATTTTTCAAAAACTGCTCAACACAATTTTTTATTATTATTCTGACAATATGATAAATAAACATTTTAGTTAAGCTCAGTTGACTTGAATGGCCCTGTTCTTGTATCAAAAACTTAGTGGCATTATTGGGATCTCAAAACTGATCATCGAAAAAAATAAAATAATAAAAAAATGTCATTAACACAAAAGATGTCAGGTTATCAAAAGAACATATTTATCAGTATAAGACCCTCCAAAGAACAGCCTTCAGATCTAGCCCATCATAAATTAATAAAACTTAAAACCAAAAACTAAACGTTGATAATGTTCGAGGTACAACAAAATCTTTTCTGCAGTGTGTAAGCTGATAAAAACATTATTAAAACAGATAAAGTGGAAATATTTAAACACCGCCAGTAGTCCTTTCAATATCTGATTTCTAATGCAATGATGTAAAAAAAATTAATTCAAATTTTAAAATAAAATTCTTCAGATCAGTTATATACCATACTAAAATAAAATTTTAAAATATCACAGACTTCAATGAGATCTTCATTTCAATCATACGTAAAAAATTATAAATAACTGATAATATATACTAGCAATCTAGAGCATATGAATATAGTAAGAGATTCTAAGAAACTAATTACCATGCTAGTACAAGGCAAAGACATTATATAAATATTACATTTCTGATAGGGTGACAGTCCATATTGTCACCCCGAGAAATTTCATTGTCAAACGAGGCGAAGCCGAGGTTGACAATGAATTTCGAGGGGTGACAATATGGACTGTCACCCTATCAGAAATGCAATATTTATTTTATTATACCGATTGTTCGTGATTATAATACTATGCAACCAAAGTATACTGGATTGAAAATCATGATAAGCAATAAGCAATTTGTAAGACGCTTGTAACATTAATCATATTTAACATTACTTTAGAAAAGCGTTTTACTGATTAAGAAGACGAATGTGTTCGAACCGCATACGCAGTTTTTCTGCGCATGTGACATTTTTTGTAATGTCAACCGCTCACGTAATGTCACCCTGTGACGTCAGATTTTCTTAAATCCGAGGGTGACATTAAATTTACGCAAACGCTTATTAACCAATCAAATTTCGAGATATTTACAAAAGGTATAATAAAAGCAAATAACATGTAGGACAAACATAGCTGAATCTGTTAGTCTCATCTGAAATCGACTAATGGATTTTTACATTTCCTCAAAATCCCAATTCAGATGACAACAAACATTTGATTATGTAATACAGGATTATAAATTGTTTTGAGTTGTCATTTAATTGTGGGTGGGTGGGTCTAATCATGTTGATTGTTACTGTATCCAGAAATCACAAATGGAGTTTGCAGCTTTACCTCTTGATGCCCCTAAACATTTGTGCAGAACAGTAATTTCCAATGGATATGGAATCATGTCAGTTCATGTTTTCCCGTAAAAACCATCTTATTCCAGGAATATGCCACAAAAATGAGGAGAACCTGATTCTGCTAGGTTACTTGATGAGATTTACTGATCATATACATGTACATACAGATTAATATATGAAATACATATATAGTGTTTATAGTAAAGTAAAACTCATCATTTTGTTTACTAGAAGACTACAACATTAAGTCTCATGCATTGATCATGCACTGTTTTCAGAACATCCATAACTCCCTTCAGATGTAATTCCCTATATGGTACAAAATTTTGTAAAGTTTTATAACTGAAATTTAACAAAATAATGAAAACAAACTTTTTTTTATAAAAGCAGAATATTGCTTATAACAAATATTGTTGTTGGAAATACATTTTTGATTACACTCTTATTATCTCCTAACTTGGACGAAGTGTAGTCTTTGCTAAAAAGCTAAAGTAAGAACATCCATACTGAAAACAAACACACACATACACACATACACACACACACACACACCTCAAATTCAAAACAATTTCTCCTCCGTTTCTCTTTCTCAATGGCTTTTTATATTATAGTGCCCAAGTTGATACCTTTATGATGGTAGATATATATTGGGTTTATACATACATGTATAAAGTTTCAAAGATTAAACAAAAATAAATAACTTAAATGAAGGAAACAATACATAATAACTTAAAAATCAAATCTCATAAAGAAGGTGGTCTAATTCTAATATCATGAACAACAGGCTTCAGTTTCACAATCATTCCTTAACTAAGATTTCCCTTGACTTAAATTTCACACATTTTGGTAATCTTAGTTGGATGTACATTTTTGAAGAAACTAAATGCAAATGTTATAAGCTTGAAGCGATCTTCAAAATGACACCTTAAACTTCTCAATTCACAACATTATTAAGATGTCAAATTTGACAGATTTAAGTTTACCAAAATCCTAGTCAAGGAATGATTTTGAAACTGCCCCCAATCTTTACAGTACTTCAGTAGATACACATTATAGTATTACTGTATACATGTATAATGCCCTGAAAGCAAACAAAAGCTTCATCAAATACTTAATGCTTAAAACAAAAATGTGCAGTCTGTGTGTAAAAAAACAGCAAAACACAACTATGGGAGTGGATCATAGGATATGTTCACAGTGTTGGTATGCTTATTGGTTCTGACGAAAAGATGGGGTACCCCAAGGGTGGATCGGCTGATTGAACTGTCAAGTTTCTAAGAATAACTGGGTGAGCTTGAATACTGTAGCGTTCCTCGTCATCATTTGTAAAGTATATCAACTCTAAACTAAGATTAGACCACTGTCCACGGACAACTTCTGAATTTAGACGTCCTATATGAACTGTTGTTCCCTGAAGTGTTAGATTTCTACTGCTGTACGTGCCCTGCATAAAATAAAAAAAATACATAAAATAAAAGAAATAAATAAAAATAATCATAAAAATATAGAAACTGATTTCAACTTCAGTCCAACTTGCCTGAAAGGCCACCTCTATATAAGGGTCACCTGCCTATAAAGGCCAGTAGAATTGTATCCCAATTGTTCTTTATTTATATGGCTTGAACCTGTATATAAAGGCCACTGTTACTGGTTTCATTGGGTGTCCTTTATAGACAGGCTTGACTGTACATTAAAATTTTGTTATGTGTACCCTGATAATAAATTGTTTGGTTTACATAGAAAGTTTTTTCTACTTTTAATCATTTTTAATCATTAATCAAGCAATTCAACACCTTGTCATCAGTCTTTCTAGCACTCGGCACACGTCTATCTACACTGACCACTGTGTCTCTTACATGCAATTTATTGTTACCAAGTGAGAAAAGATTTCATCTGATTTTCCTTATCCATCTCTAACCCCATACCCTCTCTATCCACACAGCTAAGTTACAAATCTAAAACCTAAATTCTATCCATGAGCTGAGCTCTATGCTATTTATTGTACTCCAGTGAGAAAAGATTTGTTCTGGATTTCATTAAAACATTTTTTAACTCACAATACCCCCAAACCCAACCTATAGGGCATATACACACAAACATACACTCATTATCAAAATCCATTCTTGAGTGTACTTACATGCTGTTTATTGTATCCAAGTGAGAAGAGATTTGGTCTGGATTCCAGTACAGCTTTTTTCCATTCGTCATCTTTTTCCAGACCTATATACCAGTCTCTGTCGTATTCTTCCAGACTCTCCTGTAGCTCCATATTACTGGACATTTCTCCAAATAATGTCTGATCTACCATCATTTTAAATCCATACCTTCAAGAATAAAAGTCATTATGTCAGATAAATACAAGTATACATATGTATATAATATTATCATTATCACAGTACAACCTACAGGAGGATTATGTGATATATATGTATATATTATAATATTATCATTATCACAGTACAACCTACAGGAGGGACCTCTGTGCCTGGCCAAGTGTATGGATCACAACTCTTCTTGTCACCTACAGTAGATTTGAATCCCACTCCAGAAGATCCTAGTGTGAAAAGGTTTGTTTGTTCACATGTTGATGATTTCCTCTGGGCACTCTGTTTTTCTTAACTGTTCCTGAATTGATGGCCTCGATATAATTGCAAAACTCTAGACTTGGACATTACTCTACTACTTATAAACACAAAACTACCATTTAACATTCTGGAGAAGAAACTGTTTATTTTTATTTTATTGTTGTGCCATGCTAACTGTGACACTAGTCTCCTATTCTTAAGACCCTATTACTATCATTTCTAAATCTTTAGTACAGTTTACCCATTTTTAAAATATCTCAGGTCTGTTCATGTCCAAACTTTAAAGACTTTCAAATTTACAAGATGGATTTACAGGCTTAATGACCGGTCACTTATAACACTTACCTATAAGCTTTGACCACCAGGTTGTGGAGTTCAGAATCTTCTGAAAGCCAATCTAACATGGCATTCCATGGAATGTTTCCAATATAACTATTATACAAATAATTAGCACTATTGTGTGAATCGCCTGTAATTAAGAAAGAACATTTACTTACAAGTTTATATACAATGTACACAAATCAATGTAGTACATGAACTTAGCCTTAACAGTATTGATATTTAATTTAGCATGTATTTAATTTTGTGTATAATTTAGCACATTTTTAATTAAGTATGTATTTAATTTCACACAAGTCTTATCCCTTATTTAATTTCACACAAGTCTTATCCCTTATTTAATTTCACACAAGTCTTATCCCTTATTTAATTTCACACAAGTCTTATCCCTTATTTAATTTCACACAAGTCTTATCCCTTATTTAATTTCACACAAGTCTTATCCCTTATTTAATTTCACACAAGTCTTATCCCTTATTTAATTTCACACAAGTCTTATCCCTTATTTAATTTCACACAAGTCTTATCCCTTATTTTTTTACATAGTTTAGCAATTTATTACTATTATATACAACTTCTTTCAAGAAGTGAGTTGGGCCCCCAACTACTCAAAATTGTTAAGTTTCATCCCTGTAACTGGGTAATTATCAAATCTCTCTCTTTTAATAGATTTTTTATATTTGTCCAAAAAATTTATATTCAAAATCAAATCAATAATTACCTTCTGAATCAAATATGGAATAACAGGCCATTATAAGCTGAGCATAACAATCCATCAAGGTATCATCTGAAGCGACCTCACTGCTGACCTTCTGACCTGGTTGACCTGTAGAGGACCAATCCAATGTCTCAAGAACATATTTATACCACTCTTTAGGGAACCGACTGAGGAACTTTGACAGCTGTGAATACTCTACTGGTAATTCTCTCCACCTTTGAGGGAGACTTACATGTATGGAATATGGACATTTAAAGTCCGGAGATCCGGCTAAATTAGTCACAGGTTTGTAAATACTGTTACCAAATGTTTGTTTTTTAATTGGTGCTTTACCAAACGTTGATGCCTGGGGAGCTGGTTTTGGTTTTGTGACATCCAAAGCTGGTAAACCAAAATCAAGGTCTTCAATAAGATCATCTATATCATCTCCAATAGTGTTAGTTTTACTTTTCACTGGTCCACCAAACAAAACTGGCGACAAACTTTTACGAGGTTCTTCCTTTTTCACAGCAATATTTTTGTTTTTGCTCTTTGCTATGCTATCAAAAAATCCATCATCTGAAAAAATACTGTCTGTGAAACTATTCATAGATGACCAAGATGTTTTCCTCTTAACTGACCTTGATGAAGGTGGTCGTTTTTCCTTTGCTGCGAAGTCTTGTGTTTTCTTGATTACAACAACTGGTTCAATCACTTTATGTTGAGTTGTGTTACTAACATTATTATTTGATGTTTCTCTGTTATGGTTTATCTCTTCCATTTCCACTTTTTCATTGTTTTTCTTTGTCACATTTTCTTTACTGCTGTTATCCTTTTTATTTCGTTCTTTCAGTTTTAGCTTATTAACATGATGCAAGATAACCCAAACTAAACTCTTTATAAAAGAATTTCTAACAACCTGCTTAGCATCAGGATTGTCTATAATACCCGTCAAAACATTTCTGGCATCAGAATACGCCATGACCTCAGCAGCGTCCAATGGCATCAATGTGTGAAGTGGGTATTTATTCAAACCTCCAAGACAGTTCCTGTTCTCCTCTCCCTCAAAGGCCACTTCAAATATATCATCTATTCTAGCAGCTTCTGCTGTGTGACATGACGTTTCCTGTAATTCTAGACCTTTAATACTGACTGTACAATACCCATTACCACGCTCTAATACCATCAACCAAACAAGACGATCCTCAAATCTAACTAGATAATGGTTACCTGGGTTTGGTTCACCTACAAGTTAATGTGAACATACATCTTAAAATATAACTAACAGTGTGTCCATTTACAAACTGCAATTATCAATTTTTTTTTATAATATAATAACAGCATAACCATTCTGAAAGTGCAATTAACAGGAGTAATTTTTACTACAATTAATATGGTTTCTTACTTTGAATGAACATAGCAATTTATCAATGTTTATAATTGCTAAATATTAAAGAGATACTTTAAAACAGTCAATGAAAACCACTCAGGTACAATTCAAATGTTTCTATTGAAAACTGCAAGATCTTGTTATGGCAAAGTAAATCTGGGAAGCTATATGTGAAAATTACACTGATTTTCAACTCACCAGTATACAATATGCTATATATACATGTATACACCTAACACTTCATAACTTACCGAGGCTACCATTGGCAAATCCTTTACGGAGTGTTTTGGATAACTTTGGAGCAAGTTGTCTGTAAAACATGGTATCTGCATTAACATTGGCAGAGGCTCCAACTGGTTCTGGCCAGAATTTTGTTGGTCTTGGAAAGGCAATAAAAAATAATGGCAGTGTAAATATAGGAAGTAATGGCGCCGAGATGACTGATGCAGCTGCTAAAATTCCAATAACTACTGGTAAGAATACTATGGATAAGAAGATGATGGCAGCTGTAGAGCCTCGTCTTTGTTTTTTATCTGTCCAAGATGACAGCAACAATGTCACAAAGAAGTAGAACTTATTCAAAACTGGAAACCTCTATCACGACAAAGACCAATCATCAGTGACAGGATCGGGACTCCATACTCTAGAACTCTAGTATCTGTTGATAGTGTAACTAGTATGATATGTGTGACTGATAATTCCAGTAAAGAATTAACTGTCCCTTGCCAAATCTAGAAAAAAGATTTCAAAAAAGTATTAGTAAAGGTAAAGACATTTTCAATAAAATCTACAACTATAACAACAGAATTTATAATTTATACATGTACATGCACAGTGAACCCTCAAAAACATTATGTACATTGGAGTTTGATTGACTTTTTTGGAGAACCAAATAATGAGTGAGTGAAGTAACAGTGTTTCATATCCCAGACAAGTCAAGTTTGTTTCATTAATATGGGAGCAGATTCAAACTGATATAATTAATTTCAAGTGAAACTCTCTCTCTCTCTCTCTCTCTCTCTCTCTCTCATGAAAACACAAACTTTGTCATTTTACAAAAAAAAAATAAAATAAAAAAAATAATAATAATTCAATGATGCAATGACAATCCATTCACCCCATTAGCTTTTATTTCAAGACAATTCATTTTTTTTAATCACAAGTTCATGTACCATATTTATCACAAATGTATACCAGTATAAAGTTGTCATAAAAAGTTAATTAACTGTAACATCTCAGTGAAGACTTACCCATCTGAACACTCTAACGATACCAAACGTATACCAGACTGCAGTGTATGTGCCAAGGTGTGAGGTCGCTGATACCACTGTAGGATTGGTACTTGTTATCAATATAGATACATAGGACAGCATTACCAAAGGACTCACTGAAATTAGAAAAGAAAACATGTATTCAACAGGTGTCAGTCCATTTTCAAGCTGGCATGTGAACAAAGATTATTCTCATGCAATGTCTTTTACTTTATACCAATCAATATATTTATACGTCATATAGAACCTGTCTAAATTGAACAACCTTGGGATTTCGTTTGGTACACAGCAGTGCCAAACAGAAGGATGAAATGAGCACCAGCCAAAATATAAAATTTTAACATTTTCTACTGGACATACAAGAGAATTTATAATTGGCTTTAACTGAAGACATAGGTCTGGGGATGATGGACAGGTTTTAAATAAACAGGATTTCTGGTTTTACAAAAATTTTAACAAGTCATTCTAATACAATATTTCAGTTTGGACAGTTTTTTGTTTTAATTGCATTTTGTCACAAAAGAAGGAGATATCCCGGTAAAGCTAGGATAAATCTAAAACAGGATTATTTGCTTTGCAATGACTTGACTCATGTTCATGTAAATAGATGAATTTGATTTGTACCCAAATCATTGAAAATAAAATATTTGCATTTCTGTTATCTCTGATGTAGGGTAAATAAACAGTTGATGATCAGAGAATCTGAGATGCTGTAATCCTTTAGGTCAGCACTTTATACCAATTTGCCAGAGACCCCAAGAGTAAGAGAAATGTACTTCTAACAGAGTCTATCTGAATTTATTCAAAAAGAACATTTATTCATAATTATTCAATTTGTTGCCACATATTCATGGTATAACTTGGTAAGACTTTAAAAACTTTTAAGCATACATGTACCGGTAAATATTTACACTATTATATGTCTATAACACTAGAAAGTAACAAATGTTTTACATACCCCAGTTTACAAGAAATCTTCTAAGAAAGCCAAGAATTTGAAGTTGTCTTTTTCTGTGTTTGAAAGGTCGACTACTCCTTGAACTGCCTGGAAATAACATGTTTCTCCAGAGTCCAAACACTATATATACACTTTGAATGTCTCTAAGTATTTTTTCAACCACACAAAGTCCAATGACAGTATATCCTAGTCCTTTCCATGTGTCAGAACTAAAACTATTTGAGTTATAGTTGAGAAGACCTGCTAAAACACCAACTATAGCTAGCATTATAAAATGATATAAAAACTCAAATATTCCCCACTTCCATAAAAATCCAGAAGCTTTTCCGATAATCACAGTACCTTGTTCATCATTTGAAACTTTGTTTCTAGTCCGTAAAAGAAAGTAAAGTTGTGAGCAAAGTCCTCCTAGATCTAGACTAAGCATGTATCCCATCAGTGCTGATACTAACACAGTACCGAGACTAACAGGTACAAAGTAAGCAGTCAAATATACACCTACTGAAACTGTAACTAGCACTAACACTCTGAAAATAAATAAAATGCAAATATTATACATATCAACAGTGAACTAATACTTTCCAAGTGTAAAACTGCATATTTCCATTGTAATATGTCATGAATATTTGAAAGAAGTGTTAAAACATCATACTTTTTTTTTTTTTAAATATTTAGTACTTTTTTCATTTTAATAAAAACAAGCAAATTTAGTGAATAAGGATCACCCACCAGTAGCTATAGGTGTTTTTATGTGATTTGCTATTAGATTCAAAGGGCTGTAACTCCAAGGAAAATTAGCAAACCAACTGGGGTTAATGATAGGCACATCTCTTATCAATGCTTTGACGGAAGACAGGAGTTCAATTTAACATCCTCCCTTTCTCTGATTGTCTAGGGATAAAAACATTTGGGCAACCTACTTTCAAAAAAAGGACTTTAAATCAAGTATCCAATATTACAGTGACTAATCCAAAAGGGGTGTGGTAGATGGATATGTATTATGTTGGATTGAGTTGATTATTCATAAATGTAAACTGTTGCTGTGGCTTTTTCCACTTCAGAGGGGATACATGACAGAAGTTACATGTATTATGTGCAAGCTGAACAAAAGTGGATGCATTAAAAAAATTCTAATGAAGATTTTTTTACATGTAACATACAGAAATCGATATTTTTAACAGTCAACATAAAAAATATTGTACAATAACACATTTCCCTGTAGATGTAGCAGGGTATTGTAAACATGTTGTAAATTGTAATACTATGTACCTTATATTGGAAGCCAGAGGGGATCCACCCAACAAGAACACATGAATCTGTTCTAGAAACCAAAACAGAAGGGCATCTAGGGGAGGTAATAACCCTAATGTCCATATCAACGGGAGAAATGCAAATACAATATGTAGAGCCTGGTCTGATGTTAAAAACACTGTAGACAAATATCTGAAATTAGAAAATATAAATTTTATACAAATGTAAATAAAATATCAAACAAACATTGAAGAATAAAAATCTCAAGTAACCAACAATATATAGATGGAAAATAAATAGTTTTGAAAATGAATTTGAGTAAATACATTTTTTTAAAAGCTTAAAAAAATTGTACTGTTGATTCAGTTATTTTTAATTATTTAATGACAACAGACTCAATATGTACATTATTTAAAAAGATCACAATGTAGTCATGTACATGTATAAACATCAAATGAATATGTACATGTACCGGTACTTAAAAGACCAAATTACAGACTTGTTAAACATCAAATTTATAGCAAGGATTATCTCTCCTGCTCTTCAAAATGAAAAATTATCACATTATGTTATGCTGTATATACAGGAGTTCAAAATTATGTTTTGTAATGGAAGGTCCAGGATCTTTTGCCTTTATTTTTGACAGGTCCCACATAAAGTTTTGAAAGTCCAATATCAACATTGAAAGATCCATGTGCAATTATTTAATTATATTGAAAAAAGTAGAATTATTTTGGTAAAAATGGCAGGTCCATCAGACTTTTACAATTTAAATATCAATGGTCCCAAGGTAAAATCAATAGGTCCCGGACCTCGGACCCAGGAAATTTTGAACCCCAGATATAATTATTTACATACATCTACCTGTTATATCATAATGTTCCAATTGACTGGATGATCTGTTAAATGTTTATATATAATAAATGGATTTAAATAACTAATTAATTATTAAATTCATGTAAGTATTCCATTTCTTTTGATGTTTGGGCTATACCATTTCCTGTATGGGTGAAAGGAGTAAATAGTCTTTAAATGACTTACCTATATAACAAATCAAATGTTATACACAGATAAACATAAAATGGTCGCATTACTGGCATAAACTCCCATCTATCTAAAGTTCTGTAGGCGGCTGGCTCTGGTGGTGCTCCAACTGTTAACGGATACTGAGCCACCAACAGTGTAAACCAGCCAAAACAAAATAATACTATAGTAACACCTAAATTATTATAGTAAAGACTGTTTAATGTTACTGGTAGTAAATACCACATTCCTAACCCACACATTGGCCCAGACACCAATGCATGGAGGAAAATATTGATTTTAAACTTTTTCTTTGGAATGACAAATTCAAATGTTTCCACTCCACAACAAGAGAAGAAATCCACCTCATCCTCTTCAGCTAGTAAATTTTTCTTTTTTGTTGGATAGGGAATGTCTGGATCCATTTTTTCCTGAACGACTGTTGTGATAAGTTGAGCAAGAAGTACAAAGAGGAACATGGTAACACCATAAACAATGACAGCAATGTAATCTTGTAATACATTTAGTTCGACAAACAATGTAAAAATTCCACCAATCAGGAAAGGAAGTATAAATAACACTGCTTGGTTTAAATATACATAAACTGGAGCATCATATCCAAGTCGTAACTTTGGTCCACCCAGGACTGTTTGTGGAAATCTTTTCCAGAAAAATTCCTGTTTATATTCATTCAGTAATGGAATTCCTGTACCCATGATGAATTGATTAGATATTACCGGTATGATAATAAATATTTAATCCAAAATTTTCAGAATGAAGTGTAAACTGATTCCATGGTAACAATCAACTGTTGTAATTCTTCATATCAGGTGACATCATGCCATGTGTTTCCTATTTGATACATTATGACCTGAAATGGCAAAATTAGTTTTCAAATTAGTCTCTTTACTAAGATGTGCCATTACTATAAACAAAATGATTTTTCATTCACATGATTTTCAAATAATCTGTTAATCTCAAACCACAACTGAGACATCAAACATTTAATACTAATACATTATATATAATATTAATAACAACTGGATGAGCCTTACCAAGTTTATTGATTATATAGTAAAACTGTATCAATGATATATACATTCCATTCCTCAGCCCAGTCAAAACAACACAAAATTATAATTGGATGCAGACAGAAATACTTGGCAAAATCTAACCATTTGGAATCTTTATTCCCACATTGGATGAAATTGAAATTAAATACAAAAGAAAAATAAACATCTCCAACATCAACCAGATTGCCCAAAAGAAATAAATCTTAGTACTTCTATCCAGCTGTAAGAAATACTGAAAATTTCAACACTTAAATAATGTTTTTGTTCACTTGAGCCTAATCATAACTGAAAATTGTCATGTGCATCATTGAATGCCAAATATTATTTCTGTAGAAAAAATGTTGTTGCTGTGGGAATTTTACATGCCGTAAATGGTGATGTTTATAACCTAGGTGATATTCTTGTTGACATATTACATTGCATGTGTAAAATGATCTGTCCTGGTTTTTCACATGTAAAATCCCAATGTGAGCAATGTTTTGCTCTGTGCCGAGATATTCTATGGTTATGGTGTGTTAATGCACACAGGAAATTCCCATTAAGACTAGGCTCGAGTAAGATTGATTGAATGGGGTTTTATGTCCAGGTCAAGATTATTTCACTTATATTGAGGCATCACCAGCTATAGGTGAAGTGGCAGACATTTTTACTGTTGCAGTGCACTCAGGGCAATGTATAGGAAGGGTCTTTTATGCAATATGCCCATCATGACACAGGACATCAGTTTTTAAGCTCTCTTCGAAACAGATTCCATGAATCTGATTTCTAAAGCCAAGTGCTTGGCAAAAGAACAGTCACTACCTATTTTCAAGTCTTAGTCAGACAAAACAAGAGGGTATACACAGCCAAACTACTGGTTTTGTTTCATTATTTTGAATTTTTTAAATCCTCCCTGCAATGCTATCGCAATACTGACTCCATTCATTAAATTCATCATTTTTATCTTATAAAAAAATATATATATGTATATCTATGTAATTGTTTGTCCACTCTCTTGTCCGTATTGTATGTACATCCTCTAACGACAAAAACTTCAATTTGTTGAAGGTGGTTGTAATTGGTAGAAGTAGAAACATTAATTCAAGGTGTGATCTAATTTAAAATGGCTGTAGATAGTCTGGAAGAGGGATGTAGTAGGTAGAGTTGTTAGAGTCTTAATTGAGGGGTTCATCAAATTGGATCAAATGTTTAACATTCACTCAGAATTTGTCCATGATGATAACAACCAACATTTTGTCGGAAGGAGCTACATGTTTTTGAGCTTAAATTGTTAGAGTCCAATGATGACACATGTTCAAACGTAGCTTGCCATCACTCTCAGACACTAATTAGATGGAGTATCATATACCCTATGTTTCCATTCCTGGTAGCCAAAATCGCCATTGACTACTAATTTCTGAGGAATTCTTTCAAAAAGTAACCTATTTTAACAAATTTGTGAAAAATATTAAAAAGCACTATATTTTCACAAATTTGAAAATTTGGCTACTAATTACTTTAAATTTATGGAAACCTAGATATACCTGTCAGCTCAGAGTTAGACTGAACCAAGCCCTCACACACAGGTGAACTGTGGCAGGCCGGATAGTGGATAGAGTGTCCTGCTAGTATTGGGAAGGTCCTGGGTTTGAGTCCTGGTTTGCTCACTGCATTTTTTTCCCTTTCCTGTTACGTACAGAACTACAAGTTAGGATATTTCATTCATACTTTGCTGAAAATATATTTCATATTTCTTCTTTATTTTGAATATAAAGTCGCCCTTTGATCATTAAACCCTCGGATCAGTAACAGACTCCTGTAAATTCTGGCTAATTACTGGCAAGCTGGTGGTCATGTTGTTGATATTGGAGACCATCATAACAGCTTATAAAATTTCGATAATCAAGAAAACAAGTTTAAAATATGATGAAACAAATAAAATATATATCAGTTAAGATATGAAAATTAATATTATTCGGATTACAACCAAGATATACCAGAAATATTTACCAAAGTATGTCAGGCATCTTCTTTGTTGTTTATGGCCATTGACATTTCTTGACGTCAACTGTAAATTCTAAATGTATAAACGGACGTGCTCCTATTTCCGGACTAAGATTTTGAAATGGCGTTGTATTTAAAATGAGTTGTATATAAAAATCCATTTTAAACGTTTATATATCTTTTAAACTAATTTTCTTTTTTAAAAAACAATGATATGAATTTATATCAGGAAATAAAAAAATTATTTCAAGTGTTTCCGGAAAAAGAATAGGTCGCATGTTTTCATCAAAAAGTTTTTACTTTGTGCCTCCAACATGTCCTAGCATTATTTTCGAACTTTATTTTATCACTATTTTGATTGTTTTGAAACAATACCTATTTCGAAATTAAGCAAAACATTTAGCCTATATATCGCATTATTGTAAAGATAAAAATTATATGATTAAAAAATAGCGAAACACGCTACCCACGTTCGATGCAAGGTCTGACAGTACCTATCAAAATGTTCTCGTTTTGGTGAAAATCGATAAATGAAGTTTGAATCGATGGAAGAAGAAATTTAGTTTTATTCTTATATATAAACGTGGTTTTAATTTTAATTGCACTTGATATACTGTTTAGTTATAGAAAAACTTAATTTTGTAATCATTTTTGCAAAAACATATGTTTAATGGACATTATCATTGACAAAGACCTATTTTGCTTTGAACGTTGAACAAAACTTAATAAAAAATAAAATACGAATCAATAAAAGAAATATCATTATAGCACGAAGTCTTTATTTTTAAACAAAAAATTAAATTTAGAACATTTTTATGACTAAGGTCTTCCACTCACGGTTCTTTGTCTTCTAAAAATGCGTTAACCAGGCGTGACACATCTTATTTGAAGGCCACCAACGCTCCAAATACTGATTAGAAACGCACTATTTTGGATATTTTTTGCAATAAACCCTACAGAAGAGTAAATGTGTACCCATTTGTGGTTTATGACAAGCTGTGTCAACAGTTTGTCACAGCTTGTATCGTGGTCTTAGAAGTTTGAATATCACAGGACGGAAGTTGTTAAAGTAAAGCAAGACAGTTAGAATACAAATTAACTGATCAATTAAAGAAGACCTTAGTCATGAATGTGCCAATTAAAAAAAAACATATTTACAGAGACATGTCTCTGACATTTCTTTAACAGGTCCTAGATCCCGTGAATAAGAATGGTCTTTTACCCACTGATTTGTAACTTTAGTTAACATTAACAACTAAAATCAATCAATCAATCAATCAATCAATCAATCAATCAATCAATCAATCAATCAATCAATCAATCAATCAATCAATCAATCAATCAATCAATCAATCAATCAATCAATCAATCAGTCAATCAACCAATCAATCAATCAATCAATCAATCAATCAATCAATCAATCAATCAATCAATCAATCAATCAACCAATCAATCAATCAATCAATCACGACTAATTGTCGTTGTTGACTATAATTGGTTAAATATCATTGGGTTCAAATATCATAGGTTACGACTTACCATTACAAGCAATATGGCGGCAGGTGTGAATGTCTGTGTTGAAGCACTCATTGAAAACAAAATTCAAGAAGTTAGAGTCGTTGAAAAACAAGAGGGAAACAATGAACAAGAAATCCAAGAAGTTTATGTCCAGTAAATCATCTTTTAATTGGAATAATACTCACAATTTACTACATTACCGTATCTTTTTGTAGCAAATGCTGTCACCCTGTGGTTTGTCCAACAAATTATGTAAGGGCTTCCTCAAAACCCTTTGGAAAAAAATCGGCACATTACACTGTTACAGAAATAGTATATCTATGGAACACTCCTTATGTGGGAGGCTCTGGGTTCGAACCTCGACAGGGTCTGACCATCTGAATCGATTTTTCGCCAAGCACTCTGAAAGCACTCTGAATTTAGAAATGGAAGTCACAGATTCCTTCTGAACTTAATTTAGAAATGGAAGTCACAGAGTCCTTCTAAACTTAATTTAGAAATGAAAGTCAAGAGACCTTCTAAACTTAATTTAGAAATGAAAGTCAAGAGTCCTTCTACTTAAAAATGTATGCCCAGTGTCATGACAGGCATGTCACATTAATAAATCTTCTCTTCACATTACCATGAGCATTCTGCAAAGTTTAAAAAACCCTCTCTGCACATTGCCATGAGCGTTCTACAAAGGTAAAAATTTCTGCCACTTAACCCATAAATAGCGATGTCTCAAAATAGTCTTGACTGGGATGCAAAATATGTGCATATATACAAAATCATTAACAACTCGGAGCTCAAGATAAGTTGTCAATTTTTATTTGTGTATTTTATTTGTATATGTGTATTAGAATTTTACTTTAAATACTGTATTTTGAAAGGAGTACAAATATGCATGGGTAATGAGTACTTGCACACAATCAGTTAAACACTTATGTATCAGCATAAACAACTTTAAATTAAAAGCAAAAGTATAAACTCCAGTCTAAATCTGAACTTGACTATAGTAATTATAGTTGAAAATCATAAGTTTTCATTTCCCTCCTAGTCATTTTTCTTTTTACATTTCAGAATATTACAAGATATCAAATAATCTAACTGAAATGATCTTAATGGACACTGCACATTGTGTAGGAAATTACACAACAGTTTGCACATCACCATGCCAATAATTCTCATTAAACCAAATGAACAACAGTTTAAAAACACATAGTTTAATTTCTGATAAGATGGTTTATGTCATTTTCATGATTAAAAACCCAAATTCATATACCATGATATATGTACATTTACTGCAAAACACACTTTACTAATTACCAACATGACCAATATTATTGTACGGCGTTTCATGATAGTGAACGCGTACTTTGCTATCGCTTTCTTCCAAGATATCAGGTTTTTTTGCTATGAAATTATAAGATATGAGTACACATGGAAATAGCGTGCCTGGTAAATGAGCGTGCAAGAAATATATCTGTTTTATCGTGAGATATGTATTCTGAGACGGGTAATGCATTTGGTTACATATGCACATTTGGAATAAATTTTTGGAATACATTTCGGAATCTAGTAAAATATTGCGACTGGATGCATCCAATAATTTCTGCAATTTGGTGAACTGATCTCGTGTTTACAATAAAAAGTAGTCCGAGAAGTTTGCGTCCTACGATGTTAAATCATAACTTTTTATGAAATAAACAGCAATGGCAGGTTGATTTAATTAATTCTTCATGGAATCTACGGTAATTTAAATTTATTTTGAAGGGTATGATAACGTATTTTGATGTTGAGGCAATTGTGTCATATTTTAAAACTGTTTATCAATTAGATTTCACTTTCATGAAAGGGAGATAATTCGTACAGTGTTGTGTGCAAATGACCACATGTGGATTTGAAATACTTCACCATTAACATGAAACAGGAATATTGTGAGTGATAATCAGCAGTTTATTAAAACCCAGATTTAACAGCAAATGATCCAGTTACATACAACCGCTAGAATGTACCCCCTCATAGCGACGGTAGGGTCTGCAAAACTCTACTTTCTCTCTATCTGAAATGACAAAACCATCGGGTACGACTTATTATATTTTAATTACTAATTGTTTTTTTCATATATTTATGAAATTATTATTTTCTACCATTTAATTTAGCAATACATGGTTTGGTACATTGTTTCTTTTTCCAAAAAATATCCGTCGGACTATGCATAAATCGACACCCCCCCTCCCCATGTACCCCCTCATAGTGACGGTAGGGTCTGCAAAACTCTACTTTCTCTCTATCCGAAATGACAAAACGATCGGGTACGACTTTATTAAATTTTAATTACTGATTGTCTTTTTCATATATTTATGAAATTATTATTTTCTACCATTCAATTTAGCAATACATGGTTTGGTACATTGTTTCTTTTTCCAAAAAACATCCGTCGGACTATGCATAGATCGACCCACCCACCCCCGGGGGGGGGGGGGGGGGGGATTTTCAGTTATATTCTGTCTTGCCACAACACCATTTTCCCAACTACGCCGTACAACAGCACAGCAGTGCTATGTTCCTTGTTGATATCATCAACATTTTACTTCATTCTGTAATTTACATTAGAAAATACATGTATTTGATTTATCTTTAAAAGATGTAATTTACACACTTTCTGGTGCACATTTGAAATCCATTTCTCAGAATTTCTTAAGATAAAATAAATTTTCATTCATAAGTCAATCATTACTGAATGCTGATTAGAGCTTATGACTGAATGTGTTATTTTCTATTTTAGACCTCTGTCTTTGTCAGAGAACTTGTCAAAATTGGCAAGTAAAATTGACTTTTATAAAGATGAAAGTGATGAAAAAGGGAAACCAACATCAGAAGGAGAAAAGGAGACAGAAGAAGATAAAACAGTCGCTACATTTCAGCCCTCCCTGTGGCCTTGGGACTCTGTACGGAACAAGCTGAAGTGAGTTTAATAATAATTAGCAGCATGCTGGTTAGACCTATAATAGACAATGTTCATGTGCATTGATACTTGATGCTTGAAAATATCAGGTGGACCAGCTGGTGTACATTTCATTATTATGAATCTGTATTTCACAAGTCTTCTTTTGTAGATTCTTTCCTTATGCTAGGAATAGAAAGTTAGGTAAATGTGATCTGCTTTTCATGGTTAAGTGTTTCTTATGCTACTAATCAATGTTAATGTGAATAGCAAAAATAGGTCACTGTGACCAACTTTCATGCTTTCATTTTGTATTATGGGAAAATATTGCGACTTGTGTAAAAATGAAAAAAAAATTATATAACATCTTTACCTACCAGTAATTGAATTTAAATAAAAATGTCATATTATAATAGTTTGATTTTGATTTGACAGAGCTGCCCACACAGAGATAAGTGTACTATTGGATGTGTTGAATATTGCTAAAGAGCCAAGGTACATGGTCTTGGATCAGGTACAACAGACACCAACAGAGTCCAAACCAACCCTACAACTTCTGTCTAAGAAACGGGTATGTAAATTGTCAAATTTATGTAGTTTTATTGTCAGTATTCTAGTATACATGAACTGATTGATATACTTTTGAAGTTAAATATCCATATCAGTTTTGGTGCCACCACTAGATAGCTGGGAGATTCTGGACTGGTTTTTCAAATTTTTGACATAGCTCATCATCAAGTACATTAAAGGGAGACGTATTATTATATTTCATGAATTAATTAATTAATGAAAAGGGCTTTACGTCCCTGTCCAATAATATTTCACTTATATTAAGACATCACCAGATATAGGTAAGAAGGCAGAAATTTTTACCTTTGCTATTTGCTCAGGCAGTTTTAAGGTCTCTTTCAATGCACTCAGTTACTTAATATTGGATGATGTAGTTCTTTTTTACTGCTTCTTTATTCAGGCATTGATGTCAGCAGCTAGTCTCCTAATGTCTGGTTCAGAGAGATTACGTAAATCACAAGCAGAGACCAGCAGTAAACCTAAAACAGATTTCCACATTGAACTGTTGATACTAAGACAGAAATGGAGATTAAAAAAGGCAGGAAATACAATACTTGGAGATCTGAGTTACAAATCTGGTATGTAGTATTTATAAAGCTACTACAACTAATTTTTGGATTGCATATACAAAGCTTTGAAGAATTAATGTCATACTCTTGTTTGGTGTCGATATCTAAATTTTTGTTGTTGAAATAATATTTTTGTAGCAGTCTGGGTAACTCATTTGTGGAGCACTCGCTTATAGTGCAGGAGGTCCCAGGTTCAATCCCCAGTCGGATCCTGTATTTTCTCTTTCCTATCACATTTGGGCGCCTGTCTGAGCCTGGGAAGTGGCCAACCAACAAGTTGGTCCCAGGGTGGAACCTGGTGGTTTCAGGTAGGAAGGGTGAAAAATGTAGGGGTCTGGGTAGCTCAGTGATAGAGCACTCACCTATAGTGTGGAAGGTCCCAGGTTCGATCCCTGGTTCAACCCTGCATTTTTCTCTTTCCTGTTACATTTTGTTAGAGTAGATGTGCAGGCAAGATACACTTGTTTCAACAGATCTTGTTTTCCATAAATCCACATGTGCTGTAACAAATGTGCTAATGTAACACCTGTGCTGTAGTGAATGTTGTATGTTCACAAAAATATTGAGAATGTCTGAAAATGATAATAACACACTGATTTACTTCAAAAATTACCTCTTAATTGGATATTATTTATTTGTTGGTAAAGAAAAATTACCAATTGAAAATATTCTGTGTCTGGTTTTTAAAGATTGTCTTGTAGAGATAATGTTGATCATTTAAAATGAATAATAATGATGTACCTGGCCCCAGTTCCACACCCAGTCTGCCAAAATATTCAATCTTTTTAGTTTTGTTAATATTTAATATATTCAGAAATTCAAGGTGTCAATTTGAGGATCACTTCTAGTTATTTATTTTTTTTGTATTTACATGTAGTTTTGTCAAAAATATTTATAAGTAATTCAGAAAAAAAAGATTACCAATATCAGAATTTGCTAGATTTAAGTTAAGGAAAACCAGTTTCTAAATTTAAGTCAAAGAAAACCTTCTTTAAGAAGTAATTGTGAAACTTGGGCCTGATACTATAGTTGAAGGTTGTCAGAATGATGTATTTAGTGCATTTTTAACAGGATAAATGAAGTTATTTTTAGTAAAATCCATAAGTACTAGAGCAGAAATCATAATGTTGTCACTAACTATAATTATTTTATTTTTGCAGCTGGTTCTAGATACTGGCAGGGTGGTACATTTGAAGTTATAAAAACAACGTCATTACCAGGTGAATCAACAGATAATAAAAGTAGCTTAGAAGTAGTTGTACCGAGTGACTTAGAGGGTGTGGCCTACATTCAGGTGGAAATCAAATCTGTACCGGGTGAGTGAAAAATTGTAACTTTTGTAGGTAGAGGTGTTCATGTATATCAACATCAAAGTACATGTAGATTTGCACTATATCTTATAATACATATTAAATATAACAGTGACTATTGTGATATACTGGTCAGTTATTTTTAATAATGATGATTTTTGCTGTACTTTCATTTTTAAACTTCCTTTTCTTATTAAGATAGAATGCTTGAATAAATTGTGAGTGGTCTGAATTATTGTCAGTAATTTGCTAGATAAATGTTTGCACCATTTTATTTTAGGAATGTGTGTGATAGATTGATTCGGTGAAAAAGAACGGACAGACAATATCTGTTAAAGTTTACATTAGAGTTATGTGTGAATTATGTTAAATTTTCAGACTTTTTGTGTCTAAATATGAGATGAATATTCATATGCCAGTAAAGCATTTTTAAATGGTTTAAGTATGGATGATAATCACTTATGTTTCTAATATAAACTCTTCATTCCTGAAAGTTTTATTGAAACTAATCAAGGTCTTTGTAGTCTGGGCAGGTCAAACTAGCTCTTCTAGCAGCCCTTAATTTTGAGGACAAATTTTGATATCTGTTAGCGATGAATAATTTTATCCCTGCCAAACTGAGTTTGAGGGATAAGAATCCCCATACCAGTGTCTATCCTATCTGTCCATTTAAATTTGTGGTGGTACCATAAGTAACTGCTGCTTGTGTTGGAGGATTTATCAAAAGTTCACTTAAACAATCTCCATGTTCAAATAGTGTGTCAAGGCCTTGAAACAAGGTCATATCATAAGGTCAAGGTCATGGTACCTTCTGGTATTAAGGGCATGTGAAATTTTAGGTCACAGTGTCAAATACAGGTTATTTTGTCCCTTTCAGGCAATTTTATATACTCTAATTATTTTATTTCCAGGAAAATGTGATGTAGGCATACAATACAAACCCAAATTTTGTAACATTGGTAATTTGGTAATATAAATTATTTGGAGAGGGTTTTATTTCTTCATCTTATTAGTTTTTAAAGCCTTTTTTCACATTTTACCTTTCACTTGGAATTATGGCACCTTTAAAAGGAGTTGACAGCATACATTTTTTTTTTAAATGAGAATCTGTTTTCATAAATGAGATAAATATCTATTTTTTGGGATTGAGGTTGGCATATATCATTTTCAGGATTGGGGTAATATTAAAAATCAAAGTTCTTTTTGATCCATTAGTTTTAGAAACAAAAATAGTGTTTTGTTCTTGGAGATGTCTGTTCTTTCTCTTAAAACACCAACAAATTGCTACTTTTGAATTTCTATAAAAATACATCCAAAAGTATCACAAGACAATTGCTACTTTTAAATGCATTAATTTTTAAAAATTTACAAGTAGCACATGATAACTTAAAACTATTTTGACAATAATTTTTTAGTAAAAATATAGATTATTAGTTATCTGTATATGACATTGAAAAAAATATTAAATGAATTTAAAGTAATAATCTTAGAAAATACATGTAATTATAAACATTTTGAAATAGTTGTACGAGTGATTTAGAGGATGTAAAATACATAGAAATATAACGTATATGTACTTGTATGCATGTATTGTGTTGTCAGCTCCTTTCCTTAAAAACCCCATCATTCAATATACCTCATACAACTTCTGATAGTTCAGTTATACACCCAGTATAAAATTTTGATATATGTAAAAATGATATAAAAGTTAGTAGAGGTAAATACATTATTTTCTTGCACCCCAGATAGAAAAATCCATAAAGGGTACCGTAGTAAAAGATATCTCCAACTTGCACTCTGTTCAAGATAACCGATATGGTTTTTTTTTTCACCAAGTATTATCAGTGTATCAATATGTTGAAATTAATTTCAAGTTGAATTGATGTGTTTTGTGGTGCAAGAAATAGAATCAATAATTACTTTTGGTGCCAGATAGAGAAATCCCAACCCTCCCTCTAATATATTTGGTTTTAAACTCTGAAAGCTTAATTCTGGACCAAAGATATTGGGTCTTGGGTTGAGATTTATCTATCTGACATCACAAGTGGCAATAGATTCTATTAGTTCACAAGAAATACAGATTTTTAAGGAGTACATGTAAAAATCTTTGATAGAATATGTAGGAAAACAAGTAACTTATTACCATAGTTAAAAATAGAGCATGTTGGTAGATAGAGTTGATACTTGTATATTATTCAGTATGTTCTCTCTTAAATTACAGAATGTCATCCTTTTTTCATTTCAATATTTTCAACAGCATGTTCATAATCAGTTATTCAAATTCTTCAAAAACTTCTATATAATACATGTTAAACAGGTTTTGCCTTATATAGCCAAATATTATGGTCAAAATGTTTATAAAAATGATTATCTATCAGTAATTAAAAAACTTTGGTAGTTAACTATTTTGTAATAACTTCCCAGTAATTAATTAGCAATTAGTAAACTCGGAAATCAGAAAAATGCTGCAAATTTTTATTTTCAGCATTTATGAAATTAGATAACATTGTTTTAGTGTATGATGGTTGTTTCACTGGTTATCACAGATCACACACTCCTTGGGTTGTATCCCCTGATTTCCTTCATTATTACATGCAAATACCCAAAACAATCCTAACATACCTGCAACAACACACTTCATCCAGTTTTAATGAATTTCACTTTAACTATTTCTTGCAATGGTCTTCAAAATGAGACCAATTTTTATCACCATTATTTTTGGTATCTGGATAAAGGTAAGGAACAGGGGTCAGTAAGTAATTTATTTTCTTTTTGTTTTTCCACATGGGTTTTTAGCAGTAGCTGTTTTTTAAATTTTAATTATACATATATTCACAAAATGGTGGTTGATGGTTTCGGACAAAATTTGAAATGCTTCCCTACAAAACAGTGTTTGTTTATTGATGGTTGCTTTGTAAAATTCTGTTGAACTTGTCAGAACACCACTCTAATTAAGTGAAAATTAAAAGTTAAATAAAAATAAATGTTGGAATTTTAGTCCAGTTGTTTCTTGTGACTTGTAGTATTTATCTTGAGATCTGTTTTGCATTTAATTGCTTGTTCTATTCATGGCTGTCATAGATATACTTAGATTTTTGTTGTACAGGGCCTTGGTGCCAGTGTGGTCTAAAGTGTGTGCTTACAGATTACGTTTTAACTGCCTAGGTCTGAATCCCACTTGGAACATATCCTTTTTCAGTTCACTTGCCAAACAAAGGCAGGTGGTTTTCTCCAGACACTCTGGTTTCCTTCACCACCCATGAACTCACAGTCTTGATATAAATGAAGGAATCTTTAGATAAAACTCATTTTCTCCACTCCATCCCATTTTTGTTGTAGTCTGAATATTTATGCTGAAAATACATTATGCTATAAAGCAAATCATTATGGACAACTATGGACAAATGGACAACTATTTATATATGATCTTTTTGTAAATTTAATGTTGCTGATTTTGTTTTGTTGTAGATACAATGGATCTGATGAGTGCCATGTTAAAAATGCCATCTGGACTTGGTCCAGTACCCACAGAAGCATACTGGCAGCAAAAATTAGAAGTAGCACAGAATGTTTTGTTTTGTAAAGAAATATTTGCACAGGTAGCTATTACATATCTTAGTTTTCATAGACAATGAAGGAAAAAGACAAGGTTATAAAAAGTGAACTTATCAGAACAAATCATGAAAATACTAATCTTTTTGTCTACCTGAAAAATTACATCATATCTATTCATGATTAAGTAATCATTCATTTAACTCCATAGTTTGAATTTTATAACCGTCATACCTGATATACCTGTAATTTACATCTCTAGTTGGCTTGTTAGTTTATTGACTGCTAATTTTTCATTGATAATAATCATATAAGTACACTTTTGTATTTGTAGTTGGCAAGAGAAGCAGTTCAGTCCAAGTCCTCAATACCACACATTGTTGTTGGCAATCAAATTATTACCAATGTAAGTATTTCTTTATTTCTTTATGATCTATTCACAATCAAACCAATCAGATTTTCAGTACTTTCAGTGCTTTGATTTTATTTCTTTATGCTTTATGATTAATAAAGTCCTGAAATGGAGTTGGATAATTGTGTTTTATACCTCAGTAAATTATTTCACTGATATTTATGTTGTCAGTTCTTGGATGGTGAAAGGAAAATTGGAGTATCAAGTTAGAAACACCAACCTTCATCAAGTGAACTAACAATCTGTCCAGACCGGGATTCAAATCAAGGCTGTGAAAGATACTGGAGGAAACGGTAGTGCCAGCAAGCAAATTATCAAGCTTTCTTATCCTAGGATCTGCTCTGGTTAGGACTCAAACCTTGGCAGTGAGAGACCCAGTAATCCATAAGCATGCTCTTAAAATCACTAAGCCAGGAAGGACCACAATAAAATCATGGGTTTCTCTCTTTAAGTTGTACAGTTTTGTATAATTGTGTTTACTTATTGTAACATATGTTGGATGGTTATGGACCAAACCTCTAATAGATAATAGAATTATAACCTAACCACAAGACAATTACTTCACTGCCATTCCAAAGTCAGGAATTTCATAATAAGTGGTCTAAATATGTTTTTGTCTTACCGGCTTTTATACTCCTGGATGTGTTGGCTTTTTCAAATTTCTTTTTCCTTATTTGTAATTACAGGTATTTCCAGGTATCCAGTTATCCATTGTACTTTGTCACTCGTCAGGGAAAGACAAGGATAAAAAGGTAATCAAGTACAAAAAATACTGTGTCAGGAGTAAAATCCAGTTGTCCGACCTGTTTTGGGAAAATTCATACAGAAAACAGAAAAATTACAGCAATTTTTTTCAGTCTTTGTGTACAGTAATAGAATCAACTCAGAAATGAAACTGTTTGTTGCAACTATTGTAACAAATGTACCACTTACTTATAGTAAAATTTCAATTAACTTATTACGGGCCTTTTGAAAATTTTTGAAAGTTTTAGACATCATAAGCATGCATTTGCTGTTCTAAAGCAATTTTTTGGTACATGTATAAGTGATAGAAAGGTGAAAATATACATGGAAAAACAACAGATATTGCTTCATTAAATGAGGGACAGGTCAAGGTCACATAATTTATCCTCAGCATTGATTTGTAAGAGAGGGTTTGTGGCCTTTGAATCTTTTGCTTTTATACTACTATATGTTACTACAACGAAAGAGGTTAGACAAAGTGTTAGTTTTCCAAGTGTCATCCTCGCCATTAAAGTTAATTTGCCATTCCTTTGGCAGGTCATGGAATTACATAAAATTTTTGTCTTATTGCAGCCACCACTTTCACCACACAAGTTAGATCATAACCATGTATTAGAGCATTCCTTACACCAATTATTAAGAGAATTACACCACAAAAATGTACATTTCCCACCTCCTCATCCAGTCACAGCCATGATCGGAGTCTCCAAAAAACGCAGACTTGCTGGATCAACAGCCATGAGTAAACGAGAATTACTTGAAATGACAGAAAGGTGAGAGGTCCTTATATTTATATCACCTGTAAAGGAAGTTTAGGGGGTTTATATACATGTAGGAATAGATCTGTCTCCCTAACTGCAACATCTTGGGTGTATTTTGATCAAACTTTGCACAAATGTATGGTTATATGTCACATACCAAATTTAGGTATAAAGGTGAAAGTTTAAGGCTACAGGGTCATGTTTTATATTTGTCACCTGTAGGCAATGATTGGAGGTAGGTGTGAATTTTTCGCTCTAGTTTTGGAAAGCTATTATAAAAACTAAAGTACATGTAATTGTAAAATTATCTTCCAAATTGTTTATATAGGACAATTTCAAAGAACATTATCTACTTAAATTACATGTAATTCAGTTTAAAACTTGATGAGAATATTGAATATGAAATATTGAAATCAGAGAAGCTAAGAATTGTAGTTGTTACAGTTTTGTCAGTATAGATTTATTGTTTTATTGTTACTGTTACACTTGATGATATTCTGGTTTTCGATTTTAGTGAATCACTCTTAGATCAGATCATCAAACAGACCAAACATAATGTACTCAGACTCAGGTATGTACAATATAATATGATATTTATATAAACTGTACATGTATTATTTTTATCAGATTCAAATTTTAAGACAAATTATAATTTATGTAAATTCGCGTGGATTTAAATTAGCTTTAACCTCATGAATCACCTTGTGCACTATGATCATATTTAATTTAGCTGCTGTATCATTTTGAAAATTACATCTGTACATTTCTATAATTAATACTACTACAGTAACAGTAAACAAGTTTGTTTAATTTCAAATTTCTGTTTTGGGTAAAAGTGTTTTATGTATTAATCTTAAAATTACCAATGTCAGCAATGATTTTTATCTCACAGATATTGTTGGATGTTAAACTTTATCTAAATCTTTGAATCACATCATCAAAACTATTGTAGTCAAACAACTATCTATGCTTTGTATTTAAAGGGATATTTGTGGAATCTTTCTTTCAAGGAATTTTAAACATCAGTTTACAATATACAATAGTATATTTTATATGACTAGATAAATACATGTATATTTGTGGGTTTTTTTACAGAACGATGCAGACCATAGATGGTTTTGCAGCAAATTTATCAGACCCTCAGTTAGCAGCACATTGGAGCTGTATAAATAATAGTTTAGAGGCCAGTTGTAGAGTAATAATAACCTCTCAGGGTTATGACTTAAGGTATGTTCATCAACCTTCATGGCTTTATAAGACCCTCAGTTAGCAGCACACTGGAGCTGTATAAATAATAGTTTAGAGGCCAGTTGTAGAGTAATAATAACCTCTCAGGGTTATGACTTAAGGTATGTTCATCAACCTTCATGGCTTTATAAGACCCTCAGTTAGCAGCACATTGGAGCTGTATAAATAATAGTTTAGAGGCCAGTTGTAGAGTAATTATAACATCTCAGGGGTATGTCAGACTTAAGGTATGTTCATCAACCTTCATGGCTTTATCAGACCCTCAGTTAGCAGCACACTGGACCTGTATAAACAATAGTTTAGAGGCCAGTTGTAGAGTAATTATAACCTCTCAGGGTTATGACTTAAGGTATGTTCATCAACCTTCATGGCTTTATAAGACCCTCAGTTAGTAGCACACTGGACCTGTATAAACAATAGTTTAGAGGCCAGTTGTAGAGTACTGTGAATTCATTAATTTTGGTGGTGTTCCAATTTTCGTTGTTTTCGTGGATACCTTGAGCCACGAATTTACATGTCAACGAATATATATGTACAGTAGAACTTCGATGGCTAGAAGTCCATGGGACTGTATTCGAGTATTCAAGTATTCGAGCCACCGGGGGGTTCGAGCGACCGAACATCGAGAGGCGATCTTCATTAGATATTGGTTTCAGTAACTTTAAAATATTAAATTCACGATGATATCTCGAAGTTTTCAAACTGCATTTATAAATAAAATGTTGAACTTCTAACGGCAAATCTATCGATATCGACAGTTCAGTTGAATTAAATAAATTTGATTAAAATTAAAAGTAAATAACAACAACTGACGATATAAAATAAACTTACTTTATTATCGTTATAATACAGAGCACATGGTATTGCCGGTTATTAATAATCACCGGAACTACCGGCAATACACATTGCCATGCGCATTCCAATGAAATGTAAATTTATAACAGAATCTGAATATTCTATAATGAAGTAAAAAGTCACTCATCCGGCGTGGACTCAGGTGTTTTACCGATTAAGCACCCGCGGCTCGTAATCGGATTAAGAGATTACTGAACTGATCACGGTTAATTACTAATCTTGAGTAACACTCCATGTTCCAGACGAGTTATTTCGTTTCGCTCTATTACTTTCAGTGAAATCTGTATCATGGCTTCAGCTTGTGTTTTGTTTACAAGGACTGGCCACATGTCATTCTGATAAAATTGTATTCGAGCGAAAGAAGTTGAATTACCTTCGAGAAATATTTATTTAAACGGAAACCAGTTAAATCTGGAGTCAACTTGGCTTAATGAATGAGGTCATTTTTTATTCTACCTTTACGTAAATATCTAATGAAGAAATTTATTTAATTTTTTTACCCGGGTGCCTGATTATCAGCTCATCTTAATGATTAATTTCGATAACCTTCTGCATGAGACTGATTTTTACTCTCCTGTTTACATGTATGTAGAGTCGTCAACGGTTCGCCGATCTTGAAAGGAAGTTACGGACAATAGAAGAAGATATTAACAGGTGCTTAATCCACGAATTTATCATCCCACGAAATGGTATTTTTTCTCAGAACCACGAAAATTGAAGCCCACGAAATTAAATGTATTCACAGTAATAATAACATCTCAGGGTTATGACTTAAGGTATGTTCATCAACCTTCATGGCTTTATAAGACCCTCAGTTAGCAGCACACTGGACCTGTATAAACAATAGTTTAGAGGCCAGTTGTAGAGTAATTATAACCTCTCAGGGTTATGACTTAAGGTATGTTCATCAACCTTCATGGCTTTATAAGACCCTCAGTTAGCAGCACACTGGAGCTGTATAAATAATAGTTTAGAGGCCAGTTGTAGAGTAATTATAACCTCTCAGGGTTATGACTTAAGGTATGTTCATCAACCTTCACAGCTTTATCAGACCCTCAGTTAGCAGCACACTGGACCTGTATAAACAATAGTTTAGAGGCCAGTTGTAGAGTAATTATAACCTCTCAGGGTTATGACTTAAGGTATGTTCATCAACCTTCATGGCTTTATAAGACCCTCAGTTAGCAGCACACTGGAGCTGTATAAATAATAGTTTAGAGGCCAGTTGTAGAGTAATTATAACCTCTCAGGGTTATGACTTAAGGTATGTTCATCAACCTTCACAGCTTTATCAGACCCTCAGTTAGCAGCACACTGGACCTGTATAAACAATAGTTTAGAGGCAAGTTGTAGAGTAATTATAACATCTCGGGGTTATGACTTAAGGTATGTTCATCAACCTTCATGGCTTTATCAGACCCTCAGTTAGCAGCACACTGGAGCTGTATAAACAATAGTTTAGAGGCCAGTTGTAGATTAATAATAACATCTCAGGGTTATGACTTAAGGTATGTTCATCAACCTTCACGGCTTTATCAGACCCTCAGTTAGCAGCACATTGGAGCTGTATAAACAATAGTTTAGAGGCCAGTTGTAGAGTGATTATAACCTCTCAGGGTTATGACTTAAGGTATGTTCATCAACCTTCATGGCTTTATAAGACCCTCAGTTAGTAGCACACTGGACCTGTATAAACAATAGTTTAGAGGCCAGTTGTAGAGTAATAATAACATCTCAGGGTTATGACTTAAGGTATGTTCATCAACCTTCATGGCTTTATCAGACCCTCAGTTAGCAGCACATTGGAGCTGTATAAATAATAGTTTAGAGGCCAGTTGTAGAGTAATTATAACATCTCAGGGGTATGTCAGACTTAAGGTATATTCATCAACCTTCACGGCTTTATCAGACCCTCAGTTAGCAGCACACTGGACCTGTATAAACAATAGTTTAGAGGCCAGTTGTAGAGTAATTATAACATCTCAGGGTTATGACTTAAGGTATGTTCATCAACCTTCATGGCTTTATCAGACCCTCAGTTAGCAGCACACTGGACCTGTATAAACAATAGTTTAGAGGCCAGTTGTAGAGTAATAATAACCTCTCAGGGTTATGACTTAAGGTATGTTCATCAACCTTCACGGCTTTATCAGACCCTCAGTTAGCAGCACACTGGACCTGTATAAACAATAGTTTAGAGGCCAGTTGTAGAGTAATTATAACATCTCAGGGTTATGACTTAAGGTATGTTCATCAACCTTCATGGCTTTATCAGACCCTCAGTTAGCAGCACACTGGACCTGTATAAACAATAGTTTAGAGGCCAGTTGTAGAGTAATAATAACCTCTCAGGGTTATGACTTAAGGTATGTTCATCAACCTTCATGGCTTTATCAGACCCTCAGTTAGCAGCACACTGGACCTGTATAAACAATAGTTTAGAGGCCAGTTGTAGAGTAATTATAACATCTCAGGGTTATGACTTAAGGTATGTTCATCAACCTTCATGGCTTTATAAGACCCTCAGTTAGCAGCACATTGGAGCTGTATAAACAATAGTTTAGAGGCCAGTTGTAGAGTAATTATAACCTCTCAGGGTTATGACTTAAGGTATGTTCATCAACCTTAATGGATTGGAAATTTCTTTTGACCCACATCCCACAGGTAACATCCAAAACATCCAAGTTTGCTAGTCCACCAGTTAGTGGTCTCAATTTTGTTATCTTATAGACATGGGACTGGTGGAAATTTTTACACTTAAAAAATTATAGCTTCTTACAACAATGAAAAGATTTTTTACCTCTACATATCATTTGAGACGTCTTTGTCTAAACTTAAATAAAGCATACAAAAATTATAGCGGCGGTTTTATTTTAGCACTGACACTCTTAATGCCAATTCCACTAAAATAAAACTGCCGTAAAAAATCACAGTTTACAGTATAAGTTAATTCAGTGATAGAAAAGAGATTTACAAATGAAATATTGCCTGAATATAATAATTGTCTATATGCTAGAATTTCCAATAAATATATGTTGTTAACCACCATACTAAAATTGATACTGTATTTCAGTTTGTTGAACAAATCTCCTCGGATAGCTGATACATGTATAATGCTGATGCAACTTTAAAACGAAAAGTTACTCACTCTTTGACTTTATTCATGTAACTGACAATTTGTTTTACAATTTCAGGGCCTGGCATAGTTTTGTACTACAGATTGGGGTAGATACCATCAAAGTGATAACAAGAGAAGGAAAAGTATTTATTTTATCTTATGAACAACAAGAACTACAAGATTTCATCATGTGGCAGGTACTGTATAAATTCCAAGTCATTACTTTATCCCACCTGGTTTATATAAATAATATGGATAATCAAATCTTAACTCAAATTACCCAGAGACCTCAAAAACCTCTGATAACTCAAATATCCCTACTCTCATTTGGGTGTGATCATAAGAACTACCAACAAAACTAAAATTTGTTCTAATGGGATGAACATAGTGAATTTTGTATAATACTGTAGTCGGAAAATAAAGTACCAAGATTGCTACTGGGACCTATTTGTCATATATCTCTTAAAAGACTGTTCAAGTTAAATTTGAAATTTTGAGATTTTTCTAAATTTATTCTTCAGATTTCTCAGCACCAGATAAGTGTATCACAGAACTTGGCACGTCTGATGGGCTTTAACATACTGAGTACCAGCACAGCAGTAGGCGTGGGTGAACTGGAGAGTTCTGGTACAGCATCATCTATTGTACTGTCATCACCCAATCACGACAGGTATGCATACCAGTATATGATTATACTGGGTATATTATTAATGTATGTAGCATGTCAAGAGAAACCTCTTAAAAGGAGGTTTTATATATGGCATTTTAACCCTTTGATTGATTGATTGATTGATTGAATGGGGTATTACAACTCAGTCAAGAACATTTCACTTATATCAAGACATCACTTACTATTTAACTATTGATGAAGTGGAAGACGTTTTTATCTTTGCACTAAGATAGTGCTAAGAGGCAATATGGAAGGTGCCAACACAGGGCATCTGTTTTTGAGGGTTCTTTCAAAAGATTCTATGACTTTTATTTCTAGATAATTAGTCTGATAATTTCTAAAAAAAAAAAAAAAAAAAAAGTATTCAAAACATATTAACATTTAACTTGATTTACATCAAAATCACAATGTGTAGTAACTTTTGGATGACAGTGTTAATTGGATAGGAATATGTAATACTAGTACTTATTTACTGATTTTAATGTCTATTTTAGGATAGTAGCTATCAAGAGTGGACCTAGTTCAGGTGTAAGGGTTTACCTGCAGTCATCACATACAAATGGTAGCAAAATAAGATCTATATTAAAAGATTCAAAATGGCAGCATGTTGGTGGAGAATTCCAAGAAGTAGACATTTCAAAATTTGATGGTAGAACTTTGGCTTCAAAACTTGAAATTTTAATGGCTGTATTAGTCAAGAGTAATAGATAAAACATGTGAAATAAATGGAAATGGAAGTGTTTTTGTCTAGAGGATCCATGATACAGCATTATAGTTGAATCTATGAACTTCATTATTCAACTGTGTGAACTGGAAGAAGATGGTACAAAAATGGAGGAACTGATTGTCCAAAATTTTCAGTGTTGACCTTAAAGATCTGACAGTTGGTAAAAAATTGATGTGACTGTCAAACCAAGTCAACTCATTTGAAATACACAATTTCATATTATTGCACATTTGGCAACATCTCAGTTGGAAGAAAAAGACATTTTCAAAAGTTGGAAAAAGGAAGAATGGAGAAAATGGTTCAACATGTTCTTTGGTGGCCTTAAAGATCTGACGGTTGATACATAATTGATGTGACTGTCACGTTTGGTCTTTACATTATTGCATACTGTCAACTGTCAACAAAATGGACAAACAAAACATGGCACCATGGAGAGTGAATTGGAACACCATCCATCCTTATACTGCAGTCTTTATTGTTTCACTGGAAGTAAAACTTTGGTCTGTTACAATAACATGCATACTCATTGTCATACATTATCAAACTTTTGTATGAAAAGTCTATCTTAACAGCTTAAAAACTAGTTGAAACAACAGATAGATCTACAAGTGCTAATTCTTTTACATTATTCCATAAACTAATGAAATGAATGACACAAATTGTTGTAGATTCATATCAGAATGGTGTCTTTGAGTGAGAGCAATATCACGGAGATTGGTTGTGCCATAAAACTATACAGAGTGTTTGACTCGTGTTTAGTCTCTATTTCTAACAAAATTGTTTACATCGAGTAACAATCACTCACTGATACACATTACAGATAATCTGCTTCATTATTCATTCATTTGATGTGTACATTATTATTCATATCATGCATAATTTATGTAATAAAAATTTCAATATATATCTGATAATGCATTCTTCAAACTAAGTTTGTGTCACCGGCTTGTAGAGCAATTGTAGAACATATGGGTCATTATCTGATTTTTGTAATGCTTCTGCAGCATTTTTCCTGCTATAAACAATCATCTCAATACAACCAGTGTATATCCAAAGCACAGTCCCAAAAGCAAAGTAAAATCTTTGAAAACTGGTATTAAAATACACAAATGCCAACCAGAAAAGTGAGACCAGTGCTACAGAATGGTGAGCACATCCTGTCTACCTAGCTACACGTGTGGGATATTATGGGACTTCGAATATACCCCGAGTAATTATGGAAACAGAGACATCATACTTATCAATAATATTGTGATGACCCTGATAAACCTAGCCTCACAATATCATTAATTTATTGCTTTGTTGCATGGAGTTCCCGTACTGGGAGCAAACTCAATCATAGCATAATAACTATGAAACAAATACACCATAAGCAGGTATATAGTGCATAGAAAAAGTTACCAATAAAAAAATTGAAGTCATTACCTTTGTCATATACCCTTAAATGTTGCCTTTCACGAGTGTCATAATTGAGACATAAATATGATGAACTTAATGAATCAATCATATTTTTTATTTCAAGCTCACTAGGATTGATAACATTCAAATATGTAAGCTCCTAATTTAGGATTATTCAGAGGTAGAAGGTCATCAATATTTCTTTGTGATGTTGAATGATTTGACTATAGTTTCTTTCCAGATTTAACAAGGTAATGCATAAATTCTACTTCATACAAATAGAAACAAATAGGCGAGAGTTTGTGTACATTGGTATACATTTACCAATTGTTTGTTGGTAAATTATATTACCACATGTAATCAAAAACAAACTTACTAATATGTTGCATATAATGTATTTTTATACATTTTTCGAGCTAAAGTATTAGAAGCAAGACGTTAAGTAATTTAGAATCCACACTTGGTTGATGCCAGATGTAAAATAGACTGTATAAGACTGAAGACCATCTTTGACGACTGCCAAAATTTGTGTTAAAACTACTGATATACTGATAATGATTTCATAGTACATTTAGAGAAACCTGCTATATATCTATCTTTTATTGTATGGATGTTGGTGAAGTTTAGGGATCCAATACAAGTAAGAAAGGTACAGTGTCAAGTTCTTTCAGATTGATTCTGAAAGACTTGCGAAACACCCTATGGTTGGGAAGAACGTCATCTGGTTTAATTCGTTCTAGTATATGTATGATTCATCGATAATATACTATCCAAACCAAGCTCCGAAATAAAACGTTCAAAGTAGAATCTCTTACAAACAAGAGTAATACTTGTTGTGTACAAGTATGTCTGGGGATTGCCAAAATTACGAGGCACTTTGATTCTGAAGACTGTTTTAAACTCTTTAAATTATGTGATCCTTGTTTTTCTAAAAAAAAATCTAAGAACCTTTATCCAGTCCGATAAGGTACCGAGTGTCAATTCTTCTAATTTAGCTCAACCTAGCTTACTTTTTTACAGCACCCATAATTATTCTGAAATACAGCCCCAATGTACCATTTAATACGCTATGGTAGAACTTGTTCCCAGTAAGGAACTTTATACAACGAAGCAAGCTGATTACAAATAAATTGTTGACGCAGGGATATTGCATGTCTATTCTACATTAGGCATGTGTATAAACCAAATATGAATTCTAAAAATTCTTAAGAATAACTTAAACATCTTGCATCTAATACTTTATCCCATGTAAATACATGTTGTATAAAAACTTTTGATGTTTCTACACTTTACACGACTATCTCTCATTTAAAATTAAAAGAACGTCTTAAATTACTTGTCATTCGTTTACAAAAAGCCAAGATACAAATATTTAGTGCTGACTATGGATTCTGGTTATTTTGTCAAGCACCATACGGATTCTAGAAACAAACATATATTTAAGTTACGCGCAACAAAATGTTAAACGTTTGTAATAGACAACATATCTGCGTTTGGTGATATAATTTTACAACAAACAATCGATATACCAATAGGAATAAATTGAGCACCATTGATTTCTGATTATTTTCTTTATTCCTTTGAAACAGAACTTTGTTAAATCTCGAGAGAAGACTGTCGCCAAATCAGTCAACTTCACATACACCACATGCAGATATATGGATGACGTTCTATCTAAATAATCATAAACTTGGGAGATTCTGTGAAATCCATCTATCCCAGGAAGATTGTTAATTCTTCAATTTCTAGTTTATATTAAGAATTGCCCTGAATATATTTGACGTCCTATAGTTCCATTTTTCTTTCACACAATTTTGATTACACGCGTGGGGAGTGTAGCTAGCTAAACAGGAGGTGCTTACCTTCCGGAGCACCCGGTCTCACTTCCCTGGTGGAAGCTCAAGTGTCTAACCTAACTTGTCAGTTCCAAAGTTTTTACTTTGCTTTTGGATTGCGATTCGGACATGGATTAGTATGTTTGCTTTTAATCATATTAAGACATATACCTTAATTATGACCCTAACGAAAGACTACATTTAAAACTGTAGGACAAACGTGATGACTTTGTCAACTTTCTTTATCTTTGCACTAATATACTGGCTTATCTTGCTTATAGTGTAGCTGGATAAACATAAGGTGCTTGTCCTAACAGAGCACCCTGTCTCACTTTCCTGGTGGAAGTTTAACATAATTTGCGAGATTCAAAGTTTATACTTTGTCTGGGATTGTGGTTTGGACGTGGATTGGTATGTTTGTTTTTGGTTTTGATTACACTCGTGGCGGATGTTCTTAGCTAAACAGGAGGTGCTTTCGGAGCACCCGGCATCACTCTGGTGGAGGAAGTGAAATTATTTAACCTTATTTGCCAGCTCCAAGTTTTTACTTTGCCTTGGGATTATGATGTGATTTGGACATGAATTGGTATGTTTGTTTTTTATCAATAAATCAACAAACAAATATGAAATTATCTAATCAAAAGGACAATTAAAAAAGATTTTTCGGTAACTATCACGTTTTATGGTATATTTTTGTAAACCGTCGTTGTTGCTTGTATGGGTGCACATCTATTGCAACAGTACCAGCAAGTCAAAGATCACGACCTTAATATGTTAAAAGAAAGTATGTTTGAATGGGATTTGTAAACGCATTAATTTGACACTGACAAAATTTAAAAAAACAATAAAACAAGTGTTTTTTATTAAAATAAATTTCTGATATGCATATACATAGTATATGTACACTATTCATACAAAAGTTAACAACAAAACTGCTAAAATGGAATGTTTTTCTACATACAGATACAAACAATGCTGAATATCACACCCGGATCCAGCAACAAAATATCACATGTACAAATGGAACAAGCAATATATTAATATCAAATATTATAATTTAAGTATCAAAAATGGTTTCTGTACATAACAATACATAAAAAATAAATAATAAAAAAATAGAATAGAATTAAGTTAAGTAAAGCTGCCATATTTTAAATACACACGCCTCTTTGATTTTATTCCAAAATATTAGAGCTACAGTTTCGACAAAAACTTCTAAATTAAAAAAAAACTACGGATACCAAACAGTTTATCATTGTAGACAAGAATTTAAAAAGTGATATAAATTCATTTTAACATGAAACGCCTACTTCTGTAACACAGAACAAAAACAGAAAAAAGAGGAAGAAATATAGAAAAATCTATCTTAAAATATAACAGAAACTATTTCCTGTTTTCGAGTAGATCAATCAATTGAAACATTAACGTTCCTTTTCATATCACATATCCTGTTTGTATAGCTGAAAACAGACAACCAACTGTTCTTTCTTCCAAATATAGCCTCACGTTGCCTCAACGACAAAAAGGTGAATTTCAACTATGACACTGAAAGCCAAACGTTTCATGTTTATTGTTTGACCACATTTATTGACTTGTTTGTACATGCAACCATTTTCGTAAATCAACAATGCGCTTTTTAAAAGCTGGTAAAATATACAAGGAAGTTTTTTGTTTTAAACACCCAAAGTCTATGATTTACCAATTTGATTGATGAGTTTAATTTCCTTGTAACTAGCTAGAAAAGGGTGCTTGTCCTTTCGGAGCACCCGGTCTCATTTCTTCCCTGGTGAAAGTTTACATGTTAATCTTAATTGCCAATTTTCAAATTATGTTTTTGATTGTGATTTGGATATAGACAGATTTCGTGCGTTTGATTTAACCTTTGGGAATATGTTCGTTAGTTAATTAAACTACATTAAAAAACTTATATTTTCTTTGACTTGATTTACTTTTGAATAATGATATATTTGTAAAAAAAGCTGTAAGATTATTTTCAAGTACAACAACTGAAGACCTCATTTTGACGGAAAATTGGGGTTTCGGCGATAACATTTAAATCATTGATATCCAAGAATTATTAACAATTACAAAGATACAGTTTTACAATCTCAATTGTGAATGGTCAATTATGACGCTGCTGTAAAAATATTGCTCCTAAGATCCCCACAACTATTAATAGTATCATTGATACTGGTTTGTCGTCAAAGCTTATTTGATCTGAACCAATGTTTGTTGACATAACTACATTTAATTCCAGTTCAATGGGATAATGATCACTAACTTTCAAAGCCTGCAATATACAAACAGAAATATACATGATCTATATTTAAAACATTTGTTGAACATTAAGTACAAGAAATTAAGAATTGCTTTCCATTTTTATACTATTCATTCAAATAGTATAGACCTGTCGACAGTTTGACAATAATTTAATGAAAAAGTTGGGATTAGGAGCTCATCTCGTCCCCTCTTTAGCAATATCTCGAGAACAGCTATACACAATGCTTGCTACTAGAAAGCCGAGTTCTGTTAGCTCACTTTTGACAGGTATGTGCCTTACCTCACAAAAAAGTAAAACACCCGATATTCTTATCAAAAACAAACATACTAATCCATGTCCGAATCACAATCCAGAAGCAAAGTAAAAACTTTGGAACTGACAAGTTAGGTTAGACACGTGAACTTCCACCAGGGAAGTGAGGCCGGGTGCTCCGGAAGGGTAAGCACCTCCTGTTTAGCTAGCTACACCCGCCACGTGTGTAATCAAAATTGTGTGAAAGGAACATGGGACTATGAGACATCAAATATATCCAGGGCAATCCTGGACACAGAGACATCAAACTTATCAACAATACTGTGATGACGGCCATAAAACTTTTTGAGGGCCTTGATAAGCCTAGGCTTGCAATATCCCCGAGTAAACAATTTATTTGCAAGCAGCCTACGTCGTTGTACAAAGTCCCCGTAGTTGGAACAAACTCTACCATAGCGTATTAATTGGGAAACAAATACACCATAAGCAGGAGAAGCAGGTTTATTGCTGCATAAAAAAGGAAAGTTGACAATAGAAAAATTGAAGTCATCACGTTTGTCATAAAGTTTCAAATGTTTCTTGTGCGTCATAATTTAGGTATAAGTCTAAATATGAAGCAGAACTTGAGGAATCAGTCGTGCCTTTTATTTCAATCTCACTTGGATAGATGACATGTACACAGTCTCCAAATTTAGGATTGTTAAGAGACAGAACGTCATCTATATATCTGTATGTTGAGTTGAATGATTTGGCGACAGTCTTCTCTCCAGATTTAACAAGGTTCTGCTTAAATTCTGCTTCATAAGAATAAATCAAAAACAAACATACTAATCCATGTCCGAATCACAATCCAGAAGCAAAGTAAAAACTTTGGAACTGACAAGTTAGGTTAGACACGTGAACTTCCACCATGGGAGTGAGGCCGGGTGCTCCGGAAGGGTAAGCGCCTCCTGTTTAGCTAGCTACACCCGCCACGTGTGTAATCAAAATTGTGTGAAAGGAACATGGAACTATGAGACGTCAAATATATCCAGGGCAATTCTGGACACAGAGACATCAAACTTATCAACAATACTGTGATGACGGCCATAAAACTTTTTGAGGGCCTTGATAAGCCTGGGCTTGCAATATCCCTGAGTCAACAATTTATTTGCAAGCAGCCTACTTCGTTGTACAAAGTCCCCGTAGTTGGAACAAGCTCTACCATAGCGTATTAATTGGGAAACAAATACACCATAAGCAGGAGAAGCAGGTATATTGCTGCATAAAAAAGGAAAGTTGACAATAGAAAAATTGAAGTCATCACGTTTGTCATAAAGTTTCAAATGTAGCCTTTTCTGTGCGTCATAATTCAGGTATAAGTCTAAATATGAAGCAGAACTTGAGGAATCAGTCGTGTCTTTTATTTCAAGCTCACTATGATAGATGACATTTACATAGTCTCCAAATTTAGGATTGTTAAGAGACAGAACGTCATCTATATATCTGTATGTTGAGTTGAATGATTTGGCGACAGTTTTCTCTCCAGATTTAACAAGGTTCTGCATAAATTCTGCTTCGTAAGAATAAAGAAACAAATCAGCAAGCAATGGTGCACAGTTTGTACCCATTGGTTTACCGATTGTTTGCTGAAAAACTATATTACCAAACACAACAAATATGTTATCTATCAAAAACTCCAACATTTTGTTGATGGTATCTTCAGTATATTTTTGTTTGGAATCCGTATGGTGCTGACAAAATAACCAGAATCCCTGTTCAGCACCAGATATTTGTATCTTGGCTTACCGTTTTTGTAAAACAAAGACACGAGAATAAATTCTTTAAGGCGTTCTTTCAATTTAGAATGAGGGATAGTGGTGTATAATGTAGAAAAATCAAATGCTTTTATACTTTTTACATGAGATAAAGTATTAGAAGCAAGATGTTCAAGTAATTCTTTAGAATTTTTGAGAATCCACATTTGGTTGATTCCAGATGTAGAATATCCTTTTTCTGAATAAGACTGAAGATCATCTTTGACGATTGTCAAAATTTGTGTTAGAGTTACCGATAATGAATTAGTAGTACATTTAGATAAGCCTGCTATATATCTTTCCTTGTATGGGTTTTTATGGAGTTTAGAAATCCAATACAAGTAAGGAAGATCAAGATCTTCCTCTTTAAGATTGATACAGAAAGACTCAAGAACTCCCCTATGGTTGGAAAGAACTTCATCTTTGGTAAAATTAGTTCTAGTATATGCAGGTTTATTTGATATACTATCTTAACCAAGCTCCTTAATAAGACATTCGAGGTAGAATCTCTTACAAACGAGAATAATGTTGTTGGAAGCCTTATCAGCTTGGACAACAACATATTTGTTGTGTATGTCTGTTAGAATTGCCTTGATTTCTGGATCATTGAGTACTGAAGACGGTTTAGTACTCATAGACCCTTTAAGTTTGGCAATCCTAGTTTTAACGAAAGATCTCACAACCTTTATCCAGTCGGATAAGGTATCAAGCTCAACATCTTCTAATTTAGCCCAACATCTGACGTACACTTCAACAGAATCCATGACAAGTATGAAATTCTGTCCCCAATTAAAAGGCCGAGCTTCTCTATATTTAGGACCTTTTGAAAGTAAAGATCTTAATTTAGTGTTCTCGATTATATTAAGATCACCAGTTATCACATGTCCAGCTGGTCCATACATATATGGAGAAGACTAGCAAGAGCAGGTAGGTGGAGTAAAATATGAAAGTTCAAACACTGCAATGTTTGTTTATAATTAAATATTTTGGATGCAAACCGTTTATTGTAGGAGTAGGTAACTAGAGGTGGCGAATAATTTTGAAATAAGCAGAAACTTTAGATTGTACTTGCTTATTTTGAAGAATATTGGAAATGTGTATAGCATCTATGCCTTTGTTAGCATAGTGTAACTTAAGATATTGGCGTTGACCATCGTTCTCAATATCGTTTCCCGAGCAGGTTTAAATAATCTGTTAAAAGCAATATCCATGATGATAGCAGTAAGCTTATATTCTGGTGTATTAGAATCTGTAGTAGTTCCACCAGGGAAGTGAGGCTGTGTGTTAAACAGGAGGTGCTTACCCTTCCGGAGCACCCAGCCTCACTTCCCTGGTGGAAGTTCAAGTGTCTAACCTAACTCTTCAGTTTCTAAGTTTTTACTTTGCTTCTGGATTTTGAATCGGACATGGATAAGTATGTTTGTTTTTCATCTTTTTACTAAACTGTACAATTACTAAAGTACTTTGTCACCAGTTGACAGTTAAACAGGAGGGTTTATCCTTCCAGAGCACCAGGCGTCACTTCCCTGGTAGAAGTTCACGTGTTTAACCTTATTTGCCAGGTTTCAAAGTTTTTACTTTGTTCTGTGGATTGTGATTAGGACATGGACCAGTATATGTTTCTTTGATTCATTTGAACCCATTAACATGGATATAATCAAAAGCAAACATACTTATCCATGTCCGAATCACAATTTAGAAGCAAAGTAAAAACTTTGGAACTAAAAAGTCAGGTTAGACACGTGAGCTTCCACCAGGGAAGTGAGGCCGGGTGCACCTCGGGTAAGCACCTCCTGTTTAGCTAGCTTCACCCCACGTGTGTAATCGAAATTGAGGTAAAGGAACGTGGAACTATGTTACCTCATATACCCAGGCAACAATACTGTGATGACGGTCATAAAACTTTTTGAGGGCCTTGATACGCCTAATCTTGCAATACACCTGGGTCAACAACTCATGTTTAGCAGCTTGCTCCGTTGTAAAAAGTTCCCGTGGTGGAAACAACCATATAACCATAGCTCTATCATATAACCAAGCACTTTTTGTTCAACTTAATACTATGTACTTTTACTACTATTACGTGTAGTACACTTTTTTCATTTATAGCCAATACTTACTTCTGTCTCGTTAAGATTGTAACTTGTACTCTTTAAAAACGGAATACTCTGACACTCTTTCTTATAACTGCTTCAAAAAATTTAGTACCGGTTAAAATAAATCTGAAATAATTAAAACAATATGCTGAAATATTTGTTAACAGCATAACATTACTTTAAAGCAGTAATTTTATTTTAATTCATCTGGCTAAACAGATTTTTAATGTTACTTATAAAGTTCTTCAGTAAATATTCCCCTTGTTGAAAATTTTTGTTTGGTTTGATCCAAACCCTAGAAGCTACAAATGAAATCGGGTACATATTAACCTCAACATATTATGATTTTATAAAAGAACGAGTTCTGAAAATGATCTTGGCAGAAAGTGCCGAATAAAATATCTAAATAAACCCTTATCATCTCTTGTTATAATGAATTTTTCATAACGGCAAAATGGTTTTCGCCACACGTGACAAGAAAATTTTATCAGATTGAAATAAATCTGGTACCAAATAACAATAGTGTCGTAGATGGAAAAGTTTACAATGAAAAACTTTCCCAATACCGTATTAATTCTTTTGTTCCTACATGGATCAGTGTGTTTGTTTTTTTATTTATAGTTTGTAATTTCTCTATAAATACATATATTGTTGCATATTGTAACAGCCACAGCTAAATTAATCAAGCTTTTTGTTATATGCTTCAATATATGTTTCCACAGGTTTTATTCACGGGGCGTGCATAAAGTTGAAATAATACTAGTTACAACCTTTGTGATAATTTATAATGAACGTAGCACCAATATTTTATGAAGATCATCATTACCTATCATATGCACAGTCTGTCGAATCTTTAACTGTTGTATCTACTTCATCTCCTATCAACCAATGGTAGGCTGGATTATTACGTACTGGTATTTTGGACCAGGCCTTCTTTGGTACATAGGAACAGCCAGCATTCAAATCGCCAAGGACCATTACATTTTCTGTTTTGAATTTCGACTTGGCATCATTGAATACGTCTCCTAATTTGGTTATTTCTTCTACTGCCTGTTCGGGTTTTACATGTATGGCTCCAAGAGCAAATGTCTTTACAACTAATAAAACAAGAACACCAGGGGTCTTATCAGTCACCCAAGGACATATCTGATACTAAAATATCTTGCAATTTCTCATAATATAATTTTCATAAATTAAAAACATCTCTAAAGTTTCCTTCTACGGAGCCCTGCAACTTTTGTGCAAATTGAGTACTTATTTATCTTTTGTATGCTTATTGGAGAAGATTTTCAATAATGCACGAACCTTTTTTCATTCCCCATTTGCGGTTAAAATGCAAAATGTGTGCAAATTGAGAAGCATTCTAGGTTTATTGTATGGTCATGGGAAATGAATCTGAAATAATTTATAGGGGCATATCTACAGATTCGCCATTCAGTCAAACAACCTCTATTTGTGTATCTTAAAGAGCACCCGGTCTCACTTCACGTATTAAACTTAGTTTGCCAATTTCAATGTTTTAATTTGCTCTGGGATTGTGATTTTGGATTTGAATTGGTATGTTTGTTTTTGATCGATACTACTTGTTCTTAAGTTAGTACATCTAGAACTTATGTGCAGTTATTGTATATACACCAGGGATGGTTTCAATTGACAGGTCCCTCGTTTAGGGCAAGAGTGACATAAACAACAAATATTGAATCATAGCAATAAACAGGTTATGTCAATGCAAAGCAAGGCAAATACTAAAAATAAATTGCTTGTTAAAATACTCTTTCCCTTTTGGAAAATATCTATATCCTAAAATGTACATATATTTTGTCTGAATACTAGAACAACACAAAAAATGTATATTTTATATTTCATTTTGCTGTGTTATTAATCGTCCTTGTCATTAACTAAGTCATAAACTATCTTACCAGCTGGTTTAACGTGGAACTTTACAAGGAAAGGCTCCCTTTCAAAGACATCATTTCCCAATGCTTCATCGCCGTCATCGTACATATAGGAAGATACAATCTCTATCCCATCAGCTGATCTAGAAAATGTATGTAACATTAATATGTGATAAAAGAATCAGTTACTCCAACAACATTGAACGTTGACGACGACAGATATTTTTGAGGATGTGCTGTCTGTAACATTGAATGGCACATATCATAAAACATTACCACAGTCCATTGCATTGTAGGAGTACCTTTGTACTTGATATTAGATTGGAAGAGAGGAACCGGCAAGACCAAAAGAGACAATAAAAAGAACTTCAACGTGGAAAGAAACAGGGACAATGCCTTAATACAGGACAATAAAGAGACACGTGACAGTCGTATATAAGTAATAAACCAGCCAGTAAACCTATTGTAAGAATTAAAATAAAAAGAGCCACACTTAGATAGCGCATCGGACTTCATAATAGGTCTCGCCACTTTCTCCAACCAATTCAAAGACAATAATGTTACATCTTAGCTGAGTTTGTAAGCTTTGGCTATTTATCGTATTGTCCATACTAAATGCTGATTATGTCCCACGCCATTACAAATAAACGATGCCTGTCGAAGATTGCACATTTCATAATCGGTGCTCTAAGTACATGTACAATGTATATATTTTTCCTTGTGCCTTGTTCCTTGTGTAACTAGAGAGTAATCATGGTGGTTGTCCTGAGGGGCTATTGCAGCGTGTGTTTTGTTCACTTGCAATTTTTTATATTACATGATGAAGGTTTGCGTTTGCAAATATAGAATATATTTTTTAAATATAAATAAAAATATGCATACCTGTTTCTGTAGAAGAGGGCATATTGTTCCTTTGAACTCGTACGTCCAACTCTATCACTGATAACCATACCATAAGAATATGTTTTTGAATCCCTGGCGAATTAAAAACAAAAATACGTTAAACGTGTTTTGCATGTCTTCGTTTGTTGACTTATTTAGTGACTGGTCATTTTTCAGTTATATTAACATTGTTTGGTCATACTTTTAGATCTTCTTGTATAATTTCATCATTTAATAATAAGAGGCAGGCATAGTTAATCCTATGGTTATAGGATTAACGTTATGAACTCCGTAACAGATTCGAAAATGAATGGAAAAATGAGCCATTAAGTAAATACATGAAATGTTGGAGAATTTCAAATTTTCTGAACGTATTAAATATTCTCTTTTCCATTTATTGTTTATATCATTTCTGATATTTAAGTATCGGTATGTATATTTATATAGCCTGGGTTTATCTCGACTTTAGTTCTATATATCCGTGTATTTACAATGTAGATTAGTATATAAATGTGAGTGGAATAACTCAAACAAAATCCTATTGACATAGGGTCATTTATTATTCATGACATATAAAGCACCTATAAGAAAATAAGAAAAGGATGTGGTTTTTGAATTAATAATTTTCAAACTTTTAACAACATAAATTAATCATCTGATAATACATTTGTATGTACAATTCATTGAAAAGCTCGGTTAATTAGAAGTAGGCAATGGTTGATATATGACAGATAAGTTTTAGGTGTGTCACCATACTTTCTCTATAACGACCTTTAAATAAGTTCCTAAAGTGACTTTTATCTCATAATAATGTATATATAATACATGTTTATAAATGTATGAACCTGTTAACTTTGTCCAATAATTGTTGTATAGCTGTGCCTTTAGAATCTCGTATTTCTTGGATAAGAATAATGTCATAACGTCTTATTATCTACAATATAGAGAAGAGTGCCTAATGTATCAGAGCTAAATTAGTTAACTTAGTAAATCAAACGCAAATATTCTGGTCCGTGTAAGGGTATGGAAGGAATGCTCTAACGGAATGTTTGTGAATTTTCATAATTTTTCGAGTCAAAGTCACTTGTACTCCGTAACTCTCAACTACTGTTTACTGATGTACTAGTTTTGGCCTGTAGCCTTGCTAGGTTTTCAATAAAAAATCACGGTTATTTTGATATTAAGTTATGAAACAAGATTCTTGTTACTTGCGGTAATTGTAATTTTGAACATTGGTCTACAGGTCTTACAAACAAACAATGTTAACCGCGTTCATTAGTAAAATACTTATTGTTCTAAAAAGACTTTGTTTAAAAAAAGTTGTACCTAAGAGATTCCTTGTTTCAACGTTTTAACGTATAGAAAACTTAGTTAAATGTGTACGTATATATATCTCCGTAACAGTAAAATGATGATAAAATGTAAAATAAAGATGTATGTTGGTATATAAGTACAGTAACCAGCCTAACTAATAAAGTTTTGAATATATAAATCATCAGAGTAAATAAATTACTTGTAAAACGTACCTTTGACAGTGTGTTCATTACATCTGGTTTGCCAGCTTTCGATTGTCCGAAAACTCTGACATTAAATGCTCCAATACGTAAAGAGGAAATTGGTGACAGTAAGAATGACAAGTAAAGTGCTAGAATATAACACACGTTCAATGTCCGCCTAATATCCATTACTAAACTGTGTCTTGTAGAGACTGATAATTTTCCGGTATTGTCAACTGATGGTTTTTCTATTTAATCCTGATTTCTTGGAAATAGAAGAAAAAACAATCAAGATTTTTTTAAAATACGTCACGTGTTTTTAGGAACTAGACTAGAAAACTCGTCATGTGTTTTAATGGTTATGAAAGTTGTATGTCCTGGTACAAAGTATATTCTCCTTGAAACTGCATTATTTATTCGATTCTGTCAATTGATGAGGAAATTATTGTTAACAGACAGGAAATAAACTTGAATTTGTCCTCAAAAATATTGAATCCTCGACACTATGAAATGTCATTCATGTATAGGAGAGAGAGAGAGAGAGAGAGAGAGAGAGAGAGAGCGTTTGAATTGTGCTTTACATCCCAATGAATTTTCACTTGTATCTAGTCAGTGGTCAGTTCGTGTGTGTGTGTGTGTGTGTGTGTGTGTGTGTGTGTGTGTGTGAGAGAGAGAGAGAGCTAATGATCTAATTCATATAAACAGTCTATAAATAAAAAGTAGATTTGTTGTATTTTCAGCTTCGATACATGTATAATGATATACATAATGCAATAGTATATGTTACATACCTACCAATAAGGATCCTTATGTTATTTCATCTGTGCTGGTTTTCGAATAATGTACAAGCGGAAATATCTGCGAAATCATCTTTTAAAATCCTGTCATATTTATGTCAGATCAGATTGACCACTCGGATATACATTATAATGACTCATGATATTAGTCTAATTAGAACGTGTTAGTGCTACGTATCCTTTAAAACTTTATGATGACGTATCCACTACATAAGCTGGATTATCTCTAACATTGAAAAGAAACTAAAACAAAGCTATGTCACATATAAATTTAACGTTAAAAGAAACCGAAGAGACTCGTTTGAAAAAAAATCACATATATTGAAAACGAAAGTAGGTCAGTCAGTTTACACGGGGATACTTCATTTTTTGCTATAGATCTACATATTATTGGGTAATATTCTTTTTTCCAAAAGTTAATAAATAAAATAGCTAGATTAACAATTAAAGTTTAAATTCTGAAAGCTTGAATTAAGGGTTATATATGGACAAAAAATGTGGTGTTAGACATAATGTTTTTCCAATTACACCGGTTCTACTTGCCCCCTTACCAGATGTTCTAATTCCAGTCCAATCTAATTCTATTGAGTATCGACTTTATCATAGAACAAACTTTGACTGAAAAGTGAGAATAATGTATATTTCTTAATCAAAAGTGATTAAAGATAAATTTGCATTGAATTTGTCAGGACATAGAAAACCATATTAATGCACCACGTTTTTATGGAACTATTAATAGTATTTCTATTGTTTATGAAACCATTTATTCTAGATGGATTAAAAATAACATTGCATTGTCGTCCACTGCCCTATTTATAAATATCCGACTCTCCTAAAATCGTGAGAAAAGTAATTATTAAATGGAGCACTGTGTTTTAGAATTAACTTTTCCATTCACGATGTTTAAAAAAGAGTGCTCATTAAGCGAACAAGAGCCGTATTTCATTGCTTAACAATGAACCAGCAACCTGAACATTATTCCGCGTACAAGTCTATGAATATTCTAAGATAGGCCATTACAAGGTACGCTGTTACTGTGACTTTTATACAAAAGACAAACAGACCTGACAAAAACAAGTACAAAGGGCAACAAAACGGGTCCGTGAACTACCCGAACTTCTTTATACTATCAGATGAAAGAAACTGGGGCTACAAACACAAGAATACAGGCAAATGTCCAAAATAGTAAATGAAATCGACAAAGTTACACACCCGAAAATAAACGTTCTTTCATGTGCTGATTTTGAATCTATTTAAGGAATGATTGTAATTTTTTTTTCTATCTATGGGGTCATAGACAGGGGCGTAGCTGGGGTGTTTATGATGTGGACGCCTAAAGAGGGCAGGGGGTTTGGGGGCCGCCCTGAAACGAATTTTTGGCCCTGCGAGGCGCTATTTATCAGAATTTTTCTTATAATTTTATGCTATGCTGTGGTAGTTTTTGTCGTTCTTTTGAGGACTGGTTCATTCTTAAACCTGAAGACGAGGTACAAGGGGGTCTGATGTTGTATGGCATAAGCACTACGAAAACAACACTCAATAATTGAGAAAGTTAAAATGGGAGTTCAATTAATGTAGTGTTGAGGTTAAACGGAGGAGAAGAAATATATTTGTAAACGAAACGATGTGGACGTTTTTGCGTACAAACGTACGCCTGGCTACGCCCCTGATAGACAAAATTATTTGGTGCACGCGGCATAAAACCGCGAAGCGGTTTATGCATACGCGTGCGCCAAATAATTTTGTCTATGACCCCATAGATAGAAAAAAATTACAATCATTCCTTATAATTAAATTAAAAAATAAGTTCAATATTCATAACATTCATGTAATCTTTAAATTATACACATGAAACAAAAAAGCCAGCGCATTAAAACAAAAAATGGCGGATTGATCTAAAAGCGGAACACAGCTGATTGCCAATGGCAACCGCCGGTAGCTCTGCACAATATGACGTCAGCTAATATGACGTCAAAAAATTATGTCTATGGGATCATAGATACAAAAAAATTTACAACACTGGATTGTATTAAAATTTAATTATAAAAATGATGCATTCAAAATCAGATTTAAAAGCGACTTAGAACTGAAACCACTCGCTCAAGTTCCATTCCGAGTGTTTTAAAGAACTATGCACAACCAGCAGTGCAAAAAATATAAAAGTAAAGAAAAATGCACCAATGCAAGTTTGGTGAGAAATGGTGCGAAATAATGGCGTACAAGTACAGACTTACTGTACATAATAAATATGAAATCAATAAATATATAAATAATTACGAATAAGCTACTAATATAAAATAAATATTTTGCATTATGAACTCAAAATGATAAAATGCTCAAATTGAAAACATTACAGGCTTTGGGCATATTCGTTTGTGTATTATCACGCCGGGACACGCATTTTAGTTGACCCGCCCTTTCAACTGAAAAATCTTCCTTATTTTCTGTGTTACGAAAATTTATCAAAATATCTTCGAACAATGCTTTGAAATATGTCGAGTACTTTTGGTCACATTTTTACTTTATGGAATTATAAAAACGCATGCAAAATATATATATAATATATATATATATATATATATATATATATATATATATATATATATATATCAATAAACATTTAAATCTAACTTGAATCCTTCTTTATAACTTTAACAAAAAGATATTGAAATTACCAAATATCACGAAAATACTGAAATACTAAAAAAATGATCATATAGCGACCAATTGATGGTAAAAAATAATATGGCATACAATTTGTATCGGACAGGGTGTGAACATCCGCATAAAAAATCCGAATAATACTATCGTGATAAAAAACAAACATACTTTTCTATTCCCGAATCACAATCCAGAAGCAACGTAAAAATTTTGGAACTGACAAGTCAGGTTAGACACGTGAGCTTCCACCAGGGAAGTGAGGCTGGGTGCTCCGGAAGGGTAAGCACCTCCTGTTTCGCTAGCTACACCCGTCACGTATGTAAACAAAATTGTGTGAAAGGAACATGGAACTGTGGGAAGTCAAATATATAGACAAATCCATGGTGACAAATTTAATATTGCTTGATACAGTTATAAGCGCGTGATAATACATTTCAACTTTAAAGACACCTCTATATAAGGACCACTGGGTTTTAAAGGTCAGTAAAATCAAGTTTATCCTAGTTTCTTTTTACTTTTAAAAGTATTTTTTTTAAAGTATTTAAAAGTATGTTACTCAGTATTTGAACCTGTATAGAATGACAACCTGTGTCAGTGACAACTAAAGGCCGCCTTTACTGGTTCCCTTAGGTGGCCTTTATAGACAGGTTTGACTCAGTTATCTGATTCTAAGGGAACAGAGTTTAAATTGCAAATTTTAAAAGTTGCTATTCATTTATTTATTGAAAAGCTGTCTATTTGAAACAAAATGAGGGGTTATCATGAATAAAAATCAGTTCTTCTTCTTCTTCCGTTTACTGAGTAGGCCTCCTCCTGGAGTGTATCACTTACTCAAGCATGAGATGGATGGTTAAAAACCTCTTAAGGCGCAATTTACAATTAAAATTAGGAAACAGCTGTAGATTTAGTGGAATGTAGGATGGTCTACTGGTAGCCTATCCAGTAAGACCATGAAGTCTGCTGCTGATGGAGCTGCTGCAACCTTTGATGGGAGTCTGTTCCATTGTTGTATTGTCCTGGGTTAAGAAGGAGTATCTGTAGCAGTCCTTGTTGGTACGATGCTGTCTGTATCTGTGTCCTTCTCTAGTTCGACTGTCGCTTGCTATTAGATATTTGTTTCCTGGAATGTCCACTAGGCCGTGCTTGATCTTATATAGCATCGCAAGCCTGCTCTTTGATCTTCTGAGTTGAAGTGGATCCCATTTCAGTTGTTCTATCATCTTAGAGACACTACCTCGGGTGTAGTCTGAGTAGTTGTGTATGTGGGTCCCACACGGAAGCAGCATACTCAAGCGTTGGTCTAACTACGGCTTGGTAGGCAGAGGATTTAATGGTCGGTTTACAACCTCTTAGATTCCGCTTGATGAAACCAAGCCGGGCCCGATTTGCTTTTTTATATTAGAATAAAACACTTTTCAACTGGTGTGAATTTGTTTTAAGTGGGCAATTTTTTGCAATGCCTGAAAAAGATCTTTAAAAATTAGAACATGTCAATATTTTTTTTTAATTTCAAAGCAGCCATTCTTTAGAACAAAAAGAGAACAAATGGAACATAGTCTCAGGACATGCCAGATGTAGCATTATGTAAGTTTTAAAATCTTGTAAAATTTTTTACAATTTTATGTTCAAATTGCAATACTAAAACATTTTTCCTAAATGAAACACTTTCTTTGTGAAAAAGAAACTAGAACATGTACTTTTCCCCCTTCCAATTGCACGATTCACTTTGACATTAAGGAACAGGCCGAACCCTGACGAGTGACGATCTTTGTGAACTTGTTGTAGCTTACCTAGGGAGCATTCATTTACAACCGGAAGTATCGATTTGAGTTTGTAGCGGGAATACAACTATGGCAGCTGTCTTGGAGATTCTTCTAGGTGGCAACATAACACCGCAAACCGTGGTCAGATGGATGAAGAAACCGAATCAAACGGTTAGAATCTAAAATATTTATATGTTACCCTGTCCCGCCATGCATTTCAGATGTACCGTAATTAGTGCTAAAAGTCTGTAACTCGTGTGTGGTAAAGGGGAACTTGGTGACGTTTGTCATGATCATCTTGGCTAAAACTCGTGAACTTTTATATAGTTTTAGTTAAGGAGTTTTCTCCTTTTAGTAATAAAGTGCTTGCGAGTAAATATATACTTCTGTGTTTAACCTGGTGGTCATGTCTCAAAAAGAAACGGGTTCAGTTGAAGTGGGGAGGGGGTCTGAATCAAAAATGGAATAGCCCAAATTATGCCTTTCTTTCAATGGTTCATTGAACTTTTAAACTATTGGCTTCAATGAAAAAAATTGTGAATTCAGTGGAAATTTATTTCTTTTTAAAATGGTAGGCTATTGTGCCATTGTCATCACCCAAAACTTCTGGGTTTCCTTATTTCTTGAGTCAAATGGGGTGTTTGTGATATATTGAGACACCTGATAGACAGGTTAAAGGCTGACGATGTAATGATTTGAAACTACATAGTGTGTTCGTGTGTAAGACTGGCTGAAATGACACAGTGGACAAGGCAGTTACCTTTAAAGTCAAATAAGTAGTTCATCTAAGAAAGGTTTCGATTTCGAAATGGTTATTGCCCGTACATGGCAATAACAAATGTGTTATTACTACATATTTTATTATTTTTTGTACGGTGTTCACGACAGTGAAAGCGTACTTTGCTATCGCTTTCTGCTAAGAAGATCAGGCTTCTTTTCTATGAAATAGTATGCCTGGTAAATGAACGCGAAAGAAATATATCAGTTATATCGTGAGATATGTATTCTGAGACCGGTAATGCATTTGGTTACATATGTACATATAGAATAAGTTTTCGGAATCTAGTAAAATATTGCAGTGGGATGCATCCAATAATTTGTGCAATCTGGCAAACTGATCTCGTAAATACAATAAAAAGTACTGCGGGAAGTTTGCATCCTACGATGTAAAATCATAACTTTTTATGAAATAAACAACAATGACAGGTGGATTTAACTAATTCTTTATAAAATCTACGGTAATTTTAATTTATTTGGAAGGGTTTATTAAAGTATTTTGGTATTTTGCGGTATTCTGTCATATTTTAAAACTGATTTTTCGATTACATTTCACTTCTGTGAGAGGGAGATAAATCGTACATTGCCGTGTGCAAACTGAGCATGTGGATTTTAAATACTTTACCGATTTTGTAAGTAAAATTAACATGAAACGAGAATATTGTGAATGATAATCAGCAGATTATTAAAAACCAGACTTAACAGCCATACTAACGCTAGAATGAACTCCCTCATAGCAGCGGTCGATCTGCTTTCTCTCTACCGAAAATGACAAACAACGATCGATCAGGTACAATTTATAAAACTGTGTTAAATTTTAATTACTGATTGTCTTTTTCATATATTAATGGCATTATTATGGTCTGCCGTTTTTACTTAGCAATACCTGGTTTGGTACATTGTTTTCTTTTTCAAAAACACCATCCGTCTAACTATGCATCAATCGCTTTTATTAGAACTGACAACTATTGTTTACAAGACTAAAAGGAATTTATAATCTGTTTGTGAAGTAAACAGAAATGCAATGGTTGAGTATTGTGATTAAAAATTACATCTAATGATGTCATATGATATCAAAACAAGTGTGTCACAGTGAGTTCATTGCCTAATGTCAGGGTTCGAAATTAGGCACGCATACTCGCTAATAGCTTGTAAAACTGCCGAATAGCGAGTGGAAATAAAAGCCACTCGCATAGTTGAGCGAGTGAATAAAAAAAGAAACTAAATCATTTACAATCTACTTTTCAATTAACTGTCACATTGTATGTTCCAAATGCAATTTAAAACGAAAAAAAAAAAAACGAAAAGCGGCCGAAATAAGTCATATTGTCTGGGCATCTCTATCGTAAACAAATTCGGATTACTCGGGCATATACGTCAATGTATAATATTAGGTTTCCCGGAACACGTGGCTACGATTGGCTGCTTAATTTAGTCTTCGTCTCTGATTCGTTGTTTAAAACAGACCAGTGGAAATCCCATTACCGTCATGCTTTACTGTAGCACGTGAATAAAAAGTAAAAAAAAATGTCGCAAAAGTCCATTACAAATGTTTTCAAACGGCCGGCGGATAAATCCAATGAAAGTGACGGTGCTAGTACATCAAAAATATCAAACCTATATATATATATAGCTAGGGGAGAGCTCTGAACTATTAAAACTGTTTCATAAATTTTAGCTAGTCATTTTTCATTTTAGCTAGTGAATAAAAATTGTACAAGCTAATTTTTGCTAGTGGTAAATATCGCTAAAATCGAACCCTGAATGTTTATAAGTAAAAATTCTGTGTAGTAATAATTTAATCTGTCTTTTTTCAGGAAAATCTCCCAGAAACATTAAAGGATACATGTATATCTAAATTGCATCAAGAATTTGTGCCTTTTTTCTTAAATTATTTGCGAGATCAGACTCTTCATCTACTTCATTCTACCAAATCAGCAACACCATCTCCAGTTAAAACCCCACTGTCAGAAAAAGTGAAAAAGACCGTTTCAACAGCAAATAAACATGATCATCGGTCAAAGCGGGTACAATTGTTCAGTGCAAGTCCAGGTGATATCCTGGATGACATCAAAGCTACCTCAGGGTCTATGTTCTCTCCCAATACTTCAGTGGAATCACCCTACTTAAATAACAGCAGAAACAGTACAAATTCTTCATTCAATGAAAAAAGTGGAAGATATAAAGGAAACAAAGGATGCAATAACCAGAAAACCACTCCTGGTGGCTCTCAGAGACAGTCACCACAGTATGGTAATAAACCTGGTCACGATCACCACAGGTCAAAACATAAATTTAGTCTGGGCGAATTTTTAACAACGCCAGAAAATTATGTGAGTCCTAACCAAAGGAAGAAGAACTCTCCTTATTCAAGTGGCAGGAGAGATGCGCTATTTGAAAATTCTCCATCACCTTCACCAAGTGTGACGAGACGTTCTGGAGGGAAGAAGAGACATTCATTGCCTAAATATGATCCTAAGAATTCATCTCCAACATCAGGACCTGTATTTAGCTTGTCAAATGCTAGTGACTTTCCTGCTATTGGAGATTGTGGCAAGCCACTGTCCCCAAGGTTGGTATTGGTTTTGTAAACTTAATCATAATGGAAGGATAAGCAGTAACAGTTTTGTAATAACAGAAAGGAAGTTTACACATCTTTAAAAAGTTGTCTCTTAGCAGAGTTGAACAAACAGGCAGCTGAGGCTGAAGACTTTAAGCAAGTCTATGAAATTTTTAAGCAGGACTGGCTAAATTTTGATAAAATTATACATAACTGGTTTATGCAGGGTTTAAAAGGAAATTTGCAGTCTTGATGACGTTTAAACCCAGTTCTAAACATTGTTTAAAATTGCTGTGATACAATTTGTCTATACAATCAAACCTGTCTATAAAGGTCACCCAAGGGAACCAGTAAGAGTGGCCTTTATAGGCAGACACCTTTATATACAGGTTCAAATAATATGAATGAAGAACAATTAGGATACAATTCTACTGGGTTTTATAAGCAGTTGGCCCTTATAAAGAGGTGGTCGTTAAGGCATTCTAAAAAGGGGTTTATTGAATTTTCTTTTCATTCATGACACAAAAATTAAAAAGTTGAATTGATATGGTATGATAACTCGGCACACCATATCAAAGAATTATGTCAAAGTTGTTATGAAATGCACACTTGTTCACTCCATGTATTTAGAAATGGTTTACTTTTTTGTATGACAGTGTTAAACTTGGAATTTGAAATGAAATTTTAATTCATTCTTTTATCAATTTCAGAGATTTGAATATATCTGAAAAGGGAGATAATTTAAGTCTCCATGACATTTTATGCATTAAGAATTCACCAGTTTTTGAAATGACCCCCAAACCTTCAAAACCAGCCAATATAACAAAATCTAGGAGAATAAGCTTCACAACATTGCCACAAGATGGAGCTGGTGATAGTGCACAGTCTCCATCACGTAGGATCAAACCAACACCAATACAGGTTGATATACTTGGACCAACCAATAAAGCTTTTACAGATACCTCGACAACGGATGTTGGCATGGTAACTAATAAACAGCTATCTGATGGAGGGGTTCTAGTAGAAAATACAGAAGATTTACAGAAACATCTAGTAGAGGAAAGAGAATTGCTCAAGTAAGATTTTTCTAGGCTTAGTAACCCCTATTAAAAATATTGATTAGTAAAATTTTAACATCTCTATCAAGATTTTGCATACATGTACTAAAGCATCAACATTTATAGGTGCACTGACTGCAGAAAATAGGCAGATATCAATATGCAGTGAGAATTCTTTACACCTCAGAATCTTTAAAAACCATCAGACTTTAGCAATAGAGCAGTTACAGTAAATTTTGATGGTATATAATATGACTTAATAATTTATCCCTATCTTATGTTGGTCACTCTTCAATTGAGTGCTTCTATAATCCAGTTTTCTACATGTTTGCTTTTTCTCTCTCATCTGATTGGTAAAGTTAAAACAATTAAATTTTAAATAAATACTTAAAAATAGTGACATTTGCACAATGAGGATAGAGTAGCTCAATATTGTGACATATATATGTTTTTGCAGGCAGGAAAGGGCCAAGAGACAACAAGAAAGCTTACATGACTGCCCAGGTCTTGCCACACCCACAAAGACGGCCCTAGAAAGGATTAATAGTGTTGTAGAAATGGCTGTTGCAGAAAGGTCAGAGGTCACACATGGGGAACAATTAAATGTGCTCGCAGAGATGTACTCGCTGTGTCTTGGAGGTAAATTAATAATATATGTCCCTACTTTAAAATGTAGACACCAAAATCTTAACAGGACTAGGTTCTCCATTTTCAAGACTGAAGGTTTAGATTTCTCTGTCAATATTGATTAATTTTCCTCACAAGTAATGACTTTGATATGTTTACTTTGTGAAAGAAAGTATTATCATTATGGGAAATTTACATGGCGACACTATTGCACCTGTGACTCTAACCTTGTATTGATAAAACAGGTAGGAGAAAAGAATTTCCAGCGATACTATTGGTTGTACGGTAATTCTAATTAAATACTACTTAGTATTAGTGTATATGTATTGTTACATGTACTTGGATAATTGGTTGTTCAAGACACAGAAATAAAAATTATTCTTAGCATTTTGCAATATGTATACAAGTAAATTTTGTCTTAAGTTTTTTTTACTGAAAACATTTTTTTTTTCTAAACATTGAATTCTTTTTTCAACATTTAAATAATATTATTGGGAAATGATCTCACTTCAATATATTCATTACTCAAAGATTTTAAAATTATGGCAAGTGTGCTAATTTTGTTATGATATTTTATATAATTATGATAAAATGGTTTGAAATTCAAATGTTTTAAAATGTTCTTTTTCTTTGAAATATTTGTATGGAGAAAATTTTAACAAAAACTTGTATATAATATAACAAAGCAAACATTCAGGAACTTTTTGATACATTGTTAAAATCAATGAAATAAACAAACAATGTCTTTTCTTTTTTTTTTACAGAGAATTTGTTTCCTAACTTAGCAGTAGAGTTGTATTTTTTGATGCAGTTATTGACCTGTAGAAGCTCTGATGTTGAGTTGATATCAGATTTTGTAGTAGGTTTGTATCTTGGTATTTGCTATAAACACAAGTTTTAAGTTTACTTCAGTTCATCATTTCTGGAGTAAACATTACTTTTATCCCCATAGCTGTAACATTCTTCTCTATCAGATTATACAGTTCAGTTGTACTACATGTATATTTTACTGATAATCAAAGCATGGTTTTTGTCATCTTATAAAATGACATCATTGCAAGAGACACTTTTCTTTTAAACATAGTATCAGACATCCTCAGACAGTCTTGTTGCTGCAAATAAATCATACCAACTACCATGGCATTAAGAACAGGTGCTCTAGAAGAGCATTAAATGGTGTAAATAAATTACACAAACCAACAGTAAAGCAGTGAAGACCCTATGTTCTGCAGGTGTATGGAATGGTGTAAGTTTAATGTTGATGTTGCTTTTGGATATTTGGTATCAGTAATTTGTTTAATCTTGTTTTCAGATGCAATAGATACTAACTATTTCTCTACAGTCCATAATGCTGTGTATTTTGCTGTAAAGGTTTTAGAACAACAGATTGGGTATGTTAATATATGGGATTTTATGGATCACTAAGTGACATAAGTAGGATAGCATTATTTAGGGCCCCCAAAAATATACTGAGTGAAGCATGTTATTGGCTACCATGTTGTCATTAGATTAATATTAGAATAACAGATTTGTTATGTGATCTTGATAAAAATAAATAAAATACATGTAAATGTTTCAAGGTAAAATTTAGGCTTTGTTACTGGCATAGGTAAGATTTGTATTTGTACCCTCTATTAGTGTAATTTTGACTGAAATAGCTGAAAATTACAGCATCAAGTCATTTTGAACTTTTCCGTGAAAATAATTATTTCAAGAATTTTACATATAATTTTATGAATACAAACTGAAATTCTACTTTTACAATTGACTCTCTGTAATATTTCAACTTGTCTTCCATATTTTGTTGAGATTTTAATTTTTGACTGAGAATAACAGTAAATGTTAAGCTTCTTTGAGCTGAATATAAGAATAAAGTTGAAACTGTAATTAATTGTTCATATTTATATAAGGAAATGTATTTAAAACTCTTACAAAATTGAATAAGATTTTAATGCTTATAATTATTGGTAATTTTTTTAATAGATTGTTGGACTACTTAGATAAAAGTACTTTGAAACTTTTATCAGAAAACACAAGAGTGGTTAGTTTTTCTCCACAGTTAACAGATTGGCTACTGAGAACATATGAAAAACAAGTGTTACTTGTAAGTTTTATATCATACTATTCAAAGAAAAATGAATTTTAAATCTATTCTAAACCTTTCATCAACTTCTTGTTATTTGAGACCCAGCATGCTTTAATAGATGGATACATGACAAAAATATCTTAACCCTAGGAATCTAGACAAATCTTATCATCTCTGTGTTTATAAATAAAAATCAGTTCATATCCATTCCTAAAGAATAGTTCCAATTCCACCTGAGCAGATCATAATATGGGAAAGTTTGTCAGTTTCGATGTATAAAGTAGGTTATTTTTCTTCTGGCACTCCAGTGTCCTCTACTATCCCAGAACTGACCACCTTGATATATGTGAATGATGCTTGACTGAGATGGAAAGTTTTTTATATTTATACTGAAGAAATCTATGAAAATTTGGAAATGTTCCAAAGAACTTGCACCAATTTGCATTAAAAGTGATTTAGAGAATGTTCATATAGCCAAGGTAATAAACCACAGTCAAACAGCGTTTTAATAAACCATTTTACCCCTAAAAGATTGTTTGCTACAAGTGTAAATACGTATACAAATCTTATATATTCAGAATGGACCAGCCTTACCAAAGTCACCTATTGGCGGTGTTTCATTTCAAGCTGAGACTGATAACAGAAAGAACTTCCCAAGTGATCAGAGTTTTCATATGTTTAAAAAACAGAGGTTTGTATATTTATAATACATTTTTAAAAACACTTAATGCCACCTACCACTATGGTAGCTAAGTTGATAAAATCCTTGCTTCATATGTGAGAGCTCATTGGTTTGAACACTGGCCGGGGTATGACCAAGACTTCGAAATTGGTAGTGACTTTTCTTTCCCCAAGCACTCCGCATTTAGAAATGAAAGTCTTAAGGTCCCTGGGAGGAAGAGAATCATTTAAATTTAATCATAATGCCACTTGGATTGTAAACTACTGTAGGAACCACTGTGTTTGTGACAGTGAAATACTCTTTATATCTATAGAAAATCAAATAAAATTTAATAAAGATTGATATTTTTCACTTACTTGTACCTATTCGTAACAGGTAATCTGTATGCGCATCCGCGATTGTCATAAAGTATGTCTGTCGAAAGGAAAATATTGGCGTTATGTGGATTTTACATGGCGAAAATGTCGAAGTTTACATCGGAAATGATGTCCTTGGTGACATTTTACATTGTACGTCGTATGCACAACAGAATCCGCCATTTGCCTGGATTTTCAACATGTTAAATCCCCATAGCGTCAACGTTTTACCCTGTGCAGATATATTCTGGGCTTATTGTGGATGCGCATACAGATTTCCTGTTATGACTAGGTACAAGTAAGTGAAAAATATCAATCTTTATTCAAATTTATTTGATTTTCTATGTATATAAAGAGTATTTCACTGTCACAAACAGAGTGGTTCCTACAGTAAAATTTATTGCTAACCCTTTAGACAGATGGAATCACATAAAGATTATCATTTTGGTTCCCTTCAGGTATATTTACAAATATGTTCCATTTGAGCTATTTGAAATATGAAAAAGTATAGATGACAAACAAATATATCAACTATAAATTTATTGACATTTTCACAACTTCTCTGAAGAGAGAAAGAACTTGTTAATGTCTTATTTCATATATACATGCAGGCATTGTCATTTTGTTGGTGCAAAAATATATGTTATACACAAAAACTATATAAGGTTCTTGTAATTTTAGGTCCAGTTGAGGTTTTTAAATGAAGCTTAGTACATAATGTACAGAAATTGTTTTGGCAAAACTTAGTACAAAAACTGTTTTTGACAAAAGCTCACTTGGGATTGATTTTGAGGTCACTAGCTCAAAGGTCAAGGTTAAAGTTGATAAGTCCATACAAAGCTTTGGATTGATTTTGAGGTCAAGGGTCAAGGTCACTAAATATTATGAAAATAAAATCAGTTTTCACTTTTAAGTTCTTTTAAATGAAACTTAATACCTGATACCTTGTTTTATGCTGAATATTATTGCCATACTTTTGTAGATAATTTATTTGATTATTATATTTTAAAATTTATTTACTTTATATTCTAATAGAGATGCATTTTATGAGTTGCTGAGAGAATGGGAAGCTGATCACATGACACCAAGTTGGTCTTTATCTGATGTTATGGGTTTACGCATCAGATCACTAGTCAACAACAAGATGGAACTAACAAACTGTGTACATTTTGCAAGGCTGTTTCAGTCGCAGTTAATTACGGTAGGTTGTTTTTAGTGACAAATGAGTCAAAACACTTTTGATAATTGAGTGTAATTCTATTTAACCTTGTAAATGTAGTAACCAGGTTACATAGAAAATTGCTTAGGCCTATCCGAGGATTAAAATACAAATGTATTACTTTGCCATGCATAAAAATATTTAGCACTGATGCCCCTCATAGTTGATTTTTGAGCTGCCCTAATACTGTAGTAAACTCTTTCAATAAATACCTGTATGTATATCTGAAGCTCACTTGTGAAATCTGTAGGGATACTGCTATGTTTATTGTATTGAGTATTGGTATTATATTACCCGTATTATTATAATTGATGGTTTCCATATAGCTTTCTAACGATAGTAAGTGAACATGCACTGCTTACAATATAGGCTAAAGTTTCATGGAATTACATGGATTTGAACACACCACTATTTCTTTATTATCACCTGTCTTTCATCCTTCCATTCAGCTGTCTAGACAACTCTATTGTCTGGAGTAATTCTCCAGAACTATGAAGCACTTTTTTGGGAAACTTTGCATTGATAGGAGATGTGGATATCATTGACCTGAGTTGGTTTGCTCATTTTTCTGGGAGTTATGACTCTTTGAATACAAGTATAAGTGTAAATCACAAAAAGTGCCTACTGGGAGGGGATCCTGATCCACAGAATTTACATGTTATATATTTAAGATGTGTAAAGGTGATGGCAGTATAAGAACAGAGGGAGATGATGAAAGTATAGCATTTCTTAGTCAGTTAAAACGCTCAAATCCAGAAAAGTTTAAAAGGTAAATATATTATATAAATGCTATTGAGATGATAGTCACTTTGTAAAACAATTATTATTGTTTCATTTTCAATGTTTTGATTACAGCTCAATTTGTTTTTGTCACTTGATCAAAAGAAACTAAACATGGGACAAGTGTCTAAAATTTATTTGAAACTCTAATCTCAAAATTAAAAATGATTTCTTGCTATGTAAGAGAATTTTCTACAGATTTGAGTGAAAAGTCACTGGACTTGGTCCTGTACACTGGCCTAACTGTCCAGTCCTGCACTTGGCATCTGCATGGTATTTGCATTGTGAAGGATTAGTTAACATACAACAATGATTTGTACTTCATTTACATGTTTAAATATTGATTTTTACATGAATGTTAATCAGATTGTTAAAGAATTAGTATTTCTAAAGTTTAGATTATATGTTAATGTATTATTGTACTGGTTTGTAGGTTACAGGAACGATTCATCAAACCTTCCAGTATCGGAGGTCCTTGTCCATCTTCCTCTTTCCCAGGATATCAAGAATTCTTCCATGATTTCATCATCAGTGCATCAAGTCCGTTATTCAATCAACACCTTACTGATACATTTGCTGCCAAAGTTTCAGAGGTAAGTACATGTTTTATATTAGTGTACTGTAAATTCTTTGCTTAAAAAGTGAAAAAGACTCATTTTAAAAGGAACAACAGTGCATCTAGGTGAAGCAAGCCATGCCCATTTACACTTTTGCCTTAAAACTGATGGTAAAGATTGCAAGAACATTAAAATTTCAATGGCACACAATTCTAAGAAACTTGCACAAAGTAACCTCATATTCTGGTGCAAACATTATCATATCCTGGTAATTATAACAAGTTAAAATATCTTCAGTGGTGTTTTAGGAGTAAACCAGACAAACTATTACAGATAGACGGACAGCAATATAATATGTCCCATGTCTAGAAACAGGCATATAATCTAAGCCTTTATATTCTCATATTCTTGTAAATCAGTTGGTAGAGCATTTATTTAACTGTTTCAAATTCACTGTTAGGTTTGCCAAGATTACAAAATAGATAGACATTGTTCTTTTTGCAGTCTGCTTGCTGAAATGATTTCTTTCTGCTATCTGCTTGTTGGAGTGATGATGATTACGGGTCCTTTACAGGAAACCTGAAAACGAATGTTGTGTGGCACAATAAAGAAACGGCTCAAAAACTTAATAAAATAATGTAATAAAGTTCTTTCCATATGCTTAGATTTCTGCAACTTCATCTTTAGTCATTGAAATCTCAGTATAAATGAAATTATCTTTAACAGAGCAAATTATTTATTTTTTACAAGTTGTTGAAGTTTAACATCAAAGGTGTTTAAATTTGTCATTACAATGATTGTATTTTAAATATTTCAGCTAAACACTGCTTCAATAGTTCCTTGTGAGATGGAGAACAGTGAAGTAGACCATGGAGAATCAGATGATGTAAGTACTTGACCAGTGTTTGGCAGACCTGTTATTGAAAAATTTTATAAATTGTACATTGACTGTTATTAAGTGACGTTTTCTTCAATGATCTTCATTTTTAGCTTGTCTGTACTACCAGGAAGTACAGTAGAGATTGTCATTCTTCTTGCGTGGGGGGAGGGGGGTGTTTGTGGCAGAGTGGTTTAAAGATTGTGCTCTCTGATCACAGTGCGTAGGTTTGAATCACACTCAAATCGTAGTGTGAGAAAGTGTCAGATGGTGAAGTTTGGTGTTTTTCTAGGGGCACTCTGGTTCTTCACCACTCCAGAGCAGTTATAGAGACTTAATTTCTATGATGTACATATAATGAGTAAATTAACCCTCTTGCTGCCACACGGACATATGTGTCCTCTACCGGCAGCCTGCCATATGGACACATATGTCCTTTCAACGAAATTGACAACTCTAAGATAAAAGACGAAAATAAACTTAAAATCTTTTTTGTAAAATTATAAAAATGCAAAATGTTGACTGTTGAGATCATAGTCTACAATTAACTAATGACGTCATATGACTACAAACGAGTCTGACGTCATATTCTATTGTTGATGTCATATCATTTCGCATTATGAACTTCATTTTGGCACTGCCAACGTTGCTCTGAAATTTAATTTGGCAGCAAGAGGGTTAATCATCACAACCTGATTTGTTTTAGGGCATCTTACCTTACCTATTTTATTCCAAAGTTACTAAAACTGTTAGTATGTCTTCTTTTTCAGGATGAGAAAACATTATTTTCAGCAAATTTGTTAACTCTGCGTCTTTTGGGTAAATTTATGGGGTTTGTGACATTCCTGCCATACCAAACTACCGCAAAACTTCCAGAAGATACACTAGCAGCTTTTATATCACTCAGGAAAAATGTAAGTTTACCTGACTCTAAATTAGACAAATATGAAATTGAATTGCATTGGTAATCGTAAGACTATATTATGATTTCTCATGACAGTACAATATATTACAAAAACTGCAGGTTTTGTGAAACATTATCTTACAGCTTAGCGATCTGTCCAAGTCACACAGAGCTGTTATGTAACCTTTGCCAAATTAATGTTCAGTAATGTCGAATACTTCAAGTCATCGGTTCTGATAATTTTATTTCTGCAGTGGTATTGCTTAATCTTGATATTGATGGAGTAATTGGTCAATATCAATGAAAAATAAGGGGATGCTGGTCACACTCTAAGCATACCTGGTATCAATAAAAATACTGTCTTTATCGACCACTTATAGTTATCACTTGGTATCTGCCGCCTATCAATACATTTATGCTGTAAGTCAGCACTGCAGTTCTGTTTACAAATATTCCACAAGTTTTCATGTGTGATTTGTTGTTGTTGTTGTTTACAACTTTGTAGTGTAAATGTTTTCTGATTTGTTTTACAGCAAGTGTTACATTTGGATATTGGTGAGTGTTTAAAGACAGCTTTCTATCTGGGAAGATTGACCTTGACAGTACCATGGATTGTAGAATTCCTTAACATGATGGATGTTATAGCTCCAAACTTGGATTATTTCCAAACTGTTCTTTTTATTTTGCTCTATATACACAGGTAAGTGAAATGAAGTATCTCTAATAGTGGCAGGGTTTTTAAGTTTGGGACTCCCCAGGCCTGGGGTCAGTAATTTAATTGATCACTTATAATACTTTTCTTGATATTATTATATAAATAAGTCTTGTTATGCTAAGATTTAATTAACTTTTGAACAGTATAAGTTCTATATTGAATATGCTGATTTTTCAGATAAGACTTTATGGCTTTTACATAATTGACATCAAAATAAGCAATTTCTTTATTACCCACTATAAATGCAATGATAAAAAAGAAATCTGCAGAAATGATGCCAACATGCAGAGTATGGTAGCCTTCAGTCCTCAGTATGATGTTTCATTGAATGAGTACTTTGATTTTATTTATAGATATATATGGGAAGAAAAGAGTGAACCATACTACAGTAAATTGTTGATTGTTACAACTATAAGTTGGTTATTTGAGGTAGGTCTGTTAACATATTGCTACTTCATTGATTATCTTACTTTACAAATGATAAATTGAATGGGGTCTTATGTCCCAGTCAAGAATTTTCACTTAAATTGAGACCTCACTAGCTATAGGTGAAATATCAGAAATTTTTACCTTTGCATTGTGTTCAGGGCAATTTGCATGAAGGGTTCATTAGCATGTCATGCCTACTGCAACACAGGGTATCAGACTTTAAGGTCTCTTTCAAAAGACCCAGTGACTTTCATTTCTTCTAAATGATGAGTGCTTGTAAAAATTGTGACTTTGGTAACTTTTAGAAATTTATCATTAGATAAAATGGTTCAGTAGCTGGAAGGTTAAAAGTGTTTTGTTTTTTTTTTTGTTTTTTTCAAAACCACAAAAATGTCTTTTGTATAAAGAAATTTGGCTAAAGATGTATTTGAAACCAAAATGAGTTTGAGTTTCATTGTCATCTAGCTGCATTCCATAAATGTAAGAACTTGAAGAAAGAAAATTTTAAAAGAACATTGAAGTTTTACAGCCATGTAAATTGTAATACATGTGAGGATATAATTTCTCTTGGCACTTTAGTTTCTACCATCATCCCTGGACTAATCTTCTCGATATAAGTGAAAGAATCTTGACTGAGGCAGTAACACAATTACCATACTATTCTCAACTCCATTTTTAGCTCACCTGAGCTGAAAGCTCAGATGAGCTATTGCTATCCATCTTCGTCCGTCGTGCGTCGTCCGTCGTCCGTCGTCCGTCGTGCGTAAACTTTTTACATTTTAATCTTCTCCTCCAAAACCACTGGGCCAAATTTAATGAAACTTGGTAACCATCATGCCTGGGTGAAGCCCTCTCAGATTTGCACAAATGAAGGAGTTATGTCCCCTTGGGGCCCCATAAGGGGGAAATAGTGAAAAACTTTAAAAATCTTCTCCTCTGAATCTACAAGACATATACCTTATTTATTTCATATATAACATCCTTAGGTCATCTAGTTTCAGATTTGCACAAATGGTAGCCATGGGGCTCAAAATGGGGAAATGGTAAGGTGCTGAGTGGGGAAATTGCTAAAAATTATGTATTTGTCAATATATCTTGAAAACTATTAACTTTTTGTATAGGCATGTATATTAGAATATTTTAGGTATTATCCTAACGATCATTTTGATATATGAATGAAGGTCATAGGTTCAAAGGTCAAGGTCACAGATGTGAATGAATACCTGAATGGTTATTTATCTTGAAAACTGTTAACTTTTTGGATATGCATGTATATTAGAATATTTTAGGTATTATCCTAACGATCATTTTGATATATGAATGAAGGTCATAGGTTCAAAGGTCAAGGTCACAGATGTGAATGAATACCTGAATGGTTATTTATCTTGAAAACTGTTAACTTTTTGGATATGCATGTATATTAGAATATTTTAGGTATTATCCTAACGATCATTTTGATATATGAATGAAGGTCATAGGTTCAAAGGTCAAGGTCACAGATGTGAATGAATACCTGAATGGTTATTTATCTTGAAAACTGTTAACTTTTTGGATATGCATGTATATTAGAATATTGTAGGTATTAGCCTAACAACCATTTTGATATATGAATGAAGGTTATGGGTTCAAAGGTCAAGGTCACAGATGTGAACAAGATCTGAAATGATTATTTATCTCAAAAACTATGAACTTTTTGTATAGGCATGTATATTAGACTATTTAGGTATTATCCTAATGATCATTTTGATATATGAATGAAGCTCATGGGTTTAAAGGTCAAGGTCACAGATGCGAATGAATACCTAAATGGTTAATTATCTTAAAAACTATTAACTTTTTGTATAGGCATGTATATTAGAATATTGTTAGTACGGGCACAGTGGTCATTTTGATAGATGAATGAAGAGCATGGGTTCAAATGTCAAGATCACAGATACAAACAAGTACTGAGATGATTATTTATCTCAAAAACTATAAACTTTTTGTATAGGGATGTATATTAGAATATTGGCCGAATTATCATTTTGATATTTGAATGAAGCTCATGGGTTCAAAGGTCACAGGTGAGCGTTAAGGCCCATGGGCCTCTTGTTCTTTTTCTTATAGAATACTGTAATACCAGAAGGTTTTTACTTTATGGATATACCAGATGAAGTGGTATCTATGATGTTACAGAACAGTAAATGTAAACTAGAACAGAGTGTGGTATGTACTATAGACCAGCTAGTGTCTGGATATTCAAAGCTCCATAATCAATAACTAGTTGGTTAGCCAAAATTTTTATTTGGTTACAATATTATTTCATACAATTTTTATTTAGATTTTTATACTGTATTAAATATTTTTTATTTGAATAACATTTTGAATTTTCACTAACCATTTAGTTAAGCTAACAGAGCTTTGAACAATGACCAGGCCTTGATTGCATAAAGAATTATGAATTAAACCATGATGAATGCAACATTGAATGCATTTGGAGGTGGGGATAATCAAAATGTTTTTAAGAGATGAAAGATAAATGTCCAAAGCATAAATCACTCAACCAGAAGTATCTACAAAATACAGAACAATGTACATTAACTTTCACTCTAGTCAGTCACACCTGTCTATAAAGGCCATCAAAGGAAACAAATAAAAGTGACCTTTATGGACAGGTGGACCTTATATACAGGTTCAAATAACATAAAAAAAGAGGAATCGGGATAAAAATTTACTGGCCTTTTAAAAGCAGTTGGTTCTTATATAGAGATGGACTATATAATGACCCTAAAAAACTTATTGCCACAATATTTTTAAGTTTTAAAATCCACAGTCAATTGTTGAAGTTAAAAGCGGGTGTTTACTAAGTGAGCAGTAGCTCACAGATTTCTTGTTAATTTCTAGAAGGGACAACAGTGCTAGTACTATGAAAAGTTGCCATTATTGAATTCTGATTCAAAGTAAACCAGAAACAACAGTGCAAGTTCATGTAATTTTGTTTAGATAAATTCTTCAGATAAATCAGAAAATGTTTTTTATAAAATGGGATTCTATTGGTTTACCAGTCTTGATTTAACACAAAATTCTATTTATTGAAACAAATGTGATAAAACCAACCAATACATGTATGTGTTTTATATATAGTTTTGTGTTTGTGTTTTACAGGATATGATGGGATTTGTTGATCAAGGGTTATATTATTCTTGTTGTCAGTATATAGGTAAGTATAGTTGTTTTTTTTATTTATTTATTTGAATGGTGTTTTACACCCCAGTTGAAATGTTTTCACTTAGATGGAGACCAATGACTTTTGGCAAACAAACTGACAAACATTCTCACACTAGGATCTCTCCCGAGAGGGATTTGAGAGAAGCTGTATCCACAACCACTTGCTTTAAGCCACTTTGCTGCTGACTTACCTAGTGTCAGGACCAGTGGGTCAGCAACCTTTGCAACTGCTAGGTCTCCTGAATGCATGCTAGTACAAAGCAGACATATCCATAATATGTTTATCTTTTGTTTATTTTAGGTGAAATGAAAACATTGTTAATAGAATTTGCTGTTGGTAGTAGCAGTAAAAATGCTACTATACGGAAAATAACTCCAGTATCAGCGGATGATTCATCTACCCCCTCTGTGTCTGAAAAACAAGTTCAGGTAAGAATTATTTATTTTAAGGTGAACTGACTTTTGTTACTGGTACCCTAAAACTTAAATGTCAGGGAAAAATTTTTATTAGAGATTTGTGCAAGATCATGTCATATTGACCTGAATCTTAGTACCGTTAGTTAATTGTGTGATGTTGCTCTTATTATTTCCTGATAATATCAAACCTGAATTTGGACAATTTGTAGTAATTTCTCCCATTTATATGCCTCATAATCATCAAGCAAGAAACCGTAGAAACTATTATGTTCTGGGAAGATTCAACTGTAGTTTATTACTTTCTTGAATAAATTTGTTACATTTCTTTGTAGTTACAACTTGAGGAGAATTTCTTCCACAATCATCCATCCTCATTAAAAAGAACTGTGGAGTTTGTGGCAGAGAGAACAGCTTCTAATTTCATAAAGAATTTCAGAGCTACAATGCTTCAAGAATCATTTAAAGACTGTAAGACCAAGCTATCTACTCACCTCAAGTCTATGTCTGGGGGATCTCCTAGTGGAAAGGCAAAGGTAAACTTTACTACATAAATGAAAAAGCTTCAGATATATTTAAATAAGTATTGCATACTATAGATTTGGTTTATCTGTGAAAATGTAATTGTTACTTTAATTTACATTCTAACCCGGAATTGAATTAAAAAATTGCAACCAAGTAAAGCACATTATACATATGTAGGCTTAAAAACAACCTTAACATCTGGGGACAAGTTGCTGGCAAAATATTTGCAAAGTCAAAAACAAAAACAAAAAAGTTATCAAATCTACTAATTTCCGTTTAAAGTAGCCCCTCAGCAAAGATTGTAAAGAATCTGTTTCCATGTACACATGGTGTTCTCTCCCATTTCCTCTACCATCCAAGAACTGACCATCTTGATATAAATGAAAGTTTTGACCAGGTGTTAAACATTGTTACTCCACCCCACTCTATATGATAATGTATTCCAAGATTCATTAAATTCCAGAATGCTTTACTGGCTCAGAAACAAAAAATTATGTAAAAAGTTTCAACTATGTGAAAAAATTGGCCGACATTTATGAGTATACACATGACCTTTACATATTTCTGTTATTTTTAGGATAAATTACAGTTGGACATATTTAAAATATCACAAGAAATGGTCACTCAGGTGAAGAGTAAGGCATTGTCTGATGTAGACAGGTAAAGTTATTTTAAGATTCACTTTAAATACATCAGAAGAGTTGGTGGCCGAGCAGTCTAAAGTATCTCTCACAGACTAGGTTTGAGTCCCAATCCAGACAGATCCTAGTTTTAGAAAGATGTTAGTTCTATTGACAAAAGTCACCATTTTAAGATATATGACATTATCCGCATACTTGTACTTTTATTTTCATATCTTTGGATGATGGTCAGTGCAAATGCAAGCAAATTATATAAAAATCAAAATGAAAGTTTTATTGTTGTGACTTGTTACTCTCGCGAATTTACGCAACAATAAAATGAACACAGATTTATAGTACCAAGTTACATTGAATGTAAATTTGTAAATTTGGCTTCTGATAATTTTAAATTTGTGGGATTCCAGCTTTTATAAGCTTTGATATTTGTGTTTCTGACGGAGTCTGTGTGATGAAAATGTTTAACTAATATTGTTTATGTTACAGTTACTGCAAAAGGAAGATTGAGGCAGCCTTACAGTTATTATTGCCAGATGAACAGTCAGAAGCAGTGGTTGCCATGGCATCAGAAATATCAATGAGATTGGCATCAGAAAGAGTACATCATTGGATGAATAAATATATTACAACAAGTATGTTATATATATTTAGGTCAAGGTTTTATGTTTGTATGTCATGCATTTTAAGCGTGCTGTAAACATATTTAATTTTATGTGTATTTATTTCTGCATAGTTAAATTTTCATGTTTTTTAAATATGCACTTTAACAAAATAGGCATAATTTAGTTCTCGCACAAAACAAACGGCTGCGAAAATTAGTACACCATAAAAATAAATATGTTTACAGTATTTAAAGTGTGCCGTAAACATTACATGGATCACATATTGATTTTTTTGAAGGTATGTTTCAAAATGAGTTACAAACAGAACTGGATAGATTACTGAAGAACCTTTTTGTGATGCAGCAGAAACAGGATGATGGAGAACATTCTGAACCAATCACATTACAGATCACTGATGTCTGCTGTACTATCATAGCCAAAAATCACAGTTATGAATTTAGACATCCATCAGAAGTACTGATAGATTTAAAAGTAAGTGTGTGTAAATGGAAAGGTAAAAATATATTTTGTGTGGTAGATAATCTGCATGCTCGTGATTAAGGGGTTGTTGGTTTAAAACCCTGACTGGCTGCATGGCATGAATTTAGACATCCATCAGAAGTTCTGATACATTTAAAAGTAAGTGTGCATAATTGGTTTGTGTGATAGAATAATTAATCTGCAGATTCGGGACTTGTTGGTTTAAGCCCCAGTCTTTGCTTCAGCCTACCTAGACAGTTAATGAATAGGTAGATATGCTGGCCCATTGCTGGGCATTAACATTACTTTCAACTCTGCTTCCATCCAATAATTGCAAGTCTTAAATTGATGACAACTGATGTCTTTGGTATGATCGTCGGATAGAAATTAAATTGAATTTTAAATCTCTAAAGTTCATGTTTTTTTTGTATTTTAGGACATGGTCAAAGACATTGTTGTTAAAAACATCTCTCCCACCAAGGACAAAGTAAAAGCTATGTTAACAGAGGTGAAAAATATTTTACATAATCGTCAGGTATGTATTAATATCTTCACTTAACTCGCCATCAGGTCCAAGTTGTTCAAATCTCTGTAAGTCTAACCAGTTAGTAAGGCAACACTTGCATTCTATATTTTGGGCAAAATTTCTTTCCAAAATTTAATGCACACAATTGTTAAAGACAAAACTGGAATTTCATATCAAATATTTTAAGTTTATTAACATTTTGAATTTACCCTTATCATTTTGTTATGCCAATAGAGCTTTGTATAACCAGGTCCAGAAAGTTATTAAGATAATATTTAGAGAGAATTATGAACCTAATGTATAAATCTGAATGTGAAAGTTTTATATGTCTGTTGGTTTTGATTTATTGAAAAAATCTTAACAATTTTAGTTATATTTACTTGTGAAACATGTAGAGTTAATCCCTTTAGATTGAACACTTTCTAAACAGAGAAAATTGTTTGGAAAAGACAGGAGTTTAAATGTACAAGTACCATTATCGTAATCCTTCTATGTATTCGGACGAATTTTAATAATTTCATTTTCAAGTGTCCGGGAATTTAGAGGAAATATGAAAATTATACACTTGGAAAAATGGGGGTGTCCGAATATTTAGAGTTGTCCGATATTTAGCAGCCGATAATGTCTCGCTGCCCTCCCGGTAATGCAAGACACTATCAACGACGATACGCATATGAATATCATCTATAATATCAATTTTCAAATAAAGTTCATGTTGAAATTACCTTTTGTGTTGTTTATTTCACAATAAAGTCGTTTTTTGAAGTGTTTGTTGACCAATAATCATGATCCAATGTGTAATACACATCTTTGTAAGCAAATCACGTGATTTTTGTCAGTAGTTCCCACCATTTGAGGTTCACCGTTACCCACTTCGTCTTCTGTCAGTGTCTACGGTCAAAATTTTTATAATTAATAATAGTCAAGAATATTTTTCAGTCAAGAAATTCCACGTTTTGTACGATTAAGAACCAGGGCATGTATGAATGGGGTTCGCCGTGATCAATATAGCTTTTCTTTAAAAATCGATGTTACCACTCACAGAACAAAATAGTTTACAAATACATTGTTTTAACTCACATTTCAAACAATTTTAATCTTAGGAAAAACAATAAATACATCGTAATGTCCATCTTCCCGTTTTTAGACAAATGAAAGTATCAGAGGATCGGGAATTCCCATAGTTGACATGCATAGAATCAGAAGGGATTCCACAAGTTTCTCATCCAATGAAATTCATTGATAACGTCACTTCCTGAAAAAATGTCTTTGATGTTGGATTTGTGTGCCGACAGAACTTCTGGTCTCGTACAATGTTTCTTAGCCACGATTTTAATTTCAATCAACTTTCACTTTCAAAGAATATTAAAACACTTAATACAGGTATGGCTATATTCAGCTTACATTAAAAACCTAAATACATCGTAAAATACTTGTCCTCAAAGTTACAATCATGACTTCATCACGCAAATACACAACGCAACAAACACATAAAATAACAAATTCTAATGTAAATTAACAACAAAACAACAATATTTCCTCTTGTTTTTATTCAATATTAATTTTAAGCAATATGTATTGCTTGTTCCGGATGAATTCCAGCAAAATCGTGTCCGGATTTAGAGGCAAAAATTGCCGTCCGAAATTAGAGGAAATTTGAAAATTATTGAAATTTCAAAATTGGGGTGTCCGAAAACATAGAGGGGCCGAATACATAGAAGGATTACGGTAATAACTTTTTAAACAAAACTTGGAAGGATAAAACATGCCAGGTTTATTTTGCATCTGAAAAATTTCTTATTTCTTATTTTCATATGAACAGCCCTACTCTACTTGGGGGTTACAGACGTTTCGTCCCATAGGACTTTTCGTCCCATGCCATTTCGTACCATATTCAGGACTTTTCGTCCCATATTTGTAAGACGTTTCGTACCATAGGACTTTTCGTCCCAAGACATTTCGTAACATTGTTATATTATCTAAAAGAGATAAATAAATATTATCTATTCATTTGTTTTTAGTTTTTTTATTATTATTTTTTTTGTGAATAAAATTTAATTATTTTTATATTAAGTCAAGCACAGCTTGGAGATATTTATTTTATTTTATTTTATTATTTTTTTTAAATAAAATTTAATTATTTTTATATTAAGTGAAGTTGAATAAACTTTAAAGCCATAAACAGATAAACTGATCGGGAATACTGATTATTATTGGGTTTTTTTTCACGAAAAATGAAACAAACCATTTTTCCACAAGCTTTTGTTGTTCGGTATGTTGTTGTTAAGCTGTCAAGCAGCGTGGGTTAAGATGCAAAATATTGGGATAGTCATTTCACAGGAAACGTTCTACAAACACGAAGAAGCGCGGGCATCAAAAGAGACTTACTTCAAATAAATCTTATGAAAAGGGTATAGTATATGTAAATATAGCAATAATACTTCATTTGCATAAAGTATTAACAACTTGTAGCAATATTACAAAAAATATATAAAGATAAAGATAGCAGCAGAATACAATTATCCTCAAATACATATTATGTACAGTTATTAGGTATACTTAATTAAACTGTTGAATATAATTTTGTCTTAATTTAAATGAATGAAATAAATACTTTGATAATTTTAAAATAAGAGACTCTGAATTACAAATAATAAGATTATAAAGTTTATGTATACTAGGCCAATGATTATAATATTTCGATAAAAACTGTTTCCTTATTTCTCGATATAGTTAACATATGAGTGTAAAATGATATTCGTCTTCTAAAAAGTTCATGTTGCAACATCTACAAATTCTCTGCTCTGATTTACTAACATTAAGAACATTTCTGCAAAATTTTTATGAATAATATCAATATTTTCAGATTTGTGGAAGCCTCAAATTTCTGATGCATAACAAAGTATTGAAACACACATAGAATCGAACAACTCACATTTTTGTTTCACGGACATGGGAAAATTATTGAACACTTTAAATAAACTAAATAATGCATCGTCAAATTTCCATTAAAATCCAGGGGCGGATCCAGAGTCTTGGTGAATGGGGGGCACAAGTATGCGCCAAAGGCGCGACCTTGTAGGGGGGTCTGGGGGCATGCTTCCCCAGAAAAATTTCGCTTTTTTCAGTACAAATGGTGCAATTTCCTGCATCTTGAACACTGTCGAGTGTCTTTTTTTTTTTTACCTCGCATTCAAAGTAGATCTAAAGCAGTCTAGCTTTTTTCAAAAATTGTAATATTGACGCAGGTGGCCAGAAAAATTTCGCTTTTTTCAGTACAAATGGTGCAATTTCCTGCATCTTGAACACTGTCGAGTGTCCATTTTACCTCGCATTCAAAGTAGATCTGAAGCAGTCTAGCTTTTTTTCAGAAATTGTAATATTGACGCAGGTGGCTATGACCTAGCAATCTTATCCGTGACAAGGGGCCTCGGTTTTTAATGTTTGTCCGAAAGACCCGCATCCATTTTTTTATGCCGAGCGAATTTTTGGGTCAAACCTGACCAGAGACCAAACCCTCGACCTCCTTGTCTTAAGGAGCAAGTACTCTACCAACTGGCCCGCCTGCTACATATATCGAAGGGGTATGTCTCCTACTACCACAACCCCTTTTCCACACTTGTTTAAAATGAACTGTATAACATCAATATGAAGTTTAAAGTTATATTAATTACATTTAGTATTAGTTTTAAAATGACTACTTGGTCAGTTTCATCATTGTATAATGCGCATTAAAGGTGCAACACACAAGAATCTTGTCACTAGACAAAAAAAAAAAAAAAAAAAAAAAAACACTGATTATTTCAGACTGATTTGTTTCGTAAAGCCGATAATCGGACGAATAGAATAAAAAGTCAAATGAGACAGATTTTTTTCCCCAATTAAAGCCAATTAAAAATAAAAATGTACATAAATTTGTACTGTTAATTAGAGATAGAACATCGTGCTGTAAAAATATACAAAAAAGATAATCTTGTGTGCTAATAATTAGCTCTCTCTCTCCCCCTCTCTCTCTTGGCCATGTCCCTTGGTTTGAAAAGGTAAATTAGATGAATTCACGTATGATTAATGGAATCACTCTTCATGGAAGTCTCTTAATTAGTAATACTAATTAACGTTATCTACCGTCTACTGATACTAACTGGTTTCTTTCACGCCTCAGCGATCAGGTAAATAACATTATCACCTAAGACTGGTCAGTACTACCTGGATTCTTTCATGCTTCAGCGAACTGGTAATTTACATCATCACCTGATTGCAATTTCCTACCAGCGTACACTAATTAATTAATCAGTACCACTAATTAACTGGTCATAACGCTGGTTGATTGACAATTAGCTGTGTGAGAGAGAGGGGAAAAGTCGGGGCAACTGGGGGGGGGTGGGGGGGCACGGGCCCCCTGTGGCCCCCCCCCCCCCCCCGCTGGATCCGCCACTGAAATCGCACAATAACACCAAGATAAACGTTAAAACAAATGTAACGGTACGAAAAGCCATGGACAAGCTACGAAATGTTATGGTTAATCTTAAAATTATTGAACGTAAAGTCCTGAAAATGTTACAAAATATCATGGGACGAAAAGTCCTATGGTACGAAACGTCTTACGAGTATGGGACGAAAAGTCCTGAATATGGTACGAAATGTCCTGAATATGGTACGAAATGGCATGGGACGAAAAGTCCTATGGGACGAAACGTCTTGCACCCTTTAATTGTTCTGCAGAAGTTGAGCAGTGTTATACATTAGATAGATTTTGTCATTTAATCTTTAACCAATAATTTATTTAATTTTTGTCAATATTGTCTTGCATTTTGAGTTTTCTGCTGTTGATAGTGAAATTGGTGGTGAAAGTGTGTAAACTGTATTTTTAAATCTGTTGAAAGCCCTATTTGAGCTACTTATACTTAATGTTTCAGTTATACATGTAACTTGTTTAATCTGTTATACACATATGTTACAGGATATTATACCATCAGTTATGAAGGGATTTGGTAATTTGATGAGAGATTTACCAGTACTCTTGTGTAAGTATGACAAGAGGTGCTTGTCATTGTTATAAAATAAAAGTAGCTTTTTAATTGTCAATTTCGGTTCTAGAAAAAACTCAGGGGTTCAAAATTATGTTTTGTAATGGAAGGTCCAGGACCTTTTGTTTTTATTTTTGGCAGGTCCCACATAAAGTTTTGAAAGTCCAATATCAACATTGAAAGATCCATGTGCAATTATGTAATTATATTGAAAAAGTAGAATTATTCTGGTAAAAATGGCAGGTCCATTGGACTTTTACAATTTAAATATCAATGGTCCCAAGGTAAAATCAATAGGTCCCGGACCTCGGACCCAGGGAATTTTGAACCCCTGAAACTGTAAAATGTAGTACAAATTCATTCTCTATTTTTTTTTTTTTTTTTGATGAGAGATTAACCATTGCTGTTATTAAATAGCACCTATTTAATTATCAATGTCCATTCTAGAAAAGGAAAAACTTGTTGACAGTTGATCAACCTCAGATTTGGAAACTCAACAAAAAAACTGTTGAACATACAAGGTAGTACACAATTGCAATCTCTGGTCTTGTCAAATCAAAAAGTGAAACCAGACAAGAAGTAAAAGCCATGGATCTAACATTCTTTGTAACCCCCCCCCCCCCCCCCCCCCCCCCCCCCCCCCCCCCCCCCCCCCCCCCCCCCCCCCCCCCCCCCGTATGTTTCATAGGAACAAACTTTTACAACTTCATTTAAAGCCAGAGGTTTCTTGATGAAATAAAAAACAAACATGCTTATCCATGTCCAAATCACAATCCCAAAGCAAAGTAAAAACTTTGAAAACTTACAAATTAAGTTGAAACATTTGAAATTCTACTAGGAAAATGATGCTGGGTGCTGCAGCTCTTGTTTAGCTAGCTACATCCACCTTGGTGCATTCAAAATTGAGAATGAAAGGAACTCAGAACTACATGATTGTATAACTGTTTTATTTTTGTGTTACAGTATCATGCTTTCCTGAGGAGTGGGATGAATCATTGATAGATGAATTTGTTACAATTTGGAAGAATGAACTACGTGAAGTGGTATCCTTTTATGCAATTTTGTGTGGCCATGTGGTACTCCGATTAGAAGAATCTAATAATGTACAGGTAGTGTGTTATTGATATGTAAATAATGATTATGTACATGTAAAAAGTCAAATTTAGCAGTAGAAAATGTGATTAATTGAATTTATTTTTGCACGAGATTAAAAATTAAGTCTTATTTTTTTGGTTTGTGAGAATATAATTTCCTGTAGATTCAAAGTTCATAAGATAAAGATATTTCTTATCTGATAAAAAATACATCATAGGTTTAGGAATGACTGATACACAAATTCATTGTTCATGCTTATATTATCAGCAACAAATAACTAAATACAGTATTCAGTTAAAACATTTATCCAAGAGATTATGCTTATTTGCATTCACTGACAATTTCTAGGGTTTTCACAACTTATATGTACCTATGCAGCTACAGCATTTGTTACATACGATATCATTCCATACAAGAATTTTATCTCTTTTGGCCTTGTCTTTGCTTTGAAGTTTTAAGATTCTTTAAGATAGCTTATATTCATTGAAATTTGTCAGTCTTCTCACAAGACCTGTAATATTTAGATTTGTGTTTTAAGTTTGCCATAATAGTCTTCAAATTTCAATAATCTTTCAGCACAGTGTTTCTATTTATCATACACTAACAAAAGTAAACAACCAGGAGTTATAGAGCTAATAAGGACATTTTATGTTTTAGGTTGCTTGGGAAAAATATACCAGATTCGTCATCAGAGTAATAGAAGAAAATTTGTTAACAAATGAAGAATTGCAAAAGTCTTGTCTTTGTGTTCTGCAAAATTACGAGGTAACAAAATATAAAAGCATTACTGGTATTTTGTTTGGTTTTCGACAGTGGATGAGACATTAAGAATCCATTACTTGTTACCAAAAGTTCCTTATTTACTGCAAGTATGCATGGTATTCTACTTAAAAAGATTTCCTCCACTAATGTCATTGATCTGCATAGCAAACCTCAAAGCTTGTATATACTGATTAAATTTACAATGTAACTCTACAGCTGTACATCTATGTTAACATTTGTATCTTATGTTAAACAATGAAATTATTACTTCTGCACAGAGTATATTTTATATCTTATTAACTCTGGGTGATCTATTTAAAATGTTAGCTTATGAATCACACTTCCTCTCACTGTCTAGCTTTGAATCCTACTCGAGAAAGATCCTACTGTGAGAATGCTTGAAAAGCTGTTGGTTTTCTCTAGGCACTCTGGTTTCCTTTACCATTCAAGCAGTGACCACCTGCATATAAGTGCAAGAAATTTGACTGGGATGTAAAACACCATTCCTCACCACTCTACCAGATGGAGACTTCTTTGGTTATTATCTCTAACAGTTTGAGACTTCTTTGGTTATTATTTACTCTCTTTCCCTCTAATTTTATCATGTTAACTAAAAGTATCCATTTTATTTTAGGAATGTTTGAAGCACTTAGGACCGTTTATATGTCACTTAGTTGAACATTTTATGGATCATCAAGAAATTCATCTAGATCTGACAGAATCTTTGGAGTGGATATTTCAACTCTCGGGGGAATCATCAACAACAGCCTTCAGAGTTCTGAATATTTTAGGAAAAGCTGACACTGAATCTAACAAACTGCAAATCTTAAAAGACAGTAACGGTACACAGACTGTTGATAATGTGATAGATATAAAATTAAGTAATTTAGAGACTGTAGTGGAAGATATCTGTAAGGAAAATATTGAATGTGGATGATTAGTATTATTAGAAATAGCTTATTGTATCAGCAACACATTGTAATGTTATATTTACTGTTGTGAGACAAGAGCCAGGTTTGTATGTTCTGCTAAGTTGTCAGTCTTAAATCTAAATCTTCTTGTTGCATAACTTTTTTATCATAAACTTGAAAAAATTGACAATTTTTAAACATTACTCATTACAAAAAATCTGTTGTCAAGAAAAATAAATTGGGATTTGGAATCATGACCAAGTTTAAAAATGTCAGGCTGAAAGCCAAATCTACTGGCAGCTGTCGAATACATGTATTTTACTATAACCATTTTCATCATTGAAATTTGAACAGAATTGCAAATGTTTGAAACATAACTTGGTAAGAATTACTTAGTACATGTATGTTGCCAAGAAAACTTAAGTTGGTATTGGGATTTTCTTTTCATTTTTGAGAAGTGTTTAGAGTACATGTAACCAAATAGCCTCATAAACCTATATTCAGGAGGAAATAGTTTGTGATTTTTTTCTATTATGTAAAAAATTTCATTTCAAGTAACAGTGGGTTTTAATGATAGTAAAAACTGATGCATAATTAGTGATATTAATGTGATATTTAATGATTTAATGTTATTTACAGTTTCATGCCAAAAGTTATGTAATTAATATTTATATTTTACTTCTTTGTTTTGAAAATATAAGTCTGCTAAAATCTGTGAAATTTATAACTTTGTAATAGTGCTTTGATACAATTTAATTTCCAAGTTGTTAATTAGAAAACGTCTCTTGAGAAATTTATTTTGAGCTACATGTATATAAACATCACTTATAATCAGTTGTTTTTGTCCTTAACAGTTTTGATGGCAAAAATACAATCATAAAATCTGTAAAAATTTGCTGATGTACTTAATGTTTTAGTAGTTTTTTGATAAAATTTAATTTCTAAAAAAAAACCTTTACTTATCTTGATAAATATTAGTTTTTTCAGCTGTATTAATTTTGGGTCATATAATCAACTGTTTTTGACCTAAACAATTTTTGATAACGGATTACTTAAAACCTATGTATTTTTCTTGTGCTTTGTTAGTAAAACTGTAAATACAGTGTATCAGTAATTTTGACACAATTTGCATCAATTTGTGTATCAAAATATTTGTTGGATACAGGTTTATAAAATTTTGAAGGTCAAAGAATTCACAAATAGTTGTTCCTGTAGAGATACATATGTTTAAATACCTAGCAAGTTGATCATGATAGGCGACATTTAAGCAGAAAAGTATTTTTGCAATGTAATTACGGGAAGAAATTCTGCTATTAATTTTTTCTATATATAGAATTTTGTTGCACATTTTCAGTCTGAATAAACCCAAATTTATTTTTCTGGTCAAGATGTCTAGATTCATTGTATAAACATGTACAAGACATACACTGATGTTACGACCAGGGTTACGACGTGCATATTCAGCATTAAATTGTATTTGTACCCTTGTATATATACATATATATAACTACTATGTCTTTCATAATTATTGTACAAATGTGCAATACCATAAGTGTTCAAATAACAGATTATCAATTTGTATAGAATATATAATAAAAAGGAAAATGGTTCATATTTAGGCTTCGTTTTCTTTTCATTTAGTACCACTGTTGACAGAATATTTGCTTTATTAGATTCATTTTCCAGCAGGTCAGACTGTAACTTCAAAATAGATGAGCTTTTCTTTCACTTAGCACTCAGAATTAATAAATGACAGTCAAGAAATCTCAGATTAAAAAGACATATAGGTATAAATTCCTGCATCTTCACCTACCTGTGACCAAACTGAAACCAACATTGCCCACTCAATATATGAGGTTGGTATACTATATACATGTATCTATGCTAAATTCATCTTTGATAAATGCTGAATCCAGTCATTCCAGGCAAGATTCAAGAACATCAGTCAAGGGATGTGTTTTTTACTTACATCAAGAGAGGATAAGATTTTGGGGACTATAGTGAGTAGAAACCTGATACATATGTTAAATTTGTACCCAGTTTTGGCTTCTTTTGCATTAATTTTTCTTATTTATAGATAGAGGGACCATCTTGGATATTGGGCTGCATGAGTTGCCTACTACATTCTTTCTAATCTACTAAAGGACCTTCCACACCAAATTTGATTCCAAATGGCTCGGTGGTTTCAGAGGATGAGATTAGGGTTTAAGCATACAGACTTTACCATGTCATCAGCTCAGCTGGTTATAGCCAGTGGAGCTAAAAATATAACGAGAATACATGTAATTAACCTTTAATTTATTTTCAAAATTTGTGTATGTATATAAATGTAGATGTGTATGTAAATGAGCAGAAAGTTAAAATACTTAATAAAATAGAAAATCGTTAGAAAATAAATTTAAATAAATACACATAAAACAGAAAAACATAAAAAAAAAAATGAAAGTATGCATTGAACAGGTAAAACAATATAAAATAAAACATGACCGGTTAATAACAATGTTATGTTAGAAATAAGAAACATATATATGATACACATCTATAAAAAATGATTTGATGGAATGATGTAACTAGTATGTAGAAAATTCTAAGATAAAAATCATCATAAAAATGCATTTCTTTTTATACTTCAATAACAGTTGTAGATTTTAACCAAAAAAAAAAAAAAAAATTGACAAATAAGGCATTATGTTGTGAAATTCATTTTATATGACCAATTCTCTTTCTCCTTGTTTGAGAAATTTGTCGGTTCCCTTGCCAAAGGTCAATGATTTCTCTTGGCACTCTTGTTTCCTCCACCATTTCAAAACTGACCACCTCGCTGTTAATGAAAGAATTTTGACTGGGTGCAAAACACCATTACTCCACCCAACTCTCTCTCATACAAAAATTCATTTCTACAAATTTAGATCCGATTCTGCCTTTATTAATATCACAGATTATCAGTTTAAACAATGATTCATCAATGATGTTTCAGCAATATATGCTTTCAAAGCAAGTTAATCAACATCTTTTGAAAGAAAGATAAACTAACCAAACACATAAAGTGTTCAAAAGGTCATTTAAGATTTCAAAAAGGTAAAGTGGACTAAAATACATAAATAGGGACTTCATGACAAAATACTTAAATCTGGATTTATGCCTATTTGAAATAATACATGTATAACAATAATAACATCTCCCTCCCCTCACATATAAATGGTAAAGTCGCATATAAACCAATCAAATTACTACAATTGTTGCAAAAATTACATATAAAACTATCCAGTATTATACCGATAATTGTTGTCGATAACCAAAAACATTATGGTATATAAAGCTAATTACACTGAACAAATAACATCCAAATAACACACTGGTAAATAAAAACATTAAGTATGTAATGTCTATGGTGACAATAAATTTCACCTCAACAAATACAATGTATTAAGTTTATTCATTGATAAAAAATAAATGCAATGTATATGTATTAAGAAAAAAGATTATACATTAATATAAAAGAAAAATCACAGAAAAATTGTAAAATGGATGCTAATAAAAGTGTACATAAAATTATAAATGTACATGTATAAATTTGGTCTATTTCATACAAGGATCTGCCTTTTTTACATTAACATTATTGGGAAAGAATTCCATTTGCATCCTCCACTAAAATTTTAGTTTTGACGAACAAAAACCTAAAAATGAATTAATAAAGATATTTTTATATTTCTGTGCAAAATATTTTTCAAAAATTTTAACATAAAATCTTATGGATAGAGAGCCAACTGGAAATCTTACCAGTACCCACAACAATAAGTGTACAGGGAATTAACAATCAACAATACTAAAGCCTATTTCTGTGAAAAATAATTTTCCAAAATTTTAGTAAAGCATTTTCATGCATGAGGGGACAAAATCTTATTGAAATAACAATCAACAATATCACATAAGATAAGTCTAATATAACATTACTTTATAATAGTCTAACAAGTAACAATTTCAAAATTTAAACCAACAAATTATTACAAATATTAAAATAAAAAAACAACTGACAGATATAGTCCAATAGAAGCTTTTTCTTTTTGGATAGTTTAGCTAGTAGATTTTAAGAATTCATTCTTCGATATCCTGTATAGTTTTCCCATACAATCAATTAAGCTAAAAGTATTACTTATCAAGAGCAGAAACTTTCTTCTTGTGCAGATACAAGTAAATAAATACAAAATAAGGTAAGTACACCGGGCAGGTATGTATGTTATGTTCATGAAGGCAGTCCCTTGGTGAACTTTATAGAAAGGTTTGATTGCATATTGATTAAGTTTTGCACTTAATTTTTCTACAGATAAACAAGTGTCAAGACATCTCAAATATTTTATTTGGACTTATCATTTAGCTTAAGTTGTACAGCTTTGGGGCATCTGGTGACTTGCTATGCAATGCACTTTTGAACATTAAAGATTTCACAGCGAGAGATTAGATGACCATCTCCAATCAAACTGCAGACAGTAAGCCTTTCGTCAGATGTGTATGGTTTATATATTATTCAAAACCTTATTATTTCAACAATGATTAAATACTTATCATATAGTAGAAGTCACACACAAGAACATTGTTTAGAATATATAATTTGTATAATAATGCCTTTCAATACAACACTGCATTATTTACTAGCACTAACACAACATAAACACAGTCTAATTTACAACATTATATTAAACAGGAAGTATATGACCAGCATTTCACCATTTTGAACAACAAGATTGAATAAAATAATGTAACTTTTAATTTCGGTTCAAATAGCTTTAAATATAAAAATCAATAATCTAATCAGATGCCCCTGATAAATATGCAGTATACAAGCAGCATGTAAAACTCAATCATTTTGTATAGATTGTTATCAAAACTGCAAATATTGGCTAGCTTGTAAAAATTAAACATTTTGTATAGATTTTCATTAATCTGCAAATATTGTGCTTGTATTATACCCTTCAACATTATCAAAAATATGAAATTTGTTTAAATCACAGAAGTAACAATATACAATGGTATGTTATAGGCCGTTCACAATCTGATCACAGTTTTTATAAACACCTGCAGTGGCTCCATACCACCTAAACCAGTTAGATCAGCATGTTGTGCATGTATACAATCATGTCATCCGGTGTTTTATCTGCCACAATAACCTTGATATTAAGATAGACTCACTGTATACACTGTCTTAATATTGTGAACAGTCTATATATCAGTCTTTATGTTTGTCATTTTAATTTTAATGTACAACAATGACAGTGAAAAATTCACCCATGCTTAAGTAATCAACATAAAATTTCCACCCGTTTTATTTACTGTGGAATGTCCTGTTTCATTTATTGTGGAATTTCAGTTTAACACTGAAATCCATAGTATTGTAGTCTGACATCTTCATCTTTGACTTGCCGTTTCTGCATGACGTCTGCTTTACTTGTAGCTCCTTTATACCTTGTCAAATTTGAGGTTTTAGATTGGTTAAACACTTTACTTCTCTGATCTGACATAACATTACTTGCAGAAGAATCCTACAAATAAAGTCAAAACAAGAACTGTTAGTAAGGCTAAACTCCAGTAAATTTCTGGTCCCAAAAAAAGAGACAAAATCCAATGCTATTTAACCATGTGACCTTGAACTTTGACCTACATACTTGAACATGGTTCATGACACATCATATCTAATACTGGTACATACACATCATTAAAGTGGACACATTTAATTCCTTTAGTTTGACTTGGTTAATATGCATGAGCACATGATAGATAAAGTTCTTCCAATTTTGATTTTTTTTGAAAACTGAAGAATGTATAAATGTGTATATAGCCAACACAGTTCAAGAAAATATTGACAGCAGCAGTTCTTTTGGGTCCATAAAATATGTAGTGACCTTAGCAAGAAGACATAATTATATACTGTTGAAAAAGATTTTATATCTCTGAAAAAAAAAACCATTTTAATATACATACATGATCAGAATCATAATTGAACAGCTCTTGTTCCAGTTCACGACTCTCAACATTAAAAGTATAACGCTCTTCTTTTTGTTTGGATGATTTAGCTCCTCTACTCATCATACGATTCACAGCTTGTCTGATAAAGTGGGGAAAAAAACAAAATGTAACATATGTATTAGATGCTAAAATCAATATACTTTACTGTTATATTGTGTTATGATCATTTGATAAAAAACACTTATCCTATGTCTTTATGTTATTTACAACATGTTGGTAAGGTGTAGTAAGAAAGATTTTGAAAACTTAGCTAAACATATGTTAACTGTCGACACTGTTATTATATTTATGTAAATGACTACTGCTAATGTTTGACACTGCAGTCAATTCTAATGATACTGCTGTATACACAAACGATACTGCAGTCAATACCAAGGACACTGCTGTCAATATTAATGACACGGCTTTAAATGTCAATGAAACTGCATTTAACACCAAGAACACTACACTTAATGGCAGTGTATTATTATCATACAGACTGCTGTATAGCTTGTACTTGGCAATGGCCAGACTAACCAAATACACCTCAGAAAAATACATAAAACAAGATGCAAGACAAGAAATACATGTATTTAGGAAATTGATTATAAAATAAGTTTTTTTGGACAGTGCCCGCAATTAACATTGAAATCAACTTGTTAGGTTATTAAAGTGTTATCAAGTTTTTACTTAGTCCCCATGTTGAGCCTTACTGACTTCTGACATAATGATAAAAATCTTGATTTATATTTAACTAAAACTTTTACAGGGTTGGTTGTACATTGAGAATAATACTCTTAGCTGTTATACTTACAAATGATCCCTGGCATCTTTTACAGAACCTTTAGAAGCTAATTCTGCCGTCTGCTGAGTGGCTGCCAACCCAACAACTGCAACATTCATCCCCTGAATCATACATCAACAGACTAGCATAAAACATTGTAACTTAAAACATAAAGATTAATTAGTTACAGTGTAGTACACATTTATATCTGTTCCAAGTATGTATGGCTTTTATATGTGGCTCCTTTAAAAAAGTGAGATTCTTTGATTCTCAGTACAAAACAACTGATAAATACAGTACATGAAACCTCAATTCACCACCACTATTTGATCTGTCAAATTTTGGTATTATCATGGTGTTTGGCAGTAAAACCAGGGAGGTTGACGGAAAACACAGATGTAGATTTTGATACTTCAAAATAATGTGGTAATAAGTAAGGTGACAAAGTAATTAAGGTGCATTAAAACGAGGTTTTACTGTATTTACCGGTGCTAGATTACAGTTATATGGTTATCAGTATCATTTGTTGTCTTGGGAAAATGACTGAAATTGGGAAAACATTTAACAAAATTGTTAAGAAACTGATTTTCCAACATTTAATTAATTGTTTTATTTTTACCTTTTCCATTTCTGTTCTGTTATCTGTGGTTTTTAAGGATTTTGACATGACCCTCAGCATTTTTCTGCCATCTTTTAATGTGTAGTTTATCTGAACCTAAGACAAAACAAAAGACACATTATTTAAACTACACTGTATATCTTATAATGATTTTTTTTAATACCTGTACATAAGCAATTTTTCATGTTCTTTAAAACAATTCAAAACTAATTTGCACTTAAACTTGCTGTATGTACCCCGAGGGACTCAAAATTAAGTTACATTGACACTGAATGTCATAAAATGCAAATGTCATTACTCTTGGTATAATTACCTGATGCAAAATTATTTCCAATGGTACTCTTAAAGTCTTTGTAAGGGACATTTGTGTAAACATGGTCTATACCACTGACTTATGAATTATAGTGCCTATTATTTCTAAGGTTTTAATGACTAACTTTCATACACAAGCAAAGAGTGCCAGTAAAATTATCAGATTGCTTCACAATGATTTATCAAATCACCTGGTACACTTACCTGGAATGGAACTTCTGCCAAGCTGATATTTTTACCTGGAGTTTTTGGCTTAAATCTAAAGGTAAGATCTGTGTCCTTTAATGCATTACCGACTTCCTTCTCCATACGATTACTACCCTACAAAAATTATATAAATTGGTAAATGAATATAATCATCTTCAAATTGTTATGGTATTGCTAGTGTCAGAGACCTGGTAGATTGCTTCCCAGCCCATTTAGTTCATTAAAACTATACATATGACCTCTATCTCTGCAAGCTTATAAATGTTTGATGGTGAAAGTGTAAGGGAACAGTGTTTAATTAAAGAAATATAATATACATGTTCATTCATGGGGCTGCAGTAATTAACATATAATTCTGAATATAATAACAAAATTAGAGACAGATATTAAGACCACTTCTGGGGTCAATTGGGTGATTGTTGTGTGCGTGCGTCACTGTGTATGTGCGTGTTGTGGGGTGACAAAACTAAACAGTATACTTGTACATACTTGTGGCTGGAGAGGATCATCAACATGTAACTCAGGAAATAACATCAAGATGACAGACACGGATGTAGCAACCACATAATTCTGTGAAATAAGGCGAAGTTGTCTCATCAGCTCCAGTGGATTAAGTACATTGACTGTACCACCTGATACATTAGCACACTTAGATACGGATTGTAATCCAACAGGTTCTCCTTTCACTGCTATGATAGATACAACTATACCATGCTTCTTAGCATATTCTCCTGCCTGCAAAATATACAGTAAAAAACCTCATTATAATGCACCTTAACTACATTACTGTGTCAACAACTGTTCTCATTATAATTTTTAAGTCTTAAATTCTATATTTAAAGATGTATTTTTAATAAGTTTTCCTAAATAAATTTTTAAAACCCTATGGTGGTGGTGGTTGAGAATGGGATGTTATGGGTTCGAAACCCCAGCTGGGTCATACATAAGAAGTTGCTTCCTTACCTGGTGCTCAGTATTACAGAGTATCAACTGGTTCTCCTGGCATCAAATTAATGTGACCAGGGGAGTGGTATGCTTGTCTGCAGTACCAAAATGACTCCTTAAAGTAACCCTTAGTCTGTGCTTGTACAAGGGGGATCATAAAACACACTCATACATCTCAAGCATATGTGACCTTGTTCCAAGAGTAATCCTTAGAGATTAATAAACTTGCTCTCGTCGTAGAAAGCTGAAAAATTGCTGATGCGAAGTAAAACAACATTACAATGAAATTGGTATACTGGAAATACTATAGATGTATTATAGTTTTACTGTTTACTGAAAACAGGGTACCAGTCCAACAGGAGTTAGATTACTTACTCTTTGATAGTAACTTCCATCATCTCCAGATTTGTGAGAACCTATTCCAACATTAGGCATTCCATCTGTACACAGTACAACCTCTGATCCTTTAGATCCAGTAACAATACCAAGGGAAACTGCAAGGGCTGGTCCTAGAGCTGTACAACCTCTAGTGTGTAAACCATTTATAATAGTCTCCAAATCACTGAAATATACAACATTGAAAAATATTGTTTGACTTGGGTTTAACATACAAGCAAATATCACATTTATCTGTTTTATATACTGATATACATCATCAGCTAGAAGTTACTAGTTCTGATATATTTAAAAAAAAAAAAAAAAAAAAAAAAACAAACAAACCACTATATGTGACCAATCTTATTTTCATTTTCCTCTAGTCAATTATAATACAGATACTAGTATGTCACCATGTTTACCTTGGTTTTGGACCTACCTGTAGGATTCTGCTAGTGGTCTAATGTTGATATCACTAGTGTACTTCTGGCCCTCAGACAACAAGGAATCAAACACGTTAAATTCACTTTCGTTAACATTAACTTTTGTCTGTGATCCATCACCAAGCAGGACAACATCCGAGGAAAATATTACAAATATCACTTTTCTACTTTCATTTTCAATCTTTAATCTCTCCAATTGTCTGAAAAAATATAAAACAAATCGAATTAAACATAAATCGAAATACCTTTATAGTGTGATTATGTCTTTATGAGATATAACTAATGAATGGAAGATGTCATTTAGGTACCATATGATGCCTAAAACAATTTACCAGAATTAATCCAAATTTTCATTGGATAAACAATCACATAACTGGCCATATTAACCATTAATATGAGAGTTATATGTTTTCTATCATCAAAGGAAACCATTGATACATATGTTACTGTTATATGTTTTCTATAATCAGAGGAAACCATTGATACATATGTTACTAAGATAACAGACATGAAATGGCTAAAATGCCTCCGGTAATCCTGGTAATAGACAAACTGGTCTGAATCTTATACTCTCAGTCGTCACTTTCATGCCTGCCAACCCTCCCGATATTAGCAGTGCTTTACAAAAATTAAACCAGGATATACACCAACAGCCTGTTAAACAACCAACACAGACTTAAAATAAACTTTATTATTTTACTTTTAGGCATGACTTACCTTAACAAAGCCTGTTTTATTGCATCTAATCTGGATATATATTCTCTACCATAATCTACCTTATCTCTGGTTTTCCTCCATTCAGCTGTAAAAATGTACATTGCTTTTACTTATACATACACACAAATATCGGAGGTTAATATTAAACATTTTTGCAATAAATAATGTTTCTTGTCTTTAGATAAGAGATTACAGTAAAACATGAAAATAACAAATACACTTACACCAAATACATAGATAGTACAAAGTCAAATATTAGGCCTGGCCGCCCCTCTATATAAGTCTATATATAACAATATAACAAAATGTCTTTATAACAAAGTTAAAAATAGAATCATTAGGGCTTCATTATAAACATGTTTTACTGTATACAATAAAAATATGAATATGGTATATGATAAACAAAAATTGTCAAAAGCACAACATAGCCTAGCTGTACATCTAGATCATTGAAACTGTAGATCTATACTGTAAAGGGCATTATTTTCGCTGGGTGAAAATTTTGTGATTTCTCAAATCTGACATTTTCGCTTGGGTGTAATTTACATGTTACCAATATAAGTGGGTGTATAATCTGTATATTATGATATATATACCTGTATAGTTGCCATTTTCATGTGGGTAAAAATTTCGCTGTTATTTCTTTAGGGCAAAATAAGCGAAAATTTCGCCCACGCGAAAATTCCCCCTTTGCAGTATTTTAAATTAAAACTATGATTTGAGTTATGCTACAGAATGGTCATGAAGCCATTGTAAAGGGTACCTACTTCAGGATTACATAAAACTATAAAACCAACATCAATGCAAACCTTACAGACAACTCCAATAAAACATGAGATGGTAGAATTTTTTCGGAACTTAATTGTTATTTTATGTAGGTAAGACTTACACTGTATTTGTGGTAGTTCTGTGGTTACATTCATAGAACCACTTATGTCTATACAGTAAACCAGATATCCTGTGTCCTCCATTTTGACAGATTTTGGTTCCTCACCAGATGCCTCGTCGCCAGTAGCAACGACAGTGGGTGGAGATAACATGTAGTCTACTTTATCTTCTGTTGGGATTTCCTCTTTTGAAACATCTTGTAAAACATTTTCTTTATCACAAAATTCACTATACAAAGAAAGAAATACTATGGCTTAGTCATCATCATTTACTTAGATCACAAATTGGTTCAGCACTGTACCACATGATTAAGGGTAACCCTTAAAGTTTGTGAGGATGAATTAGATTAGATTAATGGTCAAGATTATTTCACATACCGGTAATATATATTATTGGATGTCAGAGAAAACCACTAACCTTTCGGCAAATGAACTGACAAACTTTCTCATACTAGCATCTGCTCAAGTGGGATTCAGTGAAGGTAATAGGATTCTTGAGTTTGTGCTTTAGATCAATTGGTCACTGAGGCCGCAAGTTTGTGAGGATATAAGAATTTTATCAAATACAAAATGTAGACATGTTGTTATTCTAGAAATATGTAGGGTTTTCAGAATCGGTGGAATTGCATGATAGTTTTGTACATCATATGGAACCTAGAAAATGCAAATTTGGTATCTTAGTGTGTATTACCAATATGCATATGTCTTCTTTATACAACCACACACTCAGGCTGACTTTTAGGTGGTAGCAGTCACAGTCCCATTGGTTCATTATCTTGACACTAGTTTTGAAACCAACAACCTTTATATCTTGAGTCTGTGGTACTAGCAACTTAGCAACATGCTTCTGGTGCACATATCCTGGTAATCATGTATACAAAGTTTATCTTCAACAGAGATTGAGGAGTAGGCTGGACAAACTACTATATAATAATGTATTTCTGCTGCGTCCAATTTCCATGGTTTTGTTTGTGGCTTCCGTTTTAGGTAAGTTTGTAATACATACAATTTCGTTGACATGTAAATTGTGGGTTATTATACTGACACAAATGATGAAAATCGGAACACAAAGAAAATTAATGATTTAATAGTACTTTGGAATTGACAACACCTTTCTAGAAATAAGTATATAAATATAATTAAATCATACCATTTCCAATGAAGCTTTTCCCCTTCCTGTTCTGTTTTGGACATGCATGATAACACAGCTTGGCACTTGGTACACATAATTGGATCACCGGTTCCGATTTTAACTGTATCCTCCAATGCACCAAGGGAGACCATTATAACATTAGTATCAGTCTTTTTACATTTCTTCATCTTAGGTTTTATATCAGATCTGGTTGAGCTTTCAACAATTGCTGACTGCGGTCTTTGACCACGGTGACTGGATCGCCGACGCAAGGAACTCCACAGAGAAGGAACGAAATTCCATACCGAGGATATAATTCCCCCAGACTTTGGTCTGGCCCCGATGACTTATGCATAGCTAAAAAAATGTTTAACAGAAATTCATGCAATATACTGATTTGATTAAGCTTACACAGTTAGTGTTCAATAGTTTAACACTGAAACTAGCTTTCCAGATGACTTTACAATTGTGACCTAGCTTTGATTTTCCATTTTAATCTGCACACATCTATAGAAACAAATTACCAGTAATAAACAACATTTATTCCAATTCCATCATACTACTAGTATCTTATATAAATTTAACTTGTAATAAATGTATGTAAAGCATTTTTTGTTAAGCATCTAGGCTTCCACAAATTTAAAATTATATTAGCAGTCATATTTTCAAAATGTAAGAAAACATAGCCCTTTTTAAAGAATTTTATTTATAAATTTGCTAAAATATGTTACTTTGAAAGAATTAGTCAAAATTTAGTAGCCAATGGCAATTTTGAATAATTTTGAAACACAGACATCATACAGGTACTTATCAACAATATTGTGATGATGGCCATAAAACTGTTTGAGGACCTTGATAAGCCTTAGCTTGCAATAATATGGTTTGCCTAACTGGCATTCATTATTCTATATAATTATGTATAATGTAACATTTATAATCCACTTACACTGAGATCTTTCTTTTCTTCTCTTGACTTTGTTTATCCCTGTAATTCTGACATACTTCCGGTAACTATCCTCAATAGTTGGGTCATAATCTTCTACAAAGATTCCCTGTACATATTGAACGGTTAGTGCTGATTTACCAACCCCTCCACTACCAAGTATCACGACCTGAAAAAACAAGTAATCAACATTATAATTTTATAACTTAAGCATGAAATCCCCTAAACTCTCCTCAGTATTTGGGTTATACAGGTAATCCTCAATAAAGATTCCCTGTGGACATGTCAGTGTAATTAAACTTAACTGATCCCACAAATCTCCATTCAAAAACAATTCAACATATTTTCATAATTTAGATGGAAATGCATTTCCTTCTCATGTCAGTTTTTATTGGAAAAAACAACAACATTTATTTGTTAGATGGTTTATGGATTTCTCCAGATTCTCTGGTCTTCTGAACGATTCAATTACTAGATGCTTTAATTTAGGTGAAATAATTTTGACCAGGGTATAAAACACTATTGAACCAACTAAATATTGAAATTAAAAATAATTAAAGCCTCAGTTCCCTGGTGAAAGTTCATGAGTTTAACCTCATTTGCCAGCTTCTAAGTTTTAACTTCGCTTAGGGATTGTGGTTTAGACATTGATTGTTACATGTATGTTTTTTTATCCTGACAGATGGTTACTAGACAATAAATTAAATACCTGGCATGATGATTTAACTTCTGGTAAACTCCTGATTAAGGTTTCGAATACTGTTTTAACATTTTGTCCAGTTTTTGCTGAAGTCTCAATGTATGAAACACCTAGTCTCTTTGCCAGATCTAAACCTTTCTCTTTTGGAATGACCCTCTGAGATTCCAAATCAATCTTATTTCCGCAAAAAATCTATATAAAAAAGTAATGTAAAACATGTAAAATTTATAATATATGACTGTTGACACATACTTGTATATTTTAAAAGCTAATATACATGTATTCAGACATTTTTAAGGCAATTAAATGTTATTACCACACATTTTTGATACCGATATAACCATACACATGCACATAGGGTGAACTTAGTGAACATCAATTGATTTTAGGGTCAAATAGTCAAATTTAGAATTAAATACAAATTTTATTGATTTTGAAATGATAATATTTTTTGGTTAGATTTGTAAAAATAGTCTTCTAAAAAACTGTTGTCTGATTGATCTTGGATCTTGTTGAACTGCAAAAATGATCCGACCATATGGGGAAAACAAAATGGCAGATCTAACAACATATTATGTTTTTTATCAAAATGTTTATTTGTAATAATCGCTAAGTATTACAAATGTACTTACCATGTGTGGCTTACCCATTAGTTTTACTCTAAGTAACCATTCATACATGGCCTCAGCTTCTTCAAAAGACTTCTGATCAGTGACACTAAATACCACAACAAATGCCTCGCCAGTCCTTAAATACTGATCTCGCATTGATGAATATTCCTCCTGGCCTGCTGTGTCCAATATATCAACAAGGCATCCTGTTCCCTATAATAAAATTTAAGATAATTTTAAGATAAATTTGATTGATTGATTGATTGATTGATTGATTGATCGATCGATCGATTGATTCATTCTTCATTGATTCATTCCTTCATTAGATATAAGAATTTTATAATTGATTTTCATTTTTTTAAAATCAAAGTGAAAAATAATTAACTTACATGTCTATCAAGATGACACCATGTTGAGTGAAGATGCACATGTACAATACTTAGTAATTTATTCTACAAAAACTTATAATTGATTTAATGTTGTTGTTAACATTTACATAACAATCAAGATAACATCTACGTAAACATGTTTATAAAGAAGCCCTTGGGACTCTATTTTTAACTTTGTTATAAAGCGACTTTGTTATATTGTTATAAATAGACTTATATAGAGGAGTGATCAGGCCCAATATTTGACTTCGTAATAGCCATGTATTCGTGTTCGTTATACTAGTATTTATGTTTTACTGTATATTGGTATACTGGAATCAATGTTGCAAATACTGAACAAAAACCAATATGCAAATTGTCTGCTTACCCTCTAATGGTTTGTTTTAAAAAGGTTACAACAGGGGATAACTGCAAAGTGCAATAAGATTCTCTAGTGGACCTTGTCTTCCATACCCTCTATTTTTTATCCCTGATATTTATCTGGAGCTAAGTGGTTCATGTGCTGACCTTCAATCCTAAGGCACCTCACTGCTATGGTTCAACTGACATGTGAGAAACTGTTTCAGGAATACTTGTTCTTAAATAATTGACTTGGTAGTCATTATGTGTTGGTGGTTGTATAGTTCCACTGCTACAAAATTATGGGCCAGTGTCATCGCATTTTAAAAGTAGACATCAGCACACTCTAGTACATGTAGTGTACATGTATAAAACCATCCAGAAACTTGTACAAAACTCAACAAATCACACAAAACTGTCCAGAAACGTGTACAAAACTCAACACATCACACAAAACTGTCCAGAAACTTGTACAAAGCTCAACAAATCACATAAAACTGTCCAGAAACGTGTACAAAACTCAACAAATCACACAAAACTGTCCAGAAACGTGTACAAAACTCAACACATCACATGAACTATGGTTACTTGTGTGGTTAGATTAAACCTTGGGATTAAAATATTGTGTTTTATGCTAATCTGATAATAAACAATAAATACGCAACTAACCAAGTGGTCATACTTATAATTTTAGGAAAGACAATAAAATTCAGTTTCTGAAAAAGGTGCATGGATGACAGTGTTTTATGCCCCAGTCAAGATTTGGTACACTTTCACCAAGATATTTACGGTAGTTTTTTAATGGTGGAGCAATATTTATTTCTTAGATAAAACAACTAAGCTTTACAACACACTGACAAACTTTCTAACAGTACAATTTGTGGATAATGAACCTATCTATGTAAGATCAATGAGAGACACTGTGATTTTGCAAGATAGCACTTGAGATCACTTGGCCTTCCAGCTCCACGCTATCTAACCTAAGGTTCAATGAGCAAAAGAAATTTATACCAACCTCTTCACCACCAGAGTCACTTTCTGAGTCACCAAAATCATTTAGATTTGAACTTCCTGTCTGATTTTCTACTATTTCCTCTTCTTCATCAACATTAGTCCCTGTATACACAAACTTACTCCCAAGTTCCATTTTTATACTACTGAATTTACAAGTCAATTCCTAAAATAAACAAAAAGGTGAAATTTCAACAAAATCAAATCACAAAACTTATATGTTGGAATTGTGGAGTGCATTAATGGTGGTTTATGCCCAAGTCAAGATCCTTTCACTTAAATCAAGGCATTCATTTTATGGATGGTGGAGGGGAAACCAGAGTACCTAGAGAAAACCACCCACCTATGGCCAGCAAATCATTATAAATAAAACCTGAGGAAATGAAACTAGGTGTCAGAGAATTACCATAGCAAATTAACCCAAATCATTGAAATGATACCTGAGGAAATAAGACTAGATGGCAGTTAGAGTACCATAGCAAATCAGCCCAAATGATACCTTAAGAAATGAGACTAGATGGCAGTTAGAATAACATAGCAAATCAGCCCAAATGATACCTTAAGAAATGAGACTAGATGGCAGTTAGAATAACATAGCAAATCAGCCCAAATGATACCTGAGGAAATGAGACTAGATGGCAGTTAGAGTACCATAGCAAATCAGCCCAAATGATACCTGAGAAATGAGACTAGATGGCAGTTAGAGTAACATAGCAAATCAGCCCAAGTGATACCTTAGGAAATGAGACTAGATGGCAGTTAGAATAACATAGCAAATCAGCCCAAGTGATACCTTAGGAAATGAGACTAGATGGCAGTTAGAATAACATAGCAAACCAGCCCAAGTGATACCTTAGGAAATGAGACTAGATGACAGTTAGAGTACCATAGCAAATCAGCCCAAATGATACCTGAGGAAAGGAGACTAGATGGCAGTTAGAGTACCATAGCAAATCAACCCAAGTGATACCTGAGGAAATGAGACTAGATGGCAGTTAGAGTACCATAGCAAATCAGCCCAAGTGATACCTTAGGAAATGAGACTAGATGGCAGTTAGAGTACCATAGCAAATCAGCCCAAGTGATACCTTAGGAAATGAGACTATATGGCAGTAAGAATAACATAGCAAATCAGCCCAAGTGATACCTAAGGAAATGAGACTATATGTCAGAGTGAGTACCATAGCAAATAAACTCAAATGATACCTGAGGAAATGAGACTAGATGGCAGTTAGAGTACCATAGCAAATCAGCCCAAGTGATACCTAAGGAAATGAGACTATATGTCAGAGTGAGTACCATAGCAAATCAACTCAAATGATACCTGAGGAAATGAGACTAGATGGCAGTTAGAGTACCATAGCAAATCAACCCAAGTGATACCTGAGGAAATGAGACTAGATGGCAGTTAGAGTACCATAGCAAATCAGCCCAAGTGATACCTTAGGAAATGAGACTATATGGCAGTTAGAATAACATAGCAAATCAGCCCAAGTGATACCTTAGGAAATGAGACTAGATGGCAGTTAGAATAACATAGCAAATCAGCCCAATTGATACCTGTGGAAAGAGACTAGATGGCAGTTAGAATAACATAGCAAATCAGCCCAAGTGATACCTGAGGAAATGAGACTAGATGGCAGTTAGAGTACCATAGCAAATCAACCCAAGTGATACCTGAGGAAATGAGACTAGATGGCAGTTAGAATAACATAGCATATTAGCCCAAATGATACCTTAGGAAATGAGACTAGATGGCAATTAGAATAACATAGCATATTAGCCCAAATGATACCTTAGGAAATGAGACTAGATGGCAATTAGAATAACATAGCAAATCAGCCCAAGTGACACCTTAGGAAATGAGACTAGATGGCAGTTAGAGTACCATAGCAAATCAGCCCAAGTGATACCTTAGGAAATGAGACTATATGGCAGTTAGAATAACATAGCAAATCAGCCCAAGTGATACCTAAGGAAATGAGACTATATGTCAGAGTGAGTACCATAGCAAATCAACTCAAATGATACCTGAGGAAATGAGACTAGATGGCAGTTAAAGTACCATAGCAAATCAACCCAAGTGATACCTTAGGAAATGAGACTATATGGCAGCTAGAATAACATAGCAAATCAGCCCAAGTGATACCTTAGGAAATGAGACTAGATGGCAGTTAGAATAACATAGCAAATCAGCCCAAGTGATACCTGAGGAAATGAGACTAGATGGCAGTTAGAATAACATAGCAAATCAGCCCAAGTGATACCTGAGGAAATGAGACTAGATGGCAGTTAGAGTACCATAGCAAATCAACCCAAGTGATACCTTAGGAAATGAGACTAGATGGCAGTTAGAGTACCATAGCAAATCAGCCCAAGTGATACCTTAGGAAATGAGACTATATGGCAGTTAGAATAACATAGCAAATCAGCCCAAGTGATACCTAAGGAAATGAGACTATATGTCAGAGTGAGTACCATAGCAAATCAACTCAAATGATACCTGAGGAAATGAGACTAGATGGCAGTTAGAGTACCATAGCAAATCAACCCAAGTGATACCTGAGGAAATGAGACTAGATGGCAGTTAGAGTACCATAGCAAATCAACCCAAGTGATACCTTAGGAAATGAGACTATATGGCAGTTAGAATAACATAGCAAATGAGCCCAAGTGATACCTTAGGAAATGAGACTAGATGGCAGTTAGAATAACATAGCAAATCAGCCCAAGTGATACCTGAGGAAATGAGACTAGATGGCAGTAAGAATAACAAAGCAAATCAGCCTAAGTGATACCTGAGGAAATGAGACTAGATGGCAGTTAGAGTACCATAGCAAATCAACCCAAGTGATACCTGAGGAAATGAGACTAGATGGCAGTTAGAATAACATAGCATATTAGCCCAAATGATACCTTAGGAAATGAGACTAGATGGCAATTAGAATAACATAGCAAATCAGCCCAAGTGACACCTTAGGAAATGAGACTAGATGGCAGTTAGAGTACCATAGCAAATCAGCCCAAAGATACCTGAGGAAATGAGACTAGATGGCAGTTTGAGCACCATAGCAAATCAGCCCAAATGATAAAATGATACCTGAGAAATGAGACTAGATGGCAGTTAGAGTACCATAGAAAATCAGCCCAAATGATACCTAAGGAAATGAGACTAGATGTCAGAGTGAGTACCATAGCAAATCAACTCAAATGATACCTGAGGAAATGAGACTAGATGGCAGTTAGAGTACCATAGCAAATCAGCCCAAATGATACCTGAGGAAATGAGACTAGATGGCAGTTAGAATAACATAGCAAATCAGCCCAAGTGATACCTTAGGAAATGAGACTAGATGGCAGTTAGAGTACCATAGCAAATCAACCCAAGTGATACCTGAGGAAATGAGACTAGATGGCAGTTAGAGTAACATAGCAAATCAACCCAAGTGATACCTGAGGAAATGAGACTAGATGGCAGTTAGAGTAACATAGCAAATCAGCCCAAATGATACCTAAGGAAATGAGACTAGATGGCAGTTAGAGTACCATAGCAAATCAGCCCAAATGATACCTGAGGAAATGAGACTAGATGGCAGTTAGAGTACCATAGCAAATCAGCCCAAATGATACCTGAGGAAATGAGACTAGATGTCAGAGTGAGTACCATAGCAAATCAACCCAAATGATAACTAAGAAAATGAGACTATGTGTAAGAGGGAGTACCATAGCAAATTAACCCCAATGATACCTGAGGAAATGACACTAGATGGCAGTTAAAGTACCATAGCAAATCAGCCCAAATGATACCTGAGGAAATGAGACTAGATGTCAGAGTGAGTACCATAGCAAATCAACCCAAATGATAACTAAGAAAATGAGACTATGTGTAAGAGGGAGTACCATAGCAAATTAACCCCAATGATACCTGAGGAAATGACACTAGGTGTCAGAGAGAGTACCATAGCAAATCAACCCCAATGATACCTGAGGAAATGACACTAGATGTCAGAGGGAGTACTATAGCAAATCAACCCCAATGATACCTGAGGAAATGAGACTAGATGGCAGTTAGAGTACCATAGCAAATCAACTCAAATGATACCTGAGGAAATGAGACTAGATGTCAGAGTGAGTACCATTGCAAATCAAACCAAATGATAACTAAGGAAATGAGACTAGATGTCAGAGTGAGTACCATAGCAAACTGAGCCAATTATATTCAGGAAGTAAAAACATGTGTAAGGTAGAATATAATAATTTAAATTAAATTAACTCTCAGGTCAGGGTTTCGCAATCATTCCCTAATTAGGCTAAATATATTCTTTTGGTAACCGTTATAGTAGATATATATTAAAAATAAAATGTATTTTCATTTATAAAACTATAACGAACTTAATTCTTCAAAATGACATTTCTGAATGTCTTTAGAAATTTAACAAAATTAAATATATTTAAGATTTCAAATTTCAGTTAGCTGATTAATACTAGTGAACATCTTATTTTTGCAAATGATACTTGACAGCACAATATATATTTAAAGGTTAAATCCGTCTCCTAGTAAAGTAGCTTTTGACATCAAATTTGCACTTACTTTTCAAGATTTCTGTTAAACTGTTAAAATCTTGGCAAGTTGTTGAAACAACCCAACGGGCACCTGCTGCAGTGGTTTCTAACACGTCTAATGCTTTGCATGCAATTATATCCACTTCCCTATTTTATTTGTTTATTTCAGCGATGACACAAATTTTAGCAAATTTCTAAAAATAAAACCAAAATGATTGGAGTATGCAATCGTTTAAAAATAACCCCAATTAGATTGGAACTCTTTAGGAATAGAAGATACAAAAGGCTCATCATTGTTTACAAATGGCTTCCTCCAATGTTGAGTACTATGCCAGGCAGAAAGAAATTCAGGAAAAAATGCACGAGTAGTAAGTGCATTACAATATTTATCGAAAACAAAGAGATCCCTATTCATATTTAAACTAGGAATAGTTTAACAACAGTATGAAAAGTTCGTTTGGCAATGATATTGCAGCACGATAAATGTCATGTAATCCTGATTTATTGACAAGCATAGTCATGTCTGTAACATTGATTCTGATGTAGTTCCATGTGCCATCAGTTACACGCCGTAGCTGGTCAACACATATTAACAGAAAGCATTATTGAATTTACTACACCAAATAAAAGATTACCTAACCATAGACCATTTTAACAGGTTAAGGTTAAACCGGGGGGGGGGGGGGGGCTGCTTGTCTTCTACTTCAGTCTGTTTCAGGAGCTTCCAGTTAAGCATCCCCTGCAAAATCACAGGTATTATACCCTAGCAAACCATGCAGATGTGTCTTACTGATACTTTACTGAGACATGTGACCTCAGGTTTTTGAGTTTCATGTGAAAGTCCACTTAAATAGGCATAGATAAAAGTCATCTTGGAAAATTTCTAAGTCCGAAGTGAGGTTTGAACTTGCAACCTTTGACTTTGAAAGCCAGTGACAATACTACTTGACCATGTTTGCCCAGTCAGCCCCTGGTTGTGGTGCTAATGGTTACACATTAAGTTGGTGGTGCATCTGATATCAAGCTCCTAGCATTCTTTTTTTAACAATTTTAAGTGGTATGCCTAATTCATTGAGAGGATCCTTCAAATGAGACTGAAAGCCTAATGCCCCATCTTCTTCTTCCAACTACAGTGCAAAACCACTAAAATATTATTGCACTTTAATGCACATGCGTGAGAGTGAGGTCTATGTACAGGTGCATGATTAAAAACAGGCTAAAACATCATCCTTCAGCTGGATGAAGCTTTCTAGGGAGTCTGCCACAACAAAACTTGCTGGTAGGTTGTTCCAGAGGCGAATGGCTGATGGAAAAAACAATGTCTGTTATGCTGTCATTTAGGAATGTGTTGCCAGGTACCATTGGCTATGGCTTCTGGTCCTTGTTGATATCTGCTGTAGGGATGACCACCAAGGAGTGCACTACACGATAAAACATCTGCGATATCTCTCTCCTCTCCCTTAATGTCTGCCACTGTAGTTGTTGCAGCATGACTGTTATGCTGCTGGTGTGTCTGTAATCATTAGTGGTAAATCTTGCTGCTCACCTTTGTACTGATTTGATCTTGCTGATGTTATTTAGTTTTGTTGGGTTCCACACACTGGATGCATACTCTAGTGTCTTACAAGCGTAGTGTAGCATTGTGCCTTGATGTTGGTTGGACAGTGGTGTATATTACGCCTCAAAAATTCTAAGGTGGTGTTTGCCTTTTTGGTGATCTTATCAATGTGCTTGTCCCATTTGAGTTCTTTATGGATGTTGATTCCCAGGTATTTTGCAGAGTCGGTAGTGTTGAGAGCCTGACCATGGACTGTGTAGTTGCTGATGAGTGGCTGTTTCCTGTTGGTGACTATCAATATCTCGAACTTATCTGGATTGAAGCCCATCAGCCATTTGTTCTCTCAGTCTTGAAGTTGATGTCACAAAAGGTGTGGCAATCTAAAGAACTCCACTGAACATTGCCTTAAGTGTACTGCAATGGTAAAAATTTCTGCCACTTCATTTATTAACTTGTGAAATCCCAATATAACTGAAGTGTTCTTGACCAGGACACACTTGCCTAAGGTCAACCCAGATCCTTAGATTTTGGTATGATGGACCACCGAGCAAGTGCCCCACTTTGGGCTGACATTTTTACAAGACCAAATCTCAAACTTCAACATTTTCTATAAGAACATGTAAGAGTTTATATAGGTAAGCAGCTATGTTATCATTCCTAGTAACCTAAATTGCCGTTGGTTACTAATTTCTGAGAAATTCTTTCAAAAAGTAACTTCTTATTTTAGCAAATTTGTGAAAAATACTTTAAAAAGTAATATACAGTCCAACCTGTCTTAAAGGCCATCTCTATATAAGGGCCACCTTTTTTCAAATAAAGACCAATAGAATTGTATCCCAATTGTCCTTTATTAATGTTATTTGAACCTTATGTAAAGATGTAAAGGCTACTTTTATTGGTTCCCTTGGTTGGCCTTTATAGACAGGTTTGACTGTATTTTTTACATATTTCAGAAATATGGCTTCTATTAATATTGAATTTGTGGAAACAGGAAAGCAGTGTGTATTGATTGTTCCATTTAGACAGATGCATTAGTAGTTTATATTCTATTTGCTGTGTTACCTTTGATTTTCTCTTTGTGTTTATTATCTCTGTTTTTCTTTTTTTTCTTTATTAGTGAACAGAAAAGGCAACAACTGGATCAGCAAATGAAGTCATATTGTAAATCTGATGAGCGCTTGTAAGTAATATTAAAGATTCATGTATTTAATTAAAATTCAATTGCAAATTTCAGTATCAGTGTAGCCATATTAACTTTGAATTTCATGTATATAAACCAACAGTTTTCAGGGCCTTTATCAGTGATGCAGAATATTGGATTTGAGATCTGTTAATTGATCATCATAGTATTTTGAATGGATTAATTTAAATACGAGTATATTAGTTCATACAGCTTTAAGACGATGCAAGCATAGTGCAATTTATGTATGCTTTGTTCTCCAAAACTACAATGTAGATTTCAATGAAATGCTTTCACTGAATTCAGAAGTGTATCCGAGTTGTGGCATGGCATTTAAGATTATTATGCAACAATCTGATCTGTGGAATAAAGCAACAGATTCAATCTGATTGTAAATACAAATGTTTCTTTTACAGGGCAAAACTTAGGGCGACTAAGTTACAAAGCTATTGGAAAAGAGTTTGTGAAGACCAGAAAAGAAGCCAACAACGGAATGAACAAATCCTGCGAGATTTGGATCGGATGGATTCTAACTTAGCCAGCATGTCAGCACGTACACAAAAGTTAAAATTACTGAAGGTAAGTGTGTGATATTTTAACAAATGGAATCATTATGTAAATTGTCATGAGATATCCAGGTCTAAGATTTTCTTGTCATAGCAAGAGTTTATTTTGCACAGACCTTGACATTGGGACCCAAATTAGTAGAGGGCCAATTATAGAGTATTTAAATTCCATGTTTGATGAGCATATAACAGCTAGAACTTAGATATTTTAGATATAGCATCTTAAGGACAAGTTTGCACCCAAATGTGGAAACTGCAGTGGAGTCCTAGTTTTTGTTTACAAATAATCTTCTTAAACTTGCAATAACTTAACCTTAGATATGTTGGATGTAGCATTTAATTGTGGTTCTATAAAGGGGAAACTTTTTAAAGGCCCTTTAATTTGTGAAAATAAGACCAATGTAAGAGTTTTTGTTGATGTTTTAACAGTTTTTGTTTTAATATATATTGAAGTTGATATACATGTATATATTATTTTGCAGCAACAATACACAGACTACATAGAGAGGACATATCCACAATGGAGAGAACAAGTTATACAGTGGCAACAACAAAAACAAGAAGCACAGGTAAAACATGTCTATTTAATGAATAGAAAAGATAGTAGGAGAGAAAGAGAGAGGGGGGAGGTAGAGGTGGCAGACAGATTTGGTATCTATGGTATGAAAAAAAAATCAACTTAATTAACATTGTTTATATAGTATCTTCTGAAAAATCATAAATTTTTATGGTGTCCCAAATGTTTTGATGGACACCCATCAAAGAAAAAATATATATTACAACTTACCTTAAATTGTGACCAGAAACCACCAATATACCACCTCATGAAAGGCTATTTTCCTTTGAACCATGAAAATAAATGAATTCACATTATTTTAATCATTGACAGCAACAACAATATCATCATCACAACAACAACAACAGCCAGGACAACAAGTTCATGGTGTACCTAGTCAACAACAACCAATACAACAAGGTGGTATGATGGATAACTCAATACCTTTTGAATTTCAACAACAACAACAACAACAGCAACAGATCCAACCAGTTGCATCAACACCTGTACAACAGAAAGTCACAAGTCAGGGACATCAGGTAATGTAACCATTTTTGCAAACATTTTATTACCGGTAAATTGTTATTCTGAATGTGCGAATGAATGAAAGAAGGAAGGATGGACGAACAATACCCTTGTTTACTTACCTATACAAAGAAAAGTTTGCATCACACCAATGATGCTAGGGTCAGCATAGACCATAGACAATTGCATCCAATATTAAATGTTTTGATGTACAAATTTTAAAGTGTTTGGTTAATTTTTTTGATGGGCCAGATATGCAGGCAATCTACTCTGTTCTTCAGACAGCTTTCATTTAATGAGCTAGCTGTGCAGGCAGTCAAAAAGCTTTTTTATTTTGTGTAACAACAATAAGTTTTGATGTAATATTACATGTAAATGTATCAATGTCTGTTTCAGCATCACCCACCCTCACCATATGTAAATGTATCTGATGTGATGAGAGATCCACCTGGCCACACCTATGATGAACAGGAATCAATAACACCCTTCAATAACTATCAAGCTCAACAGTCATCTAATTATAACCAATATCAAAGAGAACCCTCACCACAGTTAAACAGATACCAGACAGACACACCCACCAAAGGCCGTCCATCAAACAGGTCACCACAGTTAAATCATTATCAGGTTGACAGGGATGTGGATACGGAACTGAAGTTCACAGATCAGGTTGTGGACATTAGTGCTAGTGATGATGTTCCAGATGAGATGATGTCTCATCCAATGAGTGTTAAAGTGGAGAGAATAGTACAACGGCTACAGCCGCCTGAGAATGCACAGAGAGATGATGCAGAGTCACCAGGTACACAGTCAAATCTGATTGTAACAAAGATTTTCTTACTGACAATACTATATAAGCATATTTCTATTTAAGAATGTAATTCTCATGGCTTTCTATAAGCATGATCTATGGCCAAACATTACTTACTTACTGCCCATTACGCCCTCTGGCGTGTGGGGCAGCAAATGGCCAAACATTATAAATATAAAAACGCATTTTAGTTAACAAAAAGATAAGAAAGCTTAATGAAATACTTCTGAAAAATTGGAATAAATATTAGCTGAGCTGCAACCAAGTATTCATTTAATATCCCTACACAAAATTATAGCAATGACAATCATTTCATTTATTAATTTTTTATGTCGCTTCAATAATATAAATAATAGGCTTCTATAGAGACAACTTTGTTCTCAGGTCTGAAAACAAAATTTTCCCTATTTTCTCTATGGTTCTATCAAATCACAACCATGTGATGTAACCTGGGGAATCAAACCAATCCATACAAAATAAACTGTACTAAAGTTTTTCAATTACACATTTGATTTTGTGCAAAAATTGATTCTAGTATTTGTTTTAAATTTCCTTCAAATTTCAATTTTTGGTTCCATTTTACCCGGGACCTCTTGATATAAGTGATTGAAAAATAATCTTAACGTAGATGGGAAACCCTGTTGAATGCCTATGGAAATTTTAAATAAAGTCTCTATAACCGTCTTATTTCAGATCTCCAGTCAAGGTCATTTTCAGGTCCAATTGACCAGGATATAAATGATGAAGACGATAACAGTAGTAATTTTAATGACGAAGATGACCAACTAAGTGGTATAAGTGGACGGCAGGCACCAACACCGAGTCATCAAGAACAACGGACGGCAGCCATGCAGGATGTCTCTGATGCTGCATCAATACCAAGTTCCAGAGAAGAAAGTCCTATACCACCTGCCCCAATACATATACTTACTGCAGAAAATGATCATGATGTTGAAGGGTAAGGTGTTTTGTAAAACTGAAACACGGTTAATTGCATAGGCTCTGTGGTCCAAGATTCTATGTGATTAACCATATATGCTATTAACCAATTCAACTTTTACTTAGGTTGTCATGACTTCTGGTCAGATGGGGACAATGAATACATGTCACTTAAATAGTTTTACACTCTAGTGTAAAATTTAGGTTCTTAAGAATAGTCCTAGACAGACTCTCCTAATACATATTCTAACTGCATGAACTGCAGATGATGATCCTGGTACTGATGGACAAGTTAGTTTTGTATAACTTTAAAAGTCAGGTTAGTATTTTTGTTATTATTATGCCATTATTGGATGGAACTGAAGTGATACAAGTATTTATCAACCCAAAAATGTTTATAGTCTGAAGTCTTATTCTTTTTAGGGTTGATAAATTCTTATATTTTGCATACACACATTTTTCTGAGGACATTTGGAAAAATTTTCCCAGATATTTAAGGTTATTTTTGTGCTTGTACTAAAAATATAAATTACAACAGTTATTTTTATGACTGTTGCTATAGTAATAATATAGTGAAGTATACTAATGCTGTTTAACAATATGGGGTTTTAATCCAATCAGGGCAAATTAAAAAGTGATTAAAAATTGCTTAAATTTTGATTGATTGATTAATTTACAAATATATTATTATTTATTTATTTTTTACTTTTTTTTAAAATTTTTGTGTAAATTACAAAGAAAAATTAGCATGAAACTTCTATTGTTTATTGTAGGTCAAGCTTGAAGCCAGATTTATCAACAGAAGGCATTATAAGACTACTACTTTATGTACAGGATGATCTGCCTCATGCTTTATCATTGAACGGTTACTATAGGTCACATATGCCCTCACCTGCAGATAGACTTGATATTATCTAGTAAGTAATTTGATCAAAAGATGGTTTGTTGTTTGTATGTTTTTTTGTTTTGTTTTTTTTTTTGCATACTGTATAACAAGAAATACTTGGGGGTAGAAACTTTCAGAAACATGTTCAACTGTACTTACTTCCGCAGTTAGCGAGCTGCTTGGTAAGCCCATTTGTACTTTTAACATGTAGAAAACAGTGCAATTATTTTAGTGTTTGAGACTTGACCTTGAAAATCAGAAATATCTGTGTTTTTTCATCAGACACTCCTTCCTATAACCACCTTGATATAAGTGAAAGAATCTTAGCTGGGGCGTAAACCACCATTATTTCACTCCCTTCAATTTATACATGAAGTTTCAGTCAGAAAGTTTTTGCTTTTCACATATCAAAGGTCTGCTGTAAATAAATATTGTATGGCTAGTATTATTTTAATTGAGACAGGCATTTGAATGGTTTAGATGTAGTGTTAGCGGTAGTCTATTTATTACCACCCCCTTCAATTTGAAAACTAGAAGTCAACTTTATTTGGAAGGCCCATGATTTTCAATTTTCAAAAATTTCCCTGTGAATAAAAACTATGTCAATTTTTCATTCAGACAGATAAAGTTTGACAATTAATTATGATATTTTAAGATTTATTTATAAATTGTAGCAAAGCTAATGGTGGTGTAAGTTTGAATGGTTTAGATGCAGAGTTAGTCAGTATGGTGATTTTAGAACAGATGACACTGGTTGTCCGCAGGATGGACTCTGGATGTTTATTAACCGATTCTCTATTATCTGGAGACATTAACTCCGTATCAGAAATGCAGGTCCGGTATGTATAAAGTCTATAATTGTATTGTCATATACTTTATCTTTGTGTTCATACTGGGTTGTGGGTTCGAACCCTGGTCATGTCTGAACAAAACTTGAATAACGATAGTGGCTGTTCATTCGTCAAGCACTAAGCATTTAGATATGAAGGTCACAGGGTCCGTTGGAAGAGACTTTTAAATTGATATCTCATGTCATAGCAGGCATGGCACCTAAAAGAACCTCCTGCACATTGTCATAAGAACCCACTGCAAGGTAAAAATTTCTGACACTTCAACTTTAGTTGGTGCCTTGAAATATTCTTGACTGGGACATAAAACCCTATTCAATCATACCAGTAAATCAATCAATATACTGTATCTTTGTGTTCATACTGTGGATTAATCAATTGAGAAATTAGTAAATGCTTGATTATATTCAACTTGTGTCCTTACTAGTCATGTTAGTTTGTCAACTAGTCTGAGAAACTTTAAATCTTTTAAACTTATCAGTGGTTAACAAATTACTGGTAAAATTTCCATGATTATTTTTCATCCCTCCTATTGATAAATAATCCACAAAGTCAACTGGTAAGAAAAAATAATTAAACAAGCCCATAAAATTCTATATGAAATGATTAATAATGTGTTACGGCTACATATGTGTTTATTTCAGAATCATGATGTCACTAGATGCACAGCCATTATGGGATAAGTTATTCCAGCATTTTATACTTCTGGTTAAAAACAAAGCCATGGAAGCCAGAGAGGTAGCTGCAGTGTTTACGCCATCCATTGTCTCCGACTCATCACAATTTCAAGATAAGGTATTTTACGTATTTATAATTTCTTCTCGATGCTTTGAGATATTGCATTCAAATTTGGTGCATTGCTTTATCTAATGTTTTTACAGAAACAGTTTAACTTTAGAGTAATTTCCGTCAATTTTTATGGAGTTACAGCCCTTTGAACTCAGAAATTTTTGTCATTTATCAATTTTCTGCTCTTTTTTGCAGTACTTTGAGATATTGCATTCAAATTTGGTGCATACCTTCTTTTAAAAGAGTTAACTGTGAATTGCTTTCAACAGGTTTCTGAGTTTCACTTTTTGCTTTTACTCTTTACATATACTTCTCTTGTGTAACATTTTCTAATACCTCCTGTTGAAATAAATGGGGCCAGGGAGGGGACACATATTGTAATGGTACCTACTACAATCATACACTTGTTTTCAACAGGCATTCAACTTACTGGTACGGTTATTAGAAAAGTATAGTGATGATGATGATGCCGAGGAACAAAATGGAGGATCTCCAAGGGAAGCTGCTGAAAGTATCACCAGAAGCAGTGTTGGTATGTATATAGACATGTATAAACTCTGTTTACTGTGTCTAGGAATGCGAATCTACAAATGTTTTTTTTCAAATTTCAAATGGGACCAAGACAAAAAACTGATCTAATTACTTACCTGATAATTAATTTTTAAAACAGCTAGATTTAGGAAAACCATCTTTCAGATTTTTCTAATTTCATCTTCAAATAATGGAATTTAGATTTTAGTTTAATTAAATTTTTCAAAACCTTTTTATATTATGGTAAGTCTTAAATTGGTGAAACAAAACAAACTTAAAATTCTAGTTTTGTTTATTTTAACACACTTTATTTAATACGATGTCATAATTTCATAATATTGAAATTCAGATCTAATGTTTAGTATAGCTCATAGTTAATAAAAAATTCAAATTTATGGATCATGTTTTTCAGTGAAAAAAAATAGGTCCAGATGGGAATGTACAAGGTAAAATAAAATGCCATCATTTTGTAGGTCATGTATGTGGCTCATGTAGTTTTGTAAGCTTAATTAAAATAATTTATGTTCCAAGAATAAGTTATTGTAGCTGAAGTAATCTGCATTTTCATTTAAAAACTGAAACTTATTTGTAATTTTACTTGTTCATATCAATGAAAAGACATTGAAAACTAGTACTTTTTATTTTGGAAATCAGTTTATTTTAATTTTAAATTTACACAATGTCTCACATTTACCATGTCTTTCAGCAGCATTACATCCATAGTTTAAATTTCACTTTTGTGTCATTGTAAAGTTTGTCGTGTCCACAAGATTTAGAATCCTCAGTTGGTTTTGCAGTGACTTTTCACTATGATTTGACTTTTTTTAACATTATACAAAGCTAAAATTTAATTTCACAATAATGAAAATGAAAGTTTCATGTGATGATGTGTTTTGTCAAGTAAAAATAAGAGGGACCTCTATGGCCGAGTGATCTAAAGTACACACTTACAGGTGACAGCACCTCTCACACCTTGGTTTTGGATCACACTTGGGCAGATTCTGATGTGAGAAGATTTATTTCCTCCACTATCCAAGGATTGACTGTCTGAGTGAAAGAATTTTGACTGGGGCATAAAAACATTATTCCAATCCATCTTTTGCCAAGTACTGTAGCTTCACCTACAGCTGGCAACATCTCAATTCAAATGAAATAATCTTGACATGGACATAAAACCCTCTTTTCTCTCACTCATTTTTAACTATATGTACATACAAATATTGGTACAAATAGAAAGCTTGGATATAATAAAAAACAAACATACTAATCCATGTCCAAATTACAATTCCAAAGCAAAGCAAAGTAAAAACTTTCATACTTGCAAATTAGAATGAACTTCCACCAGGTAAGTGAGGCCTGGTGCTCTGGAATGGTAAGCGCCGTCTGTTTAGCTAGCTACACCCACCACATGCAGTCAAAACAGAAAATAAAAGCAAAATGGAAGTATTGGAGGTAAAATATGTCCAGGGTTATTTTGGATACTGAGACATCATACTTAACAATATTGTGATGTATCTTAAAATTAAAATTACCAATAGATCTAGTGGAAACCAAAAAACTATTTGTTTGAACCAATAATTAATCATACCTGTTGCATTTGCATATTGAAAACTGTTACCTTTCTGTTGTTGTGATAACATTCTAATTTAAAAGTCTAACTCTTTTAACAAATTTGCCAAAGTATAGCGTTTGAAGAATTCCTAAAAACTACCATATTTATTTGTGTGACTAAATTTAACCAAATCTTTATGATTGGTGTACCTGTAAATAATGAAATACCTTTACATCATTACAATCATGTGCTTTTTTGCAGTAGCATAGAAAAAACAATGTACATGTATCAGAATTAGAAATATGCTAGTACTTTAGGATACTTGTATCACCATGTAGTTTCTTCTTGTTTCTTCATTATGTCTATATAAAGCTCCCCAAATATTGTAAAAATTCACAAGCACATGCATAGATGCATAGTTGTTCTGCCATTGGCCTCTTTGACATCTTTATATTAAGAAAATAATATGGTGATTGATTTTAAAAAAAAAAATTTAATACATATAGACTAGCGTTTTTTTAGTAAAAATATTTTATATACTTAAATGTTTTAGTAAATGGTTATTTGTAGACTGCTTTGTAATTTTGTGGAAGTTTAATCATTTAAAACAGAAAGCTTTTTTCCAGTACCAATATTTCTTCAAATTTGTCAAACAAAGTTTCTTAAGATGTGTTAGAGTTAAACAAAGCACAGAAGCTGAGAATTTTGAATGTTTTTAAATATTACAATTTTTTTCAAAGACTCTGTGAAGTTGTCATTTTATTTATCAGCTGTAGTGCTAGAACATTATACAGCATATTACCTCATGTATCTCCCTCAGATAATATATATATATATATATATACCCAGTACATAAAATATATAGACCATGATCATATTGTTCTTGTATTATGAATGACAGTACCTGGCCCCAGTTTCTCGTCCCTCCTTTGCTAAGATTTTTCTTAACTTAAATTTACCAAAGTTTGGCAAGTCTTTGAAACAAAAAATAAATATTTTTGTCAAAACTTAATACATATGTTACAAGCATGGTATAATCTTTAAAATGCCACCATAAACTCCTCAATATCTTAGCAATTAACAAAATCATAAAGGTTTTTAATTTGCCAGATTTAAGTTAAAAAAACTTCTCAGTTAAAAAATGGTTGTGAAATTTGAACCCAGTGTTTAGGTTGGGACACAAAAGTCAAGAATTTTGTGATTTTATAGAATGAAGTTACTTGGCATGTAATTTCAATAAAATGCATTGTTACATCTCTTAACTTGACCTTCATATTTATGTCAAACACAAACAGACCGGTCCATGTCTGGTATGAAACAAGGGGTAATGGTAAGTGTGAGTTTAAATATGAAAAATACAAAAAGTTTATTACCATACATTTGGAGGGATTTACTGGAGCTAATTAGTATTATTGACCGATGAAAGAATATGCTTGTACATTAAAAATCTATGTATGGATTTAACTTATTAAGCTATAACCTCCATGGAATTTAACAAGTCATTTGATATAGGTTTATTTCATTTAAATTTTGCATTCAAATTTTTTTATTTTGTTATATCCCAAAGTTTTCCAGTTATTTATACATCTTATTTCAGTTTATATCTTATTTATATAGTTTTATACTTGTCCTTGCATATTTTTTATATTTTATTGATTTACATTTATTTTTTTCCCTATTATTTATTTTTTGCTTTAAAAGTCCCACCCTTGAAGTTTGGCAGTTTGGTGGAGACAAAATATAGTGATGAAGAGTCGACAGCAATGCTAACACCCAGTATATCAACGGACGTCCCTAAGGTACCCTTAAATGGTATGTGCTGGTATAAACTAGATAGGCAAATACATGTACATCTGTTTCGATGATAATCAGAGCTTAACGTTTACATGTGGCCTCTTGGCCAATGTGCAGCTGTCACCTGTTCCTAACATTGCTAAGTTTTTATTTCTAAGATTTGACCTTGCCCCTTGACCGATGCACCTGAATTAAGTATGTGACATATTGTCTCATGTTGGAATTCGGACAGATGGACGGATAGACAGGGTGATTCCTATGTACCCTCCTAAACTTTGGTCACGGGGGGGGGGTGAGGTGGGGTGGGGGGTGTATAATAATATACCCATCAACTGATGTACCTTTATATGAGACCACTGCGGTAGCTCAGTTGGTAGAGTGCTCGCTCCGTATGTGGGAGGTCGTGGGTTCGATCCCTGGCCGGGTCTGACCCAAGACTTGAAAGTGGGTAGTGACTGTTATTTCGCCAAGCACTCGGCGTTACGAAATGAAAGTCACGGTTCTTTCGGATGGGAACTTAAAATAAACGAGGTCCCGTGTCACGGTGGGCTTGGCACGATAAAGAACCCTGCTGTATAATGCCATAAGCGCAACGCACAGGCAACATTTCTGCACTTTCGCCTATAGCTGGCGACGTCTCGATATAAGTGAAATATTCTTGACTGGGACGTTAAACCCCATTACTCACTCACTCACTCACTCACTCACCTTTATATGAATAAATTATTTACACTCCATTAGAAGCCAGTACAAGATAATTATAACACCATTTAATACTTTAGCCACCTTACTTATCACGCCTGTATTTCAATGTACAAATGTTTATTTTATGGGTTTCTTTTTAATTTTTTATAAGTGCCCCTTTATTTATCTTACAATTAATAAGTATTTTGTTTAAATTTATTCATTCTTCAACAAGGTGTTCAAGCATGGTAATATTCAGTTCAGGCATTGACATTGTCTATGCAAATTCTCTGTGTAGCCTTTTTTCACCAAACCGATTGTTTCTGAATTTCATTATTTTTCTTCACAGACATGGCAACATACAGTAACTTATTACAACAATTCCATCTCTGGAGTCCTTTTATGAAGCTTAGCAATCCCCCTCTCTGCTCTACCCCCATTATTTTGAAATCATTATACTAATTTGTTGTGTTTATATTCACAGAAACAGAAGCTTATCGTAACTTATTATCAGGTACAGTGACTAGACCTCAGCCTCAGCAGCACTCAGATGAAGAAGAGGATACTGATGATGATGTTGAAAAACACTTTGCCTCAACTTTATCACCAAGAGATCAAAGGTAGTGTGTTTGTAGTCCTGTAATATTTACTAACTTACATGTATTTCACAGTACATGTATCAGTCACTACTTCTGTATACACATCTTCTTAAGATTACTGGTACAGTCAAACCTGCCTTAAAGACCACCTCTGTATAAAGGTCACTTGCTTTTCAAGGCCAGTAAAACTTTATCCCATTTGCTCTTTATTCATGTTATTTCAATGGTTGAACCTGTATATAAGGGTCACCTTCTCATAGAGGCAACTTTTACTGGATTTTAGGTGACCTTTATAGACAGGCCAGACTGTATATTGTTTTTTTTATCATTTTTCTTTTATTTTTTTCAATGAATTTTTAAAACCACATTTTCACTCTCTCACTCTATCACATAAATAACCAGATTTAAACAATAGCATTTATTGATTACTTCCGTAATTTCATGTATGACTGGCAAAATCTTGATATAATTCACTCACTCACTATCACCAGATTTCAACAGTAGCATTTATTGATAATTACTTCTGTAATTTCATGTATAGCTGGCAACATCTTGATATAATTCACTCACTCACTCACTATCACAAGATCTAAACAATAGCATTTATTGATAAAACGTCTGTAACTTGATGTATGGCTGGCAACATCTTGATGTCATTCACTCACTCACTATCACTTCTTTGATGTTTTTAGATGTTTTTGGAGCATATTATCTTAATGTTTTGTAATTTGTTGCAGATCTTAATCAGCATGCAGGACACTTATACTACTAAATAATAACACTATATTTTCTTACTTCAAAGTATTTTGCTGGTAGAATTTTTGTAAATTCTCTTATTTTTAGAACATTGAATTATAATTTTGCAAAAGTGAAATACCATATTTGCTATACATTTTGTATTTTACTGACCCAATTTCTATTATTTCATCAACATTATCACAAACTATTTTTTAAACTTTGATTATTTATGAAATCTTTAAATAGAGAACATCCTTGAATCTTCACATTAAGTTGTATCAAACATTTTATTTAATCCATAATTTTGTAGTCTGGATCTTATTTCACATTATTCTATGGTGGTTTTGTCACTTTTATTGTATTACAATTAATGAAAATGGAAACCATTTTATTGAAAGAGCATAGAATTAGTAAATTTTATTAGTTACACATAAAATAGATTGTGTGTTCATAATAAAATGGTTTACTGAACACATTCATCTCTGAAATCAATTTTTTGGTGGTGGTGTTTCATTATCTCAGATTTATCTGCGTTTCCATCTCTGGTAACTAAAATCACCTTTGGCTACTAATTTCTGAGAAATTCTTTTACAAAGTAACCTATTTTAGGAAATTTGTGAAAAAATTGTTTATAAGAGTACTATATTTTCACTGATTTTGAGAATTTGTCTTAATAATTTTAAACTTTTGGAAACCTAGATTATCTGAATTAAAACTTCTGGTGGCGTTTTCATTATTTTCACTCTAGATGTTCGCTTTATACTTTCTATTTATGTAGTTGTCGTATATAACCATACTTAACCTTTTACAGTTCTAAGCCTGCACACTCTAGCTTAGTTACACCAGATATTAAACCTCAGCAACAACAACCACAACAGCAGCGACAAACTCTGATGGAGCCTCTTTCTGACTCAAGCTCTGCTGTTTCACCAGCTGCCACACCTGTGTATGTCCCTACTGCAGTAGAACGAAGGTATAAAGAAGTAGATAACACATGTATCAGATACCTGTATGGAGTAAAAGACAATACATATTAAATAAACATGTATACTAGTATGTTGTAAATCAGGAAATGTTCATGTTTGTTTTATTTTCTCTTAAATTTACCAGAGTAACAAGAAGCGAAATAGAACTTTCAAGAATATTTTATTTTGATATAATTTCCATGCAATTGCTCTGATCTGATAATGCTGAAATAAAGGTACTGGTATATGAATATTTTGAAATGGTGATTCTCACGAAATTTAACAGATGAGAAAAATTCCCAATTTACAGTATATACAGTGGGGTGATGAACAGGAAAATAATATTTAGATACATTTGTGTATTTATTATTCATTCCTTATAATGTGCATTTTGTTTCAGGCAAAATCTGTCTCTCAACTGCAGCCACTCTGACTATGACAAATGACAACAATTCAACTACTCAAATCATCACAAAAATGATTGGATTGTTAATGATCTTTAACCCTTGTATTGAAAAATTTTCAAATGGATTTTTATCTCTTAATATTTTTGATAGCAATTTAAATTAAATAGAAAACTCTATTTATTATCCCATGGACCAAAACGATTGAATTGTTTTAACTTTTAAACATCAGTGCATAAGATCTTCATTCAAGGTCAAAATGACCTAAAAGGTATAGTAAAATCTTAAAATATGTTTTTGTTTTTGAACTGACGGGTTTAGAATCAGCACTGTATAGAGACATAATTTTATTTATTTTAATTTCATCAAGTGAACAGTTCAAGGCTTATCTGCTACTTGTGTATATCTCTACTCCTGACTATGTTGACAATAACAGCCTGTATGGCAGTTTGATTACTTGATTAAAAAATGACAACTTTTATATTTTTTTTTAAATTTCAGTACTAAGTCAAATTTAGATTCTACTGGAGGAACAAATAAACCCAGAAAAGGTAATACATGTTTGTCAAGTATATATTATTGTTTATCAACAGGATGTGCTAATGTACTATGTGATACCCCATAACATTTGTGTGGAACAATTATTGTCATAGGACATAAAAATTATGTTACTCCAAAATTTTTTACATTAACATTTTGAAAAACATTCTGTACAGATGTTAAGGGGTATTGATCATGCAGTACGCTGGTGACTCCATTATTTTGTGTTTTCTCACATGTTGATCTCCTAGGACACAATGCTACCAGTAATTAGAATTGAATCTACTAATAAAATTGATTTGCTAGGAGAACAATAGTCAATAACTGTTTTCAAATATTGATCATCATCATCAACTCGTCCCAAGTGTCAAAAGTACTGGTACTTTTCTCCACATTCTATTCAAACTCTGACATTAAAACCAAGTCTGTTTAGTCAGACTTACTTGTACAGTAACTTACCACTCATGGGGTAAAATGACCTAATTGGTATGAAATATATAAATCTAACATGAACTGCAACATATTCCATAGTAATCACCTCTACATAAAGATCACCAGTCCATTAAGACCTAAATTTTAATTTTCTTTTTGCTTCATATTTCAACTATAAAGAACTTTTCTTCAAAGACCACCAGACCCACAATCGTTTTTTAGCTAAGATTTTCCCTAATTTAAATACATGTATAGTGTATACTGGTATTTAAAATCTGAATATTTTGTGTTAGTTTTCAATATATTCATGAGTTTAAGATGTCATTTTGAAGACTAGGCAAAGCTTATCTAAGATCTACTCATATATAATCTTGTCAAGACGTTTTATATGCTGTATCATAAAATATTGCCAAAATTTACTAAATTTACCATGTTCATGATGGTCCCTTTCCTTAAAAAAAAACCCAGATATCCATTGTTGTCTCTTCTGGATTTGATGTGTTGTTCAAACAAACAAGTATAGTCTGTTCCAATTTTACCTGTAAGAATTTTACCTAATGAACTTTTAAAAAAGGGACAATCATGAATAAACCATTTACCGTAAGTTAAGGAATGAAACTGGGACATTTCTATAAAGTCCATATTTCTTGGGGGTGGCCATTATATACAGGATTTACTGCATTTATTTGCAGCAGACATTAATGCCCAGTAAATCTCATCATGATGTTTCTACTTACAGGTTTCCAGATAAGTTCAGATTTAGATACGGATACAGAAATAGAGATTCCAATGGGAAAGAAACCCGGAAATGATGAAAAAGATGACGATTTTTATGACTTTTTATGAATAAAGATATTTATACTGTAGATCACCTTTGTACTAGGGCATTTTATTTTCTCTATATAAGCAATGTACGGGTAATTATGAATTGAAAAAATAAAATAAATGTTCATAACTATCAAATTCATAATTTGGTTTCCATTGGCATAAACTGTCACAAAATTAAAAAGGTTGTAAAGTACATTTGATATTTCTCAATATAATGAATGTACTCATGAAATGCCAACAAAATTTATAATATTACTATGTAATAAAATAACTGAAAAAAAATAATGCAAAAATAAATTCATAGTTTGGTTTAAATTTGTAAAAAAGTATCACAAAATAATTGTGTATGTGATATTTTTGAATATTAGTGATGCACTCATGATTAATAAAAACAAAAATACGAAACATAAGTGCAAAAATTGTTATATTTTGGTTTGAATTTACAAAATTAAGGTGGATCACAGTACACAATTGATTGTATGGTATTTATTTTGTGATGCATTCACTTTACATTCCACTGGTTTTAAAATGCTTTTTCTGAAGATATTTTTTCCAAGTTTTGCGCATTTGTTTTTTGGACCTGCAAAATTCACAAATTAGCTTCCAATGCAATTTTTTCATATCCACTATTTGAATGTTATGCTGTGAAATGATGATTTATTTATTTACTTCAAATTCTAATCCTTCAGAATTTCTAATGCTTCCAATGCAATTTTTTCATATCCACTATTTTATGCTGTGAAATGATGATTTATTTATTTACTTCAAATTCTAATCCATCAGAATTTCTAATGTTGGTTGGTTTTTATGGGTTTGGGGCTGATTTTGGGTAAAAGGGATAGTTTTCAAAAACAATTTGTGTAAAATTTATTGTGAATTTAAAATGGGCAACACAATTTTCACTAATTTCAAAACTGAAGGATTTTGGTTTTTTTTAGTATTAACATAGTTTGAAATGGAAAGGGTGTTTGGTGATAAAAGGGATAATTTTCTCCAGTAAATGTTTGCCATTATAGGCTTGTATGTGAGTCCGTGTGTATGTGTGCAATTTTACTCTTGTTCTGTATTTATATTATGTTCCGTCCATCTATCTAACAATAAAATAGATTTATTGTATTGCTATTGTATTTATTATTTATATCTGACTGCCATAATTCTATGGCCAAGTGAGTTTGCAGTGGCGGACCCAGGGGGGAGTTCCAGGGGTTGGACCCCCTTTAGTTCTGTCTTTGATACATGTATTATGTATGTCTGTATCACTTGCTCTAATTGGAATACATTGCTGGATTTTATGCTACATCTAAACAATTTTCTTGTTGGATAGCATGCCCCAGACTCCTAGCTTGTCATTCACATTAACAAAAAATGGAACCTCCATGGATAAGTATGTTGTCTCTATGATCAGGATTGCCCTAGATATATTTGATGTCCCATAGTTCCATGTTCCTTTCACTCAATTTTAATTATACACATGGCGAGTTCAGCTAGCTAAACAGGAGGTGCTTACCATTCCAAAGCACCCGGCTTTACTTCCCTGATGAGAATTCACATGTTTAACCTTATTTGTCAGTTTCAAAGATTTTAGTTGGCTTTGGAATTGTCATTTGAACATGGATTAGTATGTTTGTGTTTTGATTTACAAATGTCTAAGTCTGTCACTGGTTTGTCACATGTTATAGAATAATCTCAATGTACAATGTATAGGTTTTGTAGAATTCCATTACCGTTGTCAGCCAAGGTTTTGTTGAAATGTCAAAATTTGGGATTTCATATTTAATTATAGTTCTGTGCAAACTTTCTCATTCTAGGATCTGCCAGAGTGGGATTCAGACCTAGGTGGTAAATGGCACTTTTGATCTGGGAGTGCTTGCTGTAGACCACTCAGCCAGCAAAGCCCCTCATGGATGGAAACTTATGACCCATGATAGTTTTCAGACTGATAATGTTTTATGAAGGATTAGAGAATACTGCTTATGCTGTGGACATGCATGATATGACTTTACTTGTTGCTGTTTTATTTTTTATACCAACTCAATCATTATTAAAAATGTCAGATTAAAGAATTTCTTATTTAATGATAGTTCTGTGCAATATTCTCGAATGAGACATGTCCAAATGTGATTTATGAGTCATGTGTTTGAGCCTCAGCCAGGCTATGTGGTACATGTATGTACTTTTAGCAAGATATTAAAATCCATCCAGCTTCAAATGAATTGTTACTGGCAAAAAATAGAGACAAATTGGACTGGTATCCTATCAAGGTGTGGGGATGTAGTATTGTACTCTTGGTCACTTCACACCACTGAAAATGAGATATAGGTATTACTGTAAAGGGGTTAATTTTCGCATGGGTAAAATTTTCGCTAAAGAAATGTCTACCATACAGGTTAATATATCACATATCTAGAATATACACTCGTTTATATTGGTTACCCGAAAATTACACTCTCGCGAAATGCAAGATTTCAGAAATCACAAAATATTCATCCGGTAAAAATATTCCCCTTTACAGAACATGGTATATAAATGTTCCCTAGTCATTTTCATGATTTGCTGAAGTACATTAATACCAAACTGGCTATCTAAAGTTGAACAACATGTACATACTTAACAAAAAACAGACATCAAGACAGCTAAAAATAAGGACAGAGTGAAAAACTTATTGACAGGTTAACAATACATTTTTGGGGGTTTCTTTTTATAAAATTCCCTGTAGACCATTAGACACAATAAGAATCCTTTCATGTATAATAAAACATCATCACCTGGTGTCCTATATTTAACCAGTATCACCTGGTGTCCATAAGTAACAAGCATCACCTGGTGTCTTACAACTAACCAGTATCACCTGGTATCCTATAATTAATCAGCATCACCTGGTATCCTACAATTAACTAGCATCACCTACCTACCTATCCTCTTTGTCCCTGGTGGGACATAAGGCCACAACAAGTTTCCTCCACTTCACCCTGTCCTTTGCCATTTTTTGTGCCTGCCCCCAGGATAGTCCAAGGTCTTCAAGTGCCATACAATTAACATGCATCACCTGGTGTCATACAATTAACCAGTATCACCTGGTGTCCTATTAGTAACCAGTGTCACCTGGTGTCCTATAATAACCAGCATCACCTAATGTCTTACAAGTAACCAGAATCACTTGGTGTTCTATAATTAATCAGCATCACCTGGCGTCCTATAATTAACCAGTTTTACTTGGTGTCCTATAATTAACCAGTATCACGTGGTGTCCAATAACTAACCAGTATCACCTGTTGTCCTATAATTAATCAGCATCACCTGTATCCTACAATTAACCAGTATCACCTGGTGTCATACAATTAACCAGCATCACCTGGTGTCCTATAATTAACCAGCATCACTTGGTGTTCTATAATTAACGAGTATTACTTTGTGTCCTATAATTAACCAGTATTACTTGATATTCTATAATTAACCCATCACCAGAATCGCCTGGTATCCTACAATGAACTACATCATCTTCTGTCCTACAATAAACCAGCATCACCTGGTGTCCTATAATTAATCAGTAATACTTGGTGTCCTATAATTAACCAACATCACTTGGTGTTCTACAATTAACAGTATTACTTGGTGTCCTATAATTAACCAGTATCACCTAGTGTCCTATAATAAACCCATCACCAGCATCACCTGGTATCCTATTTGCCAATCACCTGTTGTCCTATAATTAACAAGTGTCACCTGGTGTCCTATAATTAACCAGTATTACCTGGTATCCTATAATTAACCAGCATCACCTTGTGTCCTATAATTAACCAATCACCTGGTGTCCATTAATTAACCACCATCATCTGGTGTCCTACAATAAACCAGTATCACCTGGTGTCCTATAATTAACCAGCATCACCTGGTGTCCTATAATTAACCAGCATCACCTTGTGTCCTATAATTTACCAATCACCTGGTGTCCATTAATTAACCAGTATCACCTGGTGTCCTATAATTAACCAGCATCACCTGGTGTCCTACAATAAACCAGTATCACCTGGTGTCCTATAATTAACCAGCATCACTATGTGTCCTATAATTAACCAATCACCTGGTGTCCATTAATTAACCACCATCACCTGGTGTCCTACAATAAACCAGTATCACCTGGTGTCCTATAATTAACCAGCATCACCTGGTGTCCTATAATTGACCAGTATCACCTGGTGTCCTATAATTAACCAATCACCCGGTGTCCATTAATTAACCAGCATCACCTGGTGTCCGTTAATTAACCAACATCTTCTGGTGTCCTATATTTAACCAGCATCACCTGATGTCCTATAATTAACCAGCATCACCTGGTGTCCTATAATTAACAAGCATCACCTGGTGTCCTATAATTAACCAGTATCACCTGGTGTCCTATAATTAAGCAGCATCACCTGGTGTCCTACAATTAACCAGTATCACCTGGTGTCCTATAATTAACCAGTATCACCTGGTTTCCTATAATTAATCAGCATCACCTGGTGTCCTATAATTAACCACCATCACCTGGTGTCCTACAATAAACCAGTATCACCTGGTGTCCTATAATTAACCAGCATCACCTGGTATCCTATAATTAACCAGTATCACCTGGTGTCCTACAATAAACCAGTGTCACCTGGTGTTCTACAATAAAACAGTATCACCTGATGTCCTATAATTAACCAGCATCACCTTGTGTCCTATAATTAACCAATATCACCTGGTGTCCATTAATTAACCACCATCACCTGGTGTCCTACAATAAACCAGTATCACCTGGTGTCCTATAATTAATCAGCATCACCTGGTGTCCTATAATTAACAAGCATCACCTGGTGTCCTATAATTAATCAGCATCACCTTGTGTCCTATAATTAACCAATCACCTGGTGCCCATTAATTAACCAGCATCACCTGGTGTCTGTTAATTCCCATTAATTAACCACCATCACCTGGTGTCCTACAATAAACCAGTATCACCTGGTGTCCTATAATTAACCAGCATCACCTGGTGTTCTATAATTAACCAGTATCACCTGGTGTCCTACAATAAACCAGTATCACCCAGTGTCCTATAATTAACCAGTGTCACCTTGTGTCCTATAATTAACCAATCACCTGGTGTCCATTAATTAACCACCATCACCTGGTGTCCTACAATAAACCAGTATCACCTGGTGTCCTATAATTAACCAGCATCACCTTGTGTCCTATAATTAACCAATCACCTGGTGTCCATTAATTAACCACCATCACCTGGTGTCCTACAATAAACCAGTATCACCTGGTGTCCTATAATTAACCAGCATCACCTGGTGTCCTATAATTAACCAGCATCACCTTGTGTCCTATAATTTACCAATCACCTGGTGTCCATAATTAACCAGCATCACCTGGTGTCCTACCATAAACCAGTATCACCTGGTGTCCTATAATTAACCAGCATCACCTGGTGTCCTACAATAAACCAGTATCACCTGGTGTCCTATAATTAACCAGCATCACCCTGGTGTCCTACAATAAACCAGTATTACCTGGTGTCCTATAATTAACCAGCATCACTATGTGTCCTATAATTAACCATCACCTGGTGTCCATTAATTAACCACCATCACTGTGTCCTACAATAAACCAGTATCACCTGGTGTCCTATAATTAACCAGCATCACCTGGTGTCCTATAATTAACCAGCATCACCTTGTGTCCTCTAATTAACCAATCACCCGGTGTCCATTAATTGACCAGCATCACCTGGTATCCGTTAATTAACCAACATCACCTGATGTCCTATAATTAACCAGCATCACCTGATGTCCTATAATTGACCAGCATCACCTGATGTCCTATAATTAACCAGCATCACCTGATGTCCTATAATTAACCAACATCACCTGGTATTGTTAAATTAACCAGCATCACCTGGTGTCTTATAATTAGCCAGCATCACCTAATGTCTTATAGTTAACCAGGTTGTAGTGCTCTTGCAATTTGAGGGAACTACAGTTAGGAAACGAAAAATAACTTTCCGGTGTGGGAACAGTTGCCCTAGTTGGATAATGCACCCTCTTAGCAATCTTTCTGTAGCGTATTATGATAGTGACCATTGTCATTCTTTATGAAGGCCTCATGAGTATATTTCAGAGACTATGGTACAAAAGTACAGCTGATAAATCCATACAAGTCACTCCTACAGCAGTTAAAAAAGTTCAAAAAGTTGTCAAAGCACTAGAAGGTACACGTGAGTTTATATTTGTTATCGTTTCTCAACGAGAGTCTGGCTCAGTTACAAAAATGTTGGAAGAGCTAGAATTTCCTACAGGAAAGAAGGCGATCTTAACGTCCTTGTTTTATGTTCAGGGTGGTTAAGGGGTTAATGCCAGTTTAACCAAAGGGACCAGATCCAGGGTGGTTAAGGGGTTAATGCCAGTTTAACCAAAGGGACCAGATCCATTCTCGGGATATGCTTTAACCCTCTCGCTGCCAAATGAACATGTACCCATCTCTGAGCGCAGAGCTAGCTTGCCACATTGACAAATGTGTCTTCTACTGACAGTCTGCCAGGTAAACAAGTATGTCTTTTCAATTGAACTGACAACTCTTGTTTATATCGTCGACCGTCCTAAAATCGAGAGCGTCCTGATTCGAGGCCATTTTTGTTTTGCGAACGTTATTTACACTTAAGGCCGAATAATGCAGGTAGTAGGCTGGCATTATTTACACTTACGCATGCGCAATACGATAACTAATATTAACTGTATAAGGGCAAGGTTGTGTTCAATGAAGTATATCGGCTAATATATCGAGAACACTTTACCATGAATAGTTACATATGCCATTATTATATAATAAAAAAATTATTTTATTTATCATAACATGGTACTGTTGATAAATAATTAAATTAATTTAATTATAATAACTGAACATGTTGCCAGATCCCACGACAAGGCCGTGGTTCTCACAGGATCCATTTATTTGATTAGTTATCCATTTGAGAAAATGAGAATTTTAGAAGCTTTTTGTGATAGTATACAAATTAAAATGGATAACTAATATATGACAAAATTTATGGACAATTAATATATCTGAAGTTACACAAAGAGAGTGGATCTCATGAACAAAGTCGCAACTGATCACCTCAGAAAACTGATTGTACCTGTCGCTACAAATTTATTTTTAAAATAAACTTTAAAATGACTCGAACTATTAATTGCATATTTTATTGACAATTAATGCATAGAATGTGGATCTCACCAACAAAGTCGCAACTGATCACCTCAGAAATTTACTGTACCGGTCCCTACAAATTCACTTCTAAAATAATTACTTAAAAAGTACTAACAAATATTTACACATTTACAAGAAATTTAAAATTTTAGATTGCTGTTCAGTTTCACAAACGTCACTGCAAAAATATTTTGAATCAGACTTTGCTAAAGACTTAATGGGCCCAGAAGTTATACAAGAAACATGGTACCATTCCCCACAATTAGCGCATTCTACAATTTCAGCTGTTTTCTGATCGTAGATATTTCTGCAACGGCAACATATTTCTATTTGCTGGCCATGTTTTGTAATGTTTCGTCGATTCGGCTTTAGGAAATGTGGAAATGAGGTAAATTCTTGTTGCTCTAAACATTTAACCAGGTGGGCTCGCATTTCACTCTGATGGGAAAAAAAGTTGCAGGATCTATTCCTAAACAGATGTCAAAACTTGCAAAGAAACACTAGGAAAAATATCGCAAAGTTTAGTTTAATCAACGTTTTGTAAATTCCTGGTCACCCACTTGTAATTAACAGGTGATAACACATTGAAGCCAGTGACAGATCGGCGATTGTCACTAAATAAACAAAGTAATTAACGGCCGGTGTTAATCACTATGAGTAGAGTGAGATGATTATCTAAGGTGTGAATGCAAGACCGTCTAATTATCGTCAGGTAAATCTGTGTAATATCGGAGTGTGCCCGAGGATATACCCAGGTGACCTCCCGATTTCGTTCATGAGACAAAATAACATCGATGGACACAGAATTATTGTAAAATCCGTAATAAAATATAATAAAAATTACTCTTTTGTGTTGTTTATTTCATAAAAAAAAGATTTTTAAAAAGTGTTTGTTGAGTAATAATCGCGATTCAATGCACAATACAAACCGTAGGAGATCATCTGTTATGAGCAAATTACGCGACTATTAAATCAGTTATTCCCAAATATGTTTGAGGTTCACGACTATAACGATATATCCACTTAAATTAAATTAATTTTTGTAATCCTAGTCAAGAATATTGCGTGTCTGTCAAGAATATTCCTTGTTTTGTCATGAGTACGTTTTCTCGGGAAAAATAGATCGTGGTGCTTAATAGATCGTGAACACAACTAGGGGGACATAATATTTCAAAGATTTTTGTTGTAAGTCGTATTTCAAATTCAAATACATTTAATATAATTCCCATCTTGGAAAAAAGTATAAATTCACCACCATACTATTTATTTCTCCAAAGTCAATTAATTACTCAGTATCCCGTGTTCACGAGTCATAATTATTAGGTTAAGTGATTAACGGTATCCCATGCAACATCCCATGTTCACAGATCTATTCCTGAGCGGTGAATGAATTACTCGGTATCCTGTGTTCACGGGTCTTAATTGGATTAAGAGATTAACGGTATCCCGTGTTCACAGCCTTATTGGAGTATGGAGATTAATAATCAAAGCGAAAATTCGCATTAATTAGGTGTTCAAACACGACTCATCAAGTAGTTGCTTTTCCTGTTGACAATTCTTCTATGAACAGGTCAAGTACATCTATATTGATTTAAATTTTAAACTTTTAAAAGATGAATTATTATGTTCTCATCAATAATAATGATAATAATAAAATAAAAAATAAAATGAATTATTAGAGGAAAATAAGAATAAACTGCTTGCATTGATTTTAATTTGGTATCATTCAAAAAAAAAAAAAATTACCGGTACAAGAATTCTGATTACCGGTCGCAACATTTTTACATTTAATGATCAATTTACCTTAAATGGTTTCATTATAGTTTGACAGTTTACTTTACGAAATCTCATGTATTAGGCCGATATACTTCAGCGATCACAACTTAAGATCGTGGGAGACTATAGTTATCGTTATTGCCCATGCGTAAGTGTAAATAACGCCAGCCTACTACCTGCGTTATACGGCCTTAAGTGTAAATAATCAGTTGGTTTTTGTTTTCAGTTTATTACATGCAAGTATCGTCTCTGCAGTAAAGATTTCATGCATTAAAGACAAAATTTAAGTATTTATTGTGAAACTATCCAGAAAAATCAGTTGTCTATTTTTCAGCTCTCAAATTCTTGTTGCGTTAGCAAATTTTGTTCATTTTCTATTAGAGTCTCGAATCATGAACGGTCAAGGATAAGACTAAGATATACATAATCATATAAACTTTATGCAACAGATGACTTTTGAGAATAACTAATACTGTCATATGATAATATTACAAAATGATGTCATAACCATTGAGGCCATATTAATTCCCATTGTGAAAGTCAATTTGGCACTGTAAATGTTGTGTTGAAATTAAATTAAGTTTTGAAATTTAATTTAGCAGCAAGAGGGTTATATTCTCTTCCTTGTGAGTTCATTCCTCAAAAGTTGAGTATGTGGAACTTTGTACATGTGTCAATGAAGATGGCATGCATTTAAAATCCTTTATGCACAATTAAATTTGAAAAATATAACCATCACTATGGCATCTACATCTGCCTTGTCTGAAGACCCACTTTGAAAATTGGCAAAGTAGGAGCTGCGATGAGACATGCAGGCAGATTTTTCCAGCATCTGATGCTGGATGCAAAGAAGGAGTACAGGTGAGAGTTGTTGTTAGACTGGGATCTGATGTGACACCATTGTAGAGAATAGTATCTTGGTATTGGGGCCCTAACAGCCAATTGGGGGAAAAGCAGATGGTCCCTGTAATGAATGTCAGTGGCTATTGGACTTTTGCAGAGATATGGAAATATCTTCAGGTGAGCTTTAGGCTCACATGCCTCTTTATTTTTGAGGCTTAAAGCCAATGTCAAAGGTCAGGACCATGACCTTATTTCTATGTTTCCATACCTGGTAGCTAAATTTTCTACTGGCTTTTAATTTCTGAGAAATTTTGTCAAAAAGTAACCTAATTTAGCATATTTGTGAAAAAATACTTGAAAAGATTATATATTCAGAAATTTTTTATATTTGGCTACTATTAATTTTAAAATTGTTGAAATCTAATTATTTATAAAATAAATTTAAAAACCATAACTAAAGGTTTTACCATGGGTTTCCAAGTTTTGATGTTCACAAAGTGATCCTCAAAATTAGGTCAAGGTCAAATGTCTAAATTCTTTACATCCTTATCTGTACATGTATATGTATGTCATTTACCTGTATATTTGTAGATTTAGATATGGATGGTGAACATTTAAGAGTTGTTGATGCATCTAATAAAGGTAAGAAGACCTTAAGGTTATTGAGCCAGTCAAGGGTTCGAAATTATTTACAGGAAGGTCCAGGACCTTTTGCTTTTATTTTTCGCAGGTCCCACATAAAGTTTTGAAATTTCAAGAACACATTGAATGTGAATTATGTCATCATGAAGAAAAAGCAGTATTATCCTAGTAAAAAATGACAGGACCATCAGACTGTTACAGTTTAAATATCAAGGGTCCCAAATGAATATAAAATCATTAGGTCCTGGACTTCAGACCCAGAGAAATTTGAATCCCTACCATTTGTAGCTAACATGGCAAAGCTGTATGAGTTTATGGTAAAGCAAAAATAATCTTGTCAGTGTCTATATTTAAACAAGTCTCAAAGTAAAAAATCAGAAGACTGATTCAGAAGACTGATTTGGACTAAACTTTTTTCCTTCAATGAAGTCATTTGAAAAATTTTAATAACCAAAAGTAGGTCCCTGTGACCTAGTGGTTTAAAATAAGTTGAAAAGAATCTTCTTTGAAATCAATGATTAAAGACTGATTAGATGTTTCTATTGACTGTACTTTTCAGGCTAAAAATGGTTAAGATACTGATGAAAAATAGGTTAAAGGTTTAATTCAGAAAACTCCTTAGAAATTAGCTCTAAATTGATATATCTTGACAGCATTTGAAATGCATGTAGAACCATTCATCTTAGTTGGGGTGCCTATAATTTGGTGAATGATACTGGCCCATTATGCCTCTTGTTTTTTAATAATAATTATCAAAAGTCTAAAATAGTTATTATACACAATAACATACTCATACTCAGACTTAATGTTTTTCAATAAAAATCAATACATTTAACAACAATGGGGTTTGCCACCGTATCAAGTGGTCAGTACCTCTTAACGTTTGTGTGGAACATTTTGGAAAATGTCAACATCACAAATTCGCGGAATTACATCGTTTTACGGCAAAACGTCATATTGTTCAATTCCATGTCCACTGGAAACAAGTGTTTTGTAGACACTTTAGAAGGTATCACGTAGTACAGCGGCAAAACCCATTGTTCCTTCGTATTATGAAATTAAAGAAGCTTATAATCTGTTTAATGTACCAAATGTAAACTTCAGAAGGCTCTTTTTTGTCCAAAACCTAACATGATATTGGGCATGACTTTTTTTTAAAGGCATTATCCAAATTATCCAAAAAGCCTTCTTTATCTAAAGGCATAAATGTTGTGAGCAACAATTTGTTATAGTGGTTTCCCTAGTAAAATGAGCATTTATGTATAAAAGTATTTTTTATTTCAATTTCAGGTAAATGTAACAATTAATTATATGTAATACATGTACATTTGTTTATTATTTAGGAGGACAGCCTCAATATCAGCAAAGTTTTGGAAGAGGAACCAATCATCCCCATCATAGTACACAAGGTTTTCCAAACAATCCATTGTTGGGACAAATAAGACCACATCCTTTATTGACCCAAGTACCACCCAGAAATAATATGCCACCACATTTTCAAGCAGATATTCCACCTCATCCTCTACACACACAGTTTCCATGTGGTAACCAACGGCAACCATGGAATCCACAGAAAATGTATAGTGTCAGACATGCCAATAGAGGTCAGCACAGGTATCCAGGAAATCAACACTATCAGAATCCGAGAAACAGAAATGAGGGAAATCACAGAAGTGTACCAAGAACTCCAGTGCAGTATAATTCACCAGCTTCTCAGGGAATATCTTCTGCTTATCAAAATAAAGATAGTGAAGAATATAAACAAGATTGGGAATCTGGAAATAATCAAAATCAATTGTATGAAAAAATATGGAAAAATATAATATTGGTGGTCATGATTTTAAAATTGTAGACAATAAAAAAACAAGTTCAAAACAAAGCTCAGGTACTGGACACGAGAACAAAAAAATAGACATTGATGAAATTGTTCAGCAGAACCCAGGTGTTTCAGCGAAATGGTTAGCAGGAGCATTGAACAAACCAGCAGACCTTGACCTTAAGGATATGAAACCAAAGTTAGACCAGATTGAAGGAATATGGATCAATGAAAATGATACAAATAGGAAACACTTATCTTCCACATTAAAAAAAATCTTTACAGAGTCGGAAAATCCTTATCAGCTTGCAGCATATTTCATCAGTCGATGTAAAGATTGCCATGTGAATAAAACTACCACATTGGCTTTCTATTTAATGAAAGAGTTTTCTATATGGGAAGAACGTTCCGGGATTCAGTGTGATAAAAGAGAAAGCTTGTTAAGCTCAGATCTCAGGCTACATGTATTTCAAATATGTACTAAGTATCATACCACCATGTTTGACTTTGCTGTCAAAGCATTTCATTTGAACTATCCAGGAAATGTTAACATGTTACCTTATATGAGGAACTTCCTCGGAAAACAGAAATACAAAGAGGTAAGTCTTGTTAGAATGGGGTTTGATGCTGTACCAATGTTTGTGGGAAACACTTTTTTCAATGGATATGGTTTTGCATAAGATGGCGTTTTTCTGTAAAAACCATGTTATTCTGGGAATCTGTGACTTGAACATTTTCCAAAACCTTCTGCACAATTGATCATGTGGTACAGCAGCAAACCCCATTGAGCTGCTTATCCATGTATAACATCCATCCATATATAGTTGTATAGCAAGATGAGCTTTATGGCATGACAAAGCCTTTTTTTTGTAAACTTTTAAATTACTGGCCAAAATTTGTGGTGGGAGATAACAAGTGGAGCAGATTAAATATTGCATAAATCAACTCCCTACAATATCCATGATGGGAAGCATTGTAAATAGCAAAAATGCTGTAGTTGTATTTATTCACAATTATTATCCTCTGCTTTTCGAAGAAAGATGGGTATATCAAATTCGAGTTTCTGTCTGTCTAGACACTTCTTCAACTTGTCTAGAGTATCACCTTTGGTATAAGATGTGCATATTATTAACCTAAGTTGGTTTGTTCATTTTCCTGGGAGTTATGCTCCTTTAAACTTAAGTACAAAACACAAAATATTACTACCAACATGGAGGTCCTAATTCACTTAATGTGCTTGTTTTCTTTAGTCTGATTATAATTTACTATTGTAAGGTAAGGTAAAGTTGACAATTATGGTAGGGTATTGGTTTCTGATTGAAGAGTAATGATGATTAAACTTCTCTCATATCTCTACAGACTTGAATTTTTTCTGAAGTACAGATCTACTGTTAACATAGCAAGACAGAACAAAAAAATCATGATTGTAAACCATCTCTTTCAGGCAGCAGTTTGTGCTGGTAAGCTGGGTCTGCAAAGCCATTTTGAAGTCGAGGAGGTAAGGAATTCAGACTTTATTATTCATGCAGTTAAGAAGTATGCTTTAAGTATTTTGTTTATATTGCAAAGTCTGTAAACAATATTAAACTCTGTCCTATAATGTACTTGTTGTTTTTATAAGACTACACACTGGTTCTACTTTTTTGTGCATTATTATTACATTTCCAGTGGTTTCAATAAAGTCATTAAGGCAACAAAAGTTGTCTGCTACTTTGAGGATTTGGATTTAGTTTGTTGCCTACTTTCACTAAGTTTACATATTCTGAATATGTTTTACAGTACATATTACTCCATACTTGCTGCCTGCAGGTACTTTAGGAAATTTGTCTTCTACTTAAATATTAACTGAAAGGGCTGCATTTTTATGCAAATTAATGGATTTTTTCTCATTGAAATTTTAAAAGGAATAGGCATACCCAACATTTTATGTTCTGTGTCTCATAATTATTTGTGATTTTAATCTGCCATTTCTTGCTTCAGAATATGTTTTATTTCTTCCAAATTTTGAACACCTGAAATAAGTTAGAAGGCAAGAACAAGTCATAGGCCATTATTCTTTCAGTATTGATTTCACATGGCACATATAGGTCATTCACAATCTGATAGTAAAGTATACAGCAAGTCAATTTAATTTTTAGGGTAGTTGTAATAGATTAAGCTGATGTGATTATACATATACAACAATGCACTTCTATTACCTATATAGGTTACCGTATTTAAACTTGTCTATGTTTATAAACACTCTGCCATCAGATTATGAATGGTCTATAGTGGTAGGTTCACACCAAAAACTTGAAATAATTTGATCTTTTATGTCAGTTAAATCTGACTTTAATTTCTATTTTCAGATAGCTTTACCATTAATTTTACAAGACAAAGTTAATTTGTTAGAAGTTTACCTGACTGGAAATTTAGAACATCAAACTAAAGTTGTCCAGTTTTTAGACAAAATGTGTGACAAAGATTTTGACATCGCTCAGCTTCAGTGAGTTGTCATTATATGATTACTGCTGTTTGTTTTGATCCACTTGTTGATCTTCCTTTCATTTCCAGTTTTGATTACACACCTGTCAGGTTTACTTACGAAACAGGAGGTACTAACCCTTCCAGAGCACCTGGCCTCACTTCCCTGGTGGAAGTTCATGTTTTAACCTCATTCCAGAAAGTTTTTACCTTGGTTTAGGATTGTGGTTTGGGCATGGATTGGTGTTTGTTTTTGATTTTTGTACAGCGTGAACAAAGTGAACCTGTACTTTGTCATCGCTTTCTTCCAAGATATCGAGCTTCTTTGCTATGAAATTATAAGATATGAGTACACCTGGAAATAGTGCGCCTGATAAATGAGCGTGAAAGAAGTATATCTGTTTTATCGTGAGATATGTATTCTGAGACGGGTAATGCATTTGGTTACATATGCACATTTGGAATAAATTTTCGGAATACATTTCAGAATCTAGTAAAATATTGCGACGGGATGCATCTAATAATTTCTGCAATTTGGCGAACTGATCTCATGTTTACAATAAAAAGTAGTTCGAGAAGTTTGCGTCCTACGATGTAAAATCATAACTTTTTAAGAAATGAACAGCAATGGCAGGTTGTTTAATTAATTCTTCGTGAAATCTACGGAAATTTAAATTTATTTTGAAGGTTATGATAACGTATTTTAATGTTGAGGCAATTGTGTCATATTTTAAAATGTTTATCGATTAGATTTTACTTTCGTGAAAGGGAGATAATTCGTACAGTGTTGTATGCAAATTTTATATACAGTCGTTTTACCAGTTCCGAACAGGGTTCATATAAGCGCTGCTGCAGACGTCATCCACAAGCAGAGGAAATAAAATTTATGTGGTGTAATAATACAAATGTTTACTGATTCCAAAATATCGACACCTGTCCTCAAAAACACGTGGTAGTATGTTTTCTTGAAAAAAGCATTTCCGTGATCACGATTTGTTTACATCGTTAAACTAGGTCACCAACAATCTGTCGTACATTTAGGAAGCGGTTGAAGAAACAGCAAATTGAGAAAGTTATTTTGCGATTCCTTTAATTGAACGGGATTGAAATTTTAGATTATTCGGTAGTAAAAATTCGGAACTGGTAAAACAACTAAATGATCCAGTTATGCATACAACCGCTAGAATGTACCCCCTCATAGCGACGGTAGGATCTGCAAAACTCTACTTTCTCTCTATCCGAAATGACAAAACGATCGGGTACAACTTTTTTAAATTTTAATTACCGATTGTCTTTTTCATATATTTATGAAATTAATTTTTTCTACCATTTAATTCAGCAATACATGGTTTGGTACATAAAAATTTGTTTCTTTTTCCAAAAAAAACCCATCCGTCGGACTATATGCATAGATCAACGACACACCCCCCCCCCCGAATTTTCGGTTATATTCTGTCTTGCCACAACACAATTTTCCCAACTACGCTGTACAGCAGCACGACAGTGCTATGTTTGAACTTTGCAGCTCCATCTATAGTTGATGATGTCTTAAAAACTTGGTCAGACTTTAAATGTACTTCAGTTGCTCATTATCAATTCTTCTAACATGGGCTACTCTTTGTTAATCTATATCTGATTTCCCAAGGGGGGGGGGGTAGTACTGATATTCCCCCAAGAACTTTGTTGTATTTCCCAATACTCCATTTGGAGTATTTTCCAATCAGTAGTAGCATTTCTCTGTCAGTATATAATATTTTCTCAGAGGTTTGTAGAATTTCCCAGTCCATTTGGAGTATTTCCCATTTTCTCAATTTGGACCGGACCTGAGACTCTCTGTTCTTTTACTTTATGATAATCATTAATAAATTTTTATTTGAGATCTTTCAAAACTACCAACAAGTGCTCTTTTATCATTACAGGAATAAAATTTTCCTTCTATCATCTATAGTGTATTAAATTCAAATATTTGTGATATTTGATATGCAGAATTATAGCTTTGGGCTCAAACCTCTAAAGAATTTACGAGTATTACTTCAAGTGTTATGTTTATATAGTAGTTGTTTCAGTTTAATTCTAACATGACCTGCGTTTTCCTTCATATGAAACATGAATAGAACCAGCCGTGGTATAACAAACGATATACTCATCGCTGTTCCGTTATAATGACCTACTCCCTTGTTTATCTTATAACATAATGCTATGTGTCACGAACAATGGTTGTGACGTAATTTTCATCCATAAAATCATTTATTTCAATGGAGGTAATCTAAACAGCGGCATGTTTCAATGGACCTTTTTGCAAATAGATAGTAAAATGTACTTCCGAAGAAAGAGTTTGCAATGTTTATTTGAATTTGTTTTATTTAAGTCATGCTAGAATTGAAATGATCAACATTTACCAATGGTATATCATCGAATAATACACGGGCCGTCGTGAACATGCGGTGAATATATCATTTGCCACCTCGTGATATATACTTCCGCATGTGAACTCCGACCCGTGTATTATTCGATAATATACCATGGATAAATGTTGATTATTTCTGAAATATTTATATATTTTAATTTTCTTGCTGTCTAATGACCTACACTTAAATTTGAATGTCTTTTGTATCTTGTTTGCTTTCCTTCTTCTAGGTTTTCCAAGGTACCAAATGTTAAAGCAGGCAAACTACAGAAAAAAGTACTAAGTAAATTAGCAGTACGACTAATGAAATTGTATGACATTCCTAATGGTACAGTAGTATAACTTTATCACTTTGTCAATCTATCCACTTATTATAAAACTTTATCAGCAGTTTAATTTTAGTGCTTTTGGTGGTCTTGCCTTTCTGCTAAAGTAAAATTGCCATACATCAATTCTAAGTCACTCAATTTGCCCACAAGTTGTGATGCTAAAATAAAACTGGGCTTATTACTCCTGTTAAGTAAAATCTCTAAAATAAGAATGCACCAATGTAAAGCAGTTCAGAGTATTCATTTAAAATAATCAAATTGTATTCATTTTTTTTCTCAAAGGCGATACAGTCAAAATTGTTAAAAGCATCTTCCAAAACAATAGATTTTTAGCTCACCTGAGCCGAAAGGCTCAGATGAGCTATGTCGTCCGTCGTGCGTCGTGCGTCGTGCGTAAACTTTACATTTTAATCTTCTCCTCCAAAACTACTGAGCCAAATTTGATGAAACTTGGTGATTATTATGCCTGGGTAACAGGCTTTCAAAATTGTGTTCGGGGTTTGACCACGCCCAACAATATGGCTGCCGTTACTATAAATAGCCAAAAGACAAAAAATCTTCTTCTCTGAAACCAAAAGGTGCAGGCAAATTTTGATTGGATATTTGGATTCAGGATACCTAGATACACTAAAATTGTGTTTCTCATGAAAATTGGACGAAAAATAGGTTACGCGTTTTTTGCGTAAAACTATGTAATTTTTAAAATGAGACATTTATTGTTATAACTTCATAATGGCTGAAGATAATTGTATGGAGTTTTCACTGTTGATCTTGTCTTGCCACTTTCTTCCGATTGATGTCAAGGTCAAAGGTCAAGGTCATGTCCCAGTTTTTGACCTTTGATAAAAAATGCTATTTTTTAAACATTTCTGGTGATAATGATGTAGGATTTTTGGTTAATTGTAGGTATTGACATGACGGTCATTTTGATATATTGATGAAGTTCATGGGTTCAAAGGTCAAGGTCACAGATGTACAAGTTTACCAAAATAGTTAATTATCTGCAAATCTATGAACTTTTTGTATAGGCATGTATATTAGAATATTGTAGGTAATGGCATAATGGTCATTTTGATATATAAATAAAGGTCATGAGTTCAAAGGTCAAGGTCACAGATGTAAACAAGTACTGAAATGATTATTTATCTCTAAAACTATAGACTTTTTGTATAGGCATGTATATTAGAATATTGTAGGTAATGACCCAATGGTCATTTTGATATATGAATAAAGGTCAAGAGTTCAAAGGTCAAGGTCACAGATGTAAACAAGTACTGAAATGGTTATTTATCTCAAAAACTATAGACTTTTTGTATAGGCATGTATGTTAGAATATTTTAAGTATTATCCTAACGATCATTTTGATATATGAATGAAGGTCATGGGTTCAAAGGTCAAGGTCACAGATGTGAATGAATACCTGAATGGTTAATTATCTTGAAAACTGTTCACTTTTTGTATATGCATGTATATTAGAATATTGTAGGTATAAGCCTAACAACCATTTTGATATATGAATGAAGGTCATGAGTTCAAAGGTCAAGGTCACAGATGTGAACAAGGTCTGAAATGATTATTTATCTCAAAAACTATAAACCTTTTGTATAGGCATGTATATTAGAATATTTAGGTATTATCCTAATGATCATTTTGATATATGAATGAAGGTCATGGGTTCAAAGGTCAAGGTCACAGATGCGAATGAATACCTAAATGGTTAATTATCTTAAAAACTATAAACTTTTTGTATAGGCATGTATATTAGAACATTGTTGGTACTGGCACAGTGGTCATTTTGATATATGAATGAAGAGCATGGGTTCAAATGTCAAGATCACAGATACAAACAAGTACTGAGATGATTATTTATCTCAAAAACTATAAACTTTTGTATAGGGATGTATATTAGAGTATTGGCCGAATTATCATTTTGATATTTGAATGAAGCTCATGGGTTCAAAGATCACAGGTGAGCGTTAAGGCCCATGGGCCTCTTGTTTTATATACAGTCAGATTAAACCTGCCTTAAAGATCACCTCTATATAAGGGACACCTTCCCATAAAGCCACTTTTACTTTGGGTGGCTTTACAGGCATGTTGAATGTATCTTATTTGAGGTATATTCCCCTTGATAAAGATAAATTTGACTAATAGTATACCACCATTCTTTTAACCAATTATTTACTGTAAACATAGTTATTTTCATGTGGTGAAAAAATTAAAATTAAAAATATGTAAAAATTGCCCTTTGGACAATATTAGGGTAATTAAATCATGCTTCATATGGCATGTACCTCAAGTCATGAAAATATGATATACATGTATTTTTACTTATTTTTCTTTGTATACAGAATTGTGTCCAAATATATCTAATGCCCGTGGACTTGGTGCTCTGAAGTATTTGATGTATAAAAGGTTTATAGAGGTAAGTTATGAAACATAAATACTAAAGTATAATCAGAAATGGATTACACTCAGTTTTATGGATTTTTCTCAAAAACCAGTTGAAGATCAGAAACAGAAATTTGGCTGTGTATATAACAAGACTCGGCCTAATTTATCATAATGGTTTGAGTTTTTTATCGCTTGAGACTTTGCCTCTATATAGTGTAATTTTTTGTCAAAAATGTTCAAGCTGAAAAAAATCTAAGTTTTTTACTCCACCTCTTATGACAAACCCAACCCTTTTTACTATGTGTTTCATTCAAAGTTTAAAAGGTGTCACAGGTGATTGACTTATAGACTAGACAACAGTTTGATGACACCAAAATGAGGCCAAAGGAAAATAAACACCCGTGTATTAGGTTATGAAGAGAGTAACATAGATCCAACAACTGTCAAGTAAATTGCAAAATGACTTGCATTTGAAGTGAATGCAATTTATACATGTTTATTTTTAACTGTTTACAAAAGCATAAGCGTATCACTAATTGTTTTTAATCCATTGCTAAATTAAGCTACGGGTAAAAAGGTAGTATTAGGTTTGAGATGTACATATATAAATTTATCTCTGTATATTTCTGAGAATTAAAAAATGAATTCCAGATACATACCTAACTTCCCCTACTTGCTCATATAAGCATTTTCCCACCTGAATCATAGCGGAAATTCTTTAGAATGCATTATGGTAAAATAACATTAAACAGAACTTGATTTGGTTTGGCCTTAATACAGGGCAGAGCACATGGTTGAATAGTCTTCCTTGCATAATAAACTGGTTATATGATGAAAAAAGGTCATGAACTATCATTATCCCTTACATGGGAAAAAAGGCGGAGTAAATAGACTTAGATAATTTTTCATCATTGCAGAAATTGTGAAATTTTTCTCAGTAAAGCTGGATTATAGCAAACTATACATTATGGAAGCCTAAAGTGCATATTAGGCCGGTTGATTATAAATATATTTTATTAAGAAAAAATAAAATATTTTCAGTAATAAATTTTTTAGAGACAAATAACTGAGTGTAATCCATTTCTGTTTATACTTTAGTTACAATGAAAACATTTCCTTTACTTGATACTAGTAATTTAACATTTGTCACATACTGTTTCGCCTATAAGGTACTCCATTGTTGAGACCGTAGTAATGTCTTTTAACTATATATAGTACATACTATACCATGTAACTATATTGCTACATTTATAGTATTGTTGATCAGTTTGATGGCTTTATGTCAAGGATTGCCCTAGATATACTTGCAACCCATAGTTCCATGTTCCTTTCACTTAATTTTGACTACACATGTGGCAGGCATAGCTAGCTAAACAGGAGATGCTTACCCTTATGGAGCACCTGGCCTTGCTTCCCTGGTTAAAGTTCATGTGTCTAACCTGACTTGTCAGTTCCAAAGTTTTTACTTTGCTTCTGTATTGTGATTTGGACATGGATCAATATGTTTGTTTTTGGTTAAATTTAAATCTCTGGACAAACATCTCAAACAGTTCAATTTTAGCTTTCCAGTAGGACGTAGAGGAGAGTTTGTATCCTATCCCAATCATTTGCATGTGCAGTTAAACATGTATATAAAGACAGCTATACCTGTTGATCCTTAGCAATATGATCATAATAGACTGGTGGTCTTTATATGGAAGCTATTTTTTGGTTGAAATATGAAGCAAAGTAACCTCAAAACACTGGTCTTATTGGACATACAGATAGACTGTCTTTATACATAGGTTATAATAGGTTTTACTGTACAGGTATATTCTGTATATATTGGTTTGTAACTATTTCAATGCCTTCTCTCTATCAAAGAAAAGAGTACAGTATAGTAAAGTTGCTTTACACCCCAGCTAAAAATCTTTCATTTATACCAAGGTGGTCAGTTCTGGATGATGGAGTTTACCAGAGTGCCCTAAAAAAATCCAATCAAAGACAGGATATGAAAGTTATTTAATTGATTTATCAATACTGTAAACCGTGTTAATTTAGCGGCAGTTTTATTTTAGCGCAATTGGCGATAAGAGTGTCAGCGCTAAAATAAAACTGTCGCTAAAATTTCAAACTAAATCGGTACTGTACAGCGCTTAAAACAGGTATGAACGAACATTGAATGGTTACATAATCACTTTTGAAATAAAAGGATGTCATGGCTTCCCTCAATATACTCATGTATAAGTAATTAGGGATTAATGACCCAGTAAACTGACCACCTACAAGCGGATTAACGGATAAAATAGGGGACGTTAATCATGGTCATTGTGATACTTACAATGTGACAAGACTTAATTTTTAGGTAATTCATTTTAATTTACCAGTTCACTGAACAGTAGTTGACTTCAATCATTAAAATACTAATAATTAATATCAACAATCAGACCCATTGCGCGCGGGAATTGTTTATTTTTTCTGTGATGTCGGCAACATCCTATAAGTCCTCATTGTTGACCTCTAATGATCTAAGCGGCTATTGTCAGGGTTACATCGACAATGTGTCGAAACATTTGTATTTGAAATACAAACAGTTGGTATTTAAATGAATAATTTTTAAAAAAGGTAATTGTTAATTTAAATATTTTTTCAGTGAAATGTGTAATCGACGAGAGTGCAAAATTATGATGAAAGCGTCCTGCAGACAACTGTCTGTCTTGTGACTTACCGAGATTTTCTCTCAGTAAAAGTTGAACAAATTAAAACACCATTTATTACATAGTTATTTTTATTAATTTCTAGTAACTTGCCGAATACTGGCACTCCCTTCTCAACTTTTTGGCTAAAAGTAGCGGTAATATAAAGACATATTATATGGCTCAGTCTGGAATTCATTACGCTAAAATTAAACTGCGCTAATATGTTTACCATTCATCAATCGCTAAAATAAGTATGCGCCAATATATAGCGGTTTACAGTAATTAAATTTAATAAATTTCTAACAATTTCAAAGCATATACCGGTAATTTCTCAGTGACTTGAATATTAATTAGCCATGCCTAATTATATACCAAATGGCAAAAAAATTGATTGTGATTTCCTCAAGGAAAAATGCAGATATGCTGACATTATGCTAGACGTAAATGTATCATTGCACAGCATCCATTCAGATTGTTTCTCAATTATCTGAATGAAGCTCAGATTCAGTGTTTAAATGAATAAATTCTAGCCCTACTTTTGACAAATCATTTGAAATAAACGTATATATACATGTATTGTAAACTTATGTTGTAAAGAACTGACTAAGTCACTCTGTAATAATGGAAATTGATTTTCTTAACATGTTTTTATTTTTAGGGTGGTATGGGCCATGGACCTTGGGAAGAAATGGTTAAGGTAATTTAGTAATTTAATTACCCTTGCATTTAAAATTATTCAAAAGAATGTCAACTTTAATGTCATGTTTGCAAACTGTAATATGCAGATGGTAAAAAAGATGCAAATCTTCATTGCCATTCCCAAGGTGGCACATGCCCAGAGTATAGTGTCTGCAAAAACTATAGTTTTGTGTTGTCAAGGACTCTACACTTTTTGCTAACAACAGACAGAAACTTTACAAAATAGAACTCTTGTACATGGCCAATCATTACTCTACAATTGATCATGTGATGTATCAAAATCACATACAATTTACTGATGCCATTAATGTGTTTTAAACTTTCTTTGAAATCTGCCAAATGATTTGTTGGTGTACATCTAATAATGCCTACTGGACCAATGCATAGTGGTAGACTTGTATGAAATTAGCCACAACCCTATGCTACAATATGTTCAAATTATGAACAGTATAATAAAAAGCTAAAATGGCTTATTATTGTTCCATCATCATTTTGTAATAAAAAGCACAAAAGTGCAATGATAGAAATTAAAAAGGTGCTTCAAATATTGTTGATTTTAGCTAATTTTAGTGCAAATTATAATTTGAGTACATTTACATTGAGTTGGATCAGTGTAAATCTTGTGGATCACCTTATTCATTATGATTCATGGAATGAATTCAAATAAGTGCTACTGTATCATCATGAAAATTTCTAAAATTAATGCTTACTGTACTATCATGGGGGCAAGAAAACCTTATCAGGCTTATGTCATATTGAAAATGTATAATGTCGCAGTGGTGCTTATTTCTGTGGAAGAATATAGGCTCTATTAATATATTGAAATAATCTTGACTGAAATTTAAGACCCCATTCAGTCTGATATGGATTTCAAAGGGATTTCACAGATGAAATAAACATTTCATATCACACTTAGAAACACAAATCTTTACTGATTTAAATGATACATGTATAATTGCACCTGGAGACACAAACCCTCATCCATTTTAATTTTAATTTTGTAGAATGCAATAGAAGATAACACTTACCTTAAGGAACAGATAGTAGACCAATTGTTCTGTGTTAATGAAACGTTAGAAGCTGCAAAGTGGGCCATGTATTATAACCTTCCAGATGAAGTAATACCATCAGCGGTAGCTCAACAAAGAATTTCTTTGCTACAGTAAGTTGATACGGTGTCCTTGTATCAAGTAAAGCGACCCCAAAAGAGAATAAAGCAAGATTGGTTTGAATTGGTCAATCAAATCAGATTTAGCAGGTGCCCTGTAGCAAGTTAAGCATGCCCTGAATTGTTTCAATGAGAGTAATTTTGATTGGTTAAACTACTGTATCAGGATTTGCATAAATATTTTCTATAAAATAGAGATGGGGCGAAAATAAAAGGATAGTAGCAACAACAGGGGAGAAAGGCAAAAGTTGACAACTCACAGGAAAATCAATACATTTAATACTAATGAGAATGAAGATGACTGAAAATAAATCTGATTGCCATCTTGGTTATGCAACAGGTACCACCTGCAGGTGTTCAACTGAACAAATGTCTGAAGTAAAAAAGAAGTCAGACAATAGCAGGTGTTATCAGAAAGGTTAACAATTACCCTTGGCTGAGTTTTTAACTTACCTGACCAAAGTTCATGAGAGCTTATTGCATAGTGCAGTGTGTGAGTGTGTGTGTGTGTGTGTGTTCACTAGTGTGTATCGTCACATGGTATACTAGTGTGTATTGATACACAAGTTAATCAAATTCAACATTAGTTCATCTGATTCTGTCTTTTTTACAGGAATGGCGACCAGAATGATGCCAAGCCTGTAGCTAATGATGAAAACTGGGACAATGAATGTATATCAGAGACAGATATACAGAGTCACTATTATGCCTTAAAGTTACCTAAAGACAACATCATGGTCGTTGATACTAAAGAAAAGTATTACAGGTGTCTAGATGTAGTTACACAGGTATGTACTTGTTGAAACTAATTCTACTGATTTGAAGTTCTGAAGACATTCAAGTTTATGTTAGTGTAGTGGCACTGTTGGTGGTGAAGTTCTGAATTTAATGTTAGACTTTGTTAGTATAGGATATCTGTCTGCAGTGCTGAATTTCTGAACTTTATGTTAGTGTAGAGGCCCTGCCTGTGGTGGTAAAGTTCTGGATTTTATATTTAACGATTATGTGTTTAAAAATGACATAATACTGAAAAGCTAGACAACACTTACTACGCTGTTGTCTGTTAGAGTCAATTGAATGAAAATAGATAATGTCACAACCTCAGCCAGCAACCAAAGTCAAAATGAAACCTGAAAATGTTTCTTTACCCTCCATTTAACCACACTTTTGATACTAGCTCTACAAATTTACTTTCAATAATTGCAAAAAAAACTAGAAGAGAAAGCTGCCTTATTTGCCATACATTCCATGTACTGGTCGGATTGGGATAGCAGCTCATACATTTGTTAAATCCAGTAAGGATTTTCAAAAGCTCATCAACCTTATATTCCCAGAGTGTGATGGTATGTATTTTGGTGTTTGTCAGTTAATATTGAATATATGACAAGATTCACTATTTATAACCTGCTGGCAGGGGATCCTAATTCACTGAATTAGCTTGATTCTATATAAACTAGGGCTATGAAATAGCAGAATTACACAGTACATGTTGTTACTTTTATTTTTAGTCGGGAAGAACTGTTGGTATAGATTGTGAATGGAAAGCTGCATTTGGTAGAACTGTAAATAGGTAAGATGAAATTAGAAAATCTTTCATTTACATGAATTTCAGGGCTAGTTAATTAAAATGTATCTGAAATGATTAAAAGTTGATTCTGAAGGAATGGCGGAAATATGCTGGTGCTATGTTAAACAAAAAACTGAACAACCAATGTTTTCTAAATGTATTGCAGACATTCTATATGTTGATTAACTAGGGTGAAATTCTTTTGATTCCCATAGGCTATACGAATTAAAACGTTTTGATTTGTTAATTGAATTGTTTAGTGTCATTTGCAAAATTTTATTTTGTCTTATCAGAAACTTTCAAATGAATTGTTTGTTTCGTTATATTTCTCTTTTGTTAGACACAGATAACTGATAAGTATTTTCCAAAATGTCATCTTCATTTGGTTTTTAAAAACATTTATGTGTTATTTGAAAATAAAAGTATACAATTCCATTTTCAATATAAATAGCAATTTTGAATAAATGTTATGTGACACAGGGGCGGATCCAGACTTGGATTAGATGGGGGGGCACAAAATGTCGCAAAGACTATACAGACTAGGGGGGTCTGGGGCATGCTCCCCCAGAAAAAAATGCATTTTTTCAACACAAATGGTGCAATTTCCTGCATTCCTGGAAGATGGACAGGTCTCCATTTGGTCTCAATTCACAGCTTAAAAATGGGATTGATTTTATGAAGGTTATCAAGTCTTTAAGTTTCCTGGTTACCGCCAACATTTCAAATTGTCACCAGATACAAGTTAATATGGCATAAACAATAGCATTCTTATTTCTAGCATTAGCTGGTTCTTCATCTACACAAACAAATGACAAGTACTGTATTCATGAAATGTACTTTTTATTTTCTCTTCACTGTTTTAATTCATGATATCATGGTATTATATACAGGTTAACTATATCTACGCATAAATTAACCACACACACACACTTAAGCACTAAACAATGACATTTATTTTAGCACTACAAACAACATCTCAACACACACACACACACACACACACTTAAGCACTAAACAATAAGATATTGAGCACTACAAACATCTCAACACACACACAACATCTTAAAACATAAAATTACTTAAAAGAAATACATCAAACATATTCTCAACATGTCATATAAATAAATTCAAGCTCTAAACTCTCTATAAAGGCCACATTGGGAACTTGAAAAAGGTCATTTGAAAAGTAAATGGTCCTAAACTAAAACAAAGCTAACAAAAAAGAGAAGCAGGTATCAAAATTCACTGGTATAAGCAGTTGGTCTTTAAGCCAAGTTTAACTGTTCTTTGTCATACCAGCTTTCATTGCATAGATCTTTCATATCAAACATTATTAATACTAAAAATAGTCATTTCAAACAGTCAAATATTCTTTATCACTTGTGTAACATAACTATCCATATATTGAAAATCTAGACCACTTGAGTAACCATACATTCAATTTAATTAGCATTATCATATAAAACACTTGGAAGCACCATACGCCTTGGATTTTTCCTTGCAAAAATTTTCACAACATCAGTTATATTTAATTCTATATCTCTGTGGATATTCATCATCATCAATGATGCTGCTCTATTAGTTGACATACTTGAACGCAAGTATGTCTTTACATGCCTAAGAACACTAATGCTACGTTCACATTCACAAGATGTTACTGGAAACACACCACATATCCGCAAAATGGTGTTGATATTCGGAAACATGAGTTCATCACAAGATTTGACTGCTGATTCAATTGTGGATGGGCTCGCAGCATTTCCATTCCATTTACGGTTCCACATATGCAACTCATGGACAAGGGTTCCAGGTGAAGGAATGTCGTCCATAAAATAATCTAACTGAGAAATATCTGGAACCATATTCAACATGGATGGAATCAAACACATTCCCATTGTTGCATTTTTCTTCAAATCTGAAAATCTTGTGTTAAGTTCTCCCAATAAATGGTCAAGAAATGGAATTGTAATTGTTTTTCTAAAATAATCTTCAAGTGTTTCACAAGGTACATTGGATCGTTGTGTTTGTCGGCCACAAGTTCTTGGTTTAGAGGGTGAAATGTCAAGTTTTACAGCCATTTCTACAGCATCATTGTACCAATTTGTATGAAAATCATCTACATTGTCTCTTACATCTTGAAGTGTATCTTTTACAAGACTGACAGATCTTATTGCCTTCACAATATCGACAGCTTTTCCTGCAAATATTCAATAAAAGAAATCATTAAAACAAAATAATTAAAATATTCATTAAAGTACTAGTACAGTTTCTGTATAACTCACATATTCTTATTATACAGCTGCTGTATTGAGGTGACTTGATAAAATATAAACTTGCTAAATTACTGTATAAAATAATAATCTCCCTTGGCAAAGCCAGATTTTTTTTGAAATTTTGCATTCAAAATATATTGCAATGTACGGTAGTCAAATCTTAAATACCAGCTATCTCCCCTTGAAACATTCATTAATCTCTCTTGGCAAAGCTAGATTTTTTTCAAAATTTTGCATTCAAAATCTATTGCAATGTAGTCAAATATTAAATACCAGTTATCTCCCCTTGAAACATTCATTAATCTCTTGGCAAAGCTAGATTTGTTTCAAAATTTTGCATTCTAAATCTACTGCAATGTAGTACATGTAGAATATTAAATACCAGTTATCTCCCCTTGAAACATTCATTAATCTCTCTTGGCAAAGCTAGATTTTTTTCAAAATTTTGCATTTAAAATCTATTGCAATGTAGTCGGATATAAAATACCAGTTACCTCCCCTTAAAAAATTCATTAAGAGAACATATTAAACTAAAATACCTTGTAGTGCAATGCTGAGTTGACGTAGATAACCAAGGCATTTCATTGTCACCAAGAGACAAATGATGAATTGGAAGGAGGTGATGTTGCTTTCTAGGCTCTGGGTGTCACTAACTGCTTTCGGACTCTGATCTATTTCTTTTATTGTTTCCATTGCATCTACTATGGCTGGAAGGAAATCCCAAAAAACCTCAAATGCATCATGCCGCTCGACCCATCTTGTTCTACACAACTCTTTCAACTTCATTCTTTTTGTTGAATTTTCATAATTTTCAAGCTGGTCTTCAAATATAGACTGACGCTTAGGTGAAAAATTGAAGAATTGCACAACCTGCAATATAAGAGCATATCTTTTTTAAAAAATGTAACACGAACATGAACAACCTGATGGGAAAAAATCATCTTCAATAATGACATTGACTATAAAAATGAACACAAAATACAGGTTATCAGCCAAAAAAGTACCAGAACATTATAAGTGAAGAACAATGCATATATGTAAAGTAGCTGTAATGAATACATTATTTCCTTATTCATCTATTATAAAGAACACTTTCTTATTCTGGCAACTCCTGTTAATTAACACTATACATATTTCTAAAACTAATATCAAAAAGTTTTTAAAATTTAGTGAATGAAATTGAATATTACCTTATCAGCTGTTCCCATCATATTCCGTATGCATGGTAAACTTGCAGCAGAGACAATACATCTATTTAACTGATGAGCAGTGCACCAAAAATGTAGGGCTTTTGGATACTGCTGCTGAATTCTTGGACCTGCACCTTTAACTTTGCCAGTCATGTTACCTGTAAGCAAAAAAAAAAAAAAAAAACAGAGTAAGTGAGTGTATGTATATGTATTTCAAAAAATCTATATTTCACAGTTACTACAAGTACAAGACAACACAAGCAGTGTTAATGACTATAGTCATAAAAACAAGTGTAAAATAAAAGAAAAATAAAACAGTAATCATATTTAAGAAACGTATTCCACCTTTGTTATGTCCATGCATATTTCTCTAAGGTATTTAGTTAACTTGATAATGATGTGTGATAACTTTACTTTTTACTGCAACCATATATATTTAGATAAATTAGTACCTGCGCCATCATAACACTGACTTCTCATTTTGGTCAAATCAAGGCCCATCTCTGGTAATCTTCTGATTAATTCCCCAGATATTCTTTCCCCAGTGGTGTCATCACTAACTTCAAGCATGTCCATAAACTCTTCTCGGATAGTACCTACAATGACAAATTTAATCAATTCCTTAATATATTTTAAAACATTCAACAATAAACCTATAAGAGAATTATATCTAAATCACATTAAGAGAGTATAAAGTGACAGCTGAATAAGATGTATTTGGAAAAAACAGCCACAAGAGTATTCAAAACTATTTAGGTATAAAATATGTACCAATGCATTAATAAAAATTTATGCATATAGGTTGTATAAATCCTGACTTTGAACGTGCAATGGATTTTTTTCCACTTTAAAATTTGTTTGTCAGTTTTGTGCTTGCTAACTGAAATTGTTTTTTTGTGTCTCAGTTTACTGAATTTCTATGTAAGTCTGTTTTACCCACAATACAATCTCCATAAAATTTGATTTGGAATTATGCATGTAATTACCTGTTTCATCTACAAATCGAATACACACAGCCAACTGTTCTTTATTAGACACATCACGAACTTCATCTGCAGAAACTGCAAACCACTCCCCACTTTTTTTCACATCTTTAACAATTTTTTCTCTAAGCAAGTCACCAATTATATTGATTATTTCATTCTGCACAGATTTCGACCTGTAGGTTGCATTTTTTGGCGCAGTCTTGAAATGTTCATTCAATGTAACATCACCACTGTCAATTCTAAAATCAAGCAGAGCCTGAAAATTCCCAACATTATCAACACTGGAATTCTCTATATGTTGGCTGTCATCACGGTGTCCTCTTAACGCAATATTTTGCTTCCCGCAGAGTAAAATTGTCTTTACTACAGATTCTAACACAGCCATGTTCTTCAATTTCCTGTCTTCTAATGCACTATTCATCATCAAGTAAACATTTGTATCTTTTTTCATGCTTGATTTAAAATGATCTGCTTTTGTACAACAAGTCATGTGTCTATCATACCCGGAACCACCTCTCTTTTTGTTAGTTGACGACTTTCCAAAAAAATGTTCATCAAATATCTCTAAAGCCTTTTTCCAGTTCTTGAAAGGCGCATTAACTAGTTTTCCTCTTTTCTCTGGCTCTGGTTCAAATAAAACACAATCGACACAATATACACCTTCTTCTTCAACATCATAAACTAATCCAGGATATCTCTCCAACCATGACCTCTGAAAACTTCTGTTCTTGTTGCCATTAACTGATAAGGGGAATTTAAAATCTGGTGGAATATTGCTGCCTTTCTGAAATGTCTCATAGATAGTCATTTTTTCATAATCCGATGTACTTTTCTTTCCAACCCAGTAATTGAAATTATTTAGATTGCGTCTCTCTGGTGGCTGAGGACTGTAAAGAAAAAATATATATATATAGTTTCTTTTGTGGCTCTCCCAAGATTGAATACTAATGAACTGGGGAAAATAAATTAAATATTATAAAAAATCTGCAGTACAAAAAGAAGAAAGTAAAAATGAGTGGATTGCCTAAGCAGATAAACATAAAAAACCAAATTATCTTTCATATAGAACAGTGAACTGATTATCAAGTATGAAAAAATTAGAAGTTTTTTTTTAGATTAGTGTTTTAAATGAAAACTTGTCTATATCAACTCTTAAATAATTTTGTACAAAACTCGAAAGAAAATTATATATTCAAATATTCAAACTTTTTTCCTTTTATATCAAAATTTTATTTTGTTTATGTTTATATGTATTATGTATGTTTCGTTGTAAAATGTGTTTTGACGTGACGATTAAAAAAAAAAAAAAAAAAAAAAAAAAAAAAAAAAAAATAATAATTGAGGATATTATTCATAAATTTAAGTACTGGGTAAACAAACTGGACTTCTCACACACTGGTTGATTTAAATTCCCCCAAACCACAGAAAGCATTATTAGGTATTAAAGTAGAATAAAAATAATCAAAATATTCTGAGAGAGAGAGAAAGAGAGAGAGAGAGAGAGAAAGAGAGAGATTTGAAACGCGTGTGTGTGTGTGATAGAGAGAGAGAGAGAGAGAGAGAGAGAGAGAGTTAAATCACATGTGTGAGAGAGAAAATGAGAGAGAGAGTAAAATTAGCATACTTCTCAATATCAACATTGTCAACTCGTTTGTTGTTTACATCATTCAAATTCTCTACGTTTTTGGGTCTCTTTGGTGAGAAAAAACTTTGCATTGAAGCTTGTCGCTTCATCTTCACACAGTTACTTTTTGCAGACTGAACTTGTTAAAAAGAATATTTACCTGTATTTTCTGTAAAGAAGCCATACATTTCTTCTAATAATAACAAACTCTCCGATGATGCTACAATATTTTCACCGTAGATTTGACTGTCAAAACACGTGTATAACAGCGCTTGTCCAAGCGTGAAGCACAAGTATATTGTCATATCTTAAGTGGTTACGCGATAACGATAACGGTGATTACCTGTGATTGACAGTCAATTGGTAGTATTATTAGTGCTTGTTAAGAGGGACATTAGGGGTAACGTAATTTAGGGGAAAAACTCCAGCTGGGGGGGCACGGGCCCCCTGTGCCCCCCCGCTAAATCCGCCACTGTGACATCACATAATATACTTATAATTCACATTAAGAAATTAAAATCTTGTTTGGAATACTATTGTAGGATAGCCTTAATGCAGCTAGCTGTTTCTGATTGTGTGTTCCTGGTTGATATCATTACACTAAGGAAAGAGCTCTCTGAAGATGACTGGTTAAAATTAATCACAGATTTATTCTGTAACAAGAGTGTAAGAAAATTAGGTTGGTTTTTGTACTTATTGGGTTTTACACTTTCTAATCTCATCTTCTCAATAAACTACTGTAAATTTTCACATCTCTGCATAAATTTTATTCAGATCATACATCAAAATGTTTAAGGATTCTGTCATTAGTTGACAGGATTTTGTAATCATGGGTAAATACCTCCTTGCAGACAATTGGTATATTAATTGGACAAATACCATCATTCCCTTTTTGTGTTACATTTCCATATTATTAGGTTTCTTTCTGGCATTTTTAATTTGGATATTTCTATATTTTTGACTCATTTCAATAAGCTACTGGTACTGTAAATCTGGACATTTTCATATTGCTAGAAAAAAATCTTCTTACCTGCCAATATTCACATACTTTATTTCTTTGTTTTGGGTAAGCAAGTTTGAAGGAAGGTACATTATATTGAAATGAAACAAAACACCCAACATCATTCATATTAATCTGTGAAATTTTTGTTACTATGTTATTAAAAAAGTCTTCGACTATTTGTTGCATTGAATGTTCATTCATTCATTCATTCATTCATTCATTCATTCATTCATTCATTCATTCATTCATTTGTAATAAATACATTACACTTTTTAAAAATTACAGAAAAATTAATGTTGGAACATATAATTTAATTTTAGGTTATGGATTTGGTTGTGATTGTAAGATGCTAGTTGAATCTTTTCCTTTTATGAGAGAACCACTTCACCATATGGCTCGTTTTGTTGATTTAGAAAAAGTGGCCCAAATGGTACGTTAGATGATTCATGAATGTTTTTACATTTTGCTGTTTGTGTAAGTTTTGATGTGTTGACTTGATGAAATAACAGATTGAGAAATAAATGCTGTTGTTTAAATCAGATACACAAAAATCGTTTGGGGCTAAGATCATGAAGTATCCTAGCAAACCACATTGTAGTTACACAGTATATGTATTTATTTGCTCTGACCTATAATGCCTGAAATTAAATATATGCAGGCTCTTGATGAAGTACATGTATTTGTATCCTATGTGACTGTGTTGTAGGTAGTGAGTGTATTTTGTACTTTGTGTTTAGAAATGGAAGTCAGTGTCAGAGATTTTGCCATGATAGGTGTGACATAGAAAAGAAACTCTCACTATTCATTAATATGGTTATAAATTTCATTCGTTTACATTCAAAATCGTGATGTTTTTCCGGTATAAGTGAAATAAACTTGATTTCACTTAAAATGGTGATGTTTTTTATTACAAGTGAAATAAATTTGATTAAACTTAATATTTCACTTCGTTTTACCAAAATACATGTATGGTAATTGTTTTCATACCTGTGAAATAAACATGTTTTCACCTAATATTTCACTTGATTTCACCTAAATATGGTGATGTTTGTTTTTAATACAAGTGAAATAAACTTACTAGATCTCTCTCTCACTCTCTATCGTGGCTAATTGTCACTGTAAATGATTTACAGGTTGACATGACATAATGTCTGCTGCTTTTTATAGGTATTAGATAGAGCAGTAAATATAGTACCTGATGAAGATGATGATCTAGACGATGACCTTGAGGATGGTGGTGGTGGTGCCAAAGATGGACAAGGTGGAGCAGATAACTTCAAGTTTATTAAAGTGGAAGAGCGGGGTTTGAGTGAACTAGTAAGACAGACTCTGGGTAAACCTCTCAATAAATCTGAGCAAATGTCAGACTGGGAAAGACGGCCATTACGTGACCCACAGGTCATGTATGCTGGTAAGTTTAAAGTTCAATGTTTTTATTTACCTGTAAATTAATAGTTTGCACTGAAAAATCCTTGATTTCATACTCTATGCATTGTATCAGTGGTTATCTTCACAGTATAATGACAGCAATGTATAACACAACATCCTTAATTCAAATATGAATAGGAATATATATACAGAATTTACAGACCTTGTTACTAGATGCTTGTGTCTACAGACCTTGTTACTGGATGCTTGTGTCTACAGACCTTGTTACTGGATGCTTGTGTCTATAGACCTTGTTACTGGATGCTTGTGTCTATAGACCTTGTTACTGGATGCTTGTGGCTAACAGACCTTGTTACTGGATGCTTGTGTCTATAGACCTTGTTACTGGATGCTTGTGGCTAACAGACCTTGTTACTGGATGCTTGTGTCTATAGACCTTGTTACTGGATGCTTGTGGCTAACAGACCTTGTTACTGGATGCTTGTGGCTAACAGACCTTGTTACTGGACGCTTGTGTCTACAGACCTTGTTACTGGATGCTTGTGTCTACAGACCTTGTTACTGGATGCTTGTGTCTATAGACCTTGTTACTGGATGCTTGTGTCTATAGACCTTGTTACTGGATGCTTGTGGCTAACAGACCTTGTTACTGGATGCTTGTGTCTATAGACCTTGTTACTGGATGCTTGTGGCTAACAGACCTTGTTACTGGATGCTTGTGTCTATAGACCTTGTTACTGGATGCTTGTGGCTAACAGACCTTGTTACTGGATGCTTGTGGCTAACAGACCTTGTTACTGGACGCTTGTGTCTACAGACCTTGTTACTGGATGCTTGTGGCTAACAGACCTTGTTACTGGATGCTTGTGTCTACAGACCTTGTTACTGGATGCTTGTGTCTACAGACCTTGTTACTGGATGCTTGTGGCTAACAGACCTTGTTACTGGATGCTTGTGTCTACAGACCTTGTTACTGGATGCTTGTGGCTAACAGACCTTGTTACTGGATGCTTGTGGCTAACAGACCTTGTTACTGGATGCTTGTGGCTAACAGACCTTGTTACTGGATGCTTGTGGCTAACAGACCTTGTTACTGGATGCTTGTGTCTACAGACCTTGTTACTGGATGCTTGTGGCTAACAGACCTTGTTACTGGATGCTTGTGTCTACAGACCTTGTTACTGGATGCTTGTGTCTACAGACCTTGTTACTGGATGCTTGTGTCTACAGACCTTGTTACTGGACGCTTGTGTCTACAGACCTTGTTACTGGATGCTTGTGGCTAACAGACCTTGTTACTGGATGCTTGTGGCTAACAGACCTTGTTACTGGATGCTTGTGGCTAACAGACCTTGTTACTGGATGCTTGTGGCTAACAGACCTTGTTACTGGATGCTTGTGTCTACAGACCTTGTTACTGGATGCTTGTGTCTACAGACCTTGTTACTGGATGCTTGTGTCTACAGACCTTGTTACTGGATGCTTGTGTCTACAGACCTTGTTACTGGATGCTTGTGTCTACAGACCTTGTTACTGGATGCTTGTGGCTAACAGACCTTGTTACTGGATGCTTGTGTCTACAGACCTTGTTACTGGATGCTTGTGGCTAACAGACCTTGTTACTGGATGCTTGTGTCTACAGACCTTGTTACTGGATGCTTGTGTCTACAGACCTTGTTACTGGATGCTTGTGTCTACAGACCTTGTTACTGGATGCTTGTGGCTAACAGACCTTGTTACTGGATGCTTGTGGCTAACAGACCTTGTTACTGGATGCTTGTGTCTACAGACCTTGTTACTGGATGCTTGTGGCTAACAGACCTTGTTACTGGATGCTTGTGTCTACAGACCTTGTTACTGGATGCTTGTGTCTACAGACCTTGTTACTGGATGCTTGTGTCTACAGACCTTGTTACTGGACGCTTGTGTCTACAGACCTTGTTACTGGATGCTTGTGGCTAACAGACCTTGTTACTGGATGCTTGTGTCTACAGACCTTGTTACTGGATGCTTGTGTCTACAGACCTTGTTACTGGATGCTTGTGTCTACAGACCTTATTACTGGATGCTTGTGTCTACATACCTTGTTACTGGATGCTTGTGTCTACAGACCTTGTTACTGGATGCTTGTGTCTACATACCTTGTTACTAGATGCTTGTGTCTACAGACCTTGTTACTGGATGCTTGTGTCTACAGACCTTGTTACTGGATGCTTGTGTCTACAGACCTTGTTACTGGATGCTTGTGTCTACAGACCTTGTTACTGGATGCTTGTGTCTACAGACCTTGTTACTGGATGCTTGTGGCTAACAGACATTGTTACTGGATGCTTGTGGCTAACAGACATTGTTACTGGATGCTTGTGGCTAACGGACCTTGTTACTGGATGCTTGTGTCTACAGACCTTGTTACTGGATGCTTGTGGCTAACAGACATTGTTACTGGATGCTTGTGGCTAACAGACCTTGTTACTGGATGCTTGTGGCTAACAGACATTGTTACTGGATGCTTGTGGCTAACAGACATTGTTACTGGATGCTTGTGGCTAACATGGTGTGTTTTTCTTTCATTATAGCTTTAGATGCCTATGTGTTGTTGCAAGTTTATGATAAGTTAGTCAGTGAAAGTGAAAAACAACAATTGATGTTGGATTTAGAAATACCCATATCAATGAAGTGGATGAAACCATCCAAGAAGGAAAAACAGAAGAGTAAGGCAAAAGGCGAAACATTGGGGAAACCAAAAGTGGTAAGTACAGTCCAACCTGTGTTAAAGGCCACCTCTATATAAGGGCCACCTGTCTATAAAGGGCACTTTCAATGTCTCCCGAGCCATTTTACTCTTTATTTAACCTCTATATAATGGCCACTGTTCAACTGAGCCAGAGGCCACCCTATTTTTGTACAAAATGGCTCATGAACCTGTCTATAAAGGCCACTTTTTATTCATATTTTGGGGACAAGTTTTGTTATAGTTTATAAAAATTTGTGCAAAAATGTTAAGCCATGTAGTTTTTTAAAAATCTTTAAGCTAAAATTAGATTTTAAACATTGATTATTTAACTTTAAACCATTGATCATTAAACTAAGTACATGTAACCAAATCTGTATGTTGATAAGAAAAATATTTTTAAAAATTATATTTTTGAAACTTTTTTTAAAAACTTAAAAAAATTCTTAAGTCATTTATCCTCATGTCAACAAATGAAGCCATAAAGCACTAAGGATAGATTATTACTCATCATTAATTATGATACATATACTATTTTCTATTGTTTTCATTACTGGCTCCTACCTATTAAAGAAAACATGTCTTTATTTTAGATATGTGTATTATACTTGGTGATTTTTAAGGTTGTTTTTTTCCCAAAGATTGATAAATAGTGTGGTCAGAAGATTTTTTTTAAAATTGTTTTCAAAGAAATTATTCTGTTAAAATTAGCTAATGCCTTTTTTGTAACAAAAATTTTAACAAATAAAATAAATAAATTAGAACTGCTCACTATTTTTCCAACTAATATTTATTTTGATGTCATAACTGGATTTACAAACCTCTATATAAAGGACACCTGTCCATAAGGGCCACTTTTGCGACTTCCCCCGAGTGGCCCTTATAGACAGGTTAGACTGTAGTTATGTAGGTTTTACCTTCAATGATAATATCAATATAAACCCAAACGTGTGCACATTCATTATGAAGTGTTCAGATATATTGTAGTCTTTTGCTAAAACAAGTTATTATTTTCGTTCTTCGTCCATTATCTATTGTTCACCAACATTTCATTAACCTTCTTCAAGAAATTAAAGTACCCATATTTTGAAAAATTGTTTCCATTTTTTTTTCCTTGCAACCAACCCTTTTCCATGCTAGTAAAAATTAGACCTGGTAATCTTGACCTTTAACTTGAGGTTTATACTAAGTATATGTACATTTTAAAATTGTATTTCAAGTGTTTTCCTTGTAGCAGAGGCTTTCCTTCATCACCAATATTTAAGACTATTGACCTTTGATCTTTACATAAATGCCTGCAGCTAAAGGACATAGCATTCAATCACAAATACATCCAAAGATGAAGCTTAACTGTTTTTTAGTTGGGGTCCAGCTCACTCCAGAAAAGAAATAACTGTTGTAATAGCAATACATATGTATAGGTAAAATGTGTTAGATTTAGGGACCTAGACTATTTTTAGGAGCCATTTGCCACTGGGCCCCTGCTTATCTTAATCCCTTTACATCTAATTTCAGAATATTGATTTACCAAAAAAGCATCCTCACTTCAGCAGAGAAGTTAGTCCTAGAGATGTTAGACTTGTCGTAGACACAATGTTGAGTAAACTTGGTAAACGTTTAAATCTGTGTGGTTGTGATGTGGTAATACTAGGAACTCGTAACAGTCACGATAAAGCTATTGAGGTAGGTTAATTTTCTTTTTTTATTTATTTATTTATTTTTTACATCAGCATTTTGTTTGTTTAAGCAAACTTTATTAATTTTTAATTATTTCGTTATACATGTAATAAATAAAGACAACTGTTAAAGTAAGATTTTGATTGTATTCCTTGCCCCTCAAAGAAAAGGGAGATTAAATGTGAAGTTCTGTTTATCTGTCTGTCTGTCCAACGTTTTGTCCATGGCAATTCTCTAAAACTATGATAAACTTGGTTCAAAGCATAAGCAGTGATTGGAGATATGAATATTATGAACCCAAGTTGATATGCTAATTTTTTGTGGCAGTTATAATCCTTTTTGCAGTATTCAATGGGGAAATTCTTGTCCAGAATAAATATCAAACACTGTTTGTGAAAAGATTAGAAAACTTAGTAGACAATATCAGCAGTGATAGGAAATGTGCTTATTATTATCTTGAGTTGGTTTGCCAGTTTTCCTTGAAGTTATGACCCTTTTGGAAATCCTTTTTAGGGTAATTCTCCAAAACTGCTTATTAAAAATAATTGGTGTCAATAGTGAAACTGATACGAGATACAGGTTATTGAACATAAGTTCAAGTAACAAAAATATTTTCTAATATAGGGGATCCTGATTCACAGAATTTACTGTTCTTCACAGAAATTATTTGCAACCATGTAGCAAATTATCCTTCAATATTATTTAAAAAAAAAAACAAACAAAAAAACATATATTTTCTTTCTAGGTCTGCCGTAGAGAAAACAGAATTGTTTTAACCCGGGGCCATCCTTATCATCAGGTATTATTACTGTTAAAAAACTTACTTTTTCAGTTAACCTTATAACTCATAAATATAAAGTTCAAAAGTATTATACATCTACGGTATGTTAAATACTATAACACAGTCTATGTTAATTAAATCAGCTGGTGGTTTTGGGTACAAAAATATAAAATATAGAAATATTTACTATTTGATGGCTGAAACACCAACTCTATCTACTTTTATCTTACACTCACACACGCACAAGACAAAAAGAAGTTAAGGGGGTTATATAGGAATCACTCTGTTATTCTGTCTGTCAAAATTTTGTCTCCACTCCATATCTTCCAACATTTAGTACTCATTGTCACTTGTGAAACTGGTTCACTAGATATCTAGGCATCCACTGTGTTGAATTAACAGTGCAGAATTTAAACTTAAGAGAATTTAAGTCAAAATTACCTGAATCTACTGTCACCATCTTGAGATGTCTATAACTGCAGTTACAGTCATCAGCTTACCCCATATGGTTACTTGGTGTATGAGAGGCCTTACAAGTAGGTTTGTCCTATGTAAAAACAGGTTATTACAAATTCCTTCTGTTTCAGATAAGAGCTGAAGTCGGTGAAGCAATGTGTTACCCAGTGCAGGGCAACAATTCAGAGGATCAGGTTACAGAAGTTTTACGTTATTTGAATATAAAAGTCACCAAGAAGGATCTATTAAGCAGATGCTCAGTCAGTATACAAATATTTATAAAAATAATAATGCTTTGATAGTTTTTAAATACATGTAGACGTCATTAATTGACACAAATATATTTTATTTCCTGATGTTGTTAAATTAATTAATTAAGCTTAATGCCCCCATGACTAACAATCTGGGAATATATCTATTTTACCTCTGTCCTTGTATCATCCCTCTGTTTATTTATGTTTTCCTGAGATCATTTGAAACTTAGAATAGTTCTTATGTATAAACTTATGATGTACACCCGACGGTAAACTTGTGGTTAAAGCACATCCTATTGTTTAAGGTACTTGATGTTACTTTCTATCAAGTTCTGATGAATATCTACTGTGACATCATTTATTTTCGCACTGTCTCATTTTCGTTGGTCTAACTTGAACTAAGAAAAAATATCAATAGGTGTGGTTATGAATTAGTGATCTGTGATTAATTTTACGGGAAACATTGTTAAATATACTAGTTTGTTGACATTTAAATCTGTGTGTCAGGGTGTCCACAAAAACTCCAGAAAATGAATGATTTCACAGTATTCAATTGTATAAAATTAATTACTGGTACTCGTATGTTATAAGGTAGAAAAATGAATGTTATAATTAGCTTGAATCAGTGTGAATTATCACATTGTTGTAGATTGTTTTAAACATCATTTGGATGAATATAGATTTCATTGATATTTGAATTGGTGGTTCCTAGTGCCCATGAGGGAGCCTCAGTGGCTAAGTGGTAATATGTTATTACGGAGCACAGTGCCTCACAGCACCTAAGTTTGAATCTCACTTTGGCAGATTGTAGACAGAAAATTTGTTGGTTCACTGGCAGAGCCCATGGTTTTTTTGGTACTTCAGTTTCTTCCACCATACTAGAGGGGCCTTTGTGGCTGAGTGGTCTAAAGCGTGAGTTTACAGATCACAGTGCCTCTCACCACTTAGTTTTTATTACCATTTAGGCAGATCCTAGTGTAAGTAAATTTGTCAGTTTGTTTCCTGAAAGTCGTTGGTTTTCTCCGAGTACTCTGGTTTCCTCCACCAACCTAGAAAATTTCTATACACCTCAATGTACATAAAGTGAAAGAATCATAACTGAAGTATAAAACACCAATTCTCTGCTTCAGTTCACTCCTGGTGTCTGAAAAGCCATGGAAATGGGATCACTATGAATTTGGCAGTCATTTTTTTAAGTTATTATTTGTTATTTCAGGAATGTAATAGTACAGATCTTCTTGAAATACCAAAGGAGGCCATGATACCTATTTGGAAGTGGGGTAATGAAAATTCAGAAAAAACAAAGACTGACAGTTGTATGAAAAATCCCAGACATTTTGATGAAATACCCCAGGCTTGTTATTCAGCGAATACTTGTGATATAACAAACATTGCTTATGGTGTTGACTTTACTAATATGACTGTAGCTAAAACTGGGGTTAGTGTTTTAACAAAGAAAATCCCAGAAAAACTCTTAAATGTACTGGATAAATATTACTGTTGTCAAGCATGTGGTAATGTATACTGGCATGGGCCGCACATGACCAGTGCTCATGAAAAGTTGTCGCATGTTTTATCAGATGATGATTGATAAATCTTGATCTGTATGAGAAGAGTTGATATATAACTTCTTGAGAAGGTGAAGTGTGTTAGACATTTATTTAACTTTACATGGTTTACAAGTCATCAAATTCACAACCATGATGAAGAAATATTGTTGGGATAAAATAAGGTATAGATCAATTACATTCAAAGTTTGACTTATCATTCACAACTAGATTGTTTTCTATGGGAAAATATGTTTCATATGAAAATCATTATGCAAAATGTTTTGCATTTCAATTAAGCTTATTTGGAATTAAAAATAAATCATGTATCATTAAAACATTGCTCTGGGAAAAAAATAAATATTTCTCTGGAAGAACAGTGGTTTTTATTCAAAATGTAATAAGTACATTACATATTTTAAATTTCCTTCTAGTTTCAGCTCGTTTTTTTAACATGCATAAATTTGATTATTTTAGTTAAGTAACCTTGCATTACATCAATGCTTTGTTTTAACACTAACAAGGTGCAATGATCACCAACGGTCAGACCCTCACTCATTTGCTATGGAATTAAAATACATAGTTTAATTACACTGTTTTATTTGAACAACATCAATAGATAATAATAAGCAAATTCAGTGATTTAGGATCCTCAATAATAAGCAAATTCAGTGATTTAGGATCCTCAGTAATAAGCAAATTCAGTGATTTAGGATCCTCAATAATAAGCAAATTCAGTGATTTAGGATCCTCAATAATAAGCAAATTCAGTGATTTAGGATCCTCAAACAGTAGGTACTTTTTTGTGATTTTCACTTATGTTCAAAGAGTCATAACTCCCATTAACATGAGCAAACCAATGATATGCACATGTTGATGTCTTATAAAATGGTGCTTCGTAGTTATGGAGAATCATTCTTTACAAGAAGTCTCTGAATGAAAGTTCAAATTTAACATCCCCTCTTTCTTAAAAACAGTTGGTAGAGTGCTCACTCCGTAAGTGGGAGGTCATGGGTTTAATTCCCAGCCGGTTCTTACCCAAGACTTGAAAGTGGGAAGTGACTGTTCTTTCACCAAGCACTCGGCATTACGGAATGAAAGTCACGTTTCTTTCGAATGGGAACTTAAAATAAACGAGGTCCTGTGTCATGGTGGGTTTGGCACGCTAAAGAACCCTGCTGTATAATGCCATCAGTGCAAGTGCAATGCACAGGCAAAGTTTCTGCACCTTAACCTATAGCTGGTGACATCGTGATATAAGTGAAAGATTCTTGACTGGGACGTTAAACACTATTACTCAACTCAACTCCTCTTTCTTTAAAAGGCTGGGGATAATAATAACAAGTTAGACACACAATTTAAAAACATAAATATAAATTTACTTGAGTAAACTTTACATTTTACTACAGAAATCAAATTTTATTTTAATATGCATAATATCACAGAAAAATAATATTTTATTCACATTATTTAGCCAATCAGAATTGACAAAATAAACATATCAAAAATATTAACTACATGGTACATAGCATTTACAAATTGCTTATAAATATATATGAAATGTATCAAAATGACAACAAACAAATTAATTACAATATAAATATAGAGAGAGTCAGCTTACATGAGTTTTCATGTAATATTGAATAAATATTTATGCAATGAGTTTTGTGCCTGTTGATGAGCATTTATTTAACAAGTTTAATAAAGTGAATATTATATGAACATGAATGTTAAAATCTATTGGCTACATAATCCTAGAAAATGTTCTTTTTTGTAATGGAATATTTGTTCTGAATTATAAGAAAACATTTAAAATACACGTATCAGCAATATACACAAATCATGCTACAAGAAAGATGATGTCATTACATGTCAGAACATATGATGTCATCAGTAACCATGGATATTAGAGTGATATAACACTATTGTCATAGAATTCTTATTATATGGCTTTATTATATTGATTTTGAGACATAAAATACAAAAATATAAAACTAATAAATGAATACAAAAAAAAAATTTGGGACAGATTATACACTAAAAAGTATAAAACGTAAACAAATACATAATCATTTAAATATCATCTTGTTTAATCATACACACTGATGCATACATATTGCCACTTGATATGTCATACATACAATCATTCACAACCTAAAACAAACATACTAACATCATCATCATCAAAAGAAATAATTACACTTATATAATGTTTATGGCACCAACTAATGTTTCTTATATCGGTGATTTATTCCTTATAACAACTCTCACAATGAAAGTATGTTGTTCAATGTTGTCATACATACCATGTGATCCCTCATAACTTTTTTTGCAGAACATTTATTTCTATTGGGTATGGAGTCTTATAAACGTGACTTTATTCAGGGAATTTACAACCAATGATTTCTGTACAAACATTAAGGGGTATTGATCACATGGTATGCTGACCCATTAGATGCACCAATACAAAACATCATGCTATTTGTAACATTCTGTCCATCCAGATACTGGAAATTCGTCATGGTTACTGAACTTGTTACTGGAACAATCCTTGCTGCAATGTTTATTGGTCTTTGGTTTTTAAATGAAAAATTGCCTTGATGCAAACGTGTAGCACCCATATATACAGTGGATATTTGGCACAAAATTGTCACTGGTCATTTTATCTTCTCGTTTACTGGTCCTGCAAGGACAATAACTTGTTTTCTTGGACCAGATACCCTACAGACACGTCAGACTGATTTGGATTCTTCTATCTGTTGCTAACAACATGTTGAATATTTTACTGGCTTACTGGACTGTATACGCACTTTTTCGTTAATGTCATCTTTTGGGTTTAAATCACCAACTCTGTTTTTTATTTCGGCTGACATTGTCATAAAAGCCTGCTCCACATTAGTGTTATTCTTAGCACTTGTTTCCAAATATGGCATACCCATGCTTTCAGCAAATTTCTGTAAAAATGAATAAATAAAACTTGTCAGTCTTGGTCTGAAGTTTATGTATACTTTAATTGCACTCTTGTGCATTTTTTAAATTTTTTATTTCTTGATTAATGTTTTTATATTATTATTTTTTAAAAACATATTTATTTATGTTCTTTTTAAGTGTTAGTACAATGAAATATTGATAACTTGAGGTGTACTTATCCTCTACTTTTTCATTAAATCTTGGGGTATTCGACCTATTGAAATGATTTCAAAATGGATATTATAAATGAGTCGGTTACAAATTGTAAGGATTCACATATTGTTTGTACGGATATTACTTATTCTGTGACATTCTTTTCATTTTTCACATTCTTGGCTACTACCAGTAATAATCGTGCATAGGTATATTTTATAACTGGTGACATCTCAATATAAGTAAAATATCTTTACTTCAGATGAAAAACTTTTTTATCATATCTATTCAGATAACATAAGTTATAATTATGACCTGTTAGAGGAACAGTTCTAATAAATCTGAGGTGATTAGTTATTTCTTTCTACATAATTTTTATTTTAATATTTACAAATAGATAAGACTTACCTTTGCCACTTCATAAGGTACAACTCTTTGTGATTTTAAATCACATTTATTTCCTATAAGGATTTTGTTTACATTTTCAACAGAATAATAGTCAACTTCTTTTATCCACATGGGTAAACAGTCAAATGAATGCTGTAAATAATAAGTATGTACGCCTAATTAGTAATGAATGTTTCAAATATGTTACAGGAGAGTGATTGAGTGAGCATGTGTTCTGACTGAGAAATTTAATTTACCTGTATGAATTGTCAAATTAAAGGGCTGCCTAAAACCTAAAATTGACTTTTTAGAGAAAAAATAAAAATTTGAGGGGGGGTTGTGGGTAAGGGTAGTTATAAGAAAATCCATCTCAGCCACCTCTCAGAATTTACTTTGTACAGTAAACCTAGTGTATGTATGCTGAATACGGGTTACAAACTTACAATAGTCATCAGAAATAATGTTTCTTTGCAATGGACATTTAAGGATGAAAATTACTTAAATAAAAATATGGATTATGGATTTAACATTTAACAAATAATCAAAATAACTGTGTAATTGATACAAACCTGATCTGTAATGTCAAACACCACAATGATACCATGTGCCCCTCTGTAGAATGATGTGACGATGTTTCTGAATCTTTCTTGGCCTGCTGTATCCCACTGGAATAGAAAATATGTCAAATTAAATGAACAATCTAGTACAATAAACTTAGCTTTCATTCTTGGATTTTTCAGAGATGGACAATTTTCAAGAACTCAATATAAACAGGTCCAAGATCTCCCTCAATTAGGTGTTGCCTGTTCATGGAGGTTATTTTGATAAATGTCATGTTATGTTGTCTTTATGCTGTAGTGTGTTCTATCTTCAGTAACAAGTTATTGTATATCTAATGTTCTGTTACAGGTTCTTGTTTCAGTTGTTTATTACCACACAACACAACAATGTCAGCTTTAGGTTCATCTGAGTTGATTTCAGAGTTAAGTAATGATGTTTAACGTCCCTGTCAAAAATATTTCACTTATATTGAGATGTTGGGAGTTTATTTGAAGTGGGTTTGCTGCAGTAATTGTTTTATCAATTAGGTTTGAATCTGATGTCAGTGTTTGTTTAGTTCAATCTTCAAAACTTTGACAAAAGACTGTTTTACTATTTTTTTCTGGTAATAAATTCCATATGTCTGCCACTTTCTATAGCTTAATGCCCTTTAAATATAGTTAGACAAAATTTTCCTTTAAACATTTTTTTATATCGGTGTCTGCTCAAGTTTTCAATAAGCATAGGTTTGATCTGTTGCCTTAGAATGTGGCACCTCTTACTTTTTGTGATTTTAAACTTGGAAGTCCAAATGGCCTTAGAAAGTGTCACCTCTCATTCTCTTAATTTTGAATTTGGAAGGCAAAATGATGATATTGGTGATATTAGTTGCTTTAGTTAATTTGTATATCCCATTTCAATTAATAGTCTGACATACACCTATTCTTTCTAAAAAGCCATAATGTCAATCCCCTGTCTTCTAACATAAGTGTTTATATATGTGTCCCACTAATGTTTCAAATTCTAGTTTTACTTACTGTCTGTAACTTGACTCTCTTCCCATCTAGCTCTACTGTTCTTATTTTCTGAAATTTAGTGTAAAAGCATTATTGTAGATACAACAGGAATTTTAATGTTACTAAATAAAATGAGTGAAATGAGGAGGAAACTTTACATTTTTGTGCCTGTCGATATTATTTCACTTGATATTATCAAGACCACCTGTTCTTGAAAGGTTAAGGAAACTGGCTTGCATTGGAAAAGTTGCTGACTTTTGGCAAGTGGCGAACTGATTAGACCTGAAATTCATAGCTTTTTATGATACCGGTGTTGCCGTTCCAAAACGACAACATCAACATCATAAAATCTGTTTGAAACCACGACTTTCGGGTCTATGAACTGGCATACTTCTATCTGAGCGGAATTAGAGCATTTATATGAATAAGCAGTTAACATCAGCCTTATTGTGTGCAATGTTGACATGCTAAATCTAAAAATGTCACAACACCTCTTAAAAACAAAACTTTTCTACTAAAAATACTGAATTAGTAATCAGAGAATCATGCAACATCAATGTCTGTCAAATAAAGCATAATGCTCTACTAGATAGTTGTTTAATATACATAATCAAAAACAAACCATACCAATCCATGTCCATAATCCCAAAGCAAAGCAAAATCTTTAAAACTGACATATTAGGTTAAATACGTAAACTTCCAGCAGGGAAGTGAGGCCGTGTGCTTCGGAAGGGTATGCACCTTCTGTTTAGATAGCATAAAGTTGTTTTTGAAACGATTTAATAATACTTACAAAATCCACACCAATGGTGGCGATAAATGTTTCGGAATATACATCATCCTGAAAAAATATATAAACATCATTTATAAATAAATATTATTGTTGTGTGACAAAATCAAGCAACCAAGACGAATTATATTACTTAAGTGACGTAGTGCACCCAAAAAATAGCACATGGCAGTTTTGGTGATTTTAAAACATTATAAAGCACGGTTGCTGTTTTTGATGCACAATTACTAGTTCAATTATATACCTAGTTACTTGTGTGCATTCCGATATTGCCATCAATTATATACCCTAGTTACTTGTGGTCATCAATTATATACCCTAGTTACTTGTGGTCATCAATTATATACCCTAGTTACTTGTGTGCATTCCGATATTGCCATCAATTATATACCCTAGTTACTTGTGGTCATCAATTATATACCCTAGTTACTTGTTTGTAGTCCGATATTGCCATCAATTATATACCCTAGTTACTTGTGGTCATCAATTATATACCCTAGTTACTTGTGTGCATTCCGATATTGCCATCAATTATATACCCAAGTTAATTGTTTGTAGTCCGATATTGCCATCAATTATATACCCTAGTTACTTGTTTGTAGTCCAATATTGTCATCCCTAGTTACTTGTTTGTAGTCCGATATTGCCATCAATTATATACCCTAGTTACTTATTTGTGGTCCGATATTGCCATCAATTATATACCCTAGTTACTTGTTTGTAGTCCGATATTGCCATCAATTATATGCCTTAGTAACTTGTGTGTAGTCCGATATTGCCATCAATTATATACCCTAGTTACTTGTTTGTAGTCCGATATTGCCATCAATTATATCCTAGTTACTTGTGGTCATCAATTATATACCCTACTTAATTGTTTGTAGTACGATATTGCCATCAATTATATATCCCTTGTTACTTGTGTGTAGTCCGATATTGTCATTAATTATATACCCTAGTTACTTGTTTGTAGTCCGATATTGCCATCAATTATATACCCTAGCTACTTGTTTGTAGTCCGATATTACAATCAATTATATACCCTAGCTACTTGTTTGTAGTCCGATATTGCCATCAATTATATACCCTAGTTACTTGTGTGTAGTCCGATATTGGAGTCAATAACATACCCTAGTTACTTGTTTGTAGTCCGATATTGCCATCAATTATATGCCTTAGTTACTTGTGTGTAGTCCGATATTGCCATCAATTATATACCCTAGTTACTTGTTTGTAGTCCGATATTGCCATCAATTATATACCCTAGTTACCTGTGGTCATCAATTATATACCCTAGTTACTTGTGTGTAGTCCGATATTGCCATCAATTATATGCCTTAGTTACTTGTGTGTAGTCCGATATTGCCATCAATTATATGCCTTAGTTACTTGTTTGTAGTACGATATTGCCATCAATTATATACCCTAGTTACTTGTTTGTGGTCCGATATTGCCATCAATTATATACCCTAGTTACTTGTTTGTAGTCCGATATTGCCATCAATTATATACCCAGTTACTTGTTTGTGGTCCGATATTGCCATCAATTATATACCCTAGTTACTTGTTTGGGGTCCGATATTGCCATCAATTATATACCCTAGTTACTTGTTTGTAGTCCGATATTGCCATCAATTATATACCCAAGTTAATTGTTTGTAGTACGATATTGCCATCAATTATATACCCTAGTTACTTGTTTGTAGTCCGATATTGCCATCAATTATATACCCTAGTTACTTGTTTGTAGTCCGATATTGCCATCAATTATATGCCTTAGTTACTTGTTTGTAGTACGATATTGCCATCAATTATATACCCTAGTTACTTGTTTGTGGTCCGATATTGCCATCAATTATATACCCCAGTTACTTGTGTTTGTAGTCCGATATTGCCATCAATTATATACCCTAGTTACTTGTTTGTGGTCCGATATTGCCATCAATTATATACCCCAGTTACTTGTGTTTGTAGTCCGATATTGCCATCAATTATATACCCCAGTTACTTGTGTTTGTAGTCCGATATTGCCATCAATTACATACCCTAGTTACTTGTTTGTAGTCCGATATTGCCATCTATTATATGCCCTAGTTTATTGTGTGTAGTCCGATATTGCCGTCAATTACATACCCTAGTTTATTGTGTGTAGTCCGATATTGCCGTCAATTACATACCCTAGTTTATTGTGTGTAGTCCGATATTGCCATCAATTATATACCCTAGTTACTTGTTTGCAGTCCGATATTGCCGTCAATTATATACCCTAGTTACTTGTTTGTAGTCCGATATTGTCATCAATTATATCCTAGTTACTTGTGGTCATCAATTATATACCCTACTTAATTGTTTGTAGTACGATATTGCCATCAATTATATACCCTTGTTACTTGTGTGTAGTCCGATATTGTCATCAATTATATACCCTAGTTACTTGTTTGTAGTCCGATAGTGCCATCAATTATATACCCTAGCTACTTGTTTGTAGTCCGATATTGCCATCAATTATATACCCTAGCTACTTGTTTGTAGTCCGATATTGCCATCAATTATATGCCTTAGTTACTTGTGTGTAGTCCGATATTGCCATCAATTATATACCCTAGTTACTTGTTTGTAGTCCGATATTGTCATCAATTATATACCCTAGTTACCTGTGGTCATCAATTATATACCCTAGTTACTTGTGTGTAGTCCGATATTGCCATCAATTATATGCCTTAGTTACTTGTGTGTAGTCCGATATTGCCATCAATTATATGCCTTAGTTACTTGTTTGTAGTACGATATTGCCATCAATTATATACCCTAGTTACTTGTTTGTGGTCCGATATTGCCATCAATTATATACCCTAGTTACTTGTTTGTAGTCCGATATTGCCATCAATTATATACCCAGTTACTTGTTTGTGGTCCGATATTGCCATCAATTATATACCCTAGTTACTTGTTTGGGGTCCGATATTGCCATCAATTATATACCCTAGTTACTTGTTTGTAGTCCGATATTGCCATCAATTATATACCCAAGTTAATTGTTTGTAGTACGATATTGCCATCAATTATATACCCTAGTTACTTGTTTGTAGTCCGATATTGCCATCAATTATATACCCTAGTTACTTGTTTGTAGTCCGATATTGCCATCAATTATATGCCTTAGTTACTTGTTTGTAGTACGATATTGCCATCAATTATATACCCTAGTTACTTGTTTGTGGTCCGATATTGCCATCAATTATATACCCTAGTTACTTGTTTGTGGTCCGATATTGCCATCAATTATATACCCCAGTTACTTGTGTTTGTAGTCCGATATTGCCATCAATTACATACCCTAGTTACTTGTTTGTAGTCCGATATTGCCATCTATTATATGCCCTAGTTTATTGTGTGTAGTCCGATATTGCCGTCAATTACATACTCTAGTTTATTGTGTGTAGTCCGATATTGCCGTCAATTACATACCCTAGTTTATTGTGTGTAGTCCGATATTGCCATCAATTATATACCCTAGTTACTTGTTTGCAGTCCGATATTGCCGTCAATTATATACCCTAGTTTTTGTAGTCCGATATTGTCATCAATTATATACCCTAGTTACTTGTTTGTAGTCCGATATTGCCATCAATTATATACCCTAGTTACTTGTTTGCAGTCCGATATTGCCGTCAATTATATACCCTAGTTACTTGTTTGTAGTCCGATATTGTCATCAATTATATACCCTAGTTACTTGTTTGTAGTCCGATATTGGAGTCAATTATATACCCTAGTTACTTGTTTGTAGTCCGATATTGTCATCAATTATATACCCTAGTTACTTGTTTGTAGTCCGATATTGTCATCAATTATATACCCTAGTTACTTGTTTGTAGTCCGATATTGCCATCAATTATATACCCTAGTTACTTGTTTGCAGTCCGATATTGCCGTCAATTATATACCCTAGTTACTTGTTTGTAGTCCGATATTGTCATCAATTATATACCCTAGTTACTTGTTTGTAGTCCGATATTGTCATCAATTATATACCCTAGTTACTTGTTTGTGGTCCGATATTGCGATCAATTATATACCCTAGTTACTTGTTTGTAGTCCGATATTGTCATCAATTATATACCCTAGTTACTTGTTTGTAGTCCGATATTGTCATCAATTATATACCCTAGTTACTTGTTTGTAGTCCGATATTGGAGTCAATTATATACCCTAGTTACTTGTTTGTAGTCCGATATTGTCATCAATTATATACCCTAGTTACTTGTTTGTAGTCCGATATTGGAGTCAATTATATACCCTAGTTACTTGTTTGTAGTCCGATATTGTCATCAATTATATACCCTAGTTACTTGTTTGTAGTCCGATATTGTCATCAATTATATACCCTAGTTACTTGTTTGTAGTCCGATATTGGAGTCAATTATATACCCTAGTTACTTGTTTGTAGTCCGATATTGTCATCAATTATATACCCTAGTTACTTGTTTGTAGTCCGATATTGGAGTCAATTATATACCCTAGTTACTTGTTTGTAGTCCGATATTGTCATCAATTATATACCCTAGTTACTTGTTTGTAGTCCGATATTGGAGTCAATTATATACCCTAGTTACTTGTTTGTAGTCCGATATTGTCATCAATTATATACCCTAGTTACTTGTTTGTAGTCCGATATTGTCATCAATTATATACCCTAGTTACTTGTTTGTAGTCCGATATTGGAGTCAATTATATACCCTAGTTACTTGTTTGTAGTCCGATATTGGAGTCAATTATATACCCTAGTTACTTGTTTGTAGTCCGATATTGGAGTCAATTATATACCCTAGTTACTTGTTTGTAGTCCGATATTGGAGTCAATTATATACCCTAGTTACTTGTTTGTAGTCCGATATTGGAGTCAATTATATACCCTAGTTACTTGTTTGTAGTCCGATATTGGAGTCAATTATATACCCTAGTTACTTGTTTGTAGTCCGATATTGGAGTCAATTATATACCCTAGTTACTTGTTTGTAGTCCGATATTGCCATCAATTATATACCCTAGTTACTTGTTTGTAGTCCGATATTGGAGTCAATTATATACCCTAGTTACTTGTTTGTAGTCCGATATTGCCATCAATTATATACCCTAGTTACTTGTTTGTAGTCCGATATTGCCGTCAATTATATACCCTAGTTACTTGTTTGTAGTCCGATATTGTCATCAATTATATCCTAGTTACTTGTGGTCATCAATTATATACCCTACTTAATTGTTTGTAGTACGATATTGCCATCAATTATATATACCCTTGTTACTTGTGTGTAGTCCGATATTGTCATCAATTATATACCCTAGTTACTTGTTTGTAGTCCGATAGTGCCATCAATTATATACCCTAGCTACTTGTTTGTAGTCCGATATTGCCATCAATTATATACCCTAGCTACTTGTTTGTAGTCCGATATTGCCATCAATTATATGCCTTAGTTACTTGTGTGTAGTCCGATATTGCCATCAATTATATACCCTAGTTACTTGTTTGTAGTCCGATATTGTCATCAATTATATACCCTAGTTACCTGTGGTCATCAATTATATACCCTAGTTACTTGTGTGTAGTCCGATATTGCCATCAATTATATGCCTTAGTTACTTGTGTGTAGTCCGATATTGCCATCAATTATATGCCTTAGTTACTTGTTTGTAGTACGATATTGCCATCAATTATATACCCTAGTTACTTGTTTGTGGTCCGATATTGCCATCAATTATATACCCTAGTTACTTGTTTGTAGTCCGATATTGCCATCAATTATATACCCCAGTTACTTGTTTGTGGTCCGATATTGCCATCAATTATATACCCTAGTTATTGTTTGGGGTCCGATATTGCCATCAATTATATACCCTAGTTACTTGTTTGTAGTCCGATATTGCCATCAATTATATACCCAAGTAATTGTTTGTAGTACGATATTGCCATCAATTATATACCCTAGTTACTTGTTTGTAGTCCGATATTGCCATCAATTATATACCCTAGTTACTTGTTTGTAGTCCGATATTGCCATCAATTATATGCCTTAGTTACTTGTTTGTAGTACGATATTGCCATCAATTATATACCCTAGTTACTTGTTTGTGGTCCGATATTGACATCAATTATATATACCCCAGTTACTTGTGTTTGTAGTCCGATATTGCCATCAATTATATACCCTAGTTACTTGTTTGTGGTCCGATATTGCCATCAATTATATACCCCAGTTACTTGTGTTTGTAGTCCGATATTGCCATCAATTACATACCTAGTTACTTGTTTGTAGTCCGATATTGCCATCTATTATATGCCCTAGTTTATTGTGTGTAGTCCGATATTGCCGTCAATTACATACTCTAGTTTATTGTGTGTAGTCCGATATTGCCGTCAATTACATACCCTAGTTTATTGTGTGTAGTCCGATATTGCCATCAATTTATACCCTAGTTACTTGTTTGCAGTCCGATATTGCCGTCAATTATATACCCTAGTTGTTTGTAGTCCGATATTGTCATCAATTATATACCCTAGTTACTTGTTTGTAGTCCGATATTGCCATCAATTATATACCCTAGTTACTTGTTTGCAGTCCGATATTGCCGTCAATTATATACCCTAGTTACTTGTTTGTAGTCCGATATTGTCATCAATTATATACCCTAGTTACTTGTTTGTAGTCCGATATTGTCATCAATTATATACCCTAGTTACTTGTTTGTAGTCCGATATTGTCATCAATTATATACCCTAGTTACTTGTTTGTAGTCCGATATTGTCATCAATTATATACCCTAGTTACTTGTTTGTAGTCCGATATTGCCATCAATTATATACCCTAGTTACTTGTTTGCAGTCCGATATTGCCGTCAATTATATACCCTAGTTACTTGTTTGTAGTCCGATATTGTCATCAATTATATACCCTAGTTACTTGTTTGTAGTCCGATATTGTCATCAATTATATACCCTAGTTACTTGTTTGTGGTCCGATATTGCGATCAATTATATACCCTAGTTACTTGTTTGTAGTCCGATATTGTCATCAATTATATACCCTAGTTACTTGTTTGTAGTCCGATATTGTCATCAATTATATACCCTAGTTACTTGTTTGTAGTCCGATATTGGAGTCAATTATATACCCTAGTTACTTGTTTGTAGTCCGATATTGTCATCAATTATATACCCTAGTTACTTGTTTGTAGTCCGATATTGGAGTCAATTATATACCCTAGTTACTTGTTTGTAGTCCGATATTGTCATCAATTATATACCCTAGTTACTTGTTTGTAGTCCGATATTGTCATCAATTATATACCCTAGTTACTTGTTTGTAGTCCGATATTGGAGTCAATTATATACCCTAGTTACTTGTTTGTAGTCCGATATTGTCATCAATTATATACCCTAGTTACTTGTTTGTAGTCCGATATTGGAGTCAATTATATACCCTAGTTACTTGTTTGTAGTCCGATATTGTCATCAATTATATACCCTAGTTACTTGTTTGTAGTCCGATATTGGAGTCAATTATATACCCTAGTTACTTGTTTGTAGTCCGATATTGTCATCAATTATATACCCTAGTTACTTGTTTGTAGTCCGATATTGTCATCAATTATATACCCTAGTTACTTGTTTGTAGTCCGATATTGGAGTCAATTATATACCCTAGTTACTTGTTTGTAGTCCGATATTGGAGTCAATTATATACCCTAGTTACTTGTTTGTAGTCCGATATTGGAGTCAATTATATACCCTAGTTACTTGTTTGTAGTCCGATATTGGAGTCAATTATATACCCTAGTTACTTGTTTGTAGTCCGATATTGGAGTCAATTATATACCCTAGTTACTTGTTTGTAGTCCGATATTGGAGTCAATTATATACCCTAGTTACTTGTTTGTAGTCCGATATTGCCATCAATTATATACCCTAGTTACTTGTTTGTAGTCCGATATTGGAGTCAATTATATACCCTAGTTACTTGTTTGTAGTCCGATATTGCCATCAATTATATACCCTAGTTACTTGTTTGTAGTCCGATATTGGAGTCAATTATATACCCTAGTTACTTGTTTGTAGTCCGATATTGCCATCAATTATATACCCTAGTTACTTGTTTGTAGTCCGATATTGCCATCAATTATATACCCTAGTTACTTGTTTGTAGTCCGATATTGGAGTCAATTATATACCCTAGTTACTTGTTTGTAGTCCGATATTGGAGTCAATAACAAACGTAATGAAATCAAAAGCAACCATACCGACCCATGTCCAAATCAAAATCCCAAAGCAAAGTAAAAACTTTGGAACTGGCAAATTAGGTTAAACATGTAAACTGCCACTAGAGAAGCAAGGCCGGGTGCTCCGGAAGTGTAAGCGCCTCCCATTTAGTTAGCTACCCCTCCACGTGTATAATCAAAATTGAAAATTGTTATTTAACAATGTTTTAAAACATTGTAGGTCAATATAGCATAAAGGCATTAAAACGTAATATTGGCCAACGCGCTATCCATTATCCTTTAGCTTCTTGTTTTGTTCGTTTATTTTAGGGTGTCTCTATCCAACTCTTGGCACCTTGCCTACTCAGAAATTAAAATATCTCTCTCTCTCTCTCTTTCTCTCTCTCTCTCTTAATACTTACTGCAAATCTCAACACAAGACAAGATTTCCCAACTCCTGATTCACCAATTAAAACAATCTTGAACAGGTAGTCACTGAAAATATACAAAAATATAAGTGATATAACATCGAAATAATTAAGGACATCCACATCCAGGTCCAACAGAAAAATAATATGTCTGGGACCAGTTTCACAATCCTTTCTAACTTAAGATTTCCCTGAACTTAAATTTAGTAAATCTTGGCTATCTTGACTGAACATTTTGTGAATGTCAAAACTAAATGCAAATGTTATAAGGTAGAAGTGATCTATAAAAGGACTCCTAAGTTCCTGAAAACCTCAACAATTAATAAAATCTGTAAAATCAAGATTTCAAATTCACCAGATTTAAGTGTTATGGAATGGTTGTGAAACCGGTGCCACAATTATTTCTTACTTAACTTTGATCGATCCGACAATCTTTAGCAGTATTTTATATTAAGTCAAAACAAAAGTTTCTACAAAATTAGAATATTAATATATAAGCTCTTTAAAATGACACGGTAAATTCACAAATATCTTGAAAACGAACAAAAATTATTCAGATTTTAAATTCGTCAGATTTGAGAAAATCTTAGTTAAGTAATGATTGTGAAACTGGGGTCATGTTTTATGAACATCAATAAAAATGAAAAACGCCTAAAAGCGTGTACCCAGCAACATTTTACATGGCTTTCGTATGGAAATCCAACGTGGGCATATGAATTATAAAATAAACACCAATAGATCCATCGCACTGTTTTGTATCTACAAATACACAAATAAAATAATTTCAAAACCTTGGATCACTTACTAATCAGTTGCCGCTGCATTGTAAGCTCTCATATCGTGGAAATTTTGATTGGATTTGACACAATTTCCACCACAGCAGCTTCCACCCGACGTTTTTATATCCATAATATGTCGCTAGTCTATTCACAGATCACAGTATTACTGATATACGATATTGGAAATCTTCAATATTTATACACTTAAACATACGCTATGTCATGTAGTTTAAACCTATGTGGAAAGTATGACATGGCCATGTTCTAAATATAGATGTGACACATAGGTTTAATTTAAAAATTACCTCTTACACACCAAATGGTAAATAACCTGCTTTAAAGTATGTAATATATATATATATATATATTATATTATATTACAAAATTATCAATATCACAAAATATTTATTTTTTATGTATACGGACATAGAATAAATAAATAAATAAATATATATATATTTATAATGTATATAGAAATGATTCCGAAACGTCCTTTTAGGGATTTACTCTTCGGAGGGGCAGATTTTAGACGGATATTGCTTTTTCTCTAGGGCCATATTGATATACCCGCATTTTGATTGTTTCCCCGATTTTCATCTGGTTTTACCATTTTGTTCATAGTTACTCATTGGATTTTATACCATTCAATACATTTGTAAATGCAAAACTACATGTTCGCGTTAATATAAAAAAGTTCGCTAAAACTTAGCTCTGGAAATATACTTTCTATTTGAAATTACCAAAAATTATGGCGCGCGCTTACGAATTATGGCTCATCTTACCTTCACTCCGACATATTCTAGTAAGAGTTCGCTTGCCGCAGGTCGGTGGTCTTCTCTGGATAATTCGGTTCCCTTCACCACACCAGAACTAATCGTCTTGAATTATTGACTTGGACGTATAACTGAAGAACCATTACTCCTCTCCACGACTACCAAAAATATGAAGTAGGAATCATGTTGCCTTTTTCTGCAAATGAGTTTTACACTCGCTATACGTTCTCTGTAGCTATGCCATGATCATATGTTTTCGACATACTTAAATATAGAACTTATAATACCATGGGTATATTAGAGCATGCTCCAAAAACAGACATGTTCTTTGTGAAGTGCTTGGTGCAGATTCCAGTAATGCCTCCCACATACCACAACTTTGTTGTTCGTCATGGACAAAAATTTGCCGTATAAATAAACAAGAGGCCCAATAGGGCATGTACCGCTCACCTTGGTCATCATACAACACAAAGACATAGTCCGTGGGCTAGGTGGACCCACCGTGCACACCCCCCCCCATACCACTTTTTTCTGGTACCTTAGGGTGTCTAGTAATAGAATCAGGATGTTCCCCAGACAAAAAATTGGGATGCTCTTCGTGTAAAACTTCAATATTTAAGAGTACCCGAAAGTTTTCAGTACATTTCTCTATTAGGGGTAGGGGAACGTTTTTATCTTTGTTTTCAATAACATTGTGCAGATATAGATCTTATTTGGTATCATTGTAAAAGGAACATGTTCAGCTTTTATAAAATACAATCATTGTAAAAGGAACATGTTCAGCTTTTATAAAATACAAAGTTAATTGATGTAGCTGCTGTTATGTCGTCACCATGACGTCATAAACACAAGTTTTGAGGAAAAACGCTATAAAATCGTGTCAATTTATCCTTTATAAAATTATTTCTGTACAGCATAATAAAACACATTCATACAAAGTATGTTTTCCATTTACTTATAAATGATCATATATTCTCATCTAAGGTACCAGAAAAAAGTGTTGTCAGAGGATCCGGGTGTGCACGGTGGGTCCACCTAGCCCACGTACTGTAGGCGTTTTACCATAATGATGACAGTGCTATGAAAAACATTATGCAAGCATCTCCATATAAGTGAAATTTGACTTGTTTTGCTTGTCCTACATTAAGGGTATAGGAAAGTGGCTAGTTTGACCTAAAACTGATATGATGATAATCTATGAGCTGTATTTTACAAATGTAAGCTACAGCAAGGTATCTTGTATATACAGGAAGTTGTGTAGCATTTGGTTGACATTACATTTGACCAAATCATAAATTTAACTACAATGCCCTTAGCACGAGTCAAATATTATAAACAATGTTGTTGGTGGCTTTGGTTATCAGCAGGTACATTTTATTCAGAAACAACTTAAAACATGTAAATATGTTTATAGGCAAGTTAAAATATTGCACACCACAGCTAGGTTATAGCTTGAACTTTGACATAGCTTTTAAAACAACAAGTGTTTATATATGACCCTTGAATTATAAGTTGCAACTAAATAGCTAAAAAACATTGTGGCTAAATAACAGCGATCAACAAATTCTAGGAATGAGACATATAAAACCCGATAAACATATTTGATACGCCCAACCTTCTGACAGGGGACATGATGGCCAAACTGTCTATAGGTATCTGTAGGTTCTAAGGATATCATTTACAATCACAATCTTTACAGAAAACAAACAAGAGAAAACAATTGAGTATTTATAATGAAGAATTGTTTATTACTGACTGAACAGATGGGTAACAGCCATGCAGTGACTATCATATAGACGACGACCTGTAGCAACATTGATGACGTCAGATGATACAAGCCTGCTTGTACTGGACTAAGTGTCTACTATCAGAGTAGGCAAAGTCAGACATAATAATACAATGTAATAGTACTGTCAGTTATGATGAAGCTAAAAAATCATTAAATAAAACAAAAATCTCACCATTCAAACAAACTCAAAAAACTACATCACATTTGAATGTAAATATGCAATGTGCATCATGTTGTATGTATCTGTGTTAATGACAGACTGACTGGTAAATTTATTGCGGACAAAACAAAAACAAATTAACATCCATAAATTAAGAACAAAGTGATCAGCTTAAATCTGATCAGATTCCTCCTGTAGCCATACATAATACATCCTGGATAGGAGGCTCTGATAGTTGTGCTAGGTATTTCAGCCAACACCAGACATAACTAGTATTTCACTCTGCAGGTTTGTACAAATGAATCTGTTACATTTTCTTTAGACAAACTCAAATCATATATGATTTAAAAAATAAATGATAGGGACAAAAATTTAAATTGGATGATATGAAGTCTGTTTCTTTATCAAAACATCTTTTACCAGAATATCTACAAAGTCAACTACCAGCATACAATTCCTAATATCAAGAACATCATTTTGAAATCAAAACTGCATACTACTATAGCATTTTTGAGCTGGTTATATATATTTGTAGACCAATTTTCCCCATATTCTACAATGTAAAAATGCCTTTATAATTAAGCACTTGAATCAAATTAAAAGCATATCTTTTTGTTTCAAACAAAGTTTTACAAATTCACTATCACTGTATGCATTTATACCTCAAATTACATGAACTAGCACTTAAATTTTAAAGTATTTGTACAATTATAATATCATCTAGTGCCTAGTATGACCATTGGAATATGGGACAGCAAAGTTAATCTCACTTTAATTTGTTGTGAAGGGCAATACTAGTTACACATCAAAAGCAATAAGTGTCAACATTCTGTTGATGCAATATAAAATTGAACACTTTTTACATCTCATTTATTCCACAAAAATATTGAAGTAAATGCATTGAATTACAATGATGTAGATCACGTCAAATCTTCACACAAGTTACATACCAAACAGGTTTACATATTCTGATTAATTTCCATGAAAGATAAGTTTCTCCAAAGCGACATAAATAATCACCACATTTCTGATATATTGACTCTTTCAAAGTTAGAAGTATAAACAGGAACAGACAAATTCTTCCAGTAACAAAGTTTTGTAAAATTTTAATCTTTATTGCAGGTCATTAAAAATTTTTCATTATGCAGATTCTTGAATTCTGAACAAACATCAAAAACAGTTAATACTAATTAAATACTGAAAATGTCAACACCATAAATGTCACTCACAAAGTTTGGAATGCTTAATTGTATTGAATATCAACGTATGAACAATGATCAGATTTCTAAATTTTCAAGGCAGGTTGAACGAAACAAAAGTGTTCAGGCTCATTTTACTTTAAAATGTATGAAACATTGTGAAATAACTGCAAACATGATTGCTTGTAGAATTAACTGGGAAAGATATTTCTAAAACGCAGAGTAATTCCAAATCTAAGACTAACTATGTACATCAATGTATTTTTATTCATGTACATTATATCTGGTGCCCTATCAAAGGAGATCCTTAAACTCACAAGTCATACAGGGATACACACCAACAGACTGGGATGAGCCAATAGAAATAAAATTTAACTTGTGCAATTGTAAAATGTTACCAATATACTTGTTCTTCAATTCAGCATATTGTTTTCTGTGAATTATCAAAGTTAATGCTCAAACTGAATAATATTTGCAGGAATTTCACACATGTATATTAATCAATGAATGCTCCTTCTTTTCACACGCTCACATGCATGCATTATCACATACAAAATACACATCTTTGTCTGAAGTATTTAATTATATATACAAATCTGTACAATCAATTATCAACAACATAAATATTGAAAATTATTATTTATATATATATATAAATATCATAGAAGAAAATAATAGTATACTTATAGACAAAGAAAAAGTTTGACTTGAGAACAGATTTGATGACACAATTGGCAAATTTCTGTTCAAACATCAATATTGTTTTGTTGATATGAGATAATTTTTAAAATTTTAATCAACAGGTGCATGTCAAAATTTTTAATTTAATTGTATTAAAGGCTAAATTAAACTTTAAATTTTTTATAATAAAATCAAGATATATATTAATATTCTTTATAACACTTACTCTGTTTTTAAGGAAAAAGAAATAATGTCTAATTTGAACCCAAATACATAAATGAAGATCAAGTTTAAAGCTTAACTAAAATTTTGGAACAGCACCCACTTCTCAACTATTTCATAATGATATACCATAATCCTTTCAAACCCCATTATTTAAATAAGATTAAAACCATAATGACACATTCCGTCACTATGCTTCATAAGTGTCTTGGACCAATAACAATAATATAGAGGACATCCATTTATCACATATGGCTTTTTAAATTGAACTCCCGACAGGTGTTTGAACTGGCAATGATGGAATTGATTCTTATAAATATATTCAAATCTTGTATCAAGATGTTTTCCGTGAAATCACTTTGTAAGATTCTTTACAAAGATAAGATTTAACATCATACATGTTAATGTGTCCTCTCCATATTTTTTCTTGTACGTAAAATTTTTCATGTCTCAGAATTAAAATTCAGCGTTTAGTTAACAACAACCCCACCAGACTGTTTGACTGGTGTACTGGAGTTTATTTTGACACTAGGTTTGCTGTCTTGTGATGCTGTTACTGGTCCCATTCTGTTTTTAATTTCGGCAGCCATAGTCATGAAAGCCTGTTCTACATTTGTTGCATTTTTTGCACTTGTTTCTAGGAATGGAATTCCCAACGAGTCAGCATATTCCTAAAATAGAAACATTGGATTTTAACATTAAGAAGAACATACAAACTCAACAAAAAAGACTTATACAACAAAGGCCCAAACTTTTACGATTGTGTGCACAATTGCCTCGATATTAGCATATAAACATTAGGACACAATGTGCTTATCTGCATGAAATGTATAAATACAAAATGAACTTTGCTGTGCTACTGCAAATGTATTAAGATTTATTGCAATCCTGCACAACTTTGTATGTACTTATCAAAAATAGCTTTTATTACAATATTTGAATTTTATATCATGGTAATCGATCTAAAGCCCATTGATACTGGTATATCAGTATATTGTTATATCTCTATAGTATTGATAAAAGAGAAGTTGGTACTAATTTTTTATACAGTAAATATTTTAACAATCAAAGAAAATATTTGGTGCAGTTGAGATCCAATTGTTCATGACTGTCGGACCCAATAATTTCATATCCTGTACAAGTACCTTAAATATAATAAACATATATTTTGATTTTAACATACCTTAGCCGTCGTATAATCAACAACTTTTTTCATTTCAAGGTCAGATTTATTTCCAACTAATAATTTATTAACATTTTCACTAGCATATCGGTCTATTTCTTGTAACCATTGTTTTACATTATTAAATGAATCCTGTAATGTAAAGAAAAATATAAAAAATAAATGTAAACATTACAGACAGCTGCAATATTAATGTGAATCTTATACATAAACTGATACTTGCTTCTGCTGAAGTCTAGAGTGTTTTAAAAATGTTTTAATCAATAAAATAAAGCAGTTGAAACAATCAGAGCAAACCAAACTATAGCATTTAGCCATTTACTGTAACTTTGATACTGTGAATATTTTCTGATTTCTGGAAATCGATATATATTTCAGATGAAGCCTTTTTATTCAATAAAACACAGCAAATAAATTATCAGAGCAAACAAAACTATAGTATTTACCAGTAACTTTGAATAATTTCAGAGCTATGATCCATTAAAATTTTATATTTATGTTCAGACTAGTTCTCTTCAACCATTCTGACACTTGTTGGACATGAGAAACATAAAAAGCTATCTTATACTTTATAGCAATGACAGTGTTCAATAGGGTCTACAAGTCTCATTTAAAATCTTTCCTTCGATTTGATGACCAATAAAAAATTCCTATGCATGATATGAATAATAAGCGTTCTACAATTGAATTTGTCATTATTTCTGACTGCATACTGTTTATGTACCAAAAATGTGAGTGTGTGTGCACCTGTATCACCTACCTGATCTGTAACATCATATACTACAATAATACCATGAGCACCTCTGTAGTAACTGGATGTTATTGTTCTGAACCTTTCCTGTCCTGCTGTATCCCACTGTCAAATAAAAGAAAAAAAAACGAAATGAGTGATTTTGTTGTAACAGTACATTATGTTTCATACCATCTCAGTCAAAAAATATGGTGTAGATGGTTTTAAAATCCTTACAAAATTTAACTCCAACATGTTTTATCATTTATTCAGTCTGGCCACATGTGAGACTTTGTTAGTTAATTCTTGCAGTAACACTAAACAGGTCTTGAAAAAGTGGTCCCAGATTGTTTTTTTCTCTCCATTAAAATTTGTAAAAAGACACAATTTTATGTAATTACTCTTTTCTAAATAAAATACATCATATGCAACAAACCATGCCACAATATCACATTGATCAAAAAAATTATGGCCAGTAAAATGAATTCTGATCCCAAATCTAGAAATTTCAATGGACAATATTGTCAATATAGCTGTTACTTAACAGATTGACAATATTGTGTATAGGTTGTTAGCAGTATTTAGAAAGAGTGAAATATCAGTCCACTTTTGTAATGAATAAATAATTTCATTATAACCAGAGTACTGTTAGCTTTAATCATCATGCAGAATGTTTTCACATTTTTTTTCCCTTATTGATTTCCTAATCAACCTTATTTCTTTGTATAAACAGATCTGTATTAATGAACACTTTACCAAAATAATGTGAACAGTAAATATCAATGAGAGTATTTCAAGTAAAATAAAGATATATATTCAAAATTAACTTACAATTTGTAATTTTATAGTTTTTCCATCTAATTCTATTGTGCGTATTTTCTGAAAAAGAAAATTGGTATCATTTAAATTAATACAGCCATATTGAATGCCACACTCATTTTATTCACATAAAAACAAAAGGTATTTTCACCTAGGTAAGGTCACAATCCCACTTGATGTAAAAATAGTGACTTTGTTACAGTCTTTAACAACTACCAGGTACATTCTTGAGATATTTGAATTTTTAAGGGTCAAATTGGGATGTTTTAGCAATTTTCCCCAAGGAGAAACTGTTTATTCAGCAAACAAAATTATTTGAATGTATATTGGATCACTTGCCTAAGGTCAATGGTTTTCTATGGGCACTTCAGATTTCCTTCACCGACTGATAGCCTCAATATGCGAAAGAACCTTGACTGGCATGTAAAAACACCATTACCAGATAATCCACTCTTTTCTTTCAACTGCGCAACTTATGTAATTTATGACAGTTGTATCAAATGTTAAGAGCATTATTTAGAACAGTATGACTTAACATTTGTTAATATTGTCCTAAGTCATTATAACCAGTGATTGTGATCTATCAATTATATATATATCGGGTAGTATATATACTTACAAAATCTACACCTATAGTACTAATGTAACTTTCTGTATATGTGTCATCCTAAAAATAACAAAGAAAAAAACAGACATTGATTTAAAATCTATCAAATAAGAATAAACAAATAAATATACAATTTATAATCCTGGTTAAGCTGATATGGTAATTTTTAAGGATAAAATGCTAAACATGATTACCATAGATAGTTTGTGATAAACCATCCCAAAGACAAGCATCAATTGATTATGATACCATAGGAGGGTTTGATATTTGGAAGGTCTTTTGCCTTAATTCAAAGATTCAGATTTCAATTCAATGCTAAAAATTAAATTTGTATATGTAGAAAGACATTTTGACAAAATAAATGGGCAATGATATATTTCCGGCAGTGACCAGCACCACCTGTCATAGCAAATTTCAGAGATGGACTTGGCTAATTCAATTTTAAGTTATTGGTACTAATACTCATCCAATATCATAGCCATCGATTTTCACCCATCAGACTCGAGATGAAAACATTAACTTAATGGGAACAAAGCTGAAATTGACAAGATTTTAAACATTGAAAACAGCAAATCCATTTGAACCAAACTTAATTTGTCTGAATCTGTCCACCCCATACAATTAACCAATACAGAGTACTGTAGAATATTTTCATTTTACTGTAGCCAGAGTTGTAATTAAACAGTCAAGATATGGTAGTCATGAAACACTGAAGACTACCTGAAACTAACATGAATGACATTTGTTTAATGCTGTTCATTAGCAATCTGCACACACACACACAGATAAATAAAACAAACTTACTGCAAATCTGAGTAGTAGACAGGATTTTCCAACACCAGAATCACCAATCAGCAATAATTTAAACAGATAATCACTGAAAAATATAAGAAAATAATCTTTACTAGATTGACAATAAAGTTCAGATTAAATTTGTAAATCGAAATATCTTCACAGTTTTGGATCCGACCAACAACATAATTTTGAAACATACTTATAACACTTCTAAGTAAAATAGGATGGATGCATTTGAGCATTATAATTCAGTAAGATATGTACCTGTAACAGTCAAACAGTGTAATCAACAAACATATAGATACAGAGCACATTGCATGAGTGATTATGTAATATTGGATTTATAAACAAGTTGTGCAAGTTGCATAAATTTACAATTTATTAAAGCTTAATAAATTCAATATTTCATGAATACATTGGATGATTCAGTTTATTGTATGATACATTTTGAAGCTGTAAAGTGTTTTCACATCTATAACAGAATACAAAACCACAGGCAATGCTGGCACATCACTATGTTTCCATTCCTGGTAGCCAAAATCGCCATTGGCTACTAATTTCTGAGGAATTCTTTCAAAAAGTAACCTATTTTAGCAAATTTGTGGAAAAATACTTTAAAAAGGACTATATTTTCACATTGACACAAATTTTGGAAATTTGGCTACTAGTTATTTTAAATCTATGGAAACCTAGATATCATAATATGTTACAACAATCATATGACGTCATTAAATAAGGAAACATGAGCCATAATACATTGGTGAATTATTTTTTATTACATGGCAATATTGAATGGAAAATGAGGGTGATTGCAAGATTGATTGAATGAGCTTTACATCCAAGTCAAGAATATTTTACTAATATCTAGACATCACTAGCTATATGTGAAGTAACAGAAATTTGGACCTTTGTGGTATGCTCCAAACAATGTGCTGGGTGGATTCTTTTACGTGCCACACCTGCTGTGACATGGGGCATCAGTTTTTAAGTTCTTTTTCAAAGGTCCCTGTTACTTTAAATTCTTAATGCTGGCTTTGGCGAAAGAAAAGTCACTACTTATCTTCAGGTCTTTGTCAGACCCAGTCAGGTTTGGAACCCACAGAGTGAGCACTGATTATACAAGAAATGATATCATATGTTAAAGAATATGCAACATATTCCTAGAACTATTGTCAATTATGACACTATGATAATAGCTGTCTTGATCAGAGAAAGGGATTAACAAGCATAAATGTTCTACAATACCCTTGTGAAAAATGTCTGAAAAGTTTGAAATGATTCTGAATTCACAATATTTTCAGACAAAATTCAGAATTTTTGTTTCATGAGGGTAGTTTTGTCTTGGAATAGAATTCAATATTCTGATTTGGATCAATCATTTGAAAGTCAGGAAGAATGCAAGTGATCTATAGGTAAAACATGTGTAAATAATGAATACATTTGATAAACCATCTAAGTTCTAACCATCTGCGCGACACTCAGATAGTTCTGAAAGTGCTGATGGTCCTTCAAAAAAAACTAGTTTTAAAAGTTCTTCGCTTGAAAGCTATGATTAGCCTTTTGTGAATTTTTCCCTTAAAACTTTATAATAGGACAGCGGCACATCTCCAGTGTACGCCAAACTTTGTCGGACCGTCGGACTAGTCCGGTGAAATAACCGCTGGTCCAATAAAAAAATCAAATTTTTCCGGACCATATGTCCGGTAACCAGTTCGGAAAAAGAGAGCGCCAAAAATCTGGATTTATAGTTCCGATCCGATTTGAATTTTATTATTGCCATCCGACTTCTGTTATTACAAAAATGTTTAACCTGAAATACGTTCCTGGAGCTATTCCAGGGAAACCAATAAAACGGAAAGCTACAGGAGGCGCAAATTATGAAGCAAAACGTGAAAGAAAATTTAAGCAGCATTGAATGGAGGGGCAACTATGGTTGCAATTTGACGAGGAGAAATGCGTAATGAAATGCACACACTGCTTGGAATTTTATGGGTCGGGAGGCTCAGGGACTGGACGGAAAGGGAAAAAAATAAATGAATATTTACAAAACCGAAACATTGTTTTTTTTTATTGAAGAATTTTCGGTCCAGTAAAAACATTAACGGTCTGGTAAATTTTCTAGGGTTACCAGACCGAATGTCCATTAATCGTTTTGAAAGTTTGGCACACACTGCATGTCTCCAATGTTTCACCAAGAACCCCTGCTGACTACCATAAAGTATCTCTAGAAAGGACAGTGTTACTCTTACAAGAATTTTACATGCTAAAAATGGCCAGTGTTCATTATTTGCTGTCACATACAATTTGCCTACTGTAGGAACCACTGTTTGTAACACTGAAATACTCTTTATATCCATAGAAAATCAAATAAAATTTAATAAAGATTGATATTTTTCACTTACTTGTACCTAGTCGTAACAGGAAATCTGTATGTCATAATGTCTGTAGAAAGGAAAATGTTGGCATTATGGAGATTTTACATGGCGAAAATGGCGAAATTTACACCAGAAGTGATGTCCTTGGTGAAGTTTTACGTCATAAGCGCATCAGAATCCGCCATTTGCCTAGTTTTTCAACATATTAAATGCCCATAGCGTCAACGTTTTACCCTGTGCAGATATATTCTGGGCTAACCACGGATGTGCATACTGATTTCTTGTTATGACAAGGTACAAGTAAGTGAAAAATATCAATCTTCATTCAAATTTATTTGATTTTCTATGGATATGAAGAGTATTTCATTGTCACAAACAGAGTGGTTCCTACAGTAGTAGTGACTACTATTATAACCATTTTGAAATCTAAAAAAGGAAATATGTTGTCTGTGAAGAAACTGCCTATTTATCTTATTTGTGTGCGAGGACATTCTATACCAGCAGTTTCAACTTTATATTGATTACATAAATTTGGAATCCCCATTACTCTATTTAGACAGTCAACGTATTTCACTTGTAGAGTTTATCCTTCTTTTCAACGAAATTATTGCACCAATACCAACTGCTGAAAACGATTAAGACTGTACAACAAAGGTTTTAGAAAAGAATTTTAAATGAATGCAAAGTCTGTGTCGTTTGATGATACGCCTACAACGCAATACACATTTAATGTCAAATTGTGATATTTTTAACAAGAAAATATAAAAACAAGTAAAAATAATGGTACGGGATTAGAATAAACAGAATTAAATACATAATCTTTGGTTGGAGTACATAATTTTAGCGAAATGGTCAGTCCAAACGATCGGCTGAGTGTCAATTTTTCATTCAAGTATGTTTGACTGATCATGACTAACACCAGACAAATATACAATGATGACGTAGACCAGATCTAAAAAGACATTTGAGCAGATATGAGATACTTACTATTCAGGATTCATTGTGGACATAATATATATAACGTTTCAATAAAGAATGAGTTGTTATATTGAGCCAAAATCGACGAAAACGGGTGTTTAATACCCGATTGATTACTTCTCGTTAACCCTCAATACAAAATGGCTTCTTTCTTCCTATTTGCGACTGCTCAGTGAAGGGTGGGCATAGTTTGCATATGACGTCATTCCCAACGTGGCATCACGAGATCAATATTTCCGGTTTACAACATGTGTTTACCTGGATCCGTACTTCGCTAATGAAAATTCGTAATAAACTACGATATTTTAATATTTTTAATGTAATTAAAATGCTAAAACTGCTCAATTTGTCAAGAAGTGCACTATCTGTCGTTTGAAATTACCGAATGACACCGAAACCAATGTGAATCTTTATGAAAAATGTGTTACCTGTCCAAACTTTATTGATTTACAAGGTACTAGTAGATGTGCTGATGGCTATATCAGATTTTAAACACTATAACAAAAATAACGAAAATAATCAAGAGCATCCGGTTAATTTATCAGAAAAAAGTATTAAAAATGTGGTTCAATATGTACATGTGTGAACAAGGGGCTGCTGATAATGGATAATGATGATCTGAATGCAATTACCAGATAACGAAACGCTAAACAAAACATTTAAAATAAAAATTGTACCTAATGTAAATGTCAAATAATGTACAACATCCAAAAGTTTTTAGTAAATGTTATAATTAGTTCTCCGGCATTTGCGATACCAAGACTCCAAATTATGAAATTAATTGTATATCTCTTTTATTTTCATTAATTAATAAAAAGTTTTACTTTTTTATATATCTGCTCTATTCAATTATAAGCTTCGGTAATAGTAAGGATTGCGATTTTTCATTCAGTCTGAGTTATAATAATTAATAATTAAATTATTCCTATTCTGTCTTTACATATTATTAGCTAGACGTTAAGAAACCATAATTTCATTTCGGTTTTATCTAACTAAGCTAAACAGGAGGTGCTTTCACATCCAAAGCACCGAGCCGCACCCGGCCTCAGTTCCTCGTTGCTGAAGTTCACGTGTTTAACCTAATTTATCAGCTTTGAACAACGTTTTTGCTTTGCTTTAGGGCTTTCGTAGTTCGGACATGGATTGGTATGTTTATTTAGAATTCAGCTTGAATTTTATCTCAGTAAACTTTTATAGTAGAGCATAATATTTTTAGGGATTTTAAATGAAGAGCGGCGATACGAACTTTAAATTGTCTTCTTTCAATATGTCGCGTCACGGTGTTAAGTATTTAAAAAGAACACTCGGAAAGTGTGACTTGGCCGTGAGAAGAGACAATACAAAAGTGACACAACCAGTTCACTTGGTCTATAAACTATCTAGTCTGATATAGAAATCTTCGAATTGTCACTTTATTTTAAATATAAGGGAACTACAAACTGGTAAATATAAAAATGTATATAAAGAGATCGACATCCGTTCATTTTGTGGAAACAACTCGTCTATATTTATTATTTTTCCGTAATATGAAAAAAAAAGACATTCGGATCGTACATCCAGCTTAATTATCCCCATAGTCATTTTGAATTCATGATTTATTTCTCAATTTTTTAAACTGTCTTTTACGAAAGCGTATAGTCGTATTAGATAAGTTCATGAATTGAAAAAAAAAATGAATGGCGTAATTGCGCGAAAAAAGGCGTTATATAACGCTTCAATTAAAAGGCGTAATCACAAAGGCGTAATATTTAACTCGAATGCGTTATTGGAACGATAACGCCTTTCTTTAGCATTATTACATCTTTGTTATATATAATTGCTCTATATAACGACAATATTCGCGTTTTTTTAATTTTTTTTTTTACTTTTCATGAAATCACGAACATAATCCTACTACTACAGTAGAAATGGAAATCATTTGACATGTATTGATTAATATACAATCATGGCACGGTATAATTTGTATTTTGTCAAGATCTACAAATGTATGCAATGTACACAGTACATATGCTCACATCTGTCATTAGTCCGACTAATCAGTCCACTAAACCCCCTGTGTAAATTTCCAACAAGTAATACATTAAAATGGGGGTTTAGTGGACTGATTAGTCGGACTAATCTGTCATATACATTTTTCCTTTCTCTTTTTTATATCTATAATTTTTAAAAATTAATAATAAAAAACATTCCGAAAGAAACGGTATGTGATTTTTTCAGCGACGTTTAATACATTATTTAATGTCGCTGGATTGTTTTAAATATATTTTATGATTAAATTTAAAAAAAAGAGATATCTGCCACAGTTGAGCTTGTATATTTCCGGGTGGTATTTTAAATGCCATGTCTTCTCAGAAGTCCTAATTGTTTAGAGATCTAAAGCCCGCGATCCCATGTACTAGACAGAGCTTTTCCCAACTTTATTGAAGCTTTCACAGCAACAACTATTTGCTGCAGTTGAGACATTTGTGTCTGGCCGCCGAGGGCCTTTTGTCGATTAATAGCGAGTAAAAAATATTTTTCAAAACATATTATCATTAAATAGGCATTAACATAAAAAATTATTATATACATAAAAAAATATCTTGAAATCTCTCCCTCCGCCTCTGTCCGCTGACGCCTACTTAATTCCGTATCGATTAATGTCCGTTTCATTTTCCGTTTTTTGTTATACAAATTCAAGCGTCTGGGTAGATAAATGATCAAGATCAATGTAAAGCTTGCAATCAAAGAAAACAAGCATGACTGTAGAAAATTACGAATTACATAAGACATAAGGCACAATCCCAGCTTGCAGGAGGAAATGCTTGTGTGTATATGCGCTAATTGTCTTCTGTGTGTCTTACAGTGTTGATATTTACATATCGGTAAGATAGCCTATCTTAGAGATACATCTAATCCGACTAATCAGCCCACTAAACCCCCATTTTCATATTTTGACTTTTTGGAGGTTTGTGGTCTGACAGTTTCTATTATTGAATTCTTGAAATTCCTGCCGAAAACGGCAGAAACAAAAACACGCGTCTATAACTCCCAGTATTTCCTTACCTCGCTCTTGCTGATGTAACCAAGCTGCTGTTTGTGTATTGTGCTTGTATCATGTACATGTAATGTCTGTGTTTGTGTACGTTGTGTCATGTGACTGTTTGTACGTTTTGTATAGTGATATGTGTTGACGAGTGACCGATCACGTGACTGTACGGACAACTGTTAACAGAATTCTAATAAATAAAGTTTAACAAAACTCACTTTCACTTTTCGCGGTAATTTCATTCCTAAATCATTCTGGCTTTAGATTTCCAACCAAGAAGTTGTGTTTTTCTTATATCCATATAAACTTATATAGTTTATTGATCCAGAATGCTGGTATGTTAAATTATTTATATAATATTTTATAATGATTGTAATTGTTTCAAATTATAAAATATTACCGCGATTGTTATTTCAAATATAGAAATTTATTGTTAATTGGGCAAAGTATTCAAAATATTATATGTATGTATTTTTAGGTTATATTTCCATATAACTCGAGTATTAAATGAACCTGATTGACCGACATGTAAATAAACGATGTATATAGTTTTAAGGAGAGTTCTGTATTTTTACCAGCTCTACCACCGAGTTACAAAATGGCGCCCACGTAGATTTAATATTATGAGAGTTAGAGTAGCCAGGATTTTGGAGGATTATGTTGAAAATAAGTGTGTCGTATTGTGAACAATAGCGATCGTAGATTTATAGGCCTAATTATTTTTTTTTCTTTTCACATAATGGAGGATCCCGGAGCCATGCGCATAACAACTTTCGGTTTGGTACTTCCTGTTTACCTGTGAATCGCGTGTGTATCACCCCGCGAGGTGCATCGCTGGAGATGTATATGTAAATATTTGTGACTTATATTTGACATTTTTTGTGTATTTTGTATATATATATTTTGCTTTATATGTATTTTTGTTGTATTTATGTCTTATTTTTTTATTTTGCTATGTGTACCTATTTTGTGTAATTTTTGGTTAGTTTGTGTGTAATGTGTTATTTATGGTAATCAATTTTTTATACGATTTACCATAATTCATAAGTGTATTTAGGTAGGTTAACAGGTAAATATTTTTTCTTTCTATCTGTCCTATCATTTGCATGGCATGGCACATTTTGCACATAACACTAATACTAACTATGACACATAGTACATAGATCTAGTATAAGTTATTTGACAGTTTTATGTTTACTTAAATGTTTATATGTGTCTTTGTTTATTTGTGTTATTTGTTACATGTACATTCATGAGCAGCAGTATAGCTAAATATTTAGAAAGGCCATTGGTAAGAAGGCATAGCGAACTGCGTGAAAGGGTCATTATACTGGGAAATAGTAAAGTACGATATCTAAAAGAGCAGATTTCCAGCTTCCCAGAATTTAAAAACCACATTTCATTTATATCGAGACCTGGGACAACTTTCTCTTATTGGAAAAAGTGGTTTTACTCAAATTTCCATCATGAAGTTAATTTGTATGGAAATATAAGAGTCTTTATATTTATTGGTGCCTGTGACCTGACTGAAAAGAAAGGTAAATATATAAACTTAAGACATGTCAGTCAGGAAACAGCAGTATCCAATTTAGTTAAGGATATTAACATATTTACGTAATTACATTGATCGTTTTCCATCAGTTATACCAGTGTTTTTAGAAATCCCTGCATATTCTATCGGGCAGTGGAATAAGACCAAGGGCCATCCAAATTTCAGCCAATTTATTGAACAAGACCAGGAACTCCATAAAAGAATCAAGAAGGTTAATGAGCATATTATCAGCGTAAATGCCAGATTGGGAGTATCATCGCCCAGATTTACTTCAGATTTACTGAAATACAGAGGGGGAAGGAAAGAAAAGAAAACCAGAATAACTTATAATTTCAAACTGTATAAGGATGGTATACATCCTACACCAATGTTAGCTAGGTGCTGGTTGAAAAGAATTTTATCAACTTTTGTATAGGGTGAGTACATTTATATTTACTTTTATTAACCCTAGTAATTTATAATAATACCATAATTATTAAAAATGGCATTTAATCAATGGGATAAACCATTGCCATCAAGTACCCCAAAACCTAGTAATTTTAATAATACTTGGAGTTTTCCACCAGGACCTGTTGATTCTAAGCCTAAACAAGTTCAAAGGCAGGAAGGTCTTCCTCAATATCATCAACCTGTGGATTACAGGATGCCTCCTCCACAATTATTACATCCTGAGGCTGATAATACGTTTATATATAGGACACAAGTTAATGTGCCTAAAATAGTAAATTTTTCTGGGGATGAACCACCTCAGAAAGGTGACGTTTCATACAAAGAGTGGAGGTTTGAGGTCAATTGTTTATCTAATGATCCCGATATAACCCCCAATATTTTAATTCAGGCGATTAGAAAATCCCTAAGAGGTACTGCCCGCCAATTATTATTACCCCTCGGTGAAACAGCTACCGTTCACCAAATCATACGTAAATTAGACAATTTCTTTGGGGATATAAGTACAAATGGCATGATAATGCAACAGTTTTTTAATGCGTTTAGAAAACCCGAGGAGCCTGTTGCAAATTTTGGCTGTAGGTTAGAGGCGTTATTACAATCTGCCATTGATCAGGGGCACCTCAGTCAAGATGGTAAAAATGAATTATTAAGACACAAGTTCTGGACATCTTTAAATGATGAAAATTTACAAGCCCAGACTCGTCATAAATATGATAGTACAAAAAGTTATGACGATCTGTTAAGAGAGGTTAGGCAAGTTGAAAGAGAAATTTACGATAATAGACAGATCAATAAACAGAGCCAACAGTCCAGTAAAAAAATTCAGCACCAACCTATGGTAGAGGACCCAATTGTCAAATTGGAGAATAAAATTGATAAAAAATTAGAAGCTTTGGAAAAAAAGTTATGCAAAAAGTTGAAGAAAAGTTTGATCAAGTTCTTCAAAGATTAGATCAACTTAGTTTGCATAATCAAGGTATTTATAACAATGAATATAGGTATCCCAGGGGAGGTCAACCCAGGGGTAGGTATAACAACCATAGGGGCAGAGGTAATAATCAGCCAAGGGGAGGTAATAACAATAGTAACAATAATAACAATAGTAACAATAATAACAATAACAACAATAATGACCCAAATGCGTCGTGACCTCGGTTTCTGGCCGATCGCAGGTCACAACAGGTATTAAGGGCCAAACAAATTTAAAGGATAGAATAATTGGGATGTGTAACCAAAGTTTTGTGTATACAGGGTCAAGATATGTCAGCACTTATTGATAGTGGTTCTATGGTTACTACTATTTCAGAGTCTGGTTATAATAATCTTATAGACAAACCAGATATTAAGGTTTATCTGAACTAGGATTAGAAATAGCAACTGCAGATGGTAATCTTTTACATTATTTGGGTTATATCGAGTGCGCTATAGCATGGCCTGGTAGTCAGGAAGAAATACTTGTACCTATTTTAGTTGTACCAGACACTCATTTTACTTCTGTTTGTCCAATTATTTTGGGGACAAATGTTTTACATGTGTGTAAAGATAGTATTTCTTCTGAGGACAGACTTTCTTTACCAGAGGCTTGGCAGATAGGTTTAGATAGTATGACATGTAACCAATACATTGTCAAATCTATTAATAAGAAACCAGTCAAGATTCAACCATTTGAAACTGTTATAATACCAGGTAAAGCTAAAGATGTTATATGTAATACTGGTGTTATGGTTACTGAAAATTTAGAAGGTAAAGGTCAAGTAGCAGTTTGCCCTAGAACTGTTAAAGTGCAAACAGCAATCCTAGTATTAGAGTTAACTTATGTAACATGACTGCTAAAGTTATAACAATTAAACCTAGATCTGATATTTGTACTATTCAAGAGGTCAAGGTCATAGGTGATTTAGCATCATCAATGCCAACAAATAACATAAGTAGTAGTAACGTTCAGTCATGTTCTCAGGTTACAGTAGACCCTGATTCTAGACCCCATCCCATAGACCTTGGTATTCAGATAGAAAACAATAATATCTCATCTGATACTCAAGATAAATTTAAAGATCTATTAACTAAATGGAAAGATATTTTTTCCACTGGTCTTTTAGACTTGGGCAATACTAACTTAGTCCAACATAAAATAGAGTTGTTGGATAATACCCCTTTTAAAATGCCCTATAGACGGATACCACCTGGTATGTATGATGAGGTTAGAGCTCATGTTAAAGAGATGTTAGATGCAGGTGTTATTCGTGAATCTGATAGCCCTTATTCATCTAATGTGGTTTTAGTTAGAAAATCTGATGGAAGTTTACGCTTTTGTCTTGATATGCGTCGTTTAAACTCTATTACACGCAAAGATAGTTACACTTTACCACGTTTTGATGATGTTATAGACACTCTTAGTGGGGCTAAATATTTTTCAAAATTAGACCTTAGATCAGGCTACTGGCAGGTGGAAATTCGAGAAGAAGATAAGGAAAAGACAGCTTTCAATGTTGGTAAGCTGGGCTTTTACGAATGCGTAAGAATGGCATTTCGGTTTAACCAATAGTGGAGCTACTTTCCAGAGGCTTATGGAAAAATGCATGGGGGAGATGCATTTAAAAGAGTGCCTCATATTTATTGATGACGTGTTAATATTCTCACGTACAGAGCAAGAACATCTTGATAGATTAGATGCTTGTTTTAGTAGGTTAAGTCAGCACAACCTAAAATTAAAACCAAATAAATGTGAATTTTTCAAAAAGTCTGTAACATATCTTGGTCACTTAGTTTCTGAGGAAGGTGTTGCAACTGACCCAGAAAAGATTGCAGCGGTAGCAAAATGGCCAAGACCTACCAATGTTAAGGAACTTAGGCAGTGGTTAGGTTTTGTTGGCTATTACCGAAGATATGTTAAAGATTTTTCGAAAATAGTAGCACCTTTAAATGAGCTCCTTAAGGGCCACTGTACAGTAACCCAAGATAAAAAGAAAAAGAAGAAAAAGAAGCTTATACCAACAAAATGGGTTTGGAATGAAAGTCATGACCAAGCTTTTGATAATATTAAACAGCATTTGTTGGAACCCCCTATATTAGCATATGCTGACTATACTAAACCTTTTACTTTACATACTGATGCTAGTGGTAATGGTTTAGGGGCTGTTTTATATCAGAACCAAGATGGTAAATGTAGGGTTATTGCTTATGCAAGCCGTGGTTTACGTCAAAGTGAAAAAAACTACCCTGCTCATAAATTAGAGTTTTTAGCACTTAAATGGGCAGTGGTAGACAAATTCCATGACTACCTGTTTAATAGTAATTTTGAAGTAGTCACAGACAATAACCCCCTTACATATGTCATGACAACAGCCAAGTTAGATGCTGTAAGTCAAAGATGGGTGGCAGCTTTGTCATCTTATTCTTTTAACATTAAGTATAGGGCTGGTAAGTATAATGCTGATGCAGACGGCTTGTCTCGTAGACCTATGGATGAGGATGGTATTCAGGCAATTTGTCAAGCTGCAACTATTGATTTACCGTTGGCTGATGTTGTGTCTTCTGGTCCGGTTCCTCATTCGGCCGATGAGGTGTCGGGGCAGACTACATTGCATTCAGTTGATTGGAAGCTTGAACAAAGTAAAGATCCATCTATTAGACAAGTGGTTAGCATCTTTAAAAGCAATTCTTTCCCCAGGGGTGAAACACTACGCAATATGAGTGCTGAAGTTAAAAAATACATTAGGGAGAAAAACAAATTAGTTTTAGAAAATAATGTATTATATAGAACTGCTTTTCAAGATGGTACTCTTGTTAAACAAATTGTACTTCCTCTTCATTACAGGTCTATTGCTTTTGATGGCATACATACTAATATGGGCCATCCAGGGAAAGAGAAAACAATATGGTTGGCAAAGCAAAGATTTTATTGGCCTTCTATGGACCAGGACATCAACAAAAGAGTTGAGCAGTGTCAAAGGTGTGTATTATATAAAACACCATATAAAGTTAATGCAGAGTTGAAACCTGTAAAAACAACTCATCCTATGGAGTTAGTTTGTGTCGACTTTTTAGGGTTAGAGAAATCTAAGGGTGGTTATGACAGTTTAGTCATAACTGACCATTTTACTAGGTTTGCTCAGGCAGTGCCTTGTCGCAATCAGCTAGCTACAACCACAGCCAAGGCATTGTATGACAATTTTATATTATATTATGGATTTCCCGAAAAACTACACAGTGACCAAGGTCGGAATTTTGAGGGAAATATTATAAAGCAATTATGCAAATTAGCTAGCATAAAGAAAACAAGAACCACACCTTACCATCCTATGGGAAATGGCTCTGCTGAGCGCTTTAATAAAACCTTAATTAGAATGCTAGGTACATTGGAAGAGGTTCAGAAAACTGACTGGAAATCCCACATCTCTCCAATGGTCCAAGCATACAATGCCACAAAAAGTGATGCAACAGGTTATTCCCCTTATTTTCTTATGTTTGGTCGCCATCCTAGACTATCAGTGGATGTTTATTTAGATCTTGACCGTGACAGTGACCAGGTAAGTAGTAGTAAAAGATCTTATGTTAGCAAATTAAAACATCGTATGCATACTGCTTACGAAACTGCTCAAAAGGAAGCCAATAAAATAGCTGCCAAAAATAAAACATATATGACAGCAAGGTCAGAGAGTCTAAAATTGAAATTGGAGATAGAGTTTTGGTCAGGAAGGTAGGTATACAGGGAAAGCATAAACTAGCAGATAAATGGGAAAGGGAGCCTTATGTGGTTATAGAAAAACCATATAGTGACACTCCAGTGTTTAAAGTTCGAAAAGAATCAGGTACCGGTCCTAGTAGAACTTTGCACAGGAATATGCTGTTGATATTTAATAGTATACCACCTGAGGATGTACCAGGTAAGTCAAAGAGAAAGATAAGAAAAGAGTCTGTTTCACCTAAATTATCTACATCTGTATCTACTTCTGAAAGTAGTAGTGATAATTCAGATGTGGAGCAGGTTGACAGATATATAATACCTCAGAAAAGAAAAGGCACTAATGGTAGATTGAGACCAAGACAGCATCTCACTTCTATCAATGACTCTTCTGTACATAATCAGGATAACACCGATGTAGACAGAACCGGACATGACAAAACCAGGATAGACAATACCAATACTACTGTAGAAATACCCAGTCTTAGTGGTGAAGAGACAGTAGTTAGAGATACACCAGATACCCAGACTCGAAGATCCAGTAGAGTGAAGAAGCCACCCGATCGTTATGGTGAATGGCAGTTTGTTCAGGTTGCCACTGAGGAAGTATTTGTTTGACTTGGGGGTATAAAGATTCTGGATTGGGACAGTACCCAGCCGTTTCACTTTATTTTACCCACATGTCAAGCAAATCTAGTACCAAATGTAAATATGTTTTTATAGCAAATGTTTGAAGTTTGTCAAAGTCAGGTGGTTGACTTTATGGCATTAACAGCTATGCCGATAGTTAATCATTTGATAGCACAAATTTCATTCTAAATTCAAATATGTTTATTTAGTAATACAATGTAGTTGTATTTTGAATATTATTATTATACCTGTAGTACTTTGCATTTTCAATTTATAATTGGAGATTGAAAACTTAATACCTTTATAGATATGTGTCTTACCATTATATTTATTTAATTTTAGTAAATAATATTTGGGTATATGCTGTTTGTTCAGTTGGATAAGTCAATACTTAACCATTGAGATACCATACAGTTTAAGCCAGAATCAACAGGCAGCAGTAACAACTTCTTTAGTTGGCTAAGACAGTACTCAGCCACTAAAACAACAGAAGTTTGTTATATCCAGATATTTATCGATGGATTTCAGGTAGATTTATATCAACCTTAAAATCATAATGTGTTGAGACATATTGGTAAGTATGGTATAATAATATTATGGTTATAATGTATATAATATTTAATTAAGTAGTTAGTTAAGGTAATTAAGGTTATACAACCAAATGTCAGGAGACATTTTCTCCAAGAGGGGAAGTGTGTAACCAAGCTGCTGTTTGTGTATTGTGCTTGTATCATGTACATGTAATGTCTGTGTTTGTGTACGTTGTGTCATGTGACTGTTTGTACGTTTTGTATAGTGATATGTGTTGACGAGTGACCGATCACGTGACTGTACGGACAACTGTTAACAGAATTCTAATAAATAAAGTTTAACAATACTCACTTTCACTTTTCGCGGTAATTTCATTCCTAAATCATTCTGGCTTTAGATTTCCAACCAAGAAGTTGTGTTTTTCTTAGTATCCATATAAACTTATATAGTTTATTGATCCAGAATGCTGGTATGTTAAATTATTTATATAATATCTTTATAATGATTGTAATTGTTTCAAATTATAAAATATTACCGCGATTGTTATTTCAAATATAGAAATTTATTGTTAATTGGGCAAAGTATTCAAAATATTATATGTATGTATTTTTAGGTTATATTTTCCATATAACTCGAGTATTAAATGAACCTGATTGACCGACATGTAAAATAAACGATGTATATAGTTTTAAGGAGAGTTCTGTATTTTGTTCACCAGCTCTACCACCGAGTTACTGACAACACGGAACACTTCCTAAAACACTATTCTACCGATCCATGCTTAACTTTTATTTATAATACATCGATATCGGTAGAAATACGAGGTTTTCTGATGTCTCTTCAGCTCTCTGTCATTTTCGCATCGTGAAGACATTACTAATCTGTATTGACCAATCAGATCGTGAGTTGCATTTGGATGGTGATGGATGGAGACTAATACTATCAAAAAAAAGAAAATGTTCATAATCCATATTTTCTGGATTTTTCTTGGTATTGCCAATACACAATATTGTAAATCATATTGCAATAACCGCAATAGGGTTAATGGAACTGGTTTTACTGATATACCGATATAGATTGTTACAGCTTTAATTCTGACTACTGTTGCAGCCACTGGACATGCACCCAAGCAGTACTCCAACTAATTGATGGCAAACTACCCTGACAATGTGCTGTCATCAGACTTTAATATTGTAAGCTTAAAAACATGTAGCTTATTCCAACCAATTCTTGGTCGGAGTAATTGTGGACAAATATCAGAGTGATACATGGAAATTATTATTTAATTTTTTATACCAGTACATACATGTTACTTACTTGTTAAACATGTAATCTGCTTAGACAACTACCTGCTAAATTAAGCCTCTAATAGCTGTAAATATTTAAATTTGGTTCACCTGTGTACCACATGATACCCCATAATGTTTCTGCGGAATAATTATTTCCATTGGAGATGTAATAGCTTCAGTTTCTGTTTTCTCATAAAAATGATGTTATTTCAGGAAATTTCGATTGTAACTGTTTCCGTACAAACATTTAGGGTATTGATCACCTGGTATGCTGGAGAACTCCATCAATGTACTCCATCCCTCCTCCCTCCGTAAGTGGAAGGTCGTGGGTTCGAACCCCGGCCGGGTCTGACCCAAGACTTGAAAGTGGGTAGTGACTGTTCTTTCGCCAAGCACTCGGCATTACGAAATAAAGTCACGGTTCTTTCGGATGGGAACTTAAAATAAACGATGTCCCGTGTCACGGTGGGCTTGGCACGCTAAAGAACCCTGCTGTATAATGCCATAAGCGCAACGCACAGGCAAAATTTCTGCACCTTCTCCTATAGCTGGCGACGTCTCGATATAAGTGAAATATTCTTGACTGGGATGTTAAACACCATTACTCACTCACTCCATCCCTCCTCCAGGCTATCTGCTGCCATTGTAAAAAATAAATTACAGATCACACTTAGAATCCATGTTCAAAAATGAAACTAAAGGGTATACACACTGTGTCACAGCCCAACTATTAATTTTGTTTTGTAAGTAATTAATTATATACACTTGTGTTTTCTACGATAGGAATCGCCATAATAGAATGATGGATTTTTTTAAGAACTGGTGAGTCACCATGGTTACAGAGGTCATGTTAAAACAACGACAACAGTATATTGAGGAACTGAAGGACTTTGTAGATTCTTGTCAAAATGATGTGTCTGCTTTATTACAGCAGTTTGGATGGACTCCTGATTATCTTGTAAAGGTAAACCATACATTGCTCTCACTTCTCCCTCCCCCATATTATCTTGTAAAGGTAAATTTTACAGTGCTCTCTCTCTTTCTTTCTTTCTCTGGCAAGCAAATTTGTAACATTGTAATACAGTGATTCACATTAACGCACCATGTAATGCCTCATAATGTTTGTGTGGAATTAGGAATTTAATAGTTTGACATAAATTTTGTTATGTATTTTCTGTGATCCCTTGAATTAATGATGCTGAAATGATGATGATTGTGATGATTGATAATGATGTTATGATTATGATGATGATGATGAGGATTACATGTATTTTTATTTTTTTTATTCTTCAGCAAGAGTCAAAAGTTGAGTGCAAGTATGATAGTGGGCACATTGTACCAGTGAGCTCAAAGGAACACCATGAACAAAGATGTTATCTCAAGAAGAAAGGCTATTCTGAAGATGATATTGTAAGCATATTAAAAATCTTCAATCACCATAAGATATTTTTACTATCCCCTGCCTCCCAGAGAAAGAGGGGGATACTAAATTCAAAGTTCTGTCCTTCCACCTGTCCTTTTGCTGCTCTTCATTCAATTCTTGTCTGAAGTAATTATCCAAAACTGAAGCACTTTTTCTGGAAACTTTGTGCAAAGCATCAACATTGATAGGAGATTTGCATATCATTAACCCACATTGATTTGCTTATTTTTCTGTGAGTTATTGCCCTTTGACGGAAAAATCTTAAAATGATTACATTTTTCAAAATGCATGACTTTAGCCAAAATCTGATGTGTTATTTAGCTTTTCTATAGCCTTAAACTTATTATTCATTATTTCATGCAATTTGGTTGAAAAAAGAGTAATACATTTTTGCCTTATCAGGGGTTTTTCACCCCATTTTGGGAATGGGGCTGGGGCCCTTGGAATTGAGAAAATAAGCAGCATTGAAAATTCAATCAGAGGCAAAAATATTATATTCAGACTTTAACTATTCATAATATAAAAAAATGCAAATTAGAATTCTATTTGTCTCTCTTTCATGTGTCTTAAGTTATTTACAGCATGATCTAGCTGTGTCTGTGAGATGAAGGTTTAGAAATCGATTTGGAAAACATACCATTTTGATAAAAACATAACATATAATTAAATTGGGAATATAATCATGGTCCATTAAGGAAAAACATGCTTTATTGCATTGGGAATGGGGCCCTAGACCCTAATTTGCTTCAGTGAGACCCCTGGTTACATTTTGAAAGGTTGAAAAATGCCTTCAAATTGTTATGTCCAGATACTTCTTGTCCTGAATAATTCTCCAAAACTATGAAGCACCATTTTACAATAGAAGATGTGCATATCATTAACCGGAGTTGGTTTGCTCATTTTCCTGAGAGTTTTTGCCTTTGGACACAAAATACCAAATAAAAACCTACTGAGATCCTAATACACTGAATTTACTTGTGACCTTTTAACTTTAAAACCTAAAACGGTTAAATTTTCTAAAATGGAATATAGTTTTAAATTTATAATTTTTTCATTTTGTGAAATTGGTAAAAAAAAGGGTTACACATTTTGTGTTTAATTTTGTAAAAAATTGGAAAATGTCCAGACACTTTTTGTCCAGAGTAATTCTCCAAACATATATATGTATATGTATAAATATTTATTTATAGGAAGAACTGTTACAAAAATCTCACAGAGAAGAAAATAACAGCACAGTTAGACTGGGTAAGATTACAGTGGTGTAACTCAGATTCCACCCTTTGGCTGTCATTGTATATTTAAATTCTAGATCCACCTTTTGTTCATAAGTTTGATATTTATTTTATGAATAGATTTATCACATTTAACATTTTAACAAGAGTAAAATAAATGTAAATTTGTTCAATATTCATATTTGTGGTAAACCAGAATTTTTTTCAACATACCTCTGTTATGACGTATGCACTGGTCATCAATATACCTTTGTTCTTGGTAGCCAGTTAGTCTAAAGCACATGCTTACACATCATAGCACCTCTCACAGTCTAGGTCCAAGTCCCACTTGGGTCAGATCTTAGTGGGAGAAAGTTTGTCAGTTTACTTGTCCAAAGTCTGTCGGTTTCTTTTGACACACTGATTTCCTCCACCATCCCTGGACTAAAAAAAACCTTGACTGAGAATAGTCCGCTTTTTTCCATATTTATATATATTGCTGGCATGAGGTTCAAAGGTTCATGTAATTTTCCCTTTTTTTGGACAGTTGTTTCTTTAATCCAATTGGATTCCTTTTAGTAGGTTCATTACTTTCTTAAATCTAGAGTTCAACAGACATGTATTTGGGAGCTCATGTTGAATATTATATATATGGTTTCCTCCACCATCCCTAGACTGAAAAAAAATCTAGACGGAGGCTTAAACTCCATTGCTCCACTTCAATATCAGAGGATAGTCTGCTTTTTTCATTCTTAAATATGTTGCTGGAATGAGGTGCGTAGTCCCTATTTTTGAACAGTTGCTTCTTTAATTCATTGGATTCCTCTTAGAAAGTTCACTAGTTTTCTTAAATCTAGAGTTCGACAGACATGTATTTGGGAGCTCATATTGAATATTATATATAATATAGATAAATTAAATGTTTATTTTTTTCTCTAGATAAAGAATTATTACAACAGATGCCATGGAATCATCTTTTTGAAAGTAATGCAAGTAAGTTAACATTTGATACCAATCTTAATCCCTAAAACAAGGTTAGTTTGCATTTTTAGCTCACCTGACCGAAAGGTCATGTGAGCTTATGGCATAGCGCAGCGTGTGTATGTGCGTGCGTGCGTGCGTGTGTTCGTCGTTAACACCTATTTTCGACTTCTCCTCTGAAACTACTTGACAGATTTCAATGAAACTTGGTCAGAAGTATATATGGGCCAGTGCAATTCAGATTTGTTCGTGGCGTTGCCATGGCTACCATAACTAGGTCAAGGTGACTTAGGGGTGCAAAAATCTTAAAAAATCTTCTTCTCCGAAAGTATAGATTGGAGAAAAAATCTGATGTGATATTTGGCTTCTCTAGGGTCTTAAGCCTATAGTTTGTTCATTTTGTGAAATTCGGACAAAAAATAGTTTACATGTTTTTGCGTTTAATTTTGAAAAAATCGTAAAATAGCTTCAAATTGTTATAACTTGACTATTTGACCAGATAATGACATGGGGTTTTCAGTTTTGACATCTTCTTGTTAGTATCTTCAAAATGAGGTCAAGGTCAATCGTGAAGGTCGTGACCTAATTTGTTTTACCTCTGATTATAATTATTATTTGGAAAACCATAAACTTTTTGTATGGGCATGTATATTAGAATGTTGTAGGTATTGATACAATGATCATTTTGATGGATAAATAAGGGTCATGGGTTCAAAGGTCAAGGTCACAGATGCAAAACAATACCGAAATGTTTAATTATCTTGAAAACTATAAACTTTTTGTATAGGCATGTATATTAGAATGTTGTAGGTATTGATACAACAATCATTTTGATGTATAGAAAAAAGTCATGGGTTCAAAGGTCAAGGTCACAGATGCGAAACAATACCAAAATGGTTAATTATATCAAAAACTGATAACTTTTTGTATAGGCATGTATATTAGAATGTTGTAGGTATTGATACAACAATCATTTTGATGTATAGAAAAATGTCATGGGTTCAAAGGTCAAGGTCACATATGCGAAACGATACCGAAATGTTTAATTATCTTGAAAACTATAAACTTTTTGTATAGGCGTGTATATTAGAATGTTGTAGGCATTGATACAACGATCATTTTGATGTATAGAAAAAGGTCATGGGTTCAAAGGTCAAGGTCACAGGTGCGAAACAATACCGAAATGGTTAATTATCTCAAAAACTAATAACATTTTGTATAGGCATGTATATTAGAATGTTGTAGGCATTGATACAACGATCATTTTGATGTATAGAAAAGGGTCATGGGTTCAAAGGTCAAGGTCACATGCAAAACAATACCAAAATGGTTAATTATCTCAAAATCTATAAACTTTTTGTATAGGCATGTATATTAGAATGTTGTAGGTATTGATACAACGATCATTTTGATGTATAGTAAAAGGTCATGGGTTCAAAGGTCAAGGTCATAGATGTGAAACAATACCGAAATGGTTAATTATCTTGAAAACTATAAACTTTTTGTATAGGCATGTATATTAGAATGTTTTAGGTATTGATACAACAATCATTTTGATGTATAGAAAAAGGTCATAGGTTCAAAGGTCAAGGTCACAAATGCGAAACAATACCGAAATGGTTAATTATCTTGAAAACTATAAACTTTTTGTATAGGCATGTATGTTAGAATGTTTTAGGTATTGATACAACGATCATTTTGATGTATAGAAAAAGGTCATAGGTTCAAAGGTCAAGGTCACAGATGCGAAACAATACCGAAATGGTTAATTATCTGGAAAACTATAAACTTTTGGTATAGGCATTTATATTAGAATGTTGTAGATATTGATACAACAATCATTTTGATGTATAGAAAAAGGTCATGGGTTCAAAGGTCAAGGTCATAGATGTGAAACAATACTGAAATGGTTAATTATCTTGAAAACTATAAACTTTTTCTATAGACATGTATATTAGAATGTTGTAGGTATTGATACAACAATGATTTTGATGTATAGAAAAAGGTCAGGGGTTCAAAGGTCAAGGTCACATATGCGAAACAATACCCAAATGCTTAATTATCTCGGAAACTATATACTTTTTGTATAGGCATGTATATTAGAATGTTGTAGGTATTAATACAATGGTCATTATGATGGGGTTTCAGTATCTATGTTTTCTTTAAATCTATCAGCTAGCCATTAGTTATCAGGTGAGCGTATCAGGCCCATGAGCCTCTTGTTATTCATAACTTGATGAATAATGCCGTAAATCATATCTTCAGAGATCAGTATTGAAATTCTGAAAAGTCTTTGTAGAAAGTCATATCATAGGTTATGAATTGTTTCTTCAAAGAGAAACGATGATGTCACAGTTGTACCTGTACCTTACTGGAATTTTTTTACAACATAAGCTACAACATCAGTGGATTTAATTTGTAGAAATGAAGGTTATGTTATATACTTTCTATTCACTGAAGTACAAAAATGTTTTTGATTACAGTATATATACTGTAAACATTTAATTTCATGTTTATTTATTTTCGAGGTATATGAAATTTAGACATTGCTGCATACTTAAATTTTTGCGTTTTTTAAAAATGCACTATAACACAATAAGCCTAATTTAATTTTCGCTCTGTATTAATTTTTGCGTAAATCAAATGACCATGATATAAGTGAAAATTAGTACACCACGAAAATAAACACATTTACAGTAAACTACTATATTTTATTTTATTTCATTTTATTTTATAACTGAGTACATTATTTATATTTCAGTATTTTATGGTCAAGAAGATGTACCGTTGACCCAAGAAGATAACACAGTTAAACTAACAACTTTTGAGAGGGCTTCTATTTATGAATTTATTGTCCAGAAATTGAAGGAGAAGAATCCTAACATGGCTATAGAACAAGATGATTTTCTGTCTCAAGATCTACAGGAATTAGTAAAGAAGAAAGGATTAGGTGTGTACTATATAGTCAAGTCTTGTTCCTATGACGATATATCACTGATATGTGGTGATTATCCACCAGAGGATAAGAGGGGGATATCAAAGTGGAGTTTCCGCCTGTTCTTCTGTCCCTCCGTCTGAAATTCTTGTCTGCCCTAATTCTCTAAAGCTATGAAGCACTATTTCTCTAAACTTGGTGCAAACCATCAGCATCAGTTTCCGCCCGTTCTTCTGTCCCTCCATCTGAAATTCTTGTCTGCCCTAATTCTCTAAAGCTATGAAGCACTATTTCTCTAAACTTGGTGCTCAGCATCAGTTTCCACCCGTTCTTCTGTCCCTCCATCTGAAATTCTTGTCTGCCCTAATTCTCTAAAGCTATGAAGCACTATTTCTCTAAACTTGGTGCAAACCATCAGCATTGATATGAGATGCACATATCTCCTGGGAGTTATGACACTTTGACTAAGAAACTTTAAACAATTACATTTTCTAAAATGCATGACTGGAGCCAAAATCTGATTTGATATTTAGCTTATACATGTATTTAGTCTTAAACTAATAATGTATTCATTTTTTGAAATTTGCTCAAAAATTGAGTAATTGAGAAAAGCTTCTTCAGACTACGCAAAGCATTAAAATTGACAGGAGATATGCATATTATAGTTGGTTTGGTGATTTTTCTGGAAGTTTTTTTTTTTGAACAAAGTGCAAATCATAAAAAAGAACCTGTTGGTGGGGGATCCTAATTTACTGAATTTGCTTGTTCATGATATAGAAATGGCAATTTTTCTTGTTTTGACAGTTTTTGTAATGATTTGTGTAGTTTAAAATTATCACATGAACAGACAACAGTCTAACAACAAAAAATGTGACAAACACCAAAGTCATTGATTTCACTGTACCTTGTTGATTTATTATTGTATTTTACAGAAAACAGTGACAAAGATAAACCAAAGAGTTATTTAGAATATATGAAGGCAGTCAGAGATTACAAACGTAGAAGACAGTCATATAGGGCAAAGAATGTACACATTACAAAAAAATCTTATACTGAGGTATATCATATGAAAGAAAAAATATGGAGTATATTGATTTTAGCATTACAACACTTGGAGTACTAATTCAAGTACAACACTAGAAACCAAGATAAAGTGTCTGTATAATTCACTGGTAGTATCATTCAGTATTTTAGATCTATGGTAGTATGACTTTTGTGCTTTACTTTGTATACATTTTATGTAGAAAATAATTTCAGTTTTTAGCTCACCTGAGCCAAAGGCTCAGATGAGCTATTGCAATCTATCACCGTCCGTCGTGCGTCGTGCGTCGTCCGTCGTCCGTCGTCCGTCGTGTGTAAACTTTACATTTTAATCTTCTCCTCCAAAACTACTGGGCCATATTTGATGAAACTTAGTGATTATCATGCCTGGGTAGCAGCCTTTCAAAATTGTGTTCGGGGTTTGGCCACGCCCAACAAGATGGCTGCTGTTACTAAAAATAGCAAAAAGACAAAAAAATCTTCTTCTCTGAAACCAAAAGGTGCAGGCAATTTTTGATTGGATATTTGGATTCAGCATACCTGGGAACATTAAAATTGTGTTTTTCATGAAAATTAGACGAAAAATAGGTTACGCGTTTTTTGCGTAAAATTACGTAATTTTTAAAATGAGACATTTATTGTTATAACTTCATAACGGCTGAAGATAATTGTATGGAGTTTTCACTGTTGATCTTGTCTTGCAATTTTCTTCCAATTGATGTCAAGGTCGAAGGTCAAGATCATGTCCCAGTTTTTGACCTTTGATAAAAAATGCTATTTTTTTAACATTTCTCGTGAAAATGGCATGGGATTTTCAGTTATTTGTAGGTATTAACATGAGGATCATTTTGATACATAGAGCAGGGTCATGGGTTCAAAGGTCAAGGTCACAGATGTCCAAGAATACCAAAATAGTTAATTATCTCAAAAACTATAAACTTTTTGTATAGGCATGTATATTGGAATATTGTAGGTATTGGCCTAACGATAATTTTGATATATAGATAAAGGTCATAGGTTCAAAGGTCAAGGTCATAGACGCGAACGGATACTTAAATGGTTAATTATCTCAAAAACTATAAAATTTTTGTATAGGCATGTATATTGGAATATTGTAGGTATTGGCCTAACGATCATTTTGATATATGAATGAAGGTCATAGGTTCAAAGGTCAAGGTCATAGAATTGAACGAATTCTTAAATGGTTAATTATCTCAAAAACTATAAACTTTTTGTATAGGCATGTATATTGGAATATTGTAGGTATTGGTCTAACGATCATTTTGATATATGAATGAAGGTCATAGGTCCAAAGGTCAAGGTCATAGCTGCGAACGAATATTTAAATGGTTAATTATCTCAAAAACTATAAACTTTTTGTATAGGCATGTATATTAGAATATTGTAGGCATTTGCACAACAATCATTTTGATATATGAATGAAGTTCATAGGTTCAAAGGTCAAGGTCATAGATGCAAACTAATACTTAAATGGTTAATTATCTCAGAAACTATAAACTTTTTGTATAGGCATGTATATTAGAATATTGTAGGTATTGGCCTATCGATCATTTTGATATATAGTTAAAGGTCATAGGTTTAAAGGTCAAGGTCATAGATGCAAATGAATACTTAAAAGGTTAATTATCTCAAAAACTATAAACTTTTTGTATAGGCATGTATATTGGAATAAGGTATGTATTGGCCTAAAGATCATTTTGATATTTGAATGAAGGTCATAGGTTCAAAGGTCAAGGTTATAGATGCAAATGAATACTTAAATGGTTAATTATCTCAAAAACTATAAACTTTTTGTATAGGCATGTATATTGGAATAAGGTACGTATTGGCCTAACGATCATTTTGATATATGAATGAAGGTCATAGGTTGAAAGGTCAAGGTCATAGATGCGAACGAATACTTAAATGGTTAATTATCTTAAAAACTATAAACTTTTTGTATAGGCATGTACATTGGAATATTGTAGGCATTTGCACAACAATCATTTTGATATATGAATGAAGGTCATAGGTTTAAAGGTCAAGGTCATAGATGCAAACGAATACTTAAATGGTTAATTATCTCAAAAACTATAAACTCTTTGTATAGGCATGTATATTGGAATACTGTAGGTATTGGCCTAATGCACATTTTAATATACAGATGTTTTAGCTGTTTATAAATAATATATTGTAGCTAGACTTCAAATATGTTATATATAGCATACTATATAATAATTATTATAATTAATTTGCAAAAATACTTGCATATTATTGGCCCTAACTGCTGAAAATTTTGATATTCTCTTTTATTAATATCATTGACCATTGAACCTCTGCATAAGATATGTACTCTTCTTCAGGTGAGCGTTAAGGCCCATGGGCCTCTTGTTTAAATTTATTTAAGGATGAAGTATTGATTAAATTAATTATGGATTGAACAACTGAAAACAGATATTGAATCCATTGATTATAAAATCTGAGAGGCACAGGCAAGAAAAAAACCACAAGGATAAGAGGGGGTGGGTGGGGCTGGAGTTGTAAGATCCTAATCATTCCACTTCTTTTACAACTAATATGTGTTTAATACTTAAAGCATATATACTTAATATGCACTTTTAATACACACTTAAAATTCCATTACAGATAATAAGAGAAGTTATTCAAAACCAGACAAGTTGGTTTGCAGAGTTGATGAAAGATGATGAAACAGAAACACCTTCCACTGAAATTAAACAAGAACCTAGTGAAGAATCTCTTGAAGCTAGCATACACAGCATTCGAGAAAAAACTTCCTTAGACTTTTCTAGAACAAGACAGCAACATGATAAATCTCCTTCCACAAACTTTAGAGGAAAAGAACGTGCAAGGTCACCTTCTGACCTTTCACCTTACAGGTCACGGCGAAACAGAGATAGATCACCAAACACGTCATCCAGAGGAAGAGACTATGCAAGGTCACCCTCTGACCTTTCACCACACAGGTCACGGCGAAACAGAGATAGATCACCAAACACATCATCCAGAGGAATAGATCGTGGAAGGTCACCCTCTGAACTTTCACCTCACAGATCAAAGCGAGATAGATCGCCTAGTATTTCATTGTCTAGCATTGAGAGAAATCACAGTAGACCTGTATCAGTAAAAAAAGAAAGGTAAATATTGCCATCCTTTGTCCTAAGTTAATTCAGCTTCAATTGATTGATTGGTTGAATGAGTTTTATTGTTGTTTCACTTCATTGATGGATGTGTCATCAACAAATCGGAGGGAAAGCAGCTTCCTTTCAATTAATGTGAAATTTGGACAACAAAATCTAAAAAAAACTCTTAAATAAAACAATACATTGTACCTGTATATCGACAGTACATAGTGTTGCATTTCAACGGCTATTATTGATGATAATGTACTAATATGAGAGAACCAAAGTCTTGTTTAAACATACAAACATGTTCCTGTCAGCTGTATATATTTTACTGTACTTTTCTGTTACAGATTAAGCAGTTCAGAGGGAAGTGATAGAAGTAGAAGCAGTAGTAGAAGTAGACACAGAAAAAGTCACAAGAAACACAAACACAAACATAAACACAAGCACAAACATAAATCTTGATTCATATGTATTTATAATTGTTAAAAATTCATATGTAAAGTTGTATGTAAAGCACATTGAGATATTAAATTAATATTAGTATTTTTCATCAAAATCATCAGTAATTACTTCCCTTTGCCGTAACTTCTTTGTCATGGAGAAAAACTTTAGATACCGCGATTTTTGTATTTTTTTGCTTTCCATCTAGTTTTTGTTCCAAGATTTATTATGTATAAAGAGATAATAAATCACAGATTTAGAATAGATGAAAGATAATGACACAGATTAAGAATAAATTATAAAATTACTAATACACAAAAGGTTGAGTAATGTGACACAGATTACTCACTGGAAGGTTATGTCAGTGACTGGCCTTAGTGGCCAAGTGATCCAAACTACATGCTTATGGATCACAGTGCCCATCATTGTCTAGTTTTGAATCTGGCTCAGGGAAGATCCTAATTAGAGAAAGCTTGTTGGTTCGCTTGTACATGTAAAAGGTAGGTGGTTTTCTCTGTGCACTCCGATTTCCTCCATCATACATAAACTGACTGCCTCAATATAAGTGAAAGAATCTTGACTGGGGTGTAAGAATCTTTCATTTATATTGAGACAGGCAATTGGATGGAGAAAACTGGAGTGTCTGGAGAAATACATTGACCTGTGGCAAGTGGACTGACAAACTTCTCACTAGGATCTAATTTGAAAGAAAATGTTATACAAAGTAATGAAATGCTGTTTACATGTATATGTACTATGTAAGTAATGTAAATGCCTTTTGATAAATAAATTATATTGAAAACCTGATATTCTTTTTTTTCTCCCAACTAATTTGGTTTGATTTGACATTATTTGTGTTGATTAGTTGACAAACTAGTTGAAACTTGGGTTAGGAAAAATAAAATCTTACAATACATTGTATGGAATCCAGCCCTTGTTCAAGCAAGAAGAAAATGGAATGAGGTGGAGTAGTGGAATTTTATGCTCCAGTCAGTCAAGATTATTTATTATATTGAGGCTGTCAGTTCATGGATGGTGGAGGAAACTGGAGTGCCCAAAGAAAACCACCAGCCTGTGGCAAGTGAACTAACCAACTTTCTTACTTTGTCCCAAGTGAGATTTGAACCTAGGCGGTGATTTAGACCTCTCAAACAAGCAAGATTATTTTCAAGATTTGGCTGTATTCTTCTAGCGCATAAGTTTTCCCACCTTCAGGATGTATTTGGTCAAATGCAACCAGACAATATTTACAACACTTAGGAATATTTTCCTCTTCAATTGCTTGCTAAATGAGTGAGTTTTACGTCTCGGTCAAAATGGATTCACTTATTCAAGACATCTCCAGCTATAGGTAAAGCTGAAGTGTCTGAACAAATAAGCATTGATATTTAAGTGAATTGTTGTGTAATGGTGTCCGTGTTATTCGAACCCTTACATTCTTGTACATGTATAGGGTTTTACTGTGACTTTCAATGTTGTGGTGACATTATAAGACAGTTAAACATTTAGTTTATAACCAGTTCTCATAATTTGAAAGATCAACATCCATGAAACTTTTTGGTATTAATACAGCCCAACCTCAATGAAGGGGCCAACTGCTTTTAAAGGCCAGTAAAATTTTATCCTACAATTGCTCTTTATTCATGTTATTTGAACCTCTATATAATGTATAAGGTTCTTTTACTATTTCTCTGGGGTAACCTTTACAGAAAGGTTTGACTGTATTTTTATTTCATTTTCCATATAATTTTAAAATCCATGAAACTTTATATACGACTGTCTAATGAATGTTTGCTACATGAGGAATAAATTAAAATATTACACAGAAACTTGTGGATAGGATTAGAATGGTTTTGCCATTTAATTATTTTAATTGGCATTTTATTATTTTGTGTTCAGTCCCAAGCCAGTTTCGATGTGAAGGCATGAAAATTGGATTGATCCTTTAAGAAGTCAAATGGCTAGTCTCTTTGACAACATCCTTCTATTTACAACTAACATGTTGCACAAGAAAAGCATTTTCCCTTATGAATTGTTACATGTTGAGTTATTTTTGCATCTCATTTAAGATTATCTCACTTATATCAAGATGTCACCGTCTAAAAGCAAAGTTGCAGAAATGAATACCCATAGAATGTGTACATGGTCATGAGGATTCTTTTCTTGATACACCAGTATGGACATCAATTTTTCAGGTATCTATTACTTGTATTGCAAAATAGATAGTGGTTGACAAAAGAAGTCGCTACTGATTCTCGTCTTTGGGTTGACAAATCCTGTAATCAAACCCCAAACTTTATAATTGTCAAGTGAACACTTTAACAATTGAACTACAGTAATGGTGAATATATCTACCAGTACTTGATCTGTCTGTTCAACTCAGTAATGGTTAATTCATATACAAGTGAAATGTACTTGGGTCTGCTAGTTTGACCCAATGATTTTTTGAACTGATTCATCACACCATTTTTAAATTCATAACAAAAATAAACAAAGTCAATATAATTATTATGTGGTACATGTGTATTTTATTTTTTGGCATTTTTTATCAATTTCTCCCTTTCCATTTACATCATAAAATATATGTAACTGTGGATTCACATATTTTAATACAGTGAATCAAAATTATCATATATTGTTAACCAACAAAAAGACAGCTGTTATACAATAGCTTCAAATATATATAGAACTTGTACAGCAGTAGTTAATACATATATTTCAATATTTATATACCTGCTTAAAGCTAGCACATGATACCTATCTAAAAACAGGACTCGAAAAATCCATTTTGACCAATTGGTCTTAGACCAGCAACTTTTCAAATGTTCAGCCCACTAGTAAAGCTCTAATCTGTTATTTGATTACTCAGATAATTGGCAGAATACACAGGCCCATGGGACCAGTATTTTTGATTGTTCCATTGCAAAGATCCAGTGTTTGAAAATTAAACACTATGGTGGTCTAGGAACCAAAACCATTGAAATTTTCACACTGGTGATTTCAGACCTGGGATTGGTGAAATTTTCATGCTGTGGTCAAAGAGCAGTCTCAAATCTGGGACCAGTGGAATTTGCTAGCCCTGGTTCAAAGAAAAACTAAAGTGTCTTGCTTGGGACCAGTGGAAATTGCTAGCCCTGGTCCAAGCAAAAACTCCAATGGTCTTGTCGGAATTTTTAAGCTCTGGTCCAAGAACAAACTAGGTGTCCTTTGGACCAGTGGAATTTTTGAGTCCTGTAAACACAAAAGTTGAAGAAAGGTCAACATAGAGTGGAGTTAGAAGCTGTGCAATATATACTGGTATTATATATTTTCCTGAGGTACATTTTGGTATGTTGTTATTGAATTTTCTACATATAAATACTACATCTGACAGTGTACAACAAACAAGATGAAAATACTATCATATAACTAGCAGTAACAATCTTAAAGGACCCTGGATGTCATCAAAATCTAGATTATCTTAACCAGCTGGTGAAATACTTTTTAATCTTTTAAATTATTATTATTATTATTATTTCTATGAGAAACTTGTTCAGTTATTTTGAATTTTTATGGTGACTTGCATGTCTGCAAACATTGATGTTTATATCAAGACTGAAGAACACTGTAAAGGACTATCATGATCATAGAGAATGTTTCTGACATATTTCTTGACTACCATTACAAAGAATACCAGTAGCTGGGCAGAAATGTTCAGGGGTAACATGGAATACATTGGGGTCCCAATAATTATCCTAGGTTTCCACAAATATGAAATTATTAGAAGCCAAATTTACAATATTGGCGAAAATTAGTCCTTTTAAAAGTATTTTTCACAAAGTGCTTCAACAGGTTACTTTTGAAAGATCTCTCAGAAAATAGTAGTCAATGGCCATTTCGGCTACCAGGAATCGATACAGATTATCTGGTTAAGCTAATCTAGGTTTTGGATCATCCAGGCCTGGGTAACCTATCTCTAATACTGGCAGCAATGCAATGCAGAGAGAATTCAAACATAACACTTATTATAAACTTAGTTGTAATGACAGTAATGATAAAACTCATCAGAAAATCTTAGTATAGTGTTTATATATAACAAATAAACACTTAGGTAGGGCAGTTTATAACTGACTCTTAACAAAATAACAGATTATATATTTATAGACATTTAAAAGATATAATGGCAACACCACAGATAATTTTGGATATTTTTATAACAAACAACACTTAAACCATACAATGAGTTGTAACCATGCTTCTTCAGATAACCTTGCTTTATTCAATGGTCCTCACACTATGATGAAATGACCTGCTATTTAATAGGAGTCATGACAAAGGGGAGGAAAAAGACCATATAAAACCAAATTATGAGAATTTTCTTAAAACTATATGAAGTATATGAATAGAAATTTAAGATTACATTTATACAACAAAACTTTTATAACTCAGTGTTTTGTACTATAATTATGACTTTTTTGAGTTTTTGGGCCAGACAAAATACATACAGAAAGTCAGAACATGTCTCCGAGACAGTATTCCTCATTATCAAGATATGAAAGACAGTCAATACTAGTAATAATGACAATAGATTTGTTTTAACACATTTTGCCACTATTTTCCAACAATATAATACACTTCCTCTGATTTATGGATAACATTTCAAGTTTTTAAGGGGGGCAAAAACTACCGTGATAAATTCAATACTAGTTCAGTTTGTTTCATGAATTATTTTTTTTTACTGATATCAAAATTCATTCAAGCCTTGTTAATGTCAACAAACCTTTAGATGCATGAATTGCCATTTTTTTAAAATATATATACCATGTAAATATAAGTATTCTTTTTAGATTAAAATATAAATGATAACGAATTTTGATCACATAAAACATGTCACCTTGTCACTAATATGTAGAAGAGATTCAAGTATAAAGGCAAATGTGCAATATATTTTACATGTATAGATGTGCTACTGTACAGAATATTGGTAAATATACCGGTATATCATTAACGCTGCAAAAAACGGGCTTTTATATAGAATATGAAATATTAATACTGTTTTCTTTAGTAATATGCCTTCATTTTAATATAAAACATCAAAACTTATTCTATTTAACATGTGTATACACCAGATTTTAGAGGATTCTGAATAACACTGTCCCCCATTTTGAAAATTCTAAAATTTTTCTGTCTAGTGAAAAGTAAAAATGCAAGTTTCATAATAAGGCAAGTTTTTTTTTATTTTACAAATTAATTAGCATTTGACTCTAAATCAAAAGCCCAATGAAAGAATTTTTTGCCTTAATTTGGTTTAACTTTTTGCAAAAAAGAGGAGAAACTCTTCAACTTAATTGACTCAGGCACAATACAACATTGTTAGCATAGAAGAAGTATTTCCCATTTCAAGTCTGAATTTTGAGTGGGAACTTGATTATTGTGACAATGCAGTATTTACCTTGGTGACAGATATTACACAGATGTACAGATCACGATGTAATTTTACTTATTACACTTCCAGATATACATGTACCTTGATTTACAGAAACCATTTTTATAGTCGAGTTGATATCATAAATGATTTTAGACTCATGGAGACTAATAAAGAAATGCATTGAAAATATGGATTTTGGGACTTCAAAAGACTAGTGATAGGTGAGGTGGCATGATTTATGATGGGCATTGTAAGGTGTTTCTGTACCAATTACAACATGAATGAGTATTCTGTTTAACAGATTTTATCACAAGTAAAGAGACTGTAATACCCTAAAGTTCATATAATAAACCTGATCACTGAATTCTAATAACTTTCCTTTTCAATGACTATGTACGGTCAAACCTGCCTTAAAGGCTACCTCCTTTTCAAGACCACCTCTTTTAAAGGCCATTTTTAATCACCATTGTAATCTGAACCTGTATACATATAAAGGGTCACTTGTCCATTACTGGCTCCCTAAGTGGTCATGTATAAGGAGCCACTTGTCAATTAATGGCTCCCTTAGGTGGCCTTTATAAACAGGTTTGACTGTAATTAAACTGAAGAAACAAAAAGCTCCTAATGCCTTATAGTGGTTTATAAAATGGGGATAAAAATAAACAAGTACTCAGAAGTCATGCTTTGTCAGCCTTTTAACATAAGTAAATGCACATAAAGCTAGATAGGAAATGGAAAGAGGACACTCGATATTGAATATTTGTGCATATAATAACATTATACATATAAATATCAAACACATTTATTTATTGTATTTCAAATAAGCACACACTATATATTGATTGAACCAGAAAAACTTGCTGCTATCAGACTTGAGTGGAATGGTGTTGTATTTTACGTAACTTCAAAGTTTTATTTTGTATGAAAACAAGCATGTTTAAATATTACCTAGATCTTGTCTAAGACATAAGTTATCAGGCAGTAAAAACTAACTTTTATTCATTTAGGATAAGGAAACAAACTAAGTTTCCAATTACAATAACATTGTCACAGCTCTCTCCCAATATGGCACATCAAACTTTAACTGAGCAAAACTATCGTAATTTTGATGTATTTTAAGCTGTTAATTAGTGGAATCATTTTCCTTTTCCCTTGAAAGACATAAAGTCCAACAACAAATCAATTATTTCTATCTAACTAAAATATCTTAACTATGAAAATATATTTGTTCTTATTGGCACTTAAATATTTATAAATGTTTTCTTGTAAGTATGGCAATGATTAGGTAAGAGATGATGACATATTTAATGTTGTCTTATTTGAAGCTGGTAAGAAATTTTTGGACCAGTTGGAGATACTACATTGGTTTACAAATAAACTTGAATACAACCCACAAATAATTCTTATTTGTGAATTAAGAAGGTTTGCTTATTCTATCAAGAAAAACTTGAAAACAATAAATTTGTAATAGAAGAAGATAGTTTTGAATGTTGAAAAGATTATTTGATGATATTTTAATGCTAAGGATATCATTTGAGGAGTTGGCCATGTTTAATATACACTTCAATTGTTCCTTAAAGAAACTTCAAACTTTTAAAACAAATTTGTATCATCAAACAGAAGAACACAGAATGAGTTATTGCTAAATATGTTCTAATTACAGCACAAAACTTTTTTTAATTTAACATTTATAAGCAAGGAAATGTGTTTTCATTAATGAGGTACTTAAAACAAATTACAATGCCTGCACTTGTTGTAAGGGAGAAACATCTACAAGAAGCGAATATTCCAATGCTGCAATGTTCTGAAGCAGTTACTTCTTCAACTATTGCAGTCTTGGTGAGTATTGTTATAAATGCATTATAAAAGTGACATCGTTGTCAATATTTACAGTGACATAATCTATTATTTTTCTCAATATCTAAAGTTGCAATAAATATCAAATCTTTAATTCATTTTGACTACAGTAAAACCTGCTGTAACATCCACCGCAGCATAAATATCAAACAGCTTTAGAGACCAGTACTGTAATTTTCCCATGATTTATATGAATCAAATTGAAACTCAATACAAAAACCACCTGTTCATAATGATTAAAATTCTCTGACTTTAGTGGCTGTATTTATATGCAGGTTTTTCTGTATATTTAAATACATATTGTATAATAATCTCTGAAAACATGCCATGTATACGGAATTTTGTTGGGAAATATATTTATAGTCTTTAATATTTTTATAGAAAAGTTGTCAAAACCAGCAAATCATCTACATATCTAGTTACATTTAGTTAAAAATATCAAATTTTTTTCAAAAAAAAAGAAAAAAAAAAAAGGCAAAAATGGCAAAAATGCTTACTACTGTTATTCCAGAAAAAGTAGAATTGATATCTTCAGAATATATAAATTAAACAGAACTTAAATTCAATACTAAAATACAACTCTAAATAAGAAACAGAAACCATAAAGGCCTGTAATGCTCATCTGACAAAATGTTAATTTGATATACTGAAATATTGGTATAGTTTGCCATATATTTGTACTTTCTTAAATATTTTTTAGTTAAATGGACATTTGGTCTGGTAAAGCAGCAGAATTTGCACATCTTTTTCTTTCGCTTTAGCAGAGAACATAACAATATATATCTTAACAAGAGGCCCATGGGCCTTAACGCTCACCTGTGACCTTTGAACCCATGAGCTTCATTCAAATATCAAAATGATAATTCTGCCAATATTCTAATATACATCCCTATACAAAAAGTTTATAGTTTTTGAGATAAATAATCATCTCAGTACTTGTTTGTATCTGTGATCTTGACATTTGAACCCATGCTCTTCATTCATCTATCAAAATGACCACTGTGCCCGTACTAACAATATTCTAATATACATGCCTATACAAAAAGTTAATAGTTTTTAAGATAATTAACCATTTAGGTATTCATTCGCATCTGTGACCTTGACCTTTAAACCCATGAGCTTCATTCATATATCAAAATGATCATTAGGATAATACCTAAATAGTCTAATATACATGCCTATACAAAAAGTTCATAGTTTTTGAGATAAATAATCATTTCAGATCTTGTTCACATCTGTGACCTTGACCTTTGAACCCATAACCTTCATTCATATATCAAAATGGTTGTTAGGCTAATACCTACAATATTCTAATATACATGCATATCCAAAAAGTTAACAGTTTTCAAGATAAATAACCATTCAGGTATTCATTCACATCTGTGACCTTGACCTTTGAACCTATGACCTTCATTCATATATCAAAATGATCGTTAGGATAATACCTAAAATATTCTAATATACATGCATATCCAAAAAGTTAACAGTTTTCAAGATAAATAACCATTCAGGTATTCATTCACATCTGTGACCTTGACCTTTGAACCTATGACCTTCATTCATATATCAAAATGATCGTTAGGATAATACCTAAAATATTCTAATATACATGCCTATACAAAAAGTTAATAGTTTTCAAGATATATTGACAAATACATAATTTTTAGCAATTTCCCCACTCAGCACCTTACCATTTCCCCATTTTGAGCCCCATGGCTACCATTTGTGCAAATCTGAAACTAGATGACCTAAGGATGTTATATATGAAATAAATAAGGTATATGTCTTGTAGATTCAGAGGAGAAGATTTTTAAAGTTTTTCACTATTTCCCCCCTTATGGGGCCCCAAGGGGACATAACTCCTTCATTTGTGCAAATCTGAGAGGGCTTCACCCAGGCATGATGGTTACCAAGTTTCATTAAATTTGGCCCAGTGGTTTTGGAGGAGAAGATTAAAATGTAAAAAGTTTACGCACGACGGACGACGGACGACGCACGACGGACGAAGATGGATAGCAATAGCTCATCTGAGCTTTCAGCTCAGGTGAGCTAAAAAATGTGTAAAAATATGTGATGATAAAAAAATTGTATTTTTATAAATTTTGAAAAGTACTGAAATTCTATACATGTATTGATCATTAAAATTGTGGTTTAAAAGTCCCAGTAAGATTATACTTCCATAAAATATCAATTCTACTTTTTCAAGAATACAGTAATCTGCATTAAAAACAGGTTAACTAAAGTAGAAAGAAAAACTTGCAATAAATCTTATATGTTTGAAACTCATGAAAAAATATATGAATTATGTCACTATAAAACTTATAATTAATTTAATAAATCCATTTCCAAGACAGTGTAGAAAATTCTTAAGTGAAAAATTGTAGAATATAAATATTCATATAAGATTTCTATATTAGCAACATATTAAATTACCTGTCAATATATATAACACTATAATAATGAATATCACGTTTTTACAATGTTATGAATGTACAAAAATAATAATAATATAATAATAATAATAATAACAGTAACAAAAAATATCCAACACAACGAGGGATCACAAGTCTCATTGCTACAATTAAAAATATTTTTTGACTGGTTAACAAGACATAATTCATTTTTTTGAAAAATAATAAAATTCAATTTAATTTATTTATTAAGACCTAATTAAAAATATTCATTAATATAACAAATCTTTTTCTGTGGATGAAAACGTGAAGACCTTATTGCTACTACGAGGTTGATGTCGTATTAATGGTTGCGTACTGTCCTGACTCTGTCCTTCGACGTCGATATCGAGTAACGTTGTCTGGTGTGTAATATGAGGGGGTGTGTGCCCCGGAGATAAACTTGACCTTGTGGAATAGTACGGAGTAGAGTCTAAATTAAAATCCTGTTTGTTGTTTTGTTCTGATGACTGTGTTGAGTCCTTTTTTGAATTGGATGAAGGTGGTGGACACTTGATATTTGTTGGTCTGCAACGAGGGCCCACGTCCAGCGTTTTGGGCCGTTCAGGAATATCACCATTGTTTAATCTCCTTCTAGGAGGGATTGGGGGAGGTTGTTGAGCATCAGAAGATCATGATATGGACTATTTGAGTCATTGTACCAAGATGTCCTTTTATTTGTATCGTTGTGATATGCTTGGCCCCGTGAATCATATTCATAATGTGAATTTGAAGAGGTATTTGTCGGTGAACGTTTGTGTGATTTATTATAGTCACGATAATCTGGTTTGAAATCATCCTCAAATGTGACAGAATGTCGATTTTTAGACGTCCTTGGAGTTTCATAAGCACTGCCATTTGAGCTCTGTCTCTGAAGAGCAGAATGATTATTTTCTGGATGAGGAGATGAAGAAGAAACGATTGTACTTGTATCACTTGTGTCAAGATTCCAAGACTTTCTGTTAACTGTAGTTTGTGACGAGGTGAGTGTACTAGAGGAATGAGGAGTAAATGATGGAGTACCATATAAAATTTGATCATTTTGTTCTGTAAACTTTATTGGCACATCGTTATTTAATGTACTAATACTCGGCCTATTCCGAACTTGGTACCCATGATATGTGTGATGAGGATATCCAGAGGATGATGTGAAATTATGATTATTTGAATAATCGTCCGCTTCGATGAAAGAGTCCCGCACAGCAGCTAGATATGCATCTCTCCTATTACCGATATGCTGTTCTTTCTTCCTCTTACTGATTTCCCTTCCTGTAATAGGAAGTGTTGAAGATCTTTGAGGAGTCCTAATATCGAAACCAGTAGCAACTGCAGCCAACATTGCAGATATTTTAAATAATGCTGATTCTGTTTTCTTTTTATCACTTGAAAGCGTTCTTAAATTTGACACATCTCCACCATTAGAATAAGGAATGTTTCTAGTTTTAGAGTCCTCGTTGAGATCAGTAGGCCAATCATCTTCATCACCATCTGAAAAACATTGAAATTCAATTAATTTATTACTATAAATCAACCAGTGGTTTGAAATTCCCAAGGTCTGAGGTCCTGGACCTATTGATTTTACATTGGGACCTTTGAAATTTAAATTGTAAAAGTCCAATGGAACTGCCAATTTTTAACTGGATAATACAGGTTTTTTTTCTATGATAACATAATTGCACATGTGACTTTCAATAATAACATTGGGTTTTCAAAACCTTATGTTAGACCTGCCAAAATAAAGGCACAAGGTCCTACACTTGCATCACAAAACATATTTTTTAACCCCGAATCAACTTTAATTTAACAAGATGAAATCTGTACAAGAAGTTACATTATCACTGCAAATCCATTTATCTTACACTACTTTTACAATTTCTATTTCAAATGTTAATATTGGTTGATAGATTGAATGATTTTCCACTCAAATTATAGATCATACTCATCTATATCTATATGGGTGAAGTAGCAGAAATTTATACCCGAGCCATGGGCTTATACAATCAGTGACAGTTCTCTATTGTGCCACAATTACATTGGTTTTTATCATGGTTTCATCTTAAGTACCTCATAATTTATTTTATTTATTTTATTTTCTTCGTAAATTTAAAATGCAGGATAAAAGAAATCACTTATTTAAAGTATTGAGTGAAGAACACAGGATGGTATTCATACTTTTGACCTTCTAATTATAGAACAATCATTTTATAATTTAGCTGTTGTAGTGGTATTATTATTTATTTTAGTTCTTGTTAATATCTTACAAAGCTCTTGTAAAGCACCAATATTGGAATGTCCACCTATAGATCTCAGAGATCTCTCTAAGTTAGGAGCACTCTTTGTCCACCGTAAATCGGCCACTATCACAGATGAACGTTGATGTCTTTCCTTCTGTACAGAACTTGGTCCCCATGTCCGTCCCTTGATCCCACCGGCTGGATCTACAAAAATGAAATACTTGATATACATACATGAAGAAGTGATTAAAAAAGAAGCTAATGATCATCTTTCTGTCCATATTTTGATTGTAATGTACAATGAGAATTTAAAAACTTTAAAAACAAAATTGTAAATACCCACAAAAGTGCCAAAAAGTAACATCTATGTTGCTAGTATATACTTACAAGCAATAGCACGTAACCTGGGTGGAGGGTGACTGGGTGATTGTGGTGGGCTATCCGGACTAGATGGCATTCGTGCATAGGGTGGAGCTTCTTGTGTAACTGTAATGTTGTGTCGAAAGTCTGAAAAAAAAACAACAGCAACAATTTTTACAATAAAGTACTACCAATTATGTCCAAAGGATTATATGTTGCAGTATGTTTTAATTTTGAGGCATAAAGACCAGAGTTGAAAATTATTCATTTAAAGAGTAAAATTTGACAATATAGTCAAAGTTAATAGACTTCTCTCATTTTTTCTGTAATATCCCCAATTTGTTCTCAGAGCCTTTTCTGAAAAATTTATACCGTAAATCTGGTTATTTTTGCATGGTGCAAATTTTGCGGATTATTAAAAAAATGCATATGTTATTTTTTGCGTGTTTAATATTTTCGGATTTAAGATTTTTAATATAAATTTACTGAAACTGTTAAAGTGATCAATTACTGATAATAACACCCAACACATCGATCTGGATGAAGATGACAATCTCAGCCAATCAGAATTCAGTTTATAAATATATTCTGTATGGTCAGAGTACTTCCTGTGTCGGTTGAGTAAACATAGTCGGCAGATCGTAAAGTGTCACCAAGCTGATGTTAATTGATAACTTCATTTGCAACACCTGTGAGTAGTTTTCAGTTTGTTTTTATTGATAAATCTACTTGTGACTCAAAAAGACATACAGCTATATCTTAATAGGAATATTAATGAATAAGCTCATATGTCGGCAAACTGTGTAAATAAACTACACAAAAACGCTTTGTAGATTAATATCTTTTAATATCATGGATATGATTTCTACCAAATCGAACAATTTTTTCCATAATTTTTAATTGATAAAAAATAAATAGAATCTTATCGTACTGAAACAAATAATTTATCGCATGAAAACCACTTTCCCGGGAACGTATGATAGACAATTCTGGGGATTTTTAGGTGCAATTTATTGTGACATAAATATTTTTACGGGTTTAATTTTTGCGAATTTTTTCATCTGCAAAATCACCAAAACTAAAACCACAGCAAAAAAATCCAGATTTACGGTACCTAACAGCAATAGTCAAAATACATTTCATAAACAAAGACTTTCCATGGTTGAAGAGTTAAATACCATATTAACTTTAAACTTTACCTGAAGGCTCACTAATTGATGTGCCACCAGCTTTTAATTTGTTCAGTCGGCTCTTTTTAAATTTCCCCTTTCTTGTTCTTGGCTTAGGATTTCCCATTATTTGCTGTAGTATCATAATATTAAGCTCCCGTTCTACAAGTTCTATCTCCCTTTCTTTTAGTTCTTGCTCTCTTTTGTGTAAGAGTTCTTCAATTTTCTTTTGCTGTAGTGCTGCTTTGGTTAATTCTTCTTCTCTGCACCGTAATTCCTTCAAATATAAAATATCAAGAATAAATAGGAAGGTCACTCAATGGGGTTGAAATGTTTACGTGGTTACAAAATTAAGAATTGAAATACATTTACAGGTAGTTATATTCACAATTGATTTATAAAATTGATATTTGGAATACACGTAATATGCAATGAGCAAAAATATGATTATCTAAAGCCAATTTAAAAATACAGTAAAACCTGGATTCATTGCCACCATTTGTTCAGTCACACTTAAGCATCAAAAAATGGTTTCACTATTTGTAATGGCTATTATGACCATGATTTAATTTAGTATGTCATAACTGTGATTTATTTGAAATCGACTAAGGGCATCAAACCTAGTTTGCATATAAGTGTATGGATCACCTATCATTGAAATGCCGGCAATTATAAAGATATTCAATTCAAGCCTAATTTGGTAGAACATTAAGGGTATAGACACATTTTTTCTTGGCCCTTTAGCTAAACAATGTGAATGTGACCTCCTTTAGAAAATGAGTGAACTCCCAACCAACTGAGCCACCATAAGGAGATGTTCTTTAACATAATGTTTTAGAATCAAGTCATATTAGGACATATACCTTTTCTTTACTCCTGAGTTCTTCAAACATTTCCTCTACCTCTTTTATGTAATGTTTTAGAATCAAGTCATATTAGGACATATACCTTTTCTTTACTCCTGAGTTCTTCAAACATTTCCTCTATCTCTAATCGCCAATCTTCTTGCATAGTATGGAATGAATCCTGAGGTGTATTCATAAAGGAGGAGGCAGCAATCTCTTCTAAACGAGTTAAGATTTCAAGAAATGATGGTCGCTCATGGGACTCTTGATGCCAACAGTCTGAAAGAAAAAACAAATGTCAATTGTATAAAAACCGAGTTCAGTAATGGTGTTTTATGCCCCAGTCAAAATTCTTTCATTTATACAGAGGCAACCAGTTTAAGAATGGTGGAGGAAAATGTAATGCCCAGAGAAAAACATCAACTTTCAGTAAAATAACTGACCACTTTTTCCACACAAGGATTCATCCTGTGTGGAATTTGAACCATTTGTATACAAAACATACTGGTATAAAATATACAACAGAATACAAATACATATATTGTAGTAAATGTATGAGTTTATTTAACCCTTGCAGACTTATGTCAGTTTTTGTGTGGTGTGAATAAGACTGGGATAAGCACCAGTCTGACACATTGCAAACTGTGAGGGGAGGAACGAAGAATAATGTCAACACCTTTGTCATATTCCCAGATATCCCCTATTTATATAGGAATTTCTACATAGAGAATGACACAACTTTTATCAATCTCCTAAATAGTATTTAAATTCCATATATGTGTAGTGTTAAATCAATCATTTACTGAAATAAACAGGCCAAGATGGCCTTAAAATGCTCAAAATGATCTTTAAATTTCTCTTTTTTCTAGGCATATTCTATTGTACTGTGTTCAGTATGTGTATTTCTTGTTTCATGCTTTATCTTCTGTGTTTTATGGTCTGCCTTGTATTAGCACATACTTAGGGTGTCTTTAACATGCTATCTTGGATTCAGTATGCCACAGACAATCATATTGCTCCCCCAATCACATAATACAAGGTGAAAAAGCAGTATCACAAATTTTAAGGTTATATGTATGACCTGGTTAGGATTTGAACCCACAACCTCCCGCTCTTCAGGCAGACACTGCAGAGGCACAGATGCAGTTACAGTCTTTAAATATTTTCTTATTTCTAATATTGTGTTATAACCAAATCTAGTAGCCAATATAATAAAATTAAAATAATAACTGTTACCACCATACTGTACATTGTATATATTGAAAAGGGAGAGGGGGCTAATGGGAATCATAAAATAACAATAATGGTACAAACATCAATTTACAAAAAACAGCTTATAAGTTACAATAAAATTTTGGAAGGAATAAAGAATAATGACAATACTGCACATCCAGACTGAGGTTTGAAAGAACAGACTTTGACTCATGAGTTTGTAGGCTTAACCACTCTTCCATTTCTCCACAGAAGCCAAAATAAAAGTTCCACACAAATGAAATGTTATAGGGTATAATCTAGCCTATACACAGGTGAAACCATCTAGATGATTTTATTATATATATTACCTGACATGAGCTGTGCAAAGAGATCAGGACAGGTAGAGGGTATAGGTAATGTGAGTTTATTTACAGCTACTCCGTAAGCCACGCCCAGTGGATCTATACCTTTATAAGGTGTTTCACCAGTAAGCAACTCCCATAACACAACACCATAACTGCAAAACAAAACAAAACAAATACAGAAATGTGTAAATTACAGCAAATACAAAATATACTTGTAAGACAATAACCTGCAGTATATAAGCTACATTGAAGGCTAATCATGTTAAGCTATCAAACTAAGGCATCACACTGCTTTTTGTTTGACTCTGGTCCCATTCCTCGGCCCTTTATAAGTTATAATGACAATGTTATGATCTGTATATCAGACACTGTGGGTCAGTGTGTAATTGGGCAAAGAAGATCAGAAATGTTCACACAATTTCACAAACTACATGAACTGTCATTTTGATTATTCCTTGAAAAATTATGTAAATTATGTCTTTTGACATAGTAACTAAATGAAATGTTACTGATGTGACATAAAACACAACTGACCATTTATGATGAAAAAACCAGTGTAAATTTGAAGTTCAAAGTACAAACACAAACAATTTCACTAAAAATCACATCAATGAGTATGAGATGTCAGAGACAAAAATTCAAAGATCTAAAATACACATCATTCACACAGACTCATAACCACTCCAGTAATAAAGTTTTCATTGAATATCAGTTTTCTGATCGAGTACTCGTTGACGTCCCCATTAACAATCAATATAAATTCTGACATCAAAGCATCAGCATCGCTACCATGACATATTTCAAATTACAAACTTTACTATAAATCTTACCTCCAGACATCACTAAGTTTGGAGAATGTTGAAGTTTTGATGACCTCCGGGGCCATCCATGCATAGGTTCCAGCAGCACTCATTCTAGTAGTTTTATAAACTTCTCTAGCCAACCCAAAATCTGTGATTTTCACAGTTTTCTCTGTTAAACAGTCATTTACAATGGGTTCTTTGAGTAAAACTGAAAATATAAAGAAATACAATGTTGTATACCAATGTTGTTCAGAACAAGTATTTTTGTACATGTCATTAACACTATGCCACATGGGATGGTTTAAGCCCTCCAATTGTACTATCTACACACCACTAGGCATCATTTTGCTATTAGAGCCTGTGTCCATCTAAATTCAGGAAGTTATTAACATGTGTATTGTATTGTTACCAGTATATTTCTTTTGTTTATAGTTCTGTGTTCTTGGTTAGATATTCAATTACAGTAAAAACCCTATTTGTTGACATCATTTGTTTGATAAAGTAGCTTGTTGAAACATTGTTGAAAACTTAAAAAGAAAAACATAAAACAGACTCTGGGTCTTCAAAAACATGTGGCAATAAATGAGATGGCATTTATCAAGGGACATTATAATAAGGTTTTACTGTAATGTACACGCTTTCCAACTACAAATTATTCTATTTTACAACAAACAACACATATTTTTGGCATGTAAAACCAATAATGTTGGATATAACAATATATATGTAACAAAATGGTTCTATGTGAAATTCAAACAAACTGGTGACAATTTCCTCAACTATGCACATATCTAAATAAGATCTATAAGAAGTGTGAGATAAACATATTTCTGAAGTGTACAAATGTTATAAATGCCAATGTGTAATTTTAATTACAAATTACACATTAAATTCTTTGGTAATGCGGTAAACCAATTTCCATCCCACTACAGTATAACATGACCTATGGTCTGACTACGTCTATAAATGGTAAATTTATGCACTACAAAATTGTAACATATTATAATGAGAAATAACATTCCTATGTAAGGAACTTAAGATTGTAACAAACATATAACCAAAGAAATATGTATCCTAGATTCAATCGAATCAATGACCTACTGATAGAATTTAAACACCTATTTCGGTGTTTTTAACAAGTGACACCTGTTATTGACATGCACTAAATGTAACCTTATATAAAATGAAATATGTATGAGCGTCATTGAGCGACATGCTTAAAACTATAGGTATGATATACTGGATGTAATTTTCACATATTTGAAATTCTCTCCTCAAACTAGGTAGAGTAAGGCCTCTGAATACTGAAATAGTATGCCAAACATTCCAATGTCAACAAAAGACAAAGATTTTTTCTGCATATTGCCTGGAGTATATGAGCGATAGAGACATTTCCAGAGATAATTAACCAATGTTTAAGGGTTTATCATTGTTAAACTAATAATAAATAATGTTTAAATATAATTATATAAGTTCACTGGTAAGGTCAACCAGCGAGATATTTAAGAAGTTTTAAATTAGTTTTTATGATCATAAAATATAGTTAAATCTTACACACATATGATACCACTTAAGGGGCATCATTAAAATGAGGTCAGATTTACGCACCTTTTTAGTATTGTTATATATTAAGTATTGCCTGCTACAAACAGTATGTATATATCATAAATATCAAATAAGGTCACACTTCTTTTAAACTAAATTAAAACCCTGTGTAGTTATCCTCATTGTTTAAAAAGGATGAGGAAACAACAATGGAAGAACTGGGATGTTAAATTAGAATCTTAGATCCAATATCAGCAAATTAAAAGTGTTTAAAAAATTGCTTTAGCTATGGACCCCTAAATAAAGTTTACGTCATGCCATTGATCAACCAATTTTATAAGCCCTTTTTTCAACATCTTAACTACAATGTAACCATATCCTTGACATCACTATGGAAGCTCAGTTGAAGACATGGTCACTGTGCACTATGGAAGCTCAGTTGGAGACATGGTCACTGTGCACTATGGAAGCTCAGTTGGTGACATGGTCACTGTGCACTATGGAAGCTCAGTTGGAGACATGGTCACTGTGCATTATGAACGCCCAGTTGGAGACATGGTCACTGTGCACTATGAAAGCTCAGTTGGAGACATGGTCACTGTGCACTATGGAAGCTCAGTTGGAGACATGGTCATTGTGTACTATGGAAGCTGAGTTGGTGACATGGTCACTATGCACTATGGAAGCTTTAATAGTTGGTGACATGGTCACTGTGCACTATGGAAGCTCAGTTGGTGACATGTCATGACAATCACTGTGCAAATAGATGGTTGCATGTTCAAACCTTAGCAGGGTTTGACAAAAGTTTAAAATAGGCAATGCTTGTTCTTTTAAAGTGCTCAACACTTACAAAATTTAAATCAAGTTCATTAGATGCAAGCTTAAACTTAGATACTGAAGTCCTACATTGCATCAATTGTCAAAAGTTAACAGAAATAAGAACCCTAAATGTCCATTGCCATTTATAACCGTGTTGTATGTCATAGGAACTACAAGTAAAGCTAGTGACATCTTGATACTCAAGACCTATTTATTTATCCTTGAAACCTGAATCAGTTCTATCTTTGAATGGTGTTTATGTGTCACTGTTTTCACAAACACATGCACAGTTTTAGTTTTACATGATTTCCATGTTCATTTAAATGCAAAACATGTAAATGAAATATACACATCATGATGAGATTTGAACTGTCAGTAGGAAATCACATAATTAACAGTTTTACCTTGGTGAATTAAAGTTCTTGTTACAATGTCTATATAAATAATATATGGTTATCTGGGCTAAAAATTCATGTGTAGAATTTGTAATCATTTCTGAATTTCAAATATATATACAACATTAATCAAACATTAAAATACAATATTGCACACTGACCTGTTTATTGCTTTTCAAGGGTCTACTTTAATTTCTTAACAAACCTCTTTACTAGGTTTCCACAATTTTAATTTCATTAGTAGCAAAATCACCAAAATTTGTGAAAATATATATAGTTTTTTACAAATTCGCTCAGAAATTAGTAGCCAGTGGTAATTTTGGTGGCTACAAGGAATGGAAATATAGCAGACAATGCGAAAAGTACCGGTCTGACAGACATGTCTGGTAAAATTGATGACGATCCGCTAAAAAATATGCGCAATCTGGACCAAATGTCCTGTATTATCCGTCTCCGGTTCGACTATTACTATACTTTTATCATTTCTGGATAAACGATCTGAAGAGAGATCAGAGGCATGTTTCGTCTATAATATGTGCCTGGAGCAATTCCAGGAAAGCCTTAGAAAGCTTCAGAAGAACAGAGGCTAGAGCAAAAAGAAATATGAAGACCATCACAAAGAAAGATCTTTAAACCCAAAATGGCAGGAGGGCCGCCCATGGCTGGTTTTCGATCTTGACCGTGATGTAATGAAATGTTCCATTTGCAAGAGGTTTTATTTAACTTCTGACAGTTCATTCAGCGGTAATGTAATTGGAAGGGGAATAATACATTCAAACAAAAGAGATTTGTTTTATTAATACAACCCACTAAACAAAGTATAGCTATTAAAACTTGTTGAAATATTCTGTCTGGTAAAATGACATTCGGTCTGGTAAAAGGTACTGGTTTACCAGACCGAATGTCCCGTAATTTTTTTTTCTCTTTCATGTTGTCTGATATAGCTCCTTTTTAATCCCAATATATAACTGGTCTGGATCTTAGAATCATAAGAAAGGTAATTTATCAGTCTATTCACCTTGACCATTATCATCTTTGATTAGAACAGGTAATTAACCCCAAAAAAATAAATAGGAGAAATACTCTATTTAGTCTGATCAATAAAATCACCTTGACCATTTTCAACCGAGAGATCAATGCTCTCAGAATTATAGCAACATCTCTATGCACTGTCTTTTCTCTATAACAACATAAGTAACTATATACTATGCTACTTCTGTTTACAAACTCACTCAGAAACTGTTTGTAAAGTGTGACTGATTGATAAGTGCCAATGTTTTCACAAAATCTGAAGTAGTGCTCGGTTAATAATTTGTAAAGAATAATTGCCAATAAAATAAAACTTCCTTTATATAATTTGCTACTACATACATGATATCTATACTTAATCTACTGGTGCCAAGACATCTCTATATATCCAGATCAAAACTTTATTTTAACAACGGATGGAGATTCAAATCTATTTATGCTACATCACAGAGGCAGTACAAGCACCCCCAATCACACCTGATGAACCAGTCAGTACTCTGTCCTCTTAATACCAAGCATCTGGCAAGGAAACAGTATCTCAAATTTTAAACCTTGGGCATGACTCAACCAGAATTTGAACCCATCACCTCCCATTGTTGAGACAGATGCTCTACTACTGAGCTACTAAAGCAGTCACTTATATCAAGGCGGTCAGTTCCAAAATGGAGGAGAAAACTGAGTATCCAATGTAAACCATCAACCTTTAGAATGCAAGCTGACAAACTTTCTAACAAAAAGTTGAAATAAAATCCAGACTCACCAAGAAGACCCATCCCTGGCATAAAGAGGATTACTGTAGTAAGTACAACAAGTTGAAGTTCTATAATATACCTGAGGATCTGAAATAACCACCTCAATATCCATAATGCAAAAAGGCTTAAACTTGTACCTTATTTACCGGTAATCATCACATTGTATTTAAACAGCATGACACTGGGATGATTTATATAATTTTTCAATATACAATGGATTGGAGTTGTAAAGATCTTGCTTTTGGACAAGAATAAGAACATGTAAATGAGTGTACTTGGCTTGTTAAAAATGTCTTCCCTTTTTGGTATATGTTTGTAAATTGTGTATATGACTAAAAGTAAAACTCTCTCTCTCTCTCTCTCTCTCTCTCTCTCTCTCTCTTGTGTTTGTGTATGTAGATGTACTATGTACATGTACAGCAGTCGTGTTTCTCCATAAAATATTTATAAGAACCAAAAAAAAAACAGTTTTAATGAAGGACTCATATACAATGATTAAATTTCAATTAGGCAAAAAACTCCTTAATTCAGGTTAAACCCACACCCACACACTGAGTACACCTGAAGATTAACAAACATGGTACAGTAGAGATATAGTAGACTATGGTGTTGTTAGTGTTTTAATTCTTTTGTATACGATTAGATCTAATTACATCCGAGTCATGATATACCCATTATAAAGCATTTAGGATCAACTTACATTCAGTTCTTGATAAATATATATAACCCATTGTGTCTTTTCATAATTTTTGTTTAAAGATGACTTCAGAGGAAGTAGTGACTTAAATAAATTTATTTACCCTGGGTATATACAATGTTTATATACCGTTCAAGGAGACAGGTGCTTGCCCTACTTTTTACTGTCTATCAATAGTGTATCTGTTTTTATGCTTACCTTTTCATTTTTCTAACCTAGGCCCTAATTTTTTTTTTGTTTGAGTATCAGATATAAATGTTAGATAAAGAAACATACACTGATAACAGATCCGGAACTTCTAATATCTAATAACAATACTGTCGATAGTAAAGAAAAGTTTACATGTAAAGAAATATCCAGAAAAAATACCCAAAAAGATCAGATTTTATCAATCTCCTGTGTATTTTGATTCACAGAGCCAGAAAAGATTTTGTAAAAAGATCTTTAATATTTTTTTTTTTTTAATTGTAAAAAGATCTTTGAAAGTTTTAAGTAAATATCAAGAATAAAAAATACCCCCCCCCCCCACCCCCAAAGTTTAAATTTAATCCATCTTATTTGTATCACTGAAGTGTTTATTTTTGATGGTCTTTAAAACTAAATTTTGTATTTAGAGATAGATCTGCATTAACTGAAATAATGGTAAATAAGGAAAATAACAACAACAAAGAAGCCTAGGCTTGTCCTTAGAAACATTGATGGTACATTCACACTGCCAGGAAAATACTAGACAGGATGGATGAAAAAAAATCTGAAGTTTTATCTGTGATAAACAGGTGCAGCAGGTTTATTGTACGTTAGATTGGAGAATCATTGGATAGATGTGTTGGATCAAGTTTGGTGATAAGGTCAACAACATTACATACAGTACATATATACATGTGCTGCTGGCTTGTTATACTATACATGTTCTTCATCAGTGCAATATTTCACTGACTTTATCTTTCCTAAAATTTACATCTTGTTAAAAAAGAAAATACTGATAACTATAGTAACGGAGATAACAACATATTTTTCTACTTCTCATGCTAATTTATCATGACATGTATTGCTTCAACATCAACTATACTGTGGGTAAAGAAAATGTTTTATTTTGTTCCATGCTTGGAGTACCGGAACATGGACCACAAATACAGCTGGTATTGAAATAAAATTCTGCAATAACCAAGATATCAACTAGACTGCTATGTTTTAGCATTTTCAAGACTGATGCAAGATGAAAATAATATGTGGAGTACATAACATGCACCAGTATGTAACCCCTGTATGAAGTTACAAAATTTTACAATTGGGCATATGACAAATTTACGACCTACCAAAAATGACCATAGTCAAAGAATTTAGGTTTTGAAAGTTACAAGTATTTCAGACTAGTTTCAGAAATTTCTATCCAAATGATAGTCCAAATCGGGATATTGTTACAAACACTCTGGCTTGCTGGCATTTAAATTTCACTGGCAGCCAGAAAAATTGCCAAGTGCCTATTTTTTATTGCCAGTTAAAGAAAAAAATCGCAACTGACGACATTGGCGATGCCCAGCGCGAACACTGCTGGCCCTATTCAAAATTTATTGGACTTGGGCAACAGGACCAGAGCTAATTCAAAGACATGGGAGATACATGCAAATAGCAATGACCTGAATCCATTACTAATACTTGTCCAAATACCAGTAGTTTGAAGTAAATCGCATAATGTGGGGTGGGGTAGGTGGTGGGTTTGATCCTTAGATCAATGTAAAAGTAGGTCATGTCAATCTGATATTGATGGCGTTTCTAGATCAATCTTTGTGTGAGGTTTCAAGACAATCCCTCAACTGCAAATATAACAAAAGTTCAGTGACACTAAGATCTGACTTTTTTCTTTAATATAGTATTGTAAAACCTAAATAAATTTAGTTCTTTAAATTTGAAAATGGTAAGATCTTGAATTACTAATCTAGTTCTTTATGGTAATGGTAAAACCTGAATATTTAATGGGTTTCTTGCCAAAAATCTGTCAAAAGAATAAGATAAAAATTTTAAAAATCCTGACAGTGATTTTGACAACTAAACTATATGTATAAACAATAAGCACTGTATTCAGTACATTGTCATAAAAAACAACTTGAAAGATGTGTCTTAACATCAATTTTGTTAATTACACCTGTAAAAGGTGGTTGATTTAACCTTGACACTACAGGTACAAACTGACATCATAAATAATTGAATTACTACTATGTATATAGACTACAGAAGTAGGAGTTGAATTTTTACTGATCTATAACCATCTTATATACACCACAGATAACACATAACAATGAACACAGTATATTACATTTTGTAGGTCAACTCGGTACATAAATTCTAACATGTTTACTTTTGTTATCAAATGGATTTTATTTTGTACTTAGTAAGAATCTTAGTTATAATCCAACTTTTCAAATACTGGCCCACTTTAACTTTAACAAGACAAGTCTTGGACAGCTTGTCCACTTTAAAACTTATCTTTTCTGTATGACATGTGAAATCAATTTTATACACCAGGTAATACATAACAACTAGAGATCAGATGCAAAACAGGTTAAGTATAGGAATGGAATTTTACATCCCAGACAAGAATATTTCACTTATATTAAGATGTCACCAGAGTTAGTTGTAGCGGCAGGAACTTTTATCTTTGCAGTGTGCTCAGGGCAATGCAGGGAGGGTTCTTTAACATGCCAAGAGTGCTGAGACACAGGGTATGTCTCTGTGACTTCAATTTTTAAATACAGAGTGCTTGGCAAAAGAACAGTCACTACCTATTTTCAAGTCTTGGTACGAGTAAGACACTGCTTGGGGTGGAACCCACAATCTGAGCTTCTATAAGAAATACATGTATATCAATTAACTGCTACTATCAAAGTATTATTTAGAGTATGAGTCCTATACTGTATCTTTCATACAGCAACAGTTTATAACAAAAGCCTTGATGTTCAAAGCAAATTTCATTTATGGTTGCCCAATATTGACCAGGAATAGAGAGGAGTGGAGTTATGGTATTTGATGGCCCAGTCGCTTGGATTTATATGGGGGTCATCAATCCTGGGATGGTAGAGGAAATCATAACCTCCAACAAGCAAACTGGCCAAATTTCTCACACTAGCATGTTTCTAGTGTGAGGTTAGTCAGGGCAGAAATAAGCCAAATAAAAACCAAAATCCTTCATTATATAGCCCTCAACAGATATGCTACAAACCAACTGTGAGCTATAAACCAAGAACAATAAAAGACAGATAATCTTAGATGAAAATGAAGCATATAATATATAAGGACCATAGGTATAAGTGCCAATAAACCAAAAAGCACTAAAATCTACAAAATTTTATGTAGTAGTTTTAAATGGGATTTTATTTCACTTATATTGTGGAGGCCAGTTTAGGTATGATGGAAGAGACCTGAAACAAGCAAACTGAGCAATGAAAGGCAATGTGATTCTTAAACCGACACTTTAGTTTACGTAAATTGGACATTATATTGAATCAGAGAATTTAAAACTTGCTATTTCAACCACCTGAAAAGCTATTAACATTAAGTTGGCAAGAATAAGCTTAAACTGCAGCAGTGAGCACCCTACTTTACGACAAAGGTCTTACCATATACAATACACAATACACAAGTATATATATCATCTAGATATATACTCTGTAGAAAACACATTTACTGTAAGATACAGTGTTTAACTTTGAGGTAAAATAAATAAAATGTTTTGCTGAATCTTTATATTTTGACCAGACAGTATCTATTTTTTCTACAAACAATTAAATGATAGGTGTACAGTAAACCCACAGTATCACATAATGTAACATGATATTACCACATACATATATAATGTGGGAAAATATATAATAATTACTTTAAAAGGTAGATCTTATGTATGTAACAAAATATCCCCTTTACCTGTATATATACACTTGCATTTACAGTTTGTATTAGTATAGGTATATTTAGAGGTAATATGTTTCAAAACAAAATTAACAAACAGACAGGCGCCCCTTTAAATAGAGGTGGTCTTACACCAGTTTAAAAATATGAAATATAAGATTTTTAAATATATATGAAACATATATTCAATATAAAAGTTGGATGTAAAATATAAAATAATAGGCATAAAATGTAGGGAAATATTCTCTTTATTATAGTTTATACAAAGGTAATACATCTGCTATAAGACGAGCTGCAGGCTGAACCTGTATAGTTAAGACATGTAACCTAATCTTTATGAAAGAAACAAAGTCTTGTACCTGATAACTCACATGTACATGTACATCTTATTCTAGTTCAACTAATGAAAAAGGTAAAGACAGGAGAAATAAATACACATCAGTAGAGATACATGTCTGATCACTGCAAAAAAAAAAAAGAAAAGAAAAAAAGACTGGTTTGTTGATTGATTGATTAAGTAGGATTTCAAATCCCAGTTCAGGTTGTTTCATTTGCCGGTGTATCAAGATATTAGCAAGTCTAGATAAAATTGAAGAATTTTTTATACATGTCTTTATTATATAAAAGTTATTATGACAATGAGTGTTCATCTTCCACACAATGCATCAGCTTTCATGTCTCCTTTAATCCAAAGGGCATGTGTGACTTACTTGAGAAAGAACATTCATTACTTATTTTCAAGTTCCAGAAATGTGTGTATGTGTGTGTATGTGTATGTGTGTGTGTGTGCATGTGTGTGAGGAGAGAGAGCCAGAGAGAGAATGAATCAGTTTACATGAAGACATGTGATAATTACAGTAACTGAATAAAAAGATAAAATTTTAATCTTGACCGATATAATATTAACATAAGTACTTAAAAAACATAAAAATGAAATACAGCATCCTATTTGAAAATTTATGCAAGAATGAAAGGTAATATAATATTTGAGTAATTATGTGACAAGTGTACTGTATGACCCAATTTTAAGTTTTTGTACTGAGGTACCCCTTGTACTTTTACCACAGCCATAAAACTCACCTATTTACTCATTTTATCATTAGATACTGCAGCCAGAATACAGAGCCTCCTAATTTAAGTTTTATCATGGCAATAGTACTTTCCTGGTAGTTTTAACTTTTAACATGCAATGGTCCAATTACAATGCACATGCATGTTACATACATGTACATGCATTATACAGACATGTTTCAAATCTTAAGTTTATTTTCACAATCAACTAAACTCTTGGAATTCATTACACACTTTGATAACATAGCTCATCACTAACTTTTATCTTATATGAAACTACTTTAAATTTAAGATCAATGTTTTTGTAAAATAACTAAATCAGATACAACACTTAAAATTGTCTTACTTTGATTTAAACAATATGCAAACTGTATTGTCATATTTTAATACCATACTAAAAACTGACAAAACTAAAATTTTGCTACTTCATTAGAAAATGAATCAATATACATGTAGAATGATAGAATGGGGTTTTAAATTACAGTCAAGAATATTTCACTAACTAATATATCAAGATGTCACTAGCTATAGGTGGAGGCAGAAGTTTTTACTGTTGCAGTGCACTAAAGGCAATGTGCAGAGAGAATTCTTTAATAAGCCACACCTGCCATGACACAGGCATTGTTTTTTAAGGTCTCTTCCGAAAGACCCCCGAGATTTCCATTTCTAAATACAGAGTGTTTGGTGACAGAACAGCAACTAACTATTTTCAAGTCTTGCTTAAATTGACAGTTACACCAGCCAGCAAGTCACAGACTACCGGCAATACAAGAACAATGGTAACAATAAATTTGTAATGCTTGTTGGTAAATGGTACATGTAGAATGTTCGGTTTTTTTTTAAACAGGGGTCGTTTTTTTATTTTTTTATTTACCAATCTTGGGCCGATTGACAAGTAACTATTGAAACCTATTTGTCAAAAACAAAAACATCCATTGGCCAAGCACTAGTGAGTAGTGTAGATGATTTGTCTAGCATGGTTAAATATTGTTGGTAGGTGGGTGTGTATTGATACTTGTAGTTAAATGGTACCTGTATAGATCATACTGTATGTGTTAAATAACAAGTCCATGTGTAAAAGTTTAAACCACAAACCTATATTTTCTATGTATCAAATATCAACTTTTACATATTTATTTAAACATTATTTTTTTTAACTGAATCAATGAGAATTTAATTTTTAAACATTCATGTGTTCACAACTCATTCTCGAGCCAGGTTGTCCTCTCATTAAAAGGTCATCACTTTCAAGACAAGCATCCCTCTTATTTACACAAAGCAATGTGAAGACACATGCAGCAATGTGAACAAAATTCTCCTTTTTATTCAGTTAACCGACCATGTATCCCCTCTCATTAACAAACCACAATCCTCTCATAAACAGGCCAAAAGTAAAGACAAGTGAAGTCTCCTTTTTATTAATATTTGAGGCAAGTCTTTTCATTAGAAGATTACACTATCAAGACGAGTCTATCTCTCATTAACAAGACACAATCTGGAGACTGGTCTCCCTCTCAATCTCAATATACTGGGTAGGTTCCCATCTTATTAACATGACCTGTTTCCAAACCACAAACTGGAGACAATGAGTTGAGTAATGGTGTTTAACATCCCAGTCAACAATATTCCACTTATATTGAGACATCACCAGCTATTGACGAAGGTTCAGACAGTTTGCCTGTGCGTTGCGCTGATGGCATTATACACCAGGGTTCTTTAGGGTGCCAAGCCAACAGTGACAGTGGACCTCATTTTAAAGTTCCCATCTGAAGGAACCATGATTTCTTTTCTTATGCTGAGTGCTTGGCGAAAGAACAGTCAATACCCACTTTCAAGTAGAGATGTTATTGTGTACAAAAAAGATATCGTGATATCGCAAAAAATTAACGATATTGTCGCGTGATATCGCAAAAATCGTGATATTTCCAGATGAATATGCTCAAAAGATGGGCTGGGTTTTCAATGGACTACAATAAATTCAAATATGTTAAAAGAACAATAAAGTTATTTAAAAATTAACTGAATTCAATTTGTAAGCAATGATTTGTTTGTGATTCTTGGCAAAACCACATATTTAATCTGCTTCATCACAATCAATACACAAGTTATGCAATTATTTCAAAGAATCATTAGAATGTTATTGTAAGTAATAGGGTTCCACGATATCATGATGTAAGCTTTGTTCCAATATACTGCCATCAGCAATCCTTGGCGACGATTATTGTGATGCCGATATATAATAACATCTCTACATTCAATTCTTGGGTCAGACCCGACCAGGGAATGAGTGATCGAACCCACAACCTCCCACTCTACCAACTGAGCTACTGCCGTGGTCAAACTGAAGACAAGTTTTCAAATTTACCAACAGTAAAATAACAATTAACTCAAGACAGGTTTACCTCTCATTAATAATCAGCCATCTAGAGATAGCCCATTGTTCCTCAATTTCAAGATTTCTCATAAACAGACCTAAAATTAGACTAAAATTTAAGCCAGCAAGAATAATCAGAATCTAAATATGTACAGGTTTTTTATACGAACATACAAAAAATACAGAACCTGCAAATGAAAATTTTTCCTTTGAAAAGTTACAGTGCACTTCAAGTGGACTGAATTTCCACCTGTCATGCCTGAAATGAAAGAAATCCCCCACCCTGGTGTTCTGTAGACAACACTTAAAATTCATTTGGTACAGTACTTCAGCTCTGCTGCAAGTGTTGTACATATAACTTATAAGGTATGTCTTTCCTGTCTATATATCTAACTTTATACCCAGAATGTCATGCAGGTCTAATGAATGCCTGTGACTTATGATAATCCTTGTGAATATAAAAATATACCAAGCACGATATTGCTTATTTACAGTAGATAACATGTTGAAACAATCCTGCAGAAAGACACATAGGATATTGTACTTGATTGTTTTTGAAAATCGTCAATGCCAAATGTTTTTTTTAAAAATCGCCAATGCCAAAATAAAAATGTATAACAAACTTACAGTAAGCAATCAACAAACATCATTTGCAGCATCAAGTGGGTGAAAGTATTTGTCAGAGTGGTGAGGGGAATATACATGGATAAATGAAAAAAACAGTTTCAAGTTTTGCAAAATTTGTAAAAGTCAGAGAGAAATCCAAATTCTTCATTAAGCACTGTGTCAAAGGTCTAAGGGACTCTCCTTAATGAAATGTTCATAATATCAATTCTCCCTTTAACAAAAAGACCACAATTTGAAGATAGCCCTCACTTTCAGTAAAATGCCACAATCTGAAGAAAGATCATCCACATTAACAGTTTGCAATTTCAAGTTCCCATACCATTATTAACAAGCCATAATCTCAAGATAGCCTTTATAGGTCTCCCTCTCGCTAACAAACCACAACCTCAACACGGGTTTCCCTTTCACTGAATTCACCAGTGTGAATCTTTTAATATGATCTTGATTTATCAACACTGTGAATGCTACACATACAACCAGTATCTTACCAGTAATGATATATAGTTTCTTATACAGAACACTGCTGAAAAACCCGACAGTAAGGCATACTTGTCATGTACCTTATATTACTGATGATGAAAATCTGATAAGCTAATATTGCTAAACAAGGCCTGAAGATAAATTCACAAACAAGTTAATACTAACTGATAGTCACACGATTTACAATTTTATAAGAATGTTAGCGCCTTTAGCGGATTGACAATTTCACAAACAAACTCACACCAAATTGATTCTAGACAAACAGGTTGGCTGGCCTCTAAAGAATGTCACAAACAAATTTACACCAGACTGATAGATTGATAAACAAGCTGACTTCAGACTGCAGTGCTTGACCTTATTCCCCCAATACATACATATTATTTACACAGTGTGTATGTACAACCCTCAGTATCAGGTAGAGTCTTTTTTTCGTACAACTACGATAAAAGGACGAGACCTAATACGAAGGGTTGTACATACAAATTGTGTATATGATATTTTTATCTAACATTTCCCATTACTGGCATTAGGTTATTTAAAATAATAAAACACAACACTTTATGAGAAATAATTACATTTTACCACAGAAAACCACTGAACTATGTTATGACATGTTTTGTAGTAATGACGTCATTATTTACATTTGACAAATCGGAGATTCCCCAATGACGTCACAATGAGAAAGTGCATGTGTACTTTACCGCCAATGTTTTATTACCACAGTGTGGTGATACAAGATTCTGTATCTATGTGTTCGATAAAACTTGTATTTCGTAGAAAACCTAGTCTAATGTTAGATAAATGATTTTCTATGCACAACTAGAGTGAGCTGAAATAATTGTCTGTTACAAGACGACTCAACAGTAACCCTGATTGGAGTATTGTAATGGTGTTTTGCCCCCTAAGATTCCTTTACTTATACCGGTATATGTTAGAGGAAACCAGAGTGCCCAACAACCTTCAGCAAGTGAACTGACAAACTTCCTCACATATAGGATCTGCCAACCATGAGTTGGATTTGCACCTACTACATGTACCTAGGTGATGAGCAGCACTTATCTGTAAGTTGGTGGTTTAAACCACTTGGCCACCAATGTGTTCACAGCAACAGTTGAAAATGAGGCATGTACAACGTAACAAGACTAATAAATTTTGTCCAGAGCTGGTTAGATTTAAAGAAGGATTAACTGAAATGAATTTCTAACTAAGGTACATGACATATAATGAACATTTGATGATTTTCGAGCAAGGTGAACTTGGGACTGGCTAAAATATTTTCAAATATATTAATTTGCTATGTATTGAATGACAGTTGTTTGTTCTAAACTGGTACATACATTGTCATCTTCATAAGAAACATCAATATTCAATTTTTGTTGAATACATGTTGGAAAACCAAGATTTCAAATTTAACTGATTTCATGTCAAATGTGTTTGTCAGTTCCAAGTTTGTCAGTTCCAAAGTGTTTACTTTGCTTCAGGATTGTGATTCGGACATGGATTAGTATGTTTGTTTTTGATTTTAAACTTTGAAGTTGTTTATCAGTTCTGTACATAAATAGAATTCTGAATATCAACTACAAATGTCTGAAGATAGATCTTGTTAATTACCATAAAGATTTACCATTAACAGAAGGTACATTGTAGCTAAGAACAGTGCAGTTGAGTTGCACATCTAGTCTTATCAAAATTTTAATGAAAATGCTTTTAACATAGGATGCCAGCAGACACCCAATGCTTTTAACATTTTTTGCAGCCAAAATTACCAAATTTATGCTTTTAATAAATTGGATATCAGCAATAAAGCTCATGCCAGGGTACTACTAGTATATATATAAGCTCTTATTACAAGCAAATTATTTACTTTATACAAGCAAGCTGAAAACACCTGTAAATCCAGTCTGTCAAAATTTCAACCAATCATTTTAACACTGGACTTAACTTGTCTTAAGCACCATCTGATACTCATGCTGGGATATGGAATATGCTCTTATGTACTGTGCAGGCAAGCTAAAATGGTCATATAAATGGAAATATATATATGAACATGTGTATCAGGTCAATATTTGAAACCCCAAAAGGCAAATCATTTAAACTCTGCAAGTCTTACCATACTGTAAACATGTGATATAACACTTACTGTTGCTTGATTTGAGGTCTCTGTGTATTAATGGAATTGGTGATTCTTCATGCAAATAATGCATTCCTTTAGCAATCTGCACAGCCCAATCAACCAAAATGTCTGGAGGAATTCGTCTGCCATTTAAAACTCGGCTTAATGACCCTCCTGCAGCATATTCTATTACTAAACATAAATTTGGTTCCTTTAAGCACACGCCACGAAGCGCAGCAATATTTACATGATCCAGAAGCCAGAAGAGCTTAGCTTCTTGACGGACACTTTCTATGGTTGCACTGACTGGTTCATCAGGGTCTTGTCTTGCTGCTTTCACAGCTACCTCTTCTCCACGCCATAATCCCCGATACACTTTCCCAAACCCCCCTACCCCTATTACTTCCTCTAACTGTAGTTCATTAAATTCAATCTCAAATGGTCTGTCTGGAGGAATGCTATTTTCCACACTGACATCAAGAGTAACAAAATTGCTGGGAAATATACCAACATTATTCCCCAGTCTTCCTGTCCACCAACCTTCATCACCGGATATGTGAGAATCTTTGGATAATACCTCTACTTGAGCCCCCTTCTCAGGGTGAGCTCGTCTTCACGTTTAGCTTCATAGTCAAAAATAGCAGTCCACAGAGAACCATTTTCTATCTGTTGACGATTTTTAACATTAGTCCTATTAGTTGCCATCGAATCAGAAGAATAAAATAATGCACTAGGCAGAAATTGGGTCTTCATGTATTGAGTTTACTTGTCTCTCAATCAAAACAAACACCAGTTTTGGTGGTGTTTTAGGAAAGGTTCCAACATGCAAAATTGAAAATTTCGCACCAAATTCTACCCTTGATCGAGCCATATGAGGAATATTCTGTAGATATTAGAAGTCTCTGTTAACCAAACTATTTCATGGTATTAATCCCATTCGCATTACAGTTGACAGACGAGTACAGCTAATCATTTTTTCATCTGTAAACACCTTTGTCTATCACCCTGGATGATTAGCCGCCATCTTCATGTACTTTGACCTTGAGGCCATTAATAGGGTGCGGTAAGAAATTTGATTGGCCAAAAGCTACACGTGAATAAAGTGAAACTACGTTACCAAAAGGTCAAACGAGAATTTTTCACAAACAAAAATGGCTGCCCCCATGAGAAAGTTGATCCATCAATTTTGTCGATTGAAATCTTGTTCTGTTCGAAATATTGCAAACACTAGATGTTATTCAACGGCGGCACTCAGACACGTGTTGCGCAGAGTTCCTAAGGTAGAGATAGTAATGCAATCTAAAAGAATATCTTTACTGTATAATTGACATCCATAATTTTCAAGCACTTGTTCTGACCGACTGACAACTAAATGTTTACCAAAAATTTTCAGTGTGGTTTCATGTTGTCATGTTTTATGGCAGACATTTTCAATATTATTAAAAATCAAAATTAAATCACAAACAAAATGTAACTTAAACAAATAACAATGGGAAGATTATCAAAATTTAGAAAATAAAAAAAAAATTGACCCTGAATTTTGTTTTCCAATTAGAATGTGTAATTTATGCATACTCCTTATTTATTACTCCTGTAAAATGCAGTGCATGTTCAACAGGTTAACAAAAACTATTAATAATATAGAAATTATTAATACTTTTGCCCAACACCCAGAATTTTTTAAAGCTTGATGGCCACAATAGAAAGATAATATTATGAAGTAATAATATTGTTTACACAAGGTACACTATTAGTGTTCACATTGGTATCAGGTCAATTCGCCCCTCGGTAAATTCGCCCCCGTCAAATTCGCCCCACTTTTTGCTCCTAATTTTTGAAAAATCGTCTTCTTTTATTGAGATTGTAAAAGTAACATAAATTTATTTTTTTTACGACCTTGGATATGCCTAATTAACTGCGCACAAATTATTTGTGAACATGTATTGCTTTTATTGCAATGTTTTTTGTCGCGCATTCATATCAAAAGTCCTTTGTAAGATTATGATACAATCATAGTAGTGGGTACAGTAAAAAGAAAATACTGAAAAGTTTATTAAAGAATAACATTAGAGTATTGATAGAGAAATCATTAAAACATCTTGTCGGTATTTTATAAATAAAAATTATTTTTATCAAAAGCAACACAACTGTGTTTAATAATACAATTAAATATAAAAGTAACATCCATTATTACATGTTTCATTTCTAAAGTAGCATTATTTTTATTTGATTTTTATAAAAAATAAAAATAAAAAAATAAAAAAATATTTTGTTATATGGTTATTGAAAAAATGGGGCCGATCTGAACAGTGGGCGAGTTTGCAAGAAGTGGGGGGATTTTGAAAGGGGGCGAGTTTGACATGGGGGTGAATTTGTTGAAAGTGGGGGCGAATTTGACGGGGTGAATTTACCATGGGGCGAATTGACTTGAATTCTTCACATTATATAGGCAAAATAAAGCTGTGTGCTCCCCATACATAAATACACTTAAATACAATAAATATTCAAATTAAAGGTCAATCAGACAGGTCAAAGTTCTTTGCCTATATAAACAAATTATGAAATATTATTAAAGTGAACACATTCTTTATGGACTACTGGACTACACTATTTGTAAAATTCATATCATGACCACTAGAGTGTGGAGTTTTGTAATGCCCATTGGTCCCATTGGAAGCTTTCCTAGTTGTGAGCTTGAATGTGCCAATATTTATGTAATTTGGGGAAAACTTCTTCCCTTGGGTGCCCCAATCAAAATTTCTTCATTATGTGGATTTTTTCTAGTGAACTGACTCAATTAGATATCAGGTTTGTTCATAAGAATTATTCCCTTATTGGTTAATGATTTAAACCACATAACCATAAGGCTTTTGTGCCATTGACCCAAAAATATCATTGCACAGGAACGAAATATCAATATCGTTGCATGAAAAAAAAAACTTATTCCAATTTCTTTTGTGGACTCCATAACCTCAGATGAAGCGTGACAGTTCATAGATATGAAAATTGGATAATCTTAGATATGGGATTCAGCCTGTAAATAAGCTACACTTTCTTGTCAGTACACCAAAAGTTTTATTTCTGAAAATGGTGAAACTTGTTACAAAATTAAGTATGGTTATATCTTGGACAAGTTAGAGATATTAAAATAGTTATTGGTCTTTTTTGCATAGGCTCTGTAGTGTTTCCATAGGTATAATAAATTGTATTACACCATAATGGGGCATATACAACATTTGTATTGTAAGGGGTTATGTGTCACTTGTTATGCATTGTTCCCTCTTATTCTCTTCTCTGGTCAAAGTTATATCTACTATGCACAATGCAAATGTTATGATATTTGCTTATCAAAATAAACTGATTTCTAAACCAGATCTGTATCAGTACATTCTACAGAAACTTAGAAATCTATTCCATCCTCTGTACATTATCCAGTCAATGATTAATCAAGTTTGATTTGACTACTGCATATGGATTTACATGTACATTGACATTGTATTTCCCCTCCACATATATTGGGAATTATCCCCTGATAATGCTGAAGAAAAAAAATCCCTCTCATAGGCGCTAGTTATTAAATTCTTGCTCTAAATAGCATTTGTCATTTGTCTATTGAAATGTTAAATACTGGTAAGCATGTTTTTAAACAAAACAAAAAAAAAAAAACCAAAAAACACAAAAAATATGCAACATTTACAGTTTGCAAAGGTGCATGTGCTTTTATGACAGTAACTTTCTTTCTTAAATCATACTGTTGTCCTTTCACAGTTTCTAGTTTATCCAGAAACTTTCTGGAAAGCCTCCATCTTTTTCTTAAAAATCTTAGATCAGCCTACCAGTAATTAACACTTGACATTGCAAGCCAGTGACAGTTCTATTGGGCAGTTCTTAAATTTCATTCTAATTTTTACCAATGAACCAGTACATGGTCTGGTCTTTCTTTTATCTAAAAAACAGGCTGGATGGCTGAATGGTCTAAAGCACATGCTTCTCTCACTAGCTACTAGGTTTGAACCCTACTCTGGACAGGTCCTAGTGTGAGAAAGTTTGTCAGTTCACTTGCTTAAGGTCAGTGATTTTCTCTGTGCACTCCAGTTTCCCCTGTCATTCCTAACTTTACTGCCTCAATATACAGGTAAGTGAAAAAATCTTGACTTGGACGTAAAATTCCATTACTCTTAATCCACTCCTTTTATCAAGTACTGATTTAAGTAATGATTTATTTTTGTGTTTGGTATGACATATGTTTAGTATATAATTATAATATGTATATTCTGATTTACCTTCCAGGAAGATTTAGAGAGACAGTATGAAGTTTCAACAGAAGAATATAAATATGTTGAACAAATTTTACCCCCTGTAACTGTACCAGAACCACCAGAGGCAGAGTCTTATCCAACACCATCAGGATGGATACCACAAAAAGGTAATATATAAGTACCCAGCCACATTTACCTGGTAGAAGTTGACATGTTTAACTTAATTTGCCATTTTCAATGTTTTACCAGAACTAAGTCTGATTGCATAAATAATGTGTAAAAAAATGATCTCCCTGTTGAATCATGCAATAAGTGATTTAAACCCCTAGATGTCTTTCTCTCAATTCCAGATGAAGCTTGTTTAGGATTTAATAAGTATTTCTCCCATATCAGCCAAGAAAATCAAATGTGTGAGATTTTTCTGTCCCACCCTACAAGGGTAAACACAAGCTATATGCACTGTGACATCATAATTTTCTTTGATTGTGACATCAACAATTTAGATTGCAAATCATGGGTTCAAAATGCAAACATTGTACTTTTTGTATAGTTTTCAGGGTGTCTTTACAATAAAAGCTTAACAAAACAAGGGAAAAAACAAGAATCTACCCCTGTTTTAAGCTGAGGTCTGGAAAAAAATCTCACTCTAAAGGTTGAGATTTCTATTTCTTTAGTGCAAAGCAACAGGGAAGAAACAGTTGCCCTCACAATAACAACATGTGACTTCCCTGTTATATAAACAATTACTACGGTAACACAGTTGGTAGAGTGTTTACTCTATAATTGATGTCATTGGTTCAATCACCTGCCAAGTCTGATAAACAGTTTATGACTATGGTGTTGACAAGTACATGGTAATAGTGTATGGTCCCTCAATGTGTAAAGTTCAGACAAGGCCTGTGACTTGTACTTTAGGCTTGGTGTTTGTCATTGTATGGCGATAACACATTGTAAGACACAAATTCCTGTGACATCACCTGAAACTGTTGATGTTTGTAAATAATCTTAACTTGAAAGTACAACTTCTCCAAAATCTCTTACTGTACCAAATTGTATTTTGTATCAATTGGTCTAAAATTCAAAAATTGAACCCATGGTGTGCAGATAGTCTGTTACTTGTATGGTGTTAGAATGATCATTGTTATTGTATTGACTCATAGTTTTTTTACCAGCAGTTTAGGACAATAATTGAGCTGGTATAAAGTATCTACTTGATATTATTGCATTCTTTCATTTACAAAATTTTGGGATTATATAAATAAATTGTATGCATTTCTTTATGTGAAATAGCTTGATTTTTAATTTTGAAATTCCCAGTTTACATGGACTTTTGACCATATCTGTAAACATTTGGAAAACAGTATCTTTGGTATGATACTCTGTTCGACTGAGGACAATTACATTCAAAACACTACAAACTTGAATGTCTGCTTTTGACAATTAAAAATGAAGCTTAATAAGCAAAATACCTTGTGCAAATTAGAATATAGTTATGTATGGTCCTATTTTCCTAAGAGTTATACCCCTTTGACTGAAATACCTAAAATAGTCTTGTGAAATTAATTGGAGGCAAAATCTGACTGGCCATGTAGATGACAAGGCACATACATGGGGGGGGGGGGGGGGGGGAACAATGCATAAAAGTCATGTGATGCATATTACAGTATACAACCTTTGGTTTTGTGTGTATTGCAATACAGTATACCGGTAGGTTAGGTACCTAAAAATGAAATTAAGAACTTAAGCACAAGAAGTTTAACTCATACTATAGTAAATTGGAAATATTATAACTACATGTATAGAGTGTCTTCAACCACTTTGCCAACCTTTCACACATTGCTTAGATTATTGACTCTGAAAATGAACAAGTACCCCATAATTTATTTTCATAAACAGGTTTTTATTGTGTGCCAATAGGGTTGTTGGCTAAGTCTTTAGCCTGAAAACACTTGAAACCCCCAACAAGTCAAATTTAAAATGGGGGTTTAGTGGCCTGATTTGTGACAGCTCTTGTTATATAGCATGTCATGAATTACTAGTACTCATGTTGCATATTTGTAATATATGTATTTGCTATTAACTATGAAAGTTGCAGATTGCAAATGTGCCATTGAACGTGTCTTGTTAGAAATTGAATAAGAAATCTGTCTTTCCATTACCATTTATTTACCTCAAGTTGTTCAATACAGCAGGTATCAGTCTATTGTTTGAACATAAAAGCAGTCAAATCATAGTAACTTTATCATTTGTAAATCATTTATATATCCAAAAGGTCTGTATGGGGAAAGGACATCAAAAATCATTTTCTTGGGTAAATTTGAGAATATCAGAGTACCTGTTACACACTTTTTGCCAGTTTTGATGTTAAAATTTAAGTTTTGAAGTTTTTAAGGCAGCATTGAGTGTAAATTATTGTTGATGGTTAAGTACATTTATTTTATTTTATTTGAAGAATCAGCAACACAATGGCCATATTATGTGAGAAGAACTAGAAATCACATGATGCCTGTTTATATGTTGACCAAAGCTGGAGGATCACAACATATTACAAAAATTGGAAAGATTGATGGAGATATCTGGGTTTGTAGACTTTGTTTTAGTTATTTACCGGTAATTAATAACACGCCCTCACATTCCCATCACAGTATTATGCCTAATAAGGGCAGACTTCCTTCCACCTAACTCAGTTCTAAAGTAGCTCATGGTCCTGTATTGTGTATTTGTGTTTATCAGTCATCAAGCATTGAAGTTAACTTTTACAGACTTTCAACATCTTCAGAACCAGTGCAATACTTGATATGGGCATTTCTCGACCAAGCTTTAGATTGGCAAAATTGGCCAATCTTGACCTACATTCAATGTGACAAGGACTTTAAAACTGTAAAAATCTTGTTATGAATCAAAATGCCTAGTTTGAAACATTATAGTATCAGGGGATGGTTCTGTACTGGGTTTGAGTTGACCTTGACTTGACATTCAATGGTCACAGTGTTCTTAAAACACTTCATGAACCATACTGCCTAGAAGCTTGCAACTTGATAAAATATATCATCACGACATGGATCTCTATCACTTTTGTTAATCTGGTTAATCTTGACCTGCAGCCATGGTCAGTGACCTGAAGTAGTAAAAACCTTAAAACAACTATGAACTATGGTTGAAACTTCATATGTAGCATCCTGACATGAAGCTCTACCAAGTTTGCTCAACTGGTTAACATCCACCTAGATTTTTTGATTAAAGGTCACAGTAACTTAAAGTAGTGAAACATCTTGTCATGAAACAAATGACATAGAAGGATATATAGCATCAAGACCAGAAAGTTATCTAACATTGCAAAGCTGGTTGACCTTTACCGTAGGTCTTTCATCTTTAATCATTTGTGTTTTGCAGACAAACAAATCAATCCACTTTTGCATCTATTTAGTTTACACTTTTGGTACCATAATCACTAATCCCAATTCCAAATACCACAACATTTTGTTTTCTACACAAATAAAGAGCTTGTTTTATGTTTAGTGCTTGTTTATTTCAATAAGTTTTCAAGTTGGTAACCATGACAACTGTAGATAAGTCTGCATCATGTTGACCAACTACAAAGAACTTGACTGATATAAGTTTACACCACTTGTTTCAGACAATTAACTATATGAGTGCACAGTGTATAACCACTGCTCATATTTGAAAAAAAAATTGGAGCTGCATCTGGACTTTTCAAGACCCTCTCATCCAACATAATAGTTTTTTGATATTTTTCCTTGCAAATAATATGAGCAAAGACAATACTTTATAGGATGATTAATTATTACATACCACCCAAATCTAAAAATGTAAAGTTTATTCTGAATCAATCACCATATTTTAATATTTATTCTATTGTGTTTTTGTTTCAGGCATTTGATAAAGCTTTGAAAAAATATTTACAAGAAGTTTTACAGAAGGAGGTCAAGACACAAGTTCACGAGGTTGCTAGATTTGTCAATGTTAAAGGCTTCCATATACCAGAAATTACAAAGTTTTTATTGGATAAAGGATTCTGATTGGACAAGGAATTTTGAATTTGTTATTATTATGTATTTTTTCGTGTTTTTATAAAAAGGAAAGTTTTACCAATTTAGTTGTTTTGTTATCATTTTAACATACCTGTACATGTGTACCAAAATGTGTACGTTAGATCACTGTATTTTTATAAGTAGAAACTTTTGCACACTTCAGCTGAGCAAACACATAACTTCCAAGATTATCATATAAACAGGGTTCCCCGCTGTACCACATGATCAACACCCCTTAACAACTGTGTGGGATGTTTTGGAAAACATTTATGTCGCAGATTCCCAGAATAGTGTCATTTCAATGGGGAAAATGTTAACTGCTACGATTCAAGATCCAATGGAACTAATTGTTCTACACAAATGTTAGGTGGTATCATATGGTACAGCGATAAACCCTATTGGAAAGTTTATTTTTCTAAAGGTGTCTAGTTACTTAGTATACAATATTTTTATTACCGTAACTTTGAAAATTTTACAGTGACTGACTGGATGAACATCTCCATTAAAACGTGAGATGTCAACACTTTAAATTAAGTTACTACATGTAGTTTAATTTTAATAAAACTCAATAACATAAGAGTTCTTGGATATTTAAGTAACATGATAAATTTTATGGTTCTAATCCATATAAATATTAATGAATTTTACACGTGGGCTTCAAGTTTCAGTTTGAGATGATTTGAGAAAAGAGTGAGTGGCAGTAGAAAAGTGTTTTATGGCCAAGTCAAGATTATTTCACTGATACTGAAGTGGTCAGTTCTGAAGGGGAAGAAACATACAGGAATACCTCCAAGAAAACCACTGACCTTTGGCAACTGGAATCACAAACTTTCTCATACTAGCATTTGTCTGAGTGGTGTTCAAAACTTTGGGCAATGAGAGTCGCTTTGATCCGTAGAAGAATGAGAATTTACTGATTTATTGGCTGTTTGATGTAACAAAATTTTTTTTATAAATTCTGAAGCCATATGCCCATGTTTTGTTTGGTTTTGGTTTGCAATAACTGATGAACTAAAACCCATAATACAGTGTTCCATCCAAAATATATGTTTATTTTAACTGTGTATCAGCAAAGTTGGACCCCAAACTTGAAAATGCTCAACATTCAGAAATGAAATCCTTACTTGGTGTTTCTGTCAAAACATATCTCGTGTAGCACAAAAATTAACTCCAACTGCTTGTTTCCATAATTTGAACTACAGCTGATGATGGTTAATATAAGTGAAATAATAACATGATAGCTTGAACTTGTATTGGTGTGTTAGTACATGGGACATTGATGTTTCAGATAAACATCCAAACCCACTTGGTGCATTAAACTGATAATGAAGCAACTTGTATGACCCAAGGTGAGACGGAAAACTTTTTATGTGGTCTATTGTGGTTGAACCCACTGTAGAGGTCCTGTCTTGGTTTTTGGAGGCTGACACCTAAACCACTTGACCACCATGATCCCAAGAAATGTTGGTGATGTGACATTGGAAATGAGTAATTTCTGAATAGTTTGACAACATCTACAATTTACAAGGATAATCAAAAATGGGTAAAGCAACAAGCATAACCTACTGATAATGCAACAAGAGTAACAAAAGAATAAATTGATAATCCTTTAACAGAATATAATGATTTTGTTGTGGAAATGGCAACTTATAGGCAGAAGAACAGACAACGTATGAGTTTTGTAACACCTGTTGTTAGTAGATTAAGATTAAGCCTGTAAGGTGACGTGTAAAACATTATCTTGTCATTTTGAAATAGTATTTCATAGTAAGTTTATATTTTTGAAATAAATGCATGATATTGCAAAATAATATGAAATCACTTATGAATAAACTAGAATAAACAAATTCATTATTTTTAAATTACAAAATAACCATATACTTATTCACAATTATAAAAAAAATTAACATATATTTCCCCCGGCAAGCTCCGTATTTATGACACTAAAGTCTAGTCTCAAAAATTTACATTTATTGTCATTTGTGTTGTGTAGTGCCTCATTGAAGACTACATCATCACTGGCGCACTCCAAGTTAGTGGAGAAATACCTTTCAATTTATTATGATTTTGCAGGAAAAAAAATAGATTTTAAAAAATTATAATCAGTGAAAAATTCATTTTCGTAAATATTCTGCATCAACAGAAATTATTTAACCCGTGTGGTGCCCCAATAAGAAGCTGGAGCTCTCCACGGATGAAGTCCGTAATCTTGTACTGTGTATAAACAAAAAACTAATAACCTTCAGCATTGTTGTGTTTTGTAATAATCTCGGTCAACTGTGCTTAATTCTGTTATTATGAATGGATTTAAATCTGGTTTCTTAATAATAACCATGTAAAGTATTATTGCTAAATTTGTAGCGAAACGGTGTCGAGTAAGAACCATGGAATCGCCGGATAAATCGGCATTGTTGCACAGGGATGCTGTTCTGACTAAAGTTGCAGAGTCTGAAGACCAAGATAATGAAGTCAAAATTTTGGTCTTATATACAGGTGGTACCATCGGAATGGGGACAAATCCGAATGGAGGTATAACAAATAATTTAAATATTTTAAATATTTTAATTTAAATTAAATTTTTTGAAGAAAAAAAAACTATAAATGATTTTTTTTTATTTTATTTATTTATTCATGAAATTAAAATCCAAAAATTGCACACAAACTAAATTGCAAATGGTCTAATGTCCAACAAAGTATTATTTTACATGTTTGCACATACACAATGTATATTTTTCAATGATGATGATGCTGATGTGACTTATGTAATTTTAAATCAAATTGCATCATGAAGTTGAACAAAATTGACCCAGTCTGATAAGCTTGCAGCAAGTTTTCCATGGCAAAAAAAAAAAATATTTACCAATTATTCAAGGCAACATCTGCTAATCAGGATGAATAAAAAATATTTTATAAAAATTGGTAGGACTTTTGTGTTTCAACCCTCAAGCAAAACCAGAAAAAAAAGAAAAATCCTTAAATATGGCTGTGTAAAGTCATTGTAACAGTTCCTTGAAGTTAAAAATTCTGCATAGAATTTAACAGATGAGTATACAGTATTATAAGCCAATAAGGAATTAAGTCTTACTAAAACTTAAATAAGGTTAATAATACCTGAATTGTAAAGTAAGATTTATTGTAGTGAAATAGCTAAATAGGATACATGTAGTATACAGTACCATGTACAATACATGTTGAGATGTTATTATTGTCTCACTATGTTTTAGGCAAAACAGTAGAGTGCTTTACAAATGTGCATCCCAAGTTTGATTCTTGGGGTCAGGGGAAGACATTTTTTTCATTGTAAGTTTGTAACCATTATTTACATTACAAATGGTGACTACAATGGGACCCTGCCTTTGAATGGGGCACATACCAAAGTGCACCTGCAGGAAAGAATCCTTAAAAATAATAAAAATATAACCTCGCCAAAAGTAAAATATATCACTGAATATCCTATTGTCTGCAAGTTCCTGCATGTAGTTAATAACTTTCTCATTGTCTTTATATACAGGTTTGACTTTGCTCACATTTATTTTGCAGTATACGAACCCAAACCAGACTTTCTGATACAAGAGTTAAAGAAGTTACCCATGTTTCATGACCGTGAATATGCTGAGAAATACTTGACAGAAGAACACAAAGATTATCTTGTAATGCCGTAAGTAAATTCTGTAAACTTTTAAATCAGAATTGGCAATCTTGTACAAAATCATTGCAGTTACAATAGATATGTTTATGAAATAATTCGTTTTCACTCATTGAGACAGCAGAGCTCTCTGAGGCTGTGTATGCCTCGTAGCTTTAGTTCTTTGCTTTTTTGATTGGTTAGAATGGTGTTTAGTGTTTACACCCTATTCAAGATTATTTCATGGTAGAGGAAACTGGTACATCAAGGGAAAACCATTTACCAGTGCCTTCGACTAGCCAGGTAACAAAGATTTTTGCACTAAGATCTGCAGTGACAAGCACTTTGATTTGTAAGCACACACTTTAGACCACTCAGCAACTAAGACCTTTCAAACAAACGGTGTTTGACTTTGACTCTCAATGTTGAACCAAGAGGCCACCAAGCATTTCAAACAAAGGGTGTCTGACTTCTAAATGTTGGACTATTCCACCCATGTTAAGCAGTGATATATATACTGTAAGCACACACTTTAGACCACTCAGCAACTAAGACCTTTCAAACAAAAGGTGTTTGACTTTGACTTTGACTTTCAGTGCTGGACCAACAGGACACCAGGTCTGTCATTGCTGCAAGTTCCATCAATTGCATGTTTGAAAGTGTTTCCCTGGATGTTTATGATCTGCTCTAACATATAATGAAGTAATTGGTCCAAGTGAGATGTTAGTATGCAATGTTGTGGACCAATGTACTCATGGTACTGGTGCTCTAAATCTTGTTAAAACAAAATTCCAAAATTAAACTAGTCTGTCAAACCAACTTTAAATTCTGTTAATGTTTTTATAGAAAACCTTAAAATTTGAGCTTCAAGTTGGTTAGAATTACAGCTTTATTTCAGACAATGTGACATTTATAAGCATAAGTAATGAATGAACATGAGTATCAGATCATTGTTCCTGAAAGTTTGCATAATGGCATGATCTTAAATCTACAGGTAAATGAAAATTACAGGTAGTGTAAGTCTCTTAGGCTTTTACCAGCATAAAAGATAAAGAATACTCTTACATATGGATATATTGCATGTTGCATTAATACAGGTAGATGTTCTCTTGGTTGAGGTGTTAAAGCAGACTGAAATTAGCACCTTGAACTGTACAAAATTATGATGCATGGTTTGTTAATTATGGGAACTAGTCATTCATTTAAGTGCTCATAACATGTTCCCAGCTTTCTGTACAGTTCTTTAAGTTAAATTAGTTACATTTCAACTATCTTTTATTTTTGAAATGATAAAATTGTGAATTTGAGATGATAGATCAATTCAATATAGCTTTAGGTGAAAAGCTTACAGTTTTAATTTGAGTTTTTTTTATCAGTATTGGACATTAGTATCACACAGGGAAATTTAAACATTGCTTTCTTTACTGGACTAAGTAAGATGAACTATTTCTAATTCTATTATGATTCATCTATTTACTTGATCAGAAATTTGGAAACAAAATTTCAGGATGAGTATGTATTCAGTTCATTATTTGTCAATTTTTATTGTAGTCTGACTTTGAGTGAAAATATCAAGTTTTTGCTTAAATATAATTTAAGAAGCTCACTGCACAGGCACTGCAAGACAGTCATAGCTGACATGAAATTTGCATGTTTTACACAGTGTCCTACTTCATTTATGAAAGGCCTGAATTAGTCTCAGAAAATTTAGACAAACAAAATTGAAAATTTAACTCCTAGTTGTTTTTTTTTTTTTTGTCACATACATTTTATTTACATCATCGCATACATATTATATTATACAATACAATGTAGCAGTTTTTATATTCAAGTCAAGCTCATAACACACACAGATATATATTTATATATATATATATATATATATATATATATATATATATATATATATAATACACATAAAACATCCCATGATACCAAAACAAAAGTTGAAAAAAAAGAATTTACAATATTAGACATTGTTTAGCCATTCCCATCTTTGTCTGATTCGTGCAGCTTTTGACGGAGAGTATAAGTAAACAGATAAATTCTCTATTTTCCTAAAATATTTGATATATTCCAAAGCAGCAGTTATAGATGGAACAGATCGGTTGCATCTACTTTTATGAAGGTAATATTTGATTAAAAGAATGCATAAATTTATAGTTTCATCTGAGATTCTGTTTGAAGCTGTACCAAATAAAAATGTTTTTGCATCAAGTGGTAAACGAATTCCCAATAAGTTCTGACACAATTCTATAAATTTTATCCATATAGGTTTTACATATTGACAAAAGAAGAATAAATGTTGAAGAGTTTCACTTGTTTCCCCACAAAAAGAACATAATTCAGTTTCTATTAATTTGCATTTCATTAGCTTTCTATTTGTGTAATATATTCTATGGGTAATTTTATACTGGAATGATTGTAACTTTGTGTCATCGGTAATGGCAAAAGGTATTCTATATAACATCTGCCACTCTGATGATTCAATAGTGATGTCTAGATTTCTTTCCCATGACTGCTGCGATGTTGGAACATTTCCGATATTTTCTAGGAAAATCTTATAAAATATTTTTGCTACTTTTTTCTTATTTTGTAAACATTCTATGTAAGGAGATTGTATTGTATTGGATTTCTGTTGAATATTGTGAATTTTTTGTTTCCAGTCAGAAGGGATAGCATGAATTAGACCATAGAAATCAATAAAATTAATCATGATATTAAATTTGCAACAAAAATCATGATATGACATAAAGCTTCCATCATCATTAATCAAATCATTTACAAAGTATATATTATGCTTACACCATTCACTCCAATATATAGGTTTTCTATCTATAAGTAAATTGGGGTTGTACCATAAGGGTTGAGACAAGATGTCATCAGGAGCTGTGGTGTTATTTTTATTCAATTTTGACCAAGCTGTGAAAACGGATTCCCAGAAAGAGTTGAGGGTTTTTGATATCTTTCTGAGTCCGTATTCTTTAAGGAAAAAGACCTTATCCCCTCCAAAATCCTCCAGATCATCTATCAAAAGGCACTTCCATGATGAGAAATAGTTTGGATCAACAATTTTTTGTATCCAGCATATCTTTTGAGCATGACAAAATGATCCAATGTGCGGGACTTTTAGTCCACCATTTTCATAGCCTTGCACGATAAACTCTCTTTATTTTATCAGGTTTTCCATTCCATATAAAGTTAAATATTATATTATTTAGCATTTTCAAGATGTGATCTGGGGGATTTGGAAGTACAGTAAAAGTTTGAACAAGGATAGGTAAAGCAATTGTTTTAACGACTGTTACTTTTCCAATAACAGAAAGATTGCGAAAAGACCAGTCATTTAGAACTTTTCTAAAAGACCTAATTTTTGAGACGAAATTTTCTTCATATACATTTTCTGCTCCTAAATCGTATTCTATGCCAAGTAGTTTAAATTTACCTTTTAAATTCCAGATAATTTCAGTATTTGTTTTAATAGTTTCACCACAGCCCCTTTTGGCTCCAATCCATACAGCGTGGGTTTTATCAAAATTAGCTCGCAGACCAGAAACAGCAGCAAAGTCACTGATAATATTTAAAGCACGATTTAAAGATGTTTGATCATCATCAAGGGTTAATGTTGTGTCATCGGCATATTGACTTATTAAGTATTCCGAATCATTTATAGAGATACCTTTTACTGAGGGATCATTTTTCAAGGCCGCACTTAAAACTTCAACGGCTAAAATGAACAAGTACGGTGAAAGCGGGTCTCCTTGTCTAACACCTCTCTTTATATTAAAAAATGCAGAACAGTGACCGTTGTTTTGTATGCAGCTAGAGGCACCATTATAAAGGGTATTAAACCATTTTTTGATGTCAACACCAAAATTAAAGAAATCTAAAGTTTTTTCAATAAAATGCCATTCAATTGCGTCAAAAGCCTTTTCGAAATCTAGTAGTAACAGTAGTCCGGGAATTTGTTCTCTTTCAGTTTTCTCAATCATGTCCATAATAAGTCTTGTATTTTCAGCAATGAATCTATTTTTCATAAAACCGGTCTGAGATTCTGATATTAAAATATCTAAAACTTTTTTAATTCTATTTGCAATCGTTGCTGATGCCAATTTATAATCTACATTTAATAAAGAAATTGGGCGCCAGTTTTTTAAAAACTGTTTGGGTTTTCCCTCTTTTGGGAGACATGTAATAATACCCTGTTTTTGAGATATAGATAAAGAACCCTGTTCAAACCCATAGTTCAGTGAATTGATAAGATACTTTGAAATATCGTTCCAGAAAAATTTATAAAATTCTGTTGTAAACCCATCCATCCCCGGCGATTTTCCATTTTTCATATTTTTCAATGTTTCAAGGCATTCACTTTTGTTTAGCTTCCCCTCCAAAGAATCACTTATATCTTTTGTCAGGAAATTAAAATATGAATTATTTTTATTAAAGAAGAATTCTGAAGGATGATCAATGTTTTTAGAAGAGTACAGATTTTCGTAGAAAGATTTTTGGGCGTTTAATATCTGTGATTGATCAGTTAAAGTAGAGCCATTTTCTGCAATAATAAACGGTATTGTTTTCTCAATGTAATTTCGTTTTTCAAGATTACAGAAATATTTTGTTCCTTTTTCACCTTCTACTTTCCATTTTGCCTTCGCTCTTATTAATATTCCTTTTATTTTTTCTTCCCTCAAAGCCTTTAATTCGTTTTCTAAGATAATTATTTGATTTTTGTATTCTTCTTGATTTTCTTTATTGTATAAAGAATAAAGTCGGTTTTCCAAATCAGATTCTTTTTCTTCAACTCCTAGTTGTTACCCAAGATATTAAGATAGTAGGTGTAGACTGCTCTCATATTGCAAAGCAGATTGTGATTTTAGAGGGCCAAAATAGATTATTTAAGCTACTATGATCAAGTAAAAAGACTTTTTAAAATGGGCCATTTTCAAAATCTTTCCTCTTCATAACATCAATACATTGTATTTGGCATTCATTTAATGTTGGATATGGTCCACTAAGTCAATAAGGTCTTATCAATCAGGTCATTTGACAAAATAAGGAATCAATGGCTCCATGGCCCTTTCTAGAATGAACATTGGATTAGGGCTCTCTAAAGGGTCACTAACCACTGTGTTCTTTATTATTGGGTCTGTAGTGGTTGACTACCCTCAAAAGCAACACTTCCACTTCCTAAATAAAAATTGCATATATAGGGAAAAAATACAAAATTTAACTATTTTATCCATCAAAAAAGTCAGATTTCATATCAGATTTGTCAGTTATGCATTTCATAAGCTGTTTTTCCTAACAAAATAAATTATTTTTGTCATAATCAGCAGACTGTACAATAACTATTCCAGGCACAAACAGAAAAAAAACAAACAAACAGAAAGGCAACAGGTATATGGAAAGGTTAAGATGATAAGCAAGGTAAATTGTAACTAAAATGAGCCTTTCAACAAAGAACATTTAACAACAAACAAACAAGAAGAAATAACCACCATATATATATTGAGACTATTGATTATAAAACTCTCTTCATTCAAGTTCATTGGCACCACATCTAATGATAGTTTTTATAACAATTACCAGGACAGTTTCATTCTTAGCCCAAATTGCTATAAAGCAATCTTATGGCAATATGGTAAAGCTTCTGGGGCATCTGTCTGTCTTTGCATGAACGCTCTGCTTTTATCCTTAGATACTGCTGAGCTGAATTTAACTATATTTGGTGAGGAAGATCCTCAGTTAATACAGATTAAAATGTTTTTCCAGCACATAACTGTCCAAAATCTAAGATGGCCATCTTTTCTATACATAGAAATTACAGATGCCTGTATAGCAGTGTTACAATGTGTTAATGGGTTTGGTAACAAAAATATTTATGAACAATTGGTACAAATTTAATCTATATATTATATAGACAGTAGATATACAGCCATTTAAGTCACAATACATATTATTTTCAAAAAAATATGTACCAAATTTTCTTATGTATTGTAAAACTATGCAAATCATTTTTCTGCATTTAAATATGATAAAGAATAGCTGAAATAGTGGAAAAATCCCTGTTTACGTGACAACAAAATTCTACCTGGAAGGCTTCTATTTCACTATGTTGAGGGACTTTTTATCATTAAAATAAAACCTTACTTGCAGCAAAAGAGGTGTTATTTTAAGCCGATTCTTTGAAATTGCTGCTGATATAATTACATTCTTATTTTAACATTTAAATATGTTATGTTGAAATGTTGATGTGATTTGTAATGTTGGATCTTCAGCATGATGGACAATATACTGTTGTATTTGGATTTCATTTTAAACTTGATATTTTCATGAAAATGCTTGCAAATAATACCACAATGATATTTTAATAATTTTAATGTTAAACAACCTAATGTTATTTCTTAAATCTTTTATATGTAGCCATATAAAATTTAACACTTTAAAGTAGACATCTTTGTAGTTTAAATTAATATGAGTGAAGAATAACATTATAACTATTGTAATACCTGCTTGTAAATAATTCTACCTCAAGCTGACATGGCCCAAAGGATGTTTATGTCTAAGATTTATTATATAGATATAAAAATTGAAAAATAAGATTGTTTTGTTTTGTTTGTTGGTCTTTATTTGTAAAGAGGATATGATTAGCATTAGGTACAGATCTAGGATTGGTATTTTGGTAGGTTATAGGTTATCAGATGTATTTTGGCATAGTAAATTAATATCCAGTCCGATTTTCTGATAGGGTGATTTTTGTATGTTGTAGCGGAGCGACAGGAATGTATACATTACATTTCTTTCACTTTGGTTTTATATATCAATATATACAATCACAAAATATCCTGCTAATACCCTGTTTATCATATATAGACTTTCCCATGTTATAAATATTTCCAAAATTTCGAGGACAACTTTGTTATTTTTCATAAATACCTGGATAATGATGTAATAATACAAAAACATTAGGGTTTTGGGGTACAAATAGTAAACTCATTCTGCAATCAAAATGCAGACATTTATTATTTTAGCTGAAGGTCAACTCTTTTCAGTGATATCAGCTTTGTACCCACTGTCACGATACAAAAGTGCTTTAACAAAGAATAGTTTTAGATACTGGGTAACTTTTTATTGATTATTGAATTTTGAATGTTGTGGGCTATTCAAATGTCTTTTACATAATTATTTTATTTGCTTTTATTTTTTAAACAAAAGTAGGCAGCAATTTGCCAAACTAGTTAATTAGATAATAGTCTAGAGAGTTAAGCAACTCATCCATCGCCTACATGCATACAGTATTCAGATTTTTATGCAAATATTTATTTCTGGCAGTTTTCCTAAGTTTACTGATGAAAATATTTTGAATTTGCTTGTAGTTTATAGGGATGCAAATTGAATTGATGTCTGGGACTTGATTCTATTTTCAACCGTTAAAGATTGAAACGGTAATTTTTTAAATTTACAGGTTTACCCTTTTTAAAGTTTGGTCTTATATTGTGTAATGAAAAAAGGGGAATAGTAGAAACTTCATAAAAAAATAAAGTAAAGCTGAAACCTAATCAGTAATAAAAATGCTGTTTTTTAAAAAAATATTTATTTATGGAAATTTACATAATCTGGTAAAGGCTGTGTAAATAAAGATGACAAGACCAGGGAAGTGAGACTGGGTGCTCCAGAAGGGTAAGCACCTCCTGTCTAGCTAGACTGAATTGTTTCTGTTTTCAACTGTTCTTTCTTTTGATGATAGGGGACAGGCATGGTCTTGTGCTCACAGTGTTGATGATGATTGTCAGAGTTTAACATCCCTATGTGTGGCCTCAAAATATCAGTTCCAATGTCAGGCATTGAATCTGGACCTCTTGGGTGATAACCAAGAATCAGGTGTACAACACAACTTTGTTTTAACAGATAATTTGTGATGCCATTCAGTCATGCCTTATATGAATTACGAGATGGAGTTGTTCAACATGGAAATTTTTCAGTTTGTACTTTGTAGTGAAATTCAAAATTTTATGGAGTGTGCAGAATTTTGTAAAATAAGACTGACATTGTACATTAGGTCACCCCCTAATAAAAAAAATCATTAGAAACTAGAATTAATTTGTGTAAATTTTGTGTAAATTTTGACTAATTTTTGTTGAAAAACAGGGTTTTAGTAATTATGAATATGGTTTAAATAGTGCTAAATCCCTAGTGATTTTGTATGAATTTTTTAACTAATTCATTGTGAAAACTAATATTTTGTTGTTAGACAAATTTGCTGTTATACCTTTGGGTGTGTGTGTTTAACTGCAGACTAGTACATTTTCTGGAATAATGTTTTCTCATAATTATATTTTCATGCTTTAGTGTGGATTTCAAGATAATAGACAGGTGAGGATTAGTGTTCATTGTACTGTAATTAGTACTTCACATAGTATGTCCATATATAGTGATCAGTCCACAGTACCACTTAAAGATGTTTTAACTTTTGTTTTACTTAACTACTTGCATTATGAAAAATATATACATTTGTATGTGTATTTTTTACACCGCTAATTAAAATTTTGTGTGTTTTGTATAAAATATTTTGTTGTTCTATAATCGACTTGTGTAATTATTATCTATCCCCTAATTTAAACTTCATTTGTTGGGTGTCAATAGGAATCCCCCTTTCTATCTTTCTGTCTGAATGTTCATGCCAATATCATGTCTACTCCATATCCCCCATGTCTTTGGATTGATTTTTATCAGACTTGGAACAATTGTAAACTAACATAGACAATGTGTTGTCAATAGTCCTGATCTAATGACAAAACCTATGTGGGGGTATAAGTCAGCTTCACTTTTAATTCTGGTTAAAGTACCGGTACTTGTTTTAGCATGTTTAATTATATTCATACTTGTGAAGTAGAATTCTGGTTAAAATTAAAACATGGAAATTAATTCAATGCTATTGAGGTGTTAAACATTGTAACATAATGTAATCCTTACTCAGAAATTATAGTGTCTGGATATAACAGGAAAAAGTAAAAACACATGATAGGATATGTGTACCCAGAGTGGAGTGGAGTGAGGTATGTGTTTATGCCCCCAATCAAGAATTTTTCACTTACCAGTATATTGAGGTGAAAAAAATATGTGCACCTGGGAAAACATACTGTTAACGAACTGACAAACGTTTTACTCAAGAATCTGCCCTTAATAGGATTTGATCCTTGTTGGTGAAATACATGGTGATCCGTACATTTTTTACAAAGTACATTTTTAAAAATTTAACCTACCGGTACATTATTATAAAACATTAATCTTGATAACATATTTAACTCAACTAATCACAAATAAGGGAGGTAACTCTAAAAACCATTTCTATGTCTGTATGTGAATTAACTGAATTCTGTGTGATATAACAAATCTCATGCTACATAAAAATCTAATAATCCTATGTATAAGTACATTGTACTTTATGTATTGCATAGTGCTGCTGTTTGTCTTAATATTACATTATGTGCAGTAATTTTCTAAATAATAAAACAGATCATAATATTATGAGCTACTGATGCATGTAGTTGTGTTATCTTGTTGAAAATGAAGGGTACATGTGTTATTATTATTATTATTAAATCAAGTGAATTTTGCATTTGGCTTTTCTGTGTTTTCTTATTTTAATCAACATTGTCTATAAATTTGTATTTAAATGATTTTATGTTGCATTTTGGGTTTTTGATTTTTAGCTCACCTGACCAAAGGTCATGTGAGCTTATGGCATAGTGCAGCATGTGTATGTGCGTGCGTGTGTGCGTGTGTGCGTGTGTGCGTGCATGCGTGTGTGCGTCGTTAACACCTATTTTCGACTTCTCCTCTGAAACTAGTGGACAGTTTTTAATGAAACTTTGTCAGAAGTATATATGGGCCGGTGCAATTCAGATTTGTTCGTGGCGTTGCTATGGCTACCATAACTAGGTCAAGGTGACTTAGGGGTTCAAAATCTTAAAAAATCTTCTTCTCCGAAAGTACTGATTGGAGAAAAAATCTGATGTGATATTTGGCTTCTCTAGGGTCTTAAGCCTATAGTTTGTTCATTTTGTGAAATTCGGATAAAAAATAGGTTACGCGTTTTTGCGTTTAATTTTAAAAAAATCGTAAAATAGCTTCAAATTGTTATAACTTGACTATTTGACCAGATAATGACATCGGGTTTTCAGTTTTGACATCTTCTTGTTAGTATCTTAAAAATGAGGTCAAGGTCAATTGTGAAGGTCGTGACCTAATTTTTTTTACCTCTGATTGTAATTATTATCTCGAAAACTATAAACTTTTTGTAGAGGCATGTATATTAGAATGTTGTAGGTATCGATACAACGATCATTTTGATGTATAGAGAAAGGTCATGGGTTCAAAAGTCAAGGTCACATATGCGAAACAATACCGAAATGTTTTATTATCTCGAAAACTATAAACTTTTTGTATGGGCATGTATATTAGAATGTTGTAGGTATCGATACAACAATCATTTTGATGTATAGAAAAAGGTTATGGGTTCAAAGGTCAAGGTCACAGATGTGAAACAATACTGAAATGGTTAATTATCTTGAAAACTATTAACTTTTTGTATAGTCATGTATATTAGAATGTTGTAGGTATTGATACAATGGTTATCATGATATAAAGAAAAAAGTCATTGGGGTTTAGTATTTATGTTTTCTTTAAATCTATCAGCTAGCCATTAGTTATCAGGTGAGCGTATCAGGCCCATGGCCCTCTTGTTTTAATCAACATTGTGTATAAATTTATATTTTGTGATGTATGCTTAATGCGTCTGTGTAACGACATGATCAAGAATATTCTGTATTTTCCTTAAAAAATAATACAAATATATATTAAATATATATAACACACTTAATATTGCTTTTGAAAGTGATTGTTTTCACTCTGAGGAAATGATATTTATGTTTTTATTATGTCACCACACAACATATACATGTATTTAGTTTGGCAGGTCAGTCTGTCTGTTTATCTGTGTCTATCTGAAATACATGTTAAATATTAAATGGGAAATCTGAAAGTGTTCATTTGTGTTCTGGCTTATATTTTTATGTGGGAATTGTTTGTTTTGAGTTATCTGGTATTTTATAAAGTGTTTATTGATGTTCTCACTGTAATTGTGAAATGACTTATGTGGGCATTGTTTTGAATTATCTGGTATTCTCTGAAGTGATGTTAGAGTCAGTGAAGTTTTCCCTGTAAGAATGAAGTGACTTATGTGGGAATTGTTTTGAACTATCTGCTATTCTTTGATATGGTGTTAGAGTCAGTGAAGTTTTCCCTTTAACTATGAAGTGACTTATGTGGGAATTGTTTTGAACTATCTGCTATTCTTTGATATGGTGTTAGAGTCAGTGAAGTTTTCCCTTTAACTATGAAGTGACTAATGTGGGAATTGTTTTGAACTATCTGCTATTCTTTGATATGGTGTTAGAGTCATTGAAGTTTTCCCTTTAACTATGAAATGACTTATGTGGGAATTGTTTTGAATTATCTGCTATCTCTGTGAAGTGACTTGTGTGGGAATTATTTATTTTGAGTAATACAGTATTTTATAAAGTAATGTTTTCGAGTTATTGAAGTTCTCTCTGTATCCGTGAAATGACTTATGCGGGAATTGTTTTGCATTATCTGGTATTCTCTAAAGTGATGTTAGAGTCACTTAATTTCTCTCAGTAACTTTGAGTTGACTTATGTCGGAATTATTTGTTTTAGAGTTGTATGAGAATTGTTTGTTTTATTTCAGATGTACTCAACAAACCAAGAGGATAATTTATCTGGTCAAAGAATACCATCCGCTGTTAGATTCCAGTAATATGAACATGAATGATTGGGCTAAAATAGTTAATGATATATATGTAAGTAAAACTATAATTATCAAGGTAGATAACTACTTATTAAGGTTTTGAATAAAATAATACATGTGCAAAATTAATATATTTTAATTTATCTTGACTTCTTGGGCAATAGAAAGCTTTCAATTTTAGCTTACCGGTACCTGGCTGAAAGACCATGAGAGCATATGGCATAGTGTGTACACATATATACATGTATATGTATTGCTAACACCTATTTTTGACAAAACTATTGGGCATATTTCAATTGGTAGGTTTTTGGGTTGGTGTTCCTATATCCAGACGAGGGATATAGGCCCATTGGGCCTTGTTAAGTGTTTGTCATACAGTTGTTTTTAGTGCCATTTAACACCAAAGCTAATGACATTCTTAACATTGAGATTTTAATGTATACATTTTGTGTAGTAAGTAAAGTTGCAGAATTTTAATTCTACTCTGTGAGAATAAGTCAATGTAAGTTTGATATGACTTATTATGAATTATACGAAAAAATTATTTTTTTTTGTTTTTGTGTTATAGAGACAAATATATTACATGACTTATACTCATGGCATTTTGTAGTATACAAAAAAAAACCATTTTGAATTTATTCAAGGCCCATTATGATGACTATGATGGTTTTGTAGTTCTACATGGTACAGATACAATGGCCTACACAGCTTCTGCCCTCTCCTTCATGTGTGAAAACCTCGGTAAACCAATAATCCTCACAGGCTCACAAGTAAGTGTTATGGTTTTTTTTTAAACAATTTTGTTGATTGATATAATTTTCCTTTTCTAGATTTATATAGTGCCAAATTTCTAGCAGCATAATTCCAACTATGTGGAACTAAGAAGAAACATGGAGTACGGTAGTCAAGATTTATGGTCTCATAATGACTGGACCATGGTTTCTGCCCCATGCAGCAGGGCCACTTGTTTTGTCTTTTAAGTGAGCTACTTAATTTCTTAATAACAGTGTTCTAGTTAACCCATGTGTGTAATAAATATGTTGGGGGTTAACATTACAGTTAACTGTTCTCCTCTCCAAATGAGAGTCTTGTACTTTCTCTGACTATTTGCAACTTCCTGGACCATAAAATGCACATATACATATCTGTTGATGCACATATATACTAGTAATATGGCTTATTTTTATATACAATGTAGAAATAATGTAAAGCAATATTTTTAATGTTTGTAGATTCCAATATTTGAAGTAAGAAGTGATGGTAGAGACAATTTTCTGGCATCTTTAGTTATTGCTGGACAGTACTGTATACCTGAGGTAAGGTTTAGTGAGAATGAATGATCTAAATGTCAGCAGTGGTAGAGGCGTCAGCGGAAGTGATGGTAGAGACATTTTCTGGCATCTTTAGTTATTGCTGGACAGTACTGTATACCTGAGGTAAGGTTTAGTGAGAATGAATGATCTAAATGTCAGCAGTGGTAGAGGCGTCAGCGGAAGTGATGGTAGAGACAATTTTCTGGCATCTTTAGTTATTGCTGGACAGTACTGTATACCTGAGGTAAGGTTTAGTAAGAATAAGTGATCAGCAATGACAGAGGTGTCAGCGTAAGTGATGGTAGAGACAATTTTCTGGCGTCTTTAGTTATTGCTGGACAGTACTGTATACCTGAGGTAAGGTTTAGTGAGAATGAATGATCTAAATGTCAGCAGTGGTAGAGGCATCAGCGGAAGTGATGGTAGAGACAATTTTCTGGCATCTTTAGTTATTGCTGGACAGTACTGTATACCTGAGGTAAGGTTTAGTGAGAATGAATGATCTAAATGTCAGCAGTGATAGAGGCGTCAGCGGAAGTGATGGTAGAGACAATTTTCTGGCATCTTTAGTTATTGCTGGACAGTACTGTATACCTGAGGTAAGGTTTAGTAAGAATAAGTGATCAGCAATGACAGAGGTGTCAGCGTAAGTGATGGTAGAGACAATTTTCTGGCGTCTTTAGTTATTGCTGGACAGTACTGTATACCTGAGGTAAGGTTTAGTAAGGATGACAACAGTGGTGGTGTGTTTGTAGATAATGTATTATTGCTAGTAATATGATCTAATTTAGGAAACATGACAAGCAAATTTTTTAACCAAATCCTTGAGGAAATAAGATGTGTATAATAATGTACACGTTATTGATTGGTAGTATACTGCAAATTAATTGGTTAAATGTTTAAACAGCATAACTTCACTGACCCAGGTATTTTTAGTGTTTAAAGATATATTCAGAATTTTATATATATGTAATTTCATATGTATCAGAAATTTGAATCATGTATTTTTATCCCCGACTTTCGAAAAAGAGGGGGATATTAAATTTGAAATTCTGCCTGTCCTTCTATCCCTCAAGACACTTCTTGTGCAGATTAATTCTTCAAAACTATAAAGTGTTGTTTTATTAATCTTGGTGTAAAGCATCAACATTATTATGGGATGTGTGTACATAATTTACTTGAGTTGGTTTTGCTTATTTTTCTGGGAGTTATGGCCCGTGGAACATAAGTGCCACTCACAAAAAAGTCCCTACTGGCTGGGGATCCTAAGTCGCTGAATTTACTTGTTGATTTCAGGTTTTAGTGTGCTTTGATAACAAAGTATTACGTGGTAACAGAACTATAAAGAATGATGCTGGAAGTTTTGGAGCTTTTATATCACCAAACTTACCTCCCTTAGCAACTCTAGAAATTAAAATTACAGGTAAAACTTATATAGAAATACTCCAAATTTTAATCTAATTAGTTGATAGATTCTAGTATTGATTGAATTTTAAGAAAACTAAGCCCCTGATGGCCAGTCTCCTTTACAATGCCAACATTTGACTGACGCTTATAATGGACACAGTCACATTATATTCTGATGCATAGTCTATTTCATCCCTTGTAAAATATTTCAGTTATACTCCTACCTTTAGCTTCATCATCCATCATTGATTAAAGTGCAGGAATGGAGTTTTATGTCCCAGTCAAGATTCTTTTACTTATATCAAGGAGGTCAGTTCTAGGATTGGAGGAAACAGGAGTGCTCAGAGAAAGCTATTAACCTTCGGCAACTGACAAACTTTCTCACACTAGAATCTGTCTCATGTTAGATTGAAACCAAGGTGATGATAAGCGCTGTGATCTGTAAACTCACGCATTAGAGCACTCTGCCACCAACCCCCCCAGTCCAATTTTGAAGTTTGTGGTTAAATGTTTATGGGCTAGATGTGTAGACAGATGTTGTTTTTGTTTTACAGTTGATTGGTCAGCTATATATAGAAGTGGTGGAACAGAAAAATTCCAAGTACATACAAACATGTGTCATAATGTGGGTATACTGAGGATATTTCCAGGAATAACCTCACAAACTGTAAGTATTAATACAATTGATGAAGTAAAGGCTTGGCTGAACTTGTCAGTTAAATGAAAAATTAAGTACAGTAATAATTGGTGTGATGTATGGATTTTAATATTTGTAATTTTAGCAGAACAAATGCTTGTTTTTGCTGAATACCAAAAGAAAAAAATACCTAGCATATCAACCCAGTGCTCAGAGCTGTAGGAAAATTCCCTATGAACGATCCCTATTTATGTTTCTTAACACTTTTGCATGGTTCATTCCAATGTACTCAGGGGGCCTTGGTTACCAAGTGGTCTAAAGTATACACTGCTTCTCACCACCTAGAGATATTTGTCAGTTCACTTGCTTAATGTTGGTGGTTTTCTTGGAGTACTCTGGTTTTCTCCACCAGCCAAGAATTGGCTCTCAATATAAGTGAAAGAATCTTGCCTGGGACAGAAAACACCATTACTCCACCCAACTTCACTCCACTCCTCTGCTTTGAATCTAGTATTTTGAATAAAACATTAAAAATTAACCCGGCCTGCTTCATGGCAGGTATGACATGAAAAAGAACCCTTACTGCTCAAAGCCACAATTTCATTTCAAAGTGAAAATTTTCTATGGTGTTGCCTAAGTTTGTTACCCACTTCTTTATATAGTCAAAAATCTCAAATTGGATGTAAAACTGCATTTCACTTGCTCACCCTTCAGTTGAGCTTAGAGTATCTGCATGCAGTGTTATGTTCTACAAAAAATTCCTTCTTGCCAGCTAGGTCTTAACTAGGGCACCGATATGTTATAATGACTTAACATAATGTATTTTCAGATTCATGATGCCACCTATGCAGGGTGTGATATTACATACATAGGACTAACAATATGGTGAATAACTCATTTATTTTCAGATTCGATCTTTCATTAACCACCTATGCAAGGTGTGGTAGAACAGACATATGACTAACAAACTGTAATTTATTTTTTAGATTCGATCTTTCATGATGCCACCTATGCAGGGTGTGGTATTACAAACATATGGAGGTGGAAATGCCCCTGATAATAGACCAGATATACTGAAGATATTCCAAGAAGCCACCAATATGGGAGTTATAATAATAAACATTACACAGTGTACTAGAGGATTTGTTGATACTTCCTATGCCACTGGCAAGGTACAGAAAACCCTTACTATAATGCTTCTTGATATCTTTGCCACTTTGCTTATTGTCACAGTATGTTGAGGTTCAAAAATCTGTTTCCTGCATGTTTTTCTTTATAATTATAGGCTACCGTACCTCAATTTATAACCAACTAACTTTATTATGCCAAAAATTGACTGAACAAATGTTGGAGATGAATCAAAATTTTACTGTATTTTAATTTGTGACAATAATATGTATAGCTAATGCATGTTTAAATTCTGACCATACTTTAAACTTCTCTCTGTCTTAGTGTTGTTTAGTGACTTGAAGTATAGTAAATACTCTTTTTTTCTTAGGCTGTATACCACTTTATTGTTTTGTTAAAGGCAAACTCCAGAATTTTAGGTTATCATTTCATCAGTTAAGTAAACTGGAGCAGGTTGAAATTACATTTTTTTTTCAGGGACATACCATACAACTAAGCTGTAGTTCTGATCCAATAGCTAGACCTGTATCCTTTAACAATGAAATTTGACATATATCATTCATAACAAAATTGTGAATTATGATAGAAATCAAATTATAAATCGGCACAGTTTCTACAAATTTTATATTTTATATTACAGAGTTTATTAGATGCTGGTGTAGTACCAGGAGGTGATATGACACCTGAGGCTGCCTTAGCTAAACTAAGTTATGTGTTAAGTAAAGAAACATGGACAGTAGAGAAGAAACGAAAGGTTAAGTTTACTATTTAGAGTGGAATAATGGAGTTTTATCGCCCCTGTCAAGATTGTTTCACTTATATTTAAGCAGTTAGTTTATGGTTGGTGGAAGAAACCAGAGCGCCAGGAAAAAAAAAAAAAAACACCTTTGGCATACTTTCTCACACTGGGATTTTTCCCAAGTGTGATTTAGAATTGCAAGTTAAAACATTTTCTAATGTTCACTTATTTTGGTTCGAATAGTAATTAAGTTTTCAGAAAAGTAATAAATTTAATTTAAAAAAAAAAAAAAAAAAAAAAAAAAAAAACCATAATTTTTCATGTCAACTTAAAATCTGACCAGGGCATACATTACCAGTATTCACTAAAAACTACCCTCATCTCATTATACATAATCAAAATAAACCAGTCATTGGAATATGTATTCAAGTCTACTAGATACTGCTAATACAGATGTGTCCCATTGTAGGTAGCTGAAAATGACTGATCTGACATTAAACAGCATGAAAGTAAACAAGCAATTAGATAAACAGCATGAGTATTTTTGTATGGCGTTTCACGATAGTGAACGCGTACTTTGCTATCGCTTTCTTCCAAGATATCGGGCTTCTTTGCTATGAAATTATAAGATATGAGTACACATGGAAATAGTGCGCCTGGTAAATGAGCGTGAAAGAAATATATCGGTTTTATCAGGAGATATGTATTCTGAGACGGGTAATGCATTTGGTTACATATGCACATTTGGAATAAATTTTCGGAATACATTTCGGAATCTAGTGTAAAATATTGCGGCGGGATGCATCCAATAATTTCTGCAATTTGGCGAACTGATCTTGTGTTTACAATAAAAAGTAGTCCGAGACGATGTACATGTAAAATCATAACTTTTTATGAAATAAACAGCAATTGCAGGTTGAATTAATTAATTCTTCATAAAATCTACGGTAATTTAAATTTATTTTGAAGGGTATGATAACGTATTTTGATGTTGAGGCAATTGTGTCATAATTTAAAACTGTTTATCGATTAGATTTCACTTTCGTGAAAGGGAGATAATTCATACAGTGTTGTGTGCAAATGACCACATGTGGATTTTAAATACTTCACCATTAACATGAAACGGGAATATTGTGAGTGATAATCAGCAGTTTATTAAAACCCAGATTTAACAGCAAATGATCTAGTTACATACAACCGCTAGAATGTACCCCCTCATAGCGACGGTAGGGTCTGCAAAACTCTACTTTCTCTCTATCCGAAATGACCAAACGATCTGGTACGACTTTATTAAATTTTAATTACTGATTGTCTTTTTCATATATTTATGAAATTATTATTTTCTACCATTTAATTTAGCAATACATGGTTTGGTACATAGTTTCTTTTTCCAAAAAACATCCGTCGGACTATGCATAGATCGAACCACCACACATAACTCGAAGTCATCATCGAAGTCCCGTGCACTTCGAGTTATCAAAGTTCTACTGTAATTGTTATTTTTTGTTGTAGATGATGAAGAGGAATCTAAGAGGAGAGATGAAAGTTGTTGTTAAAGAAGAAATATCCATAATGGACTTTGAGTTGATTGAAAGTGTAGCCAAGACACTGAGTCTCAGTAGTACAGAGGTAATGTGAGGTTATTTATGGCTATGTTATTTTTCAATACTTGACTGATTAGTGGAGTAGATTGGAGTAATAGAGTTTTACAACCCAGCCAAGATAGTTTCACTTATATCAAGGTGGTTAGTTCATGAATGTTGGAGAAAACCAGAGTGCCTGGAGAAAATCACTGAACTTGGACAAGTGAATTGACAAACTTTCTCACACTGCAATCTATCCTGAGCAGGATTCAAACAAAGTCTGTGAGAGGTGTGCTTTAGACCACTCTTGCAAAAAAACTTCAGCCCCAAATTTTAACTCATAATTTAAGTTTTTGACTCAAAATTTGAATTAATATAAAGTGTATGTTCACTTCATGTTAAATATGTGCATTCTCAGTCTCTCCATTATCTCATGATAGAACAAAAGTAAAATTCCATTTCCTATATTTACAATCTTCCAAAGACACAAAAACTTTTGGCAGTTTTCTGTCAGGATGACATTCAAATTACTTGCCTAACTTCTAGAAGCGATTAGGGAAATCATTTTGTTTGAATAGCTTTGATATTGATGGACTTCAGGCTCCACCTTCTTATCCAATCATCTTTGATGTGGCTTGGCCCACATCCATTGACACTTGGAAAAGGTTGTGTTTGTGACGTCAAACGTGAGCATCTCCATGAGATTATGGGGATTGTTTTGAAAATGTGTTTCATAAGGAAAAATAATAAAATTGTAAATATATAATGACTCAAGTTATATTTAAATAGTCAATTAAATTTAGAAGTGATTTATCAATAGAGGGTCAAATGTATATTTCTCTTTGTGCAATGGAAAATTTCCAGTGTTTTATGTGCATTTGTTGGCCATTTAATATTAGAGTCAATGGTTCAAATCTTGATAGAGACAAAATATGTTTGTATGAGGCATTTATAAAATTATTGTAGTACTTTTGATAAAATTTAAAAATCTTGGATACCTTAAAGATGTTTTTTGTCTAAATAGTAGCATCTTCCTTTTCAAATAAATAAGTTAAAGTAAAAAAGTCCCTTGCATGTCAAGTTACAAGTCGTATCAACTGTACATTTTTTATATACCGGTACATGTAGATTATATTATTTTGTAGGAAGTTGTAAAGCTTAGAGATGCATTATATCCAAACTTGATGTGTTCTGCTGCTAAAAGTGGTGAAATTGCTGCCTTAGAAAAGCTGAGGTCAACAGTATGTAATATCACACACATAGTTTACCTTGTGTTTTTCATATATTCAAAAACTCTTCATTGTACTACTCATTCATTTGTTAAATATATATATTTTTTAACCTCCAAATTTGTTCAAAGTTTGCTTTTGAAAGGCTTTTGGGAATAAATAAGTTGAATTTTATACAGAAAATGTAGACATAACAAATATCACTAAATTAAAGTGTCCTAAATATAACTGAACATGTACATGTATTCAAGAACACAAACACAGGGACCAAAAAGTAATGAAAAATACCACCTGTCTATAAAAACTGCCTAAGAAAACCAATTAAAAGATGAACAATAATTTGTAATTATATACAGTATACTTTTAAGACAGGTTTGATTGTGTGTCTGTTAATTTACTTAATTGTACATTGTTTTTTAAAGGGAGGTAATTTATCAGCCGCTAATCAAGATGGACGTACTGCCCTTCATGTAGCCTCAAGAGAAGGGAAGTTGCCTGTAGTTCAATATTTACTGCACCAGGGAGCATCAGTACACGCCAAAGATAACCAAGGCCACACCCCATTAATGGATGCTATTTATGGCAAACATCTGAGTATTATCAGCTTAATCGCAAAAACTGGTGGTATATTATCAACTCACCCTGTTAGACTGGCAATGGAGCTATGCAGGTATCAAAAAAAATTTGAATATTGTCATGGCAATCTTTAAGTATTATAAGTATTGAATGAAGAGTTACGTTTAGTGTTGGAACGACTATCACTGATGATGGATTAACAGTCATTTTAAAGGCAAAAATTAAACATTCATCATTAAATATTCATTTATTATACATGTTATAACGTTAAGAGAAATAAAATGTATGTTTCAGTTAGCCCTGTAATGACCAAGTTTTATTAGTGATTTTGAAGCTGAAAAGAATTTGTGGCTTTAAAGAAATATTAACAGTGTAAATCTGTTATATCAAACATAGCAATCAGTTCTCATAGTTTGATATGAGGTTCATAAAAATTGCTGCATTAATACCTCATGCCCCTTGGTAACTCTACCACCTCCCTAATCATCACACTATTTTGAAGTCCTAAAGTCTATTTATTTCATGTTTTGCTTTAAAAGTGTCCCTCAACTTATTGCCAAACCCTTTTATAAAGACAATATATGACTAAACAAATGGTGGACATGAATTTGGGTTTCACTGTACTTGTTTTGTTACTATTTTCAGCTGTGCAGCACTTGATGATGTTGAGATGATAGAAGCCTGGAGAACTGCTGGAGCTGATCTGAATGTTGGTGATTATGATAGCAGGACTGCTCTTCATGTTGTAAATATTATTTTATAAATCAACTTCATGTTTTTACGGTAGTTTTCGTCCCACCTTAATTTAAAATGTTGGTCAAGACAGATTAAAATAAGTTTTATAACTTGTATTTTATATTGTTGTAAAGTAAGTTAATTTTACATCATTAAAGCTTTTTTCTTGCTGATCAATTCAAGTAGAAAGTTTTTTCCTGTAAACAATTTTAGCTCACCTTAGGTGCTCAGCCTATTTAGGACAAGTACGTTAGTTTTCAATTTTCTTGAGACCTTGGCAGTAGAGCCCCTATAAATTGTTTTAAAACAATCTCTTACAAACACAGAATAGCTTGATTTTAGATATGTTTAATGAAGCATCCTTTGAACAAATAGTATTTATGTGTAATTTGCACGAAACTTGCCATTTGGGCCCCAAATGGGGAAACTGTTGAGGGATTCTATAAATTGTTTACCATAAAAATAATCTCCAATGACCTAGCACCTAGGTATTTTAGATGTAACATTCTTTGGACCAGACATGAATTTGAAAGGGATGGCAAAAAAAATTAAATTAAAAAATACATTTTGTTACACATGAATGAATTGAATGTGAGTTATCAAAGTTCTCCTGTATTTAACAGTTTTCCTTTCATATTTTGTTTTACTGTTTTTCTGATTACTGATATTGTAGGCTGTGAGTACAAACAAGATAAATACTGTCAAGTATTTGTTGGATAATGGTGCATCATGGGAACTTCCAGACATGTTTGGGAACACTGCGTTGTCACAGGCACAACATCTAGGATTTGACGATATAGTAAAACTTATAGAAGAAAGAATGAATAACACTAAAAATACTCTACCGGTATATTAAAAAATCAAAACATTTTACTATGTTTGTGAAAAAATGTAAAAGAAAATACAATCAACAGAACATGATTATCAAGTAAAACTTGGTTTTGATATCACCAGAACATGATTGTGCAATAAGTTCTGGTCTTAAGGTCTTGCTATTTTTACTCTATTCCGTATCTAACTTTAGCTTGCCTGCATCAAGTACAGAAGACATAATGTCATACCCAAAGTATTAATGTTAGCAGCGATGTTGGCAATCCATTGCTAAAGTTGATGTTTAAAGTGTTTTGATGAACAAATCTTTTTGGTTACTGTAAATTTATATGTGCAAGTGGGCTATATTATTTTATTTTAATTTTTTTAAATTTCAACAGGTCTTTTCTGCTCATTCATGTTTAGCTCGCTTGATGAAATTTATAAACAATGCTAAAGTTTATGGTGCACATTTTTCTAAATTTTCATTGTTGAATTAGGAGTCAGGTGAGCAACAACTGTTGTTATGATATATTGTCAAATGACTTGCCAAAACCTAAACTAACCAAATGATAATTGTATAAGAGTGTTCTTTTACTTCATCCCGGTGATGGTATACTAATGCTGGATTATTTGGCTCTTCCAAACCAAACAGAGGACATTCTGTTATTTTAGTTCAAAGGACCAAATCAAGAATCTCTGTACCAGTATTTATTAACATGAATCATCAGTGAAATAATGCTTTAGTTACATTGTCCGTAGCTGAATACATGTAAAATAATTGTTATACTTCCACACATTTCCAGGTGGTCTTATTATATTTTTTTTTATATAAATGTATAATTTTACATGCACAATAAGTTTATTTTTCTTTCAATTTTGTATTTAAGTGATTGAATCTCAGTTTTTGTTTTCCTATTTGATATTCAATTTTTTATTTTGTAATGTAGTGTGGGAATTTTCTTGTTTTTATGTATGTATTTATTGTAAATGTCCCGGCTTTTTTAAACTTTTTTAAGTTTGCATCCTTTTCGAGATTTTTTATAGAAATAGATGCAGATAGGCTTCAACTTTCCTCCTCCAAAATTTTATGGTAAACTCCCTTGAGTGTGGTTTTTTTGAGTAAAGAATCACTTGTTTCATAAGCGTTTAACTTTCATGCAATGCCAATGATAGATTTATGTATACATTCACAATACACTTATGAATGATCATCATGAAATGTTAAACTAAAATTTGATGGATTATGCTTTATGGATAAGATATGATCATCCATATGCAAAAAGTGTCCTCAGTAGAAAATTTTAGAATTTTACTTTTTGTTGTATTTTTGAAGCACCAACCTTGGGTTATCAAAAATAATATAATAAAAGTGAAACCATTCCAGTTATTGTGGAGAAAACACAAAGCAGTGTATTCATCACTGACTATATTGTCCTTATTTGCTGTTTTCTGCATTATAATTTCATTGTTCTAAAGGCCCTTTTCCGCTTACAGAATGTCATATACACTATAGTGAAAATTTGATGTTGCATAATGTTTTTATATCCCCCCGCTTAAAAAGTGGGGGGTTTATAGTGATAGGGGTGTCCGTATGTGTGTCCGTCCGTCCTTCCGTTACACCTTAGGGTACCTATCTCTTATCCGCAACTCCTCCTAAACCCTTCAATGGATTTTCATGAAACTTTCACATCTTTGTGATATAATGTAGATGTGCACCTCCTATTTAAAAATTTGATCCGATGGATTTTTGGGGTTTCCCATAGGGGGGGGGGGGGGGGGGGGGGGGGGGGGTATATTTTTTGTGAGGTTTTTCTAGTTTTGGTCTGTATTTGAAGCTAAAAAGACATTTTAACTATGATCTCAACAGACAATTTTTATTGTGAAATAGCACTTAAGTGCCAAAATTAGGAATTCATTTAATTTATATAATCATTCTCTTAGTAATTTAAAGACCATTGTTTTTTATACCCTCTGCAAACTAGTTTGAAGGGGTATATAGGAATCACCATGTCTGTCTGTGTCCGGGCCATATCTCAACAATACTTTGGACCACTGTCATAAAACTTCACATGTATTTGGGTCTTAAGAGACAGTTCTAGTTAATTTTTTGCCAAAACCTGAAGCTATTGTATCGCTTTGCAGTACAGATTTATGTTTTAATTCCACTGTTATTGATATATTGTATACATAGCAGTTCTAGTATATTTATATTTACATGTAGTTAAGTTTACTGTTATATTTTTGTTTATTGTTTCACAATTTTATTTGTGTAACTTAATTACAGTGTGCAATTAAAAGTGTGTTTACTTCAACACATTGTGTTATGTGATATGTGTGCATGGATTAAGTTTCAGATGAAATCATTGTGTGGCATTCTGTTATCAGAAGTGCATTTACCAGTACTGTTTTAACATTGTGTGATGTGATGTGTGTACATGGATTAAGTTCCAGATGAAATCATTGTGTGGCATTCTGTTATCAGAAGTGCATTTACCAGTACTTTTTGAACATTGTATTATGTGATGTATGTGCAGGTAGGTCAGAGTAAGGTTTCAGATGAAATTGTACATTGCATTCCGCTATCATTTAAAGTATAAGCTTCTTGAAAAAGATTCATTTAACAGTAAAACCTTAATTCATTGCCACCATTGTTATTATTATAAAAGAGTCTGGTTTGATGAATTGAGGAAGATTTATAAAGGAAAACATAGAGGCAATGGATATTTAGACTTCAAAATAGTGTGACTATATGTGAGGTGGTAAAATTATTGAGGGGTTTTATAACAAGGTTTTTTGTTCTTCATATTCTACATCATAAATGGGTAAGCATTATTTATTTTTGGTGTTTTCTAATTGCTATGTTAGAATATACATCCATGTAATTTTGACAGCATTTTTAGCAATTTCCACAGCAATTATAAAACCTGACAAGCTTTTGAAAGGCACAGGCTACATTTTAATTTCTAATCATTTTGTTTTCATTGTTAACATAATAGGGACACTTATACGAATTGCCAAAATAAAAGTTGTATGAAAATGTCATTGTTTATTGTTAGACTTGACCAATATTTAAAGGTTTTGTTTAATTTTTTTGTATAGATAAAGATATAGACTTTCATCCCTTGTTGTAGGGTTTTGTCATTTTACTTATCCCACACAAGGCTTCAGATAATTACGGTACCTTCCAGGTCTTCCTAACAGGGTTAAGAATATTTTGTAACAGAGCATTTTGATGTCATTAATATCAATTACAGTTAATCCCCATCTACAATATAATTGCAGTGTAATGAAAGCAAAAAGGCTATGTTTGAAACACACATTTAAACCCACTATAATTATTGAAACATTAGAAAGATCTGATACAATTTTAGATAAAGTGGTGTGAATTTATTTACTTTTTTTAGGAGGCAATTTCCACCAAGTCCCAACAGTTCTTGGAATTTATTGTATTATTCAGCAACACACATAAAGAGCTTAAAATGAACTTGTCATTGTAGTTATCATTATTTTTTGACAAATCTTTTAGAGGTACAAGATATTAATACCCATGCATAATACAATGTATTTCCAAAGTTAAAGGAAGCTACTAGTTTTAATTAAAATTCAGCTTTACATACAATGTTTTATATAAATGTATTTATTGTTTATATTTATCACATGTTTGTTTTTTATCCGAGATTGCTCTGTTCATTTTTTATCCGAGATTGCTCTGTTTGTTTTTTATCCGAGATTGCTCTGTTCATTTTTTATCCGAGATTGCTCTGTTCATTTTTTATCCGAGATTGCTCTGTTCCTAAATGCAGTTGTGCACTTAGCCTCTCTTAGCTTACAAAATGTGCTTTACATAATCACGTAGCCTTAACCCTTCATTAATAAAATTGATGTCTCATTGGCTGTTCTAAATGTAGCCCTAGACCAAATGAATGTTTCATCACTTTTTGCCTCTATGAACAATTAAAACATGTATATACATATAGAAACAGAGCAGTCTAGGACTTTGTTTTGTTTTTGTTAGTTGACCTAATACTTACATGAATGAAGTTATATTTGTGTTTTGATAAAAAAAAATATAAAAATAACTTTCTTGTTCCTGTGTATTCTTTTATGTCCGACAAAGATATAACAGTTGAATCCATTTCAGTGTAAGCAATGCAGTATCTTTTTCTGCCTTTCCAGACTAGATGCATATTATTTATTTCAAAGATTAATCATAGCTGATGTGGAGTGTTATAGTGTTTGGAAGGAATTCTGATTTACTTTGTACTAATGCACGCTTAGAACACTCATTTGGGTGCTTATACAGTTTCTACACTATGGATTACTGGTACTTAGTTGTTTATACTAGTACATATTGATTGATTAGTGTTTTATGTCATATTTCACATTTATTGAGATGTCACCAGTTATGGGGTGAACCATTGCAGTGTTCTTAGCCAATGTTTAGGGAGGATTTTTATAGTACCATGAAGCATAATTTTTAGGCATCTTCTGAAGGATCACACGACTTTCTTTTCTAATTGCTGAGTGTTTGTGAAAAAACAGCCACTACCCATTTTCAAGTCTTGATCAGATCCAGCTGGGGTTCGAACCCATTCTCTTGCATTTGGAGTGAGCACTGTACCAACTCATATAACATAGTGATCTTATCAAGTACAGGTGAACTGTCTAATTAAGTTAAACCAAGAATAGTGAAATGCTCAGCCTCTTACTACTGCATAGATCTTCCTTATTAATGCATAAACATTACATCTATAAGCAAGATAATCTTAGTTTTCATCATATCACTTTCGTAAGTCTGCTTTTGGGGTATTACCAAGAATAAAGTTCAAGTTTGTATTTAGTTGATTGATCTTGTTTCTTGACATTTTGATCACAATCATGTCCTGTGACCTCAGTTTGAGCTTCAGTTGCTATGAACACTTCAATCTACAAATATTTCACAATAATAAGTGATTTAGAAGAGGATGTGGTGTAAAAAAGATCAATCAACCATTTATCTGGTGACATCTCGATGTAAGTGAAATAATCTAGACCTAAACTGGGATTTAAACTGTTTACTGCTCTAAAGCAGTTATTTATAGTAGATTGGAGAGGATGGGGTCAAGATTCTTTCACTTATATCAAGAGGTTAGTTCATGGATGGTGCAGGAAACCAGAGTATCTGAAGGAAATCACCAACCTTTGGCAATCAAACTGACCAACTTTCTCGCACTAGGATCTGTCCCGAGTAGAATACTAACCTAAGCAGTGACAGGTGTCGTGATCTGTAAGTGTATGCTTTAGACCATTTTACTTCTTATAGTAGAAACACCCTCTGTCAAAAGCAAGGGTGATATACCAGTGCTCTTTTTAAAAAAGAATCAAGAGGTGCTTTAAGCATGCTATTAGGTACCAGATTTCATTTAGTCTTACTAATAAGCTATTTACTGCTAATATGTGGCAAAGCGATAAAAAATCCCACTTTCATAAATATCACTGTAAAACTGTGACATTTGGTCTAAATCTGCCCATAGAGAAATAAGACAGAAAACTTTTCTTTTTTTCACTTTATTTAAAGATGAACATCTTGACTTGCTACAATAAAGCACTTATCATATATCGAGACCCAATCAGACAGTTAAAATCCCGTCTATCTGGTCAAACAGTTACGTTACACAGAGGCGGAGTGCAGCATTACACAATTATTATATCTCAAGAAACAATCGGACAGCTAAATTCTGTCTAGATGGTCAAACACTGTAAAGTTACACAGAGGCGGAGTGCAGCATTACACACAAAATAGAGGACAGATTTACACATTTACTTCATCAAAATTTGGGTGCTGCATTGTTTAAATGGCAAAAGGGAAAATTGACAGTCACAAGAGGATGGAAAGACGAGAAAATATAACACATCACTGTCAAACAAAATTATGTAAATTGTAAATATCTAAATATGTATAATAAAAAAGGCAATTGTCGCATTTACATTACATTCTGCTATAGGTATAAAAAGGTCAAAGGAATTGTTGCTATGACAATATGGATTACATTTACAATGTCTGACAAAAACTAGATGCACAAAGCTTTATTTATGGTGAACTATACAATCATTCTTTGGATGATAATGGGGGGTCTATTGCTTGTTAAAATCAACTCTGTAATTTTAATGAAATACTTTTGAGTTATCTCCCTTATAGAAAAGCGTTTGAGTACTCTAGCCTTATTTTAAATGTGGTCAATTTTCTCAGTTATGAGTTTTGAACTGTAATTTGAATATTTAAGACCATAATTCATTTAGACTATCTGATAATGAGAATCTGCTTGAGACTTCAGAATTATAATATTCCATACATGTATAGTAATGGTCATTTACCTCCCGTCATTGACAAGTTATCTCCCTTGAAGAGCTTGAAGAGCAAATTTACATTTTTAGACAACATCAGAAGTCATACATATGTAATGCTTGAAATCTACCAAACAATTAAAATTTTATGTTATATATTTTTGAATTATGACCCGAGTAATGTATAATTCTTCGATACAATATCGGCAACCAAAGTTATTATTACCTTAACGCAACCAAAGTTATTACTACTTTAAAAAAGTTATTTTTCTTGGATACTTTTATTACCCTGACATTTGAGTATATTACCAAGAATAATTTATCTAATGAGAGCATTTATCACAATATTAGTTCCCAAAATTTTAGATTACACTTTATTATTGATACAGAGTATTAATTTGTATCTATATTGACAAGGACATGGTTGTATCTTAAGATACATTTTAATTCAATTATTTTTATTCTTATCCAAAGTACTGCAGATCTCGTTTTGTTACAGAACATAAATTTCACATTGATTTTTGGCCTGATCCAGTAAGAACTTCAAGTTTCCAATTTCAGGTGCAAACAGATCACATGAAACATGAATTTATCACCTGGAACATGAATTTTGAAAATAAGTCTTTGGTGAAAAACTTGTGAAAAGAAGTTACAAGTGCTGTGAAAATAACCAGATTCACAGTATAAAATATACAAGATTATGGTTGGTAAAAAAAATCAAGAAAGTTGGTATATTTACACTCAAACACAACAATGATATAAATATGTATCATATTATATTTAATGTTTACACTATACACACAGAATAAGATCTCACTACATTTAAATAATGTGATGTTTTGTATCTGCAGCAAAAAATAATCTCACAATATCTTGTCATTATTATAATTAATAAACGTAAAAATGAACTGTCTTACTAAACAAATCAAAATCATTGAACAAAACTCAATAAAAATTAAAATAATGAAAACTTTCGAAAAGCATACACTCAAATGAGATCAAATTGTCCTACTGAATTTCAAAAATTGGATAAATATATTAATGGGACATTTTCTTAAGCAATCATCTTATATATTCATAAATCCAAAAATAGATACCATAAGAACAGACCATGAAAATAAAATGGAATTTTCATTTTGTTTTATTATAATTCTTACTTTTTGTGTTAAACATATGGTGAAATGCCAGAAATCTTAATTTCCAGAATGGTTATTTTATACAAAACGGAAGACATTTTCCAATTTACCAAAGCTTTCAATAAAATTTAATTCAACTAATGAAATTTTGTCAATTTTATAAATTAAAATTTCAAAAGCTTTGATCCAAAAACTTAAAGAAAAAAATTTGGTAAGTTCTGTCGGTGACAATGGTACGTGCAAGCAAACAAAAAAAACTCATTTAAACATCGAATGATGGTGGGAAAAACGATTAATCAAAAATAACTGTACAAAATGGAAATATTTATATCAATCTTATCTATTTATAAATATATTAGCATAAAAATCTTCAAATATCTTGGTAAGAATAAAGGGACAAAACTTGGGAACAAAACTTCTCTTTTCACCGCTAGTTACATGAGACATCAACTGTCAAATTTATTATTTTCTTACAATAAATCTTCCTTCAGTTCAAAAAAGCATAAAAAATTATCACTGTTTCATCAACTCAAACAGTACACAATCTGAAAATTTTAAGAAATACAATCTACTTGTCAATCAATGACAATGACAATGGTAACAGGAAACATTTGGCACAAAACAACAACAAGATTTTTATGCCAATGCTGTAGACCTTGCCACTTTCCATATGCATCACAAAATTTTGGGTGTACTCTGTGTCACAAATATTTTAGAAAAATTTTCATTACCAAGAACATTAATTATGCTAGTTTCCACAAAATTTCTGCATAAAGACCTCGAAATTGTATTGTACCAACATTTCCAATTCATTTTCAAGTTGTCAGTTTAAATTTTGGATTTGGAATCGTCCAAAATTTGCTCCATATAAGTCTTTACTCTGTGTTTTTCTATGTCAGCCATGTTTAATATTGTTCAGAGTCTGCTTAATGTTTATACATATCAAATAAATACATGGATATTACACTCTTCTGTATGCATGGAATTAAATAAGAAGTTCAATATTAACTGGCGTTTACCTAATCAGCATTTAAATTAAACTAAATACTGCATTACAAAATGTTTGTTTTCTGTACCTCTCTGTAATAATTTATTTAGATTCTAATTGCCACTAACACTATCTTTATATTTACTGTGTTTTTTGTTTCTTCTTTAAGAAAGGAACCTTCTCTTGGACCCTGAAAAACAAAAAAACAACCAAAATTATATTTAGTGTAGAAATATTAAATATACATGAACTATTAATAGCATTATCACATTTAATTACAAAATTATTTTCTCGACTTTCTGTGTTGTCATGGAACTTTCATCTCACCAGATCAACAACATTTTTACTTGTCAGACAATCATTTCCACTTGTCTCGGATTACAATTAATGTCAAGCCTTGATGCAAAATCAATGTCTCACCTCAGTGCATGCCAGGAAACAAACTGAGCAAGACAAGACAATGTCCTAATTATTAAGTCAAATGCATTGAAAAATGCAAAAGGATGTTACCTGCTACCAAATTGTAGGCTGACATAAAATAGGAAACAGAAAATAAGATGCTTGATAGTTTGACAAATATTTTTGAGGAACTAAATTTTATCTTAGTAGTCAATGAGGAATAATAGAATGAGCACAATTTACCCATTATTACCATATTTCCTTAACTGGTAAATAGCAAAAGAAATACTAACTTTTCCCAAACAGAATCTTTCTGCTTTTTAACCAAGTTGATATAGTTGTCAATCTGTACCTGTAAAATAAACAATATTACCATCAATATCTACTAAATGTTGTGTTTTCTCATTTGTATTCCATTTTTTATTGCATATAAAATTGTTCAAAATGAAACTTGAGTTTACTTGGCCACTAATTATGAAAAGACAATACTCCTGCTATTAGAAGGAAATATGTCAAAAGTAAAGTGATCTATTTGCTACACAGTTTCTGATAAAGCCGACCAGATTAAATTTCAAATTAGGAATATGTGTAAACAGACTTTTCAAAAGTCTGTGTGTTATAACTTATAACACAAGAATTTTTCATTACCCTTTGATCCACCGTAGGGAATGGAAAATGTAAGAAAATAGCCAAAGCTTTAATTTCAGCTCAGTGGCAGCTGTGAGAAAAGAAGTTTGTTCTAAGGATGTATAACATCCCTGATAATTCGTTGTGTTACCGTATAACTGGAAATTTTCGCGGTAATCTAATTTTCGCTATGGAAATCAAATTGCGAAAAATAAAATCGCGAAAAATAATGTGGTTTTGCATTCGAAAGTATTAGTCAATAACTAGAATGGTCTCCGGTTGTTTGAACTTTTGTGAAAGACTATTCCTATTCATTATTTTGTTACGTTTGATATCAAAACATGTCATTTGAATTGCAAATTAAATTTTAATAATTCTGTTTAATATCCCGATAAGCGATTGTCGAATCCTGGCACTTTTTACTCAAATCCGACAGATACGAAATCGCCCTATGACCATGACATAAGAATATATTATAAGTGTTTGTAATGGCGGCGCTTTCTTCAACATATAAACATAGGTACCGGTAATTATGGACGGTCGCCCTATATCAATGAATATGGAATCGGGAATGGTTTCAATCATTAAACAAACAAGACACACGTGAGGTGTTAACAGGAAGACTTGATTAATGGTAATTACAGGTGACCAGGTATTTACTTCTTTGCCGACGGCTATTCTGTTACACGTGAAAGAATCGGCAGCCTCATCGGTTAAATTATATTTACAGTCATTCAATCGCGAAAATTAAAAACGCGAAATTTTTTACATAGGTATATTTTCATAAAATCGCGAAATATTAACACCGCAAAAATTTCCAGTTATATGGTACTTATGATCAAATATAATTTCAATATATTGGCAATGTGTAAACTAACCTATACAATAGCACACAACATAATATACCGGTACATAAACTTTACCGACAGGTAAATGACTAACACTTATAAACTACTTACCTGGTAAGTTTCATATACTTTAGGTAGTGTGAAAATAGTTACTACAGCTGAAACAGAAAACAAAACAATAATTACATGGTTTAACTACATATATACAGGATAAATATCACAAATTGACTGATTATCATTTATGAGAAGAGTGGATTAATGGTGCTTTGCACCCCACCCAAGAGATCCGTTCACTTATATGGAGGCTGTCAGGTCTGGAATGGTGGAGGAAACCAGAGTGTTCAGAGAAAACCACTTTAGCAAGCAAAATGACAAACATTCTCGTTCTACAATCTGCCTTGAATGGAATTAAAACTTAGGTGGTGAGTGGTGCTGTGATCCATAAATGTGCACTTCAGATTACTTTGTCACTGATGTCTCTTTTCATTTATAAGAGATTCATTTTCGTTATTTCTATCATGAAATGTTTGTGATAAGAAATGCATTATGGTTACTCAGAACTTCAAACAAGAAATGACAAGGTTTTCTAATACAGCCATCTTAACCATGTCTGTGTATTATGATAAGGAAATATCACATACGGTAATGACATAATCTGATTTGATATCAACTTCATCATTCTCTATCTCTTTATGAATTCAAATAAATATCAGGCACATCAAACCACGAAATATTACTTAGAATTTTATCAGATAATTAAATCACATGGTAATTAGATTTGCATCCTCGAATTGGTTTGTTATGTAAGAACTGGACAAGATAGAGAGCCTTCTAAATAAGACTAGAGTTCTCATCAATAACCTATACATACCCAAGATGATTAAAGTCATTCCATTAAACCAAGATCCAATATAAGTCAATACCCACAACAGTAAGGCAAACTGAAAAATAAATATCACATATATCAGTACTCAGTAATGTATATATTATGTTTGTAATTTATAAATGTTGTAAATTATTGTTTAAATATATAGATTTTTGTCACCATTCACAGAAATTTATCAAATACCAATTGATTAACTTGCCAGTGTACACAGAACCTACTCAAGTACACAACATATAGCGGTAAATGCAAAATAACTTGAACATTGTGGAAGTCTAGTTACAGTAACATGACAACAAGGAAAACATGTCGCACAAAATTTGAAATTTAAGTTGCGGACCAAACAAGTGCCGCTTTGAAGGGTAACAAAGATGTTGAATAGGTTTCTGACAAGGTATATGATTGGGCTGTGTAACCTGCCAAAAAACTGTGTAACTTCTAATGTACAATGATAAATATATAAATACCTTCAATGAATCTACAAGGTCTTCTATGAGGAACAATCTTCTGAGTTCCTTAATTGTACAGTTGATGTGACTAAGAACATCCGTCAGTGCTTCACGAGCCTTGTCTTCTGGTATGTCAATTGACATGTCCAAGTAAAGCCTAGAAAACCAGACAGGTGATAAATGTAGTGACAATCCAATTATAACTATCACAGCTACCTAACCTGGGCCCAGTCACAAAAATCTTAAGTATTCATTAAATCATATAAATGATTTGTTAATTATGGTTCAATTAATGATTAACTTTTATTAATCTTTGTGCAGCTGGACCCTGAAAATTGCATTAAAATCAGCTGACATCTTACTTATATACAACAATACATGTTGAATATGCATATATAATTATGGCAGGAAAAAACCTACAGAACATTACCAGTATAATTTTTTGCCATACATACTTTACTGCATATATTCAATTAATTCAGGTTCAATATTTTCTCATTTCCAAATTTAATAGACTGGACTGGACCAGAGTAATGAAGTTTTATGCCACAGTCCAGATTTTTTCACTTATTTTTTGGTGGTCAGTTCTGGAATGGTAGAGTAGTATCCAGTGAAAAACCACAGAACTTTGGCAAGTGAACTGACAATCTTTCCCACACTAGAATCTGCCCAAGTCGAATTTGAACCTAGAGGGTGATCAGCACTGTGATCCACAAGTTTGCAGATAGACCACTCTACCATATTTAATTTCAGACCACTCTACCATATTTAATTTCAAAGATGCATGGTTAAATAAATAATACAAATTTGTAGAAAAGTTTGTAGACAGTCATAACAAAAACTGTCAAAATAACAATTCGCTTTTTATATCTTTAAAACTTTAAACACTTTTTTTTTGGTTCCCACCAGGAGTACAAGATCTCTCATCTATTTTTGGGGTGTTTTCACCTTGGGTACGAGATAAGATCATTTGTACTTTATACAGGTAAACTAACTTACAAATCTGTATGATATATACTTACTTGAATGGGTGAGCATCTCCTGTTTTCTGTACAGCCTGTAGTATATTTTTATAGACTCTAAAGCTGAGTGTTACAGTAAGGACAGCTAATGAGAAATATGCTAATACACTAAGTACGGAGCAAATGGCTAATGACAATAGAACAAATAACATAGTACCAAATACAACACCAGTCTTCTTATAGTCCTTCCAGTAGATTAAATCTCGAACTGAAATATACAAAATACAGGAAAACATATCAATATATTGTTAATAAAGCAACAAAAGATGTAAGAAGCTGTATTGAGTGGATGTTTTAGATTTTGAGCTGAACATCAGATCTAGTTACTATGTATGCTAAGGACACCTCTGTAGAGCTGTGGCTGATAAAGTAGGCATCTGGCTGCAACAGTAGATGTTTCAGTACACACTAAGGACACCTCTGTAGAGCTGTGGCTGATAAAGTAGGCATCTGGCTGCAACAGTAGATGTTTCAGTACACACTAAAGACACATCTGTAGAGCTGTGATTGCCTATAGTAAAAGTTTTAGAGGCAATTTGAAAATTATTGAAATTTAAAAATTAGAATGTCTAAAAACAAAGAGAGACAAAAAACAGAAGGATTGCAGTACACTTATGACATCTCTGTATAACTGTGGCTACTACAGAGAACAACAAATTCCATGACAGTGAAAGTTGTATCACAGATACTGACATCAGAAGATAGAGTTATCTCCCTGAAGCACAAAGTTACATCACATTGAATATTGTAATGATACAAACACTCGTTTGATTAAATTTTTCACCTTTTCAATTTTATTAAAAATAGTGATTTTTTCAAGTTAAGGAGGTGTCTCCCTTAGGTATCCAGACTTTGCATGATTTCTTACTTGAAGAATGTTAATGATGACATTTCAGTATATTTTAACAGTAATTAATCATATTGAAGCCCTCAGTAAAGGTCAGATGTATATATGTAATTATCTCAATGTTAACATAATACAAATTTATGTGAAAAATTATTTATACCTGTACTACACATACATGTACTCTTATACCATTTTTAAAATGAAAAAGTACTGTAGATATGGACACTTATTGTACGAGACAAAATGTTTTCCCCGATTGAATTTTCTAAACCTAAACAGTGTAAAAATACTACCTGCCATGATCAATCCCGCCACTGCATACAGATAAATGTATTTAATTATTCAAGTCAATAATGTCATATAATTTATTGTAGACAGGTAAATTATAAATCAAGTCACAAACAAAATATGTACAAGTTTTGTTGAGTGAAGTGTAAAAAGTAAGAAAAAAAAAGAAAAACATTTCCAAGAAACATGATGCACTAAAAGGACAGCATTATATAATCATTAGGATGTTAACACTATTAAAAGCTCCAGAGTCTGACCAAGACATAAAATAAGTAGTGACCAACTGACTGTTCTTTTGTCAAGTCCAGGGTTCTTTGGAAGAGATGTCCTGTGTCACTGTAGGCATTGGAAACTAAAGACCCCTTCCTGCCCAGTGGCCTGAGTACACTACAAAGGTAAATTGATTGGGACATAAAACTGTAGGCATTGGAAACTAAAGACCCCTTCCTGCCCAGTGCCCCGAGTGCACTACAAAGGTAAATTGATTGGGACATAAAACTGCTTTCAATCAATCGCTCAATATTAAAAGCTCATAATAGTACAACTATCAAGATTGTTGTTATAATGCTATTACCACAATGTGATAACTATAAAGCTACTATACTTCATTAAGATGTTAAGTAGATTCAAACCCATTATTACAACCTTTTGTAATTATCAATTCAGAGATTGCATGTTAATTACTTATTTATTTAATCACTGTACAATTCTCGGCAATTACAGAAAAAAACTTATATTCTATATGTCGTGTTAATTTATTCACATTTACTACAGCTTTGGTTATCATGGCAGTTGGTTGTAAAAATAGACATTTTCCTTGTTAAAAACAATGTTTTTCATGAATATTTAACATCTATCCGTTCAGAATCCACAAATATTCACACTACAGGAAACCCACGACCCGTCCACGTGTTGTGAGACATCAAATGAATTTTTACCACCTTTTTAAATATAATTTTGTATATAACATGTTAATTTTTATATGCATAGTGAATTTATTATTCATAAGTATGTCTACTGGTGAACATGTTCACTGGCATGTCAAATGAATCTAGGTTTGTGTGTTTACTGAGGCATGTTCAATACAAGTGCCAACCTTCATGCAGAAATAAGATATATCTAACTTAATTTTTTTAAAAAGTATTTCATTTATCGCTTGCATACTCTCAATACACTTTAGTCTAATTAATTTATTTAAGTTTGTTTATTGTATGTTTTGGAGAAGAATATAAAGGTAATATTGCTTTAAATGTAAACAAGGTGGAGTAATGGTGTTTTACGCCCCGTCAAGATTTGTGGATGGTGGAGGATTTACTGATTTACCAACTTCATATATAACTCTAATATTTGATGATTTTTTCAACCTATTTGTCAATAATAGTCCTATCACTGTGTCTGGCCATGTCTATTTCATTGGTCTTGCCATATCAATATCCAATACCTGTCTATTAAGGTACATGTACTGAAATGTCCTTTATATACAGATAGAATCAAATTTGTCTGACCTTTATTACTATAAACAGGTTAATATTGAGTCAGGTTCGACTGTATTCAATATGCATCTACATGTATACATACTATGATTTGTAAATATATCATGATAATAAATAAGCATGCTTAATGGTGATGTGATAATACAGGTATGCACACACACACACAAACACACATAGATATCAGGCTGTATGCACATGTAATCAATAAGTTCATAACATCACACTCTCTCCTACGCTAATCAAGACAGCAGATCTCTGACTCATACTGCTAAAATAACATCTCTCTCTCTCTCGTCCCTGTAATTAGCTACCTGGATGGTGAGACATAACCAATCAACCAATTCATAAAACAAGGTTCTAAATCTTGTAAACCTTTTAACATAAAGAATGTGTTTATATCTTTACAACTTCATAAAGATCAATTTGTGGCATCCATAAAAACATTTCTGTAACCTGGATGAGACATATCGCTACTAGTAACCAATGAACCAATATTAAAATACATGTAGCATTTCCAGATTAAAATTCTGATGCAGCTTGAGATTGTTTTTTAGATGTAACTATAGCAACGCATAATGTCACATTACCTAATCCTTTACAAATTCTTAGATCTTGTGATAAAGAGACATTCATGACATCAAAATGGATGAAATCAAGACTTTTATTGCATTGAACAGTAATTACAATTGGGAAAATTCTCTCATCAAAGCTGGCAGCTCAGAACATTGAAACAATATCTTTATTAGGATATTACATCTCACTAAATTCTCTAGGCACCAAACTCAGCAACAGTTTACTGCCAATGGTTCTACATTTTGTTGATTCTAAATCTAGGGGGAAATGTTTTAACATCTAAAATACATATTATCTGTCTGCCAAAGATCATAAGGGACTTGGATCAACCTGTTTTCTACAGTCTTCAATATACATGTATATATAAGTATGTGTGAATGGGAAAAAAAAAACCCCAAAAAAAACCCCAAAAACAAACAAAATTTTTTTTTCTGAAATTATTTCGATTGGATTTTGCCAGTATACCACATGATCAATACCCCTTAATGATGTTTGTGCGGTATTTTTGAAACAATGTTCATGTTGCAAATTCTCACAATAATGGCATTTCTATGAGGAAATATCAAATGATGCAATTCCAACAGAAATAATAGTTCCACATAAGGGGTATCATACAATAGCAAAATCCATTACAGTTGATGTTTTTAAACAAACTGGAATATTAGTCCTGGACTGATATGTGTAATTTGGCAATACAGGTTTTCGATCAACATTTCTCATTTGAATTTTTTTTTTTAACCACAGCTTTCTCAGCGAGTCCCACACCTCTAAAGTCATTTAAAAAAAAAAAAGAAAAAGAAAAGAAAAAAAAGAATGGCCAAAAAAGACAGAAACTGCCAAACCCTTTGGTCTTATTTTTGAACTCTTGACAAAAATTTCATCATATTTAAAATATAATTTGATATATATAAGGTAAATCAGCTGACCATACAATGAAACACAGCTTGAGAGGGGGTTAAATCTCCAAATAAACTTTAAGTAAATCAATCCACACACACACACTGAGTTGTTACGAACCTTGATCCTATTATCTAAATACAAAACTATTCAAAATCTCCATATCATACACTGTATACATGATAGTTAATATAAGTACTTAAATGAAGGAGTTATAATAATATATATACCAATCTAGTAAATCTTGTAGCCATAAATAACTTTCTAGGTATTAAAACCAACTACAGTACATATTATGATTTTTAAAGTGCATGGATTGTCCAGTAGAGCTTTCTAGGTATTAAAACCAACTACAGTACATATTATGATTTTTAAAGTGCATGGATTGTCCAGTAGAGTCAGTACAGCAAGGTTATGGTTAAACATCTTTCTGTCTCAAGGGTTGTAGCTTTTATCATGAAATGATTGGCAAGGTCCTAAGTAAAGTGTTTTAATTTCAAACTGCCCAAACTTTCCCGGCTGGTACACGATTGCATTCAAAGCAGGAATGTTCACTAAACCTTTAAATGTGACTTGGGTAAAGTCCCATATACCTCCACCTGCTAAGCACCACACGTGCTTGACACCCCAGAAACCAACAATAAGCCAAAGTCTGATGAGAAAAATGTTCAGTGCAGGCTTTAACCTCAAATCTCACAAAATAAAATAGGTAGTTTCAAGACAACTTAACTCATGAATGCCAAGAATAAGCAGACGCCTGATGACACCAATGTCTAGTGCAGACTTCAACTGCACCTAACACAACAAGATACAAGACATGCCTTATGATCAAATGCCTCTCGCATCTTAACCCATGAAAGCCAAGTCTTGCAGTAAGTAGGAGGCCATGGGTTTAAACCCCAACTTGGTCTGACCCAAGACTTGAAAGTGGGTAGTGACTGTTCTTTCACCAGGCACTCTGCATTACGAAATGTTTCACGGTTCTTTCGCATAAGAACTTAAAATAAATGAGGCACGATAAAGAACGCTGCTGTATAATGCCATAAGCACAACACACAGGCCAAATTTCTGAACCTTCGCCTATAGCTGGCGACATCTTGATATAAGTGAAATATTTTTGACTGGGACATTAAACATCATTACTCAACTCAACTTAGATTCTGGCACATTACAGGCTAATAGGCTAGGAACACTACATTACTTGTAAGTGGTAAGTGACTGCACAGATACCAAGCATTGATCCTGCTTGTACTAAGAAGGAAATTAAACAGATGTCACACATCCTGTATGTACTGGGGAATTAAATACTAACAAGACAGTGGTAAAATAGAAATAAAAGTGCTATGTATACAAGATTTAAATAGAGAAACACTTGTAAGTTTATATTTATTACTAATGTCCAAGGAGCATTTACTAAAACAAATATGGTAGTTACAACTTACAGGTGGCATTTATTCGGATTTATTACTGTTGTCTAAAAAGCATTTATTAAAACAAATACGGTAATTACAGGTGGGGAATCACACTATAAATATAGTATTATTAATAATCAACAAGACAGTTGTAAATTGAAACCTGATTGGCTGAAGTACCGGTAGTATTTGTATATATTCCACACATCAGTGTCACTTTAAGGCTCCAGGTTAATCTTGGGTCATAAAGACAATTTTGTTTACTGATGAGACACATTCATCATCTATCACCAAGTAACCATGTGTTTATCCTAGATATTAACCGTGTCATCATCTATCACCAAGTAACCATGTGTTTATCCTAGATATTAACCTTACAGTCATAATAATTAAACTGTTTCAGCAAACAAACACAACAAAATTTATCACCATTTAAATTGTCTAAATTAGAAAATAACTACCTGGTAGTAAATATTTATATAATAAACCAAACATTTTCTTCAGAAAACATTATAAGGAAAACACAAAGAACATAAATAATTAATGCTAATAAATTAAGAAAAATTGCATATGTTGCCTGTAATCTAGACCATCTAAATATAACAATCATTTTTGACAAGTTTAATTTAAATCACTCGTGTTGTTTAAGAGCAGAAATTATGACCTTGACCTTTGATCAAGATCTCAAAATATTGCGCTCTGCACATCTTCTCAAACTGACAAACATTTATTGCAAATTTGGTTAAATTTCTTCATATTGATTAAGAATTATGGAGTGGACATGGAAATGTTAACAGATATCCAAAACTAGTTTTCTACAAGCTGTGACCTTGACATTTGACCTGGAATGTCATCGTTTACTCTGCTCTGCATGTTATGAATATGATCCAGAGTTATACAGAATACAATAAAATATTTTAACAAGAGCCATCACAAATCACCCCTTGGGTAAGATACAAACTCCTGTCATCTTTGTGCAAGTGAACCACAGTGGTAAGTAACGTAAGCAATGGTTCAGAGTTATTAGGATTTAAACCAGACAACCACTGCTTAGAGAACAAACATTTTTGCATAAAATAGTTAAATATGTGTTTATCTTTTATTTTACTCAAAGTATTTTTTGTGATATCACATTGGCTGGGACTATCTAGCTAAGTTATATTCTAACAATGAAGCAATTATTTCTCTGGCAGACAGAAACACAGCTGATTATGATGGATGATCAAAGAAAAAATATTAAAAACAGATGTATTAGACATTGTATATTAATAATAGACTAGCTGATGTCAAAGTCATATGAAGCTCAACTTAATACAACTGTGCTGTCTCCATCAGGCATGTACTTTTCTCTCATGTATAATGGGGAGATAGTTGTCAGCCAAGGTCTTTATATCTCTGGGCCTCAATGGCCAAGTAGTCCGATTCTGAAGCGCTGGAATGTTGGTCACTGTGCCTCTCACTGCCTAAACGTTAGTTAGACTCCTACTTGGGCCATTCCTTGTGCGAGATTGTTTGTCAGTTTACATGCTGAAGATTGCTGGTTTTCTTTGACCACTTCAGTTTCCTCACTAATTCAAGAATTGACCATCTTTATTTCAGTGAAAGTATCTTGACTAGTCATAAAACACCATTACTCCTCTTTATGAATATTAAGGTACATTTCAAAATAATTCTTATAGGCTATGAATGGTGCTTATTGATCTAATTGTGTATATCTGTAAGAAACTAATTTTTTCTAGTTGCACATAGATAAAAAATTTGTTGCTTATACATGTAAATAAGAGATCATGGTAACTGCAATGGTCAGTCATATCTATAAATATCCATATGACTAGATCTTATTCTTATAAGTGGTTTATAAACAGTAAAGTACACCTGCATATTTATTAACTAGGATTAACTAGATATGTTTGTATGCCTAAGGATATATATGTTTTACTTTTTGTAAAGTATTTTTCTTTGGTTTAAATAAAGGTTACACCTACAGTTGCCAAATCAGAGACCTGGTGATACATCCCCCATTTATATAAAGGGATGATAATACTAGTGATAGTGACCTTGAATATCTTGACAAACTGAAACAGCATGAAAATGAAACTCCTAACATTTTCCCCACAGCACAAGATAAGTCAATTATTAAAAGATGAATGCAGATCTTGATCAACTTACAATGACTTGTCTTATTAAATATAATATCATTTGGCACAAAATACATTTATTTGTGAAATATGAGTGACCTTGACCTTATCACCATAATCATATATGAATACATTAGTTTTATTTTTACTATTTTTCCACACACTTGTCTACACTTTTTTCTTTATGTGACCTTGGCCTATATGCTATACATGCTGTGAACTCTGTATTCATTGCTTCAACTGGCAAAATATTCAGCGTCTTGTCATAATCATGTCATGAGCAATAATTTTCTGCTTTAAGTGGTAAAACTGACTGGTCTATTTCTTATCATTATTATTATAAGTGACCTTGACCTTATCGCCTTAATTATCTATTTACTACCAATGAAGTCTTCATATTTCTTAGTGGTCTCTATGCCATATGTGCTATAAACTCCAGTCATGTTATAATTATTTTATCTTAATAAATGAGGCTATCTCTAATAAAACCTTCAAATATCATATGTCTTAATATAATCAAGATTCTGTGGCTACTGTATTCTGATAACACAAAATACCAAAGGACCAATAACCCGCTACATGTAGATACTATAATAATGTAAACACACATCTCCGATTTATACAACCAGAAATAAGTGAATAAACAACTATTTATGTATAAAACCTGTACCATAATTAACATTTACCAAGGAATCTAGGTCAGGCCATTTACAACTAAGCCTTACAATCAATTCTTCTTTATTTGCACAAATCTCCAAACAAGCTCTTCTACTTAATCTTTCAATTTCAGCAACCAATAAAATTCCACTATGTAGAAAAGCCACTATGAACTAGAACTAAAATCCTTAATCAATAGTAAAGAAAATTCAACATGAAGAAAATTCATCATTCAAAACCTATGTGTTATATTGCAATCATTGTGTAATTAAAATTGGAATCTAGAGATGTGTCGCAGCTACACGGGGAAAACAGTTCTCAGGTCATTAACTATCGTATTGATCTGTCAGCCTGCTGGAAAACCTCAGTTATTGGAAGTACCAACTGTAAACAGTCAGTATTAAAATTACTGCAATCAGTCTTTAGATGTACCGGTAGCTAAATACGAAATGACATCACTATTCAAAGCAAAAGCAATGAACATTGTGGTTATATCACCATTATCACCTACACAGAGCTTGAAATGTTATGACATCATTTACTGTTGTAAAATTATCATAACCAAAGCTTGATTACCAACACAACACTACCAACTTCATCAAAACTGTCAAACATGTGTCCTTGTCCTGCAGGAAAAGCAAAGCTTATCATTTTATACAAATTACTGATATGCTTTTATTGATCAATATGAGATACAGTAAAGGAGGCAACATATACCATGTACACTGCATTTACAGACACTAAATTACTTAAAGATTCCTAAACAGTTACAGATTAACCTTTTGGGTTTTTATGATTTGTTATTTTCAGTTCAATCTATGGTATTTTAAAAACATATCTGGAGGCACCTAACTGGTCAGTTTGTACAAACTTCTAACTAATTATTAGCTTATTACAGCTATAAAACCCTAGTGTGTCTATTTATATTGGGAGACATCCAACTTTATTATTCTATATATCTTAAAATGTGTTTTCATTGTACAAGATAAACTATATATATAAACCATTTCTATGATAAAAAGTCTGGAGAAGTCAGAGAGGTATTTAATGATACATTAGTTTCTATAAAAATTCTGATCTGAAAATCCCAACTTACAGTCCTAAAATGTCTGTGCGGTAGCTCAAATTCCCTTTTGACTTGGAAAGTTAAACAGATTAGAACAGAAAAATGTTGAAGATTCAGAGGAAAATAGAAACGTAATGAGAAAAACAAGAAAGATATCCAAAAAGTATGTGTTCATGGACCATTTATATTATTAACACAGTGGATCCTTCAGCAGGGGAGGGGAGGGGAGGGGCGCTAAAGATTTTGTTCAGATTGTACAAGGATTCTGTTTATGCAAGTTTAAGTTAATTCAACAATCAACAATAATCGTATGTCTTAATATATTAATTCACATTAGCAAGTTTTCTGTTAACCAAGGGTTCAGTTATCACAGGTTGTACTCTTGAAAATATAATGAGGACACCAATTACATCTCAGATCAGTGTAAAACAGAACAAAGATTTATTGAAGGTCAGTTTGTATAATCAAGATGTAAAGCAGATCAGTCTACCACTGGTTTTCTCAAGAATACAGGATAACATACCACTGTTACAGAGAATAAATAAGCCAATGTCTTCAAAAACCTTACTAAGTAGATCAATCATGATAGAAGGAAAAGATTTGTTAATAGATTCCTACAGACACCAAGGACAAGTGTGTCAGATTCCTACAGACACCAAGGACAAGTGTGTCAGATTTCCTGATCAATCACTGTTAAGAGTACTTGAAGCTGATACCATTGGGTCTGTGGTCTTCAGGAATAATATACAAAACAACAAGCAGTCTAATAACACACATTGAAACATACAGTAAAACCATCTAACACACATTGAAACATACAGTAAAACCATCTAACACACATTGAAACATACAGTAAAACCATCTAACACACATTGAAACATACAGTAAAACCATCTTATATTGTCCTTTAACAACTTTGTAAATTGAAATTTAGCATCTTTTTCTATAAGCCGCTCTCTATTTCTAGACAAATTTATCCCTTTTCTTTATGAATGTCAAAACCCGATTGGTTTGATTGATGGTAGTAAATCAAAGGATTTTCTGCAATGTTCACTTCAGAATTTTCAGAGGGGACAATTTTGAAAAACTTTTACTTAAACATCATAACAACAATATTATAGCATTGATGACCCAATAAGGCTTTACAATGGGGTCATTTGGCTAATTAGGGGTCTATGTCCCTGTGACTCCTTCTAGAATGAACATTTTAAGTGTAATGGCTTTTCTTAGGATTTTACCCAAATAACATTTTAAGGTTATTTAGATGTGATAATTATCAAAGATTAATGTCCTACTTTTGTCCTGTCTGTCAATGTGAAGGCTTTTTGTTTGTGGTATGATGATGTAAATGTCATGCGATAAGGCCATTATAGCAGGTATGTAATGTTTTGTGATTAAATTCTGCAATACTAGATCATAAAGAGCCAGAGTTATTACTGATAATCAGCTTAATAATGAATTACCCACAATGTGTGTACATTAAACCTTGTATACTGCATGCATTAATGTAGATGATACATTTTTGTGACAGAGTAACATATGATATTAATATTGTATGTAGTAGTTGTATACACATGATGCTGGATATAATCTGATATAAAGGGCAATATAATATAGTACAGATACAGAGATATATGTGTATAAAATACATAAGAGTTCAAATAAAAATACCAACATCTGTACATACAGAGATGAATGAAAAAAGCAAAAGTTATAGTCTGTTTTAAAAATAACCACAGATACTGTGGCCATTTTAAATATATAAAGCAAAGTTATACAACAACCACTCCAAGTATGGTCAGACTGAAGTTATGGCCAGTGCACATTTTTGCTATATATATATATATATATATATTAATATATATATATAAAGATATATAAAGCAAGGTTAGTTTGTTTTTTTTAAAGTTAGAGTGTTTAAATAACAGTGGTTTTAAGTATGGTCAAATCATAACTACCATGGTCATTGTATATTTTGGATATATAAAGCAAAATTTGTTTATAAACAGCAGCCACTTCAAGTATGGTCAAATCAAAGTTATGGTCAATATATTTTTTATATTAAAGCAGGATTAGAGTTTATATATAGAAGCAAAGGCTTTGGGCATAGTAAAAGCTTTTTTATATCCACACAAGTTACCATGACTATTGGCTATATCACACAGAGATAGTAAACAGCTGGGTGTAATGCAATACATCTGATGTGGAACATTAGATAATACCACAACCCAAGTTACTGTCCTCACGTGACCCAATGATCATGTAAACCATTCAGCTTATAATATATGTATACATATGACCAATATAGAAATGGGTCACATAAATACCAATAATGTTTGTGGAGAAAACAGATTGCTCCTAGTTAATCAATACATCAGCCATGAAAAGCCAAAATGCTGGCTAAGGCTTATCCAACTTAGCAATTAAATCTCCAAATAATATATCCTATAATTGTTATTGGTTATTACCAGTACCAGTACTTATTTCAAATTGAAAAACTATTCTAAATTAATGTAATTATACCAAGTCTTTTAGTTTCCAATAACCCATTTGTTAGATGTTTACTTTAAATATTAGCCATTTAGTTTCAATATTTTTTGTTATATCATCATTATGATATACTGTCTAATATGTGACTCTGTAAGTCTCTGCAGCTAAATGTCTCCTATATAAAATGTACCACACAAAGCCACACCATTACTATATTATACCTAGAGTTTATATAACAACAATATACAAAGAAGTTTAATTAAAATCTCCAATTTTTGCCAACAACACTGTTGGTATTTCCATGTTAACATGCTCCATGTATCCACCGTGACAAGACTATATCTGTAAGCCTAACTACATCAAACATTGTCAACTCAAAGCTCTCTATGTTTTATATCCCAACAGTCCACAAGACTGACTATATCAAACATTGTCAAGTAAAAGCTCTATATCCACAAGGCTGACTATATCAAAACATCTCAAATCCAAACATGCAACACACGGTAGTATGTATGTATCATCATCAGCTGGCACCAGGTTATATATAGTATACAAACGTTCTGGAAAGTCCCATGCTTTAAAACACTTACAAATAATACTAAAATCGGTGTCTAGTAGTGACTTTTCTTCTGCGATTGTCGACACTTCCCTCTCTGATACATACGGTGGTAATTCTGATTCTGGCATTATATCTGTCTCTGAAGCTGGAAAATCATCATTGTCAAAATCCATATTTCCAGCAGTGTCTTCAAAATCCTGTTTTACTTTAAAATTATATAGACATTAAAGCAAAGATGTTGTGAAATGATAATCAACTGATTGATTGTGATGTTCACTTACCAGTAACAACCTCGTCATCAACTTTAATTTCCACACAACTCATTTACAGACTTCAGATAACAAGGGTTGTCATCGGGACCATTTTGTGTACATCTAGTACATCAAATTACTTAAACATAAGGCGGTGACAAAGGTACTCAATAAAAAGATACAGCATAAGCTCTTTGCACTCTGTGTGAGTGAGCTTTGCATTCCAAAGCAGAACCAAATCTGACAAGATATCTGTGTTGACTACGACCTTGAACTTTGAATAGAGGACAAGTCACACATAAGTAAATATGGTCAATGATGTTGTATAAACATGATAGCATATTATTTACAAATCCTACCAGGTAAGAAACACAAAAACAACTTTGGACAGAACATGCAGATTTATTTGAAACATTTGAAGAAAAACTTCAAACAGAAATACATTTACAATGAACTGTAAAATGAAACATCTCCTACACCTGACTGCAATATTGAATTCCTTCAAAATGAATACTTGATTTGAACCATTGAAATACTAGTACTAAAACATTACAATTTGTATAATGCATAGCGTAACAATTTTTTTCAAATTTGTCATAAAAAGTTGCTATCCCATGGATGCTGAACAGAGTGAGAAAATTTGGAACGGCCCTAAACAAACAGCACATCTGAGATGAGCCGTAGTATTCTGAAAGACATTTTATTTACCAAGAATTGGCAACTTGTTGATTTTAAAACAATAAACAGATACAATGATACACAGCAGAAATATTGCTTGTGTACATAACTTAAGTGTGTAATTTATCCCTGGTATTTTTAACAGCTGTTTAAGTACTGTATGTGAGATGTGCTTTATTATAATGTACATTTTATTATGTAATACAGTCTACGGTAACCACTAGGTTAATTAATACCTCAAAAACAGCCTGTCATATCTCCAAACATAAATATATAACAAACATTTTACCTTGATCTAAATTGGTTTCTATTTATTTATTTAATTTTTTTTTACATAATTATAACAAACATTTCACCTTGATCTAAATAGTTTTTTTCCTTTTACATAATTGAATATGTTCACGAATGTATTATTAACATGGACTGGTATGTTTGTTTTTTATTTTTATAATTTCTGAAGCTAAAAGTAGTTAAGAAGTTCTAGAAACTAAACAAGATAAAATATGACCATCAGATCAATGACATAGAACCTGTGGATCATTTTTAGCTAAAGATGTTTACCTAAACTAACAAACAAATATGGTCTATTGTTGTAATGAGACCAAATCAAAGACCAGCAATGCTCAATCTTTTTTTAAAATTCTTTGCTAGAGTTTTCATATTAGCTATTTTGCACCATCAAGGTTAGCATTGTGATCAGTGATTTCCCTAAAATTTGTAGCAGAAGGTAGACTAACTAATCCACCAGGCTAGGGGTCAAGTGAGCGCCTAGGTCGAAAACGATTTTCAGGTCTTCTGAAGGCAATTTTATGGATTATAACTGGCCAATTTGGAGTTTTAGACAGTCAAATCTGCCTGTTGCCGGTTCTTATGGAAAACACTGTGTTATATGCATCATATTTTTATAAGCTGTTCTGTACAATGTGGATGATGTACAAAATGTAGTAGCCATTCTAGGCTAATTGGGTACAGGTTCAACCAACCAGACATTATTCCAAATGTTTCAGGGTTGTTTATAACCAGAATACCCTTAGAATACTGTAGTGTAAAAAATGCGTCATGTCAAAAATATATAACAGGTATAAACAAACAAATGCATATACTGAATTATGGGTCTTGGCAGCGAAGTGTTCGTGATGTACCATAGATCAATGTAAAGAAGTACATATGCACTACAAACATGTGTGTACCTAAGAAATAACCTGGGAAATTACCAAGTTTCCACATGGATTTCCAGGGAAATTGATTTAAATATGTAAATCATATACATATATCTGTTAAAAAGCACTTGATCTATAAATTTGCAATAACCATTTATTTTATCAATATAAACTATAGATATTTAGATAATCAAGATGGTCTTTATAAAGCCGTTATTATGTTACAAAAATCAATAACCTTGTTCATCTTTTACAACAGATTCCATATTACTACTATTGGTAATGTCAACTATACTACATCACATAATATATAAACAATATTGCCATAGACAATTCAAAGTCATCATCCAATTCAGAATACCATTGTTTTTATAAATTATTTATGATCACGTTAATATCCTCATTATGAGCAGCAATCACCCGATGTATAGGTTTTTCCCTACTGGAAAATATAGAAAATCTCTTTCCCGAATGACTAACCTATAAACGAATTATCCATTATCCCGGTCAATACTGTTACGGAGATATTTCCATATATATCGACTCCTCCGGTAAGGTAACTATATTTCCAGGGAATCAATACTTGCAGACTTTAAAATTAATGATTTTTATCCTCAAATGGAAGCTCCTAGGAAACCAACAGAGACACTAACATAGAAATGTCATGGTTGAGGTCCCCCATAAATACGGGTTACTGGCCTGCAATTACTTAACACCAACCAAAACGTTCTTGTGCTTAACCAACCATACCAAAGGCAAAACATCAATCTGAAACTACTGGTACCCAATTTATTAAGATGTCATTTGCTAGACATTCTGAATATATTCTAAGAAATGAGCGGAGAGGAGCTCCAATATTTGTTTCTGCATGTCTCCAATTTAAAGTCAAGGCAATCTACAATATAAGCCAAAAGTCTGATGCCCATGACAGATTAATACTATTGCAGACTACAGTGATCTAAATGGTACTAGTCCGGCTATGCCATTCTGAGGCCTTATTATGTGGTGACAAGGGAGATGGCTGAGTTATTCAGGGTCATACTGGGTGATGAAATGAGATGTGGCAAGGTCATTGAGGGCTATTGTTACAAGATTTTACTGTGGTGATATGAGCAGTGGAAATGTAATTAAGGGTCAATAAGAATGTGGAAAGTAATTGAAGGCCATTATCCATACTTATCTACCCTTTCTTGAAACTAGGAGTAATTTTGGGTAAAGTCTGATTGTAAGTTTTACAAAATAAGTCCTAAGGATTCCCATATTTGACCTGACAAAACATGGATATGCTGTATAATACTTGAGTTTGAATTTTGCTCCCATTGTTTCTTTCCTTATTTTAATTTGCAGCTAAAGATCCTGATTGGCAGCTAAAAATCATCACTTTCATGTCCATGATATTAAGAACTTCTTAATAAGAAGCATTTTTAAAATCAATGTACAACACTGGATCCCATCTTGCACACTTGGGCAGTATTTACACATTGCCCTTTGCTCAAATTGAATTGGAGAAAGTCGGCATTTCACTACACCGACTAGAAAACATTTTCAACTCCAATTTCGGGAAATTACCAGATTCTCTTTTTAGTCATAGATTTTAACTAGCAATCGTAAGGTCCTAATTTAAACTTCAAAATCTTACAACTTATGCCAAAATCATAAGGGTAGGCAAATTTGTATTATTACAAGTTATAGCTGCATGGTGGCAATGGACATAGAAACAACTGGGGTCATTATTACAAGGTTTTACTGTATGGTGGCAATGGGCGTAGAAACAACTGGGGTCATTATTACAAGTTATAGCTGCATGGTGGCAATGGACATAGAAACAACTGGGGTCATTATTACAAGTTATAGCTGCATGGTGGCAATGGACATAGAAACAACTGGGGTCATTATTACAAGTTATAGCTGCATGGTGGCAATGGACATAGAAACAACTGGGGTCATTATTACAAGTTATAGCTGCATGGTGGCAATGGACATAGAAACAACTGGGGTCATTATTACAAGTTATAGCTGCATGGTGGCAATGGACATAGAAACAACTGGGGTCATTATTACAAGTTATAGCTGCATGGTGGCAATGGACGTAGAAACAACTGGGTCATTATTACAAGTTATAGCTGCATGGTGGCAATGGACATAGAAACAACTGGGGTCATTATTACAAGTTATAGCTGCATGGTGGCAATGGACATAGAAACAACTGGGGTCATTATTACAAGGTTTTACTGTATGGTGATAAGGAATGTGAAAACATATTACAAGGTCCTACTGTGTGGTTGATGGTACTTATGAGGTTTTGCAATAACCACAGATTCTATATAATCTGTTACATATAGAAGATTGATCCCCACTACAAGACAAATATAATATATAGCACCTGATGCACTTATAACACACACATGTAATACATATTATCTCTATTTATACTCTATCCTTCAGGTACACAACATTAGTCAGTACTAGTCTTCTTCATGTTTTAATATGTATAACAGTCTACTCTGACAACTACATCCAATATTTATAAGTATCAATATTCTATTACACTTGTGAAAATGATAAAATATGTGTATGTTATATATGAATTTTGAAGTGTACAATGTAGGTATAAAATTTGGTGCCTTTGGGATCTGATCCTGGGTACATATACATTTAACTTAAAATAATGCACATTGCATACAAGATACATCAACAATGAAATGTGTACGAATGTAACATCTATTCCATAACTAAACAAGTCTTAAATAAGGTGGGGATGACCTAACTGGACACACTAAATACAATACATAGAAACTAGAGAAATCTCAAATGATGAAAGGAGACTTAACCTTGGGCACGCTTTAAGACAATCCATAGATGATGTTACAGTTTTATGAATGTTAAACATGGAGTGTAGAAATGGACTTTTCAGAAGCATCCCCATAAGATCAGTAGAGGGGATCTTGGGAGTCTAAAATGGAAAGCAGGCAATTTTAACCTATAGCTCAGCTGATGACATTATAAACACAAATAATTCTTCTGACAAGATAATCATACCAATATGTTTGTATGAAGTAAAAACTTACAATTTTGATGGAGTAAGGGTTATTGCTTATTTAAACTTTTTTGGATTATATTGATCTTGATGGAAAACATTTTGGTACCTAAGTATTTTTGTCCTGGAAAAATATTGATGCTTGGGCAATTTTTCAAATTTGATCTATACTGTTTCAGACAGATCAATGAATTCTAGATTTATCTATGCAATACATAACAGTTGATTTACATAAATGGACATCAATGACCTTGCAATATCTAAATTTCTATGGTTACTGTTTAACCTACGGTAGATAATGACTATCACCTTATCACAACAAGAGTACTTGTACAATATACATTTGTATGTGGTTCACCATTATAAGCAATCATGTTAATCTTATATTATGTGGACGGACGGACATGCAGGGCTCAACTGTTTAAATGATTGGCGATGTCTCAATATAAATGATATATTGGTAATCTAGGCTTTGACAGAACACTATAGAACTGTGATACCTGACCACCCAAAAACAAAAACAGAACAAAAACCTGGTCTTAGACTAGTGGCCTTTGTAAATATAAATGACTTCTACGGAAGGGCTTTACATGGAGTTGTAAGCCAGACTGACAATGAAAATACATCCTCTCATCCACAATCAATGACACCTGGGTGTTAACAGAATGTTGTGTTTAACAGCTGGTGAATTGTACAGATATATGGCCTTTAATCCTTATATAGACATGTTTGTAACCTTGAAGTTCAAACAAGACTGAACTGCCAGTGCTACATTTAAGTCAAATAAGACTGAACTCTTGAGTGCTCCATTTATAATCCAATCAATGACACCTGAACAATTATCAAGGTAGCAAAACTAACACATCAGCATGTTATGTAACAGCTGGTCAACTTGTTACCATAATCTTGATTACAAGTTAATGAATTTAGTATATTATTGCACATTGCATTAAACACACATTAAAAAGCAAAATTAATTAAACAGAAAAAACTGGCAGGGACATCCCCACCAGTAATGAATGTGTCAAAAGTGCAAATGTGTTCAGTATGTACATGTATTGTGTTATACTGCAGCTATGAGCTAAAATTCCAAGACCGCTGGCATACTGCCTGTGTGAGTTCCAGTATGTCATAATTAACCGGTATATGTGATACATGTATGCCTGTGTGACTGCATGCGTGATGCACATATGCCAGTGTGCCATACACATTTGCTTGTGTGACTGTACTACACATGCTTGTGATGATACACATGTGCCTGTATGTGTGATACATGTGTCTGTGTGTGTGATCCATGTATGGCTGTGTGCAGGGATGAATCTTAACTATTTTGAGTTTGGGGCCCAGCTCACTTCAGAAAAGAAGTTGTAATAAATAGCTAAAATGTGTAATCATTAAGGGGCCCAGACAGATTTTTAATAGCCATGAACTACTGGGTCCTTGCTAATCTTCATACATGTGTGTAACTATGTGTAATACACATGTGCATGATACATGTATGCCTGTATGCATGATGCACATGTGCATGTGTGCCTGTGTAAGCATATTATGCACAAAACATGGGCCTGTGTAAGTTATGTGATATGTGTGTGCCTGTAAAATGTGTCCCTGTATGAGTGTAAGGTGTGCAGTCATAATGTATATGTATATGTGACATGTGTGCCTTTGTAGGTGTGATACATGTGTGCTTATGTTCATGATCTGACTTACCTCTAGGATCTACATTTTTAAGCCAGGAATCTAAAAAGTAAATTTAAAATATATGTCAATATGAATATACATGACTTGTAAAAATGAGGTTATTTTTGTACATGAGTAACATGATTAAGTTAATTATCAGATCAAGGATAGTAATTACTCAGATATTTAATATTATACAAAATTACAACAGAATAGCAATACTGTGTTTGTGATGAATCATCAAGATCAAATCCAATATCATGAAATATGTTGTTATGACTTATATATGTACAATGTCAATGAAAACATTTAAATACACAACAAATTTTTTTTATCATCTATGTTTACCATTTTGATTATCTAATACTTTGAATCATAAGATATACCAAGAAGCATGATCTTTCAGCATCTTAATAAAAGTGAAAACATTTACCAAAACATATAACATATAACGTCAATGTTAAATGCCAAGCCTGACATAAGCTCTCCTGTACTTCATATATATGAGCTAAGAAAACTATGTTTGATGTAATATAATGTATACCGGTAATGAAAGTCTGTAAAAGTCAAAACGCATGAATATAACAAAATATGTATCTAAATGAACTGCTATGTGATGTTTTTCCATGCAAACAATTTTTTTTTATGTCATGTCATTTTTGGGGAGTACCTACGGCCTTACCCTTATCCCTGGAAATGTTTGAGCAACAAATGGTTTTAGAAAACCATTTAACACTTAAATGATAATGGAGACCAACAGACCAAGATTATCTGTTTTTAAATTATAGTTACATGTAACCTTAGTGGAGAAATGAGATAGGGTTCAACTCAGATTAAATATGGCCATCATATGAAAAGAAATAAAAACACTAGGAAGTTATTAATGTATTAATACAAAAATACAAAAAAATATGTCAATTTTTCAACAAAATACAACGTTTATGTATATGCAACAAAATTTCTGGAATGGAAAAAATTACAAAGGATAAATTCAACATTCACATAAAATGTTATATATGTATAACTTGGTATACTTGTACAAAACATCATACTGTCTGCAGATTAATTAATATAACACAGTTCATGTACCAAATCTCTGAACTGATTCGTAAATGTTCTCAAGTCTACAAACTTTCAGAGATTAGAGTCTGCCTTTTAGCTTGCATGCACAAAGTGCACAAGTGATATTGTCATAGCCCCTGGCATTTGTGCCAGTGTCATATTTATGAAGCAACATCTATGAAACAATACATCCTTACAGTAAAGCTGTCAGGTAGCATTTGCCATCCTCTGGTTCTGGTTGTACCTATACTTGCTCTGGTAAATTGCTCTAAGCACTGTGTACATAGTCAAGCAACTCTATCATTGTCATCAATTGCAGAAAAATTTACGTTTCAGTTAGTTAAGAGATCATATAAAGAAACCCATTTAAAACAAGACCTTTGTTCTAAGGTTTTCTTTGTTTAAAAAGACAAATATTATAAAGGGAAAATGCAATATGCAAATTGTTTTGAAATGGTAAGTACATGTACTAGTATCTACCCAGAATTTTTTTAAAAAATAGTATTTAGCTAACTTTTACACCAGACCAGTGAATCAATGCCTGAACAGAATTCAACAAAATTAACTTTGTAACAGGGGTAAGTACAGAATTTGAAGTAATAAACCAGCTGTATCTTAATGCTAACAGTTTAGAAATAGTGTGCTTTGGAAAGTGTGACAGACAGTAAAGTAACAAGATTTTTGTAACTACATGGTGACTTCTAAGTACCAATAAAAGAAGATAGAACTACCAATAGATTATGAGTTCAGTTTATAGAATAGATTGTCTCTGAATGCTTCAGAAGACAATTTAAGCTTAAATTTGAATAGAGGTTTGCAAGTCGAAACTGATATTGCATAGGAGCTGTCAGAGAAAAAGTATATCTCATCTACACATTTAGTCCATTTAAAACTTTGCACATTGGAATGTCTTAAGTTCATAACTGGGGTATAATACAATCTCTTTCTTTACTTTGTACAAGACACTGTGTGTTGCCTAATAGAAAAACAATGAAAGTATTTATTAATTATTTATTTTAAATCACCATGCACCAAATTACTTTAGTTCAGAGTTAGTTTTACATAATAAGAGATTATCTCAATATCTGATTGTTATCCAGAGTTAAAGAATTTCTGCATACATGTAATCCTCTCTGGTATATTAATGTACATGTAATTGAAACCTGAACTAAACTGTTCAAACAAGACACCTACAGACTAATATTGCAAACAACAAGTATATTTAGAGTCTAGTTTCCTGAATCAGTGTAAATGCACATCTTAAAAACAAAATAGACCTAAAATAATTATATCCATACAACACCAAGACATCAACATCTACTCTCTGGGATTACATATATACTGGTACATTACATGTTATAGATTGGTTAGAACTTTAAAATTTGGTCAACTTTTTATGGTGTCAATTAGATTTTTTTTTGTTTTCAAAATAGTGCTTTCAAATTGTGTAGGAGAAATTTAAAGTTTTTAGTGGTGTTTTTCCCCCAAATGAAATTTGTGCTTTTCCTTCTAAATCAAGTGTTTATTTCCTATACAAAACTTAGATAAATTAACTGAAAAAGACTTGAATTTAAAATCTCGATTGTATTATAACAGATACAAGAGACAAATATATTTAATCATCAATGTGTGATAAATCGACTTAAATCTGGAGAGATATTTGACAAGATCTGTCCAACATTCTACTTTCAAAGGTCATAAATAAAACAAAGTGTGCAAAGTGTTAGTAGTACTGAACCATTGTTTCCAACAGATTTGTTCCTTCAACAGTAGAGCAGTTCTTAAGCATCTTAAGCAATAATTAGATGAGACATTAAAGGCTCCAAGTTGGTAACCAAGTGTTAGAACTTAGGACAAAGCTTTGAGAGTTTATATCCTGTGCTTATGCACAAATTATTTTAACTGTGGAAAATGCAAAGTTAGGCTTTGCATGATACAAGCCTTTATCTAATTTGCATGTATGTTACAATGTGAATATGTTGTACATGTATCTGCAGGTCATATTTAAGACGAATGCAATGCTTTAACCAGCACAAACATGGTTCACCGATAGTATTTTTCATTTTTTAAATTATAAGGACATAATTTCATAATTTCCTTCTTGGAAACAATCTTTATTCAAACACCTGCTTTGTCAAGATTCAAATTGACTGTAGACCATATACTGGTATGTATGGAACTTTCCAAAAAACTTAAGTTTGGTTTTGTCACATCAAGTTCAATTTAATGGATTCTACAAATGTAAAGAATAAATTATCTCTTATAAAATAACCCAACCCAAAAATGAACTTAAATTAAAAAATAAAACATGCAGTGAGTCAGAAATAAAAGCTGTTATCATGCAATAATTACATGCTGGTCTTGTAAAATTAAGAATATATGATTCTGTATGACAAAATGAATACTTTACCAATTATATTCTCCTGTTTACTATTAGTACCCACTGAAAGCAATACTTAAAAGCCATTAAAACTGACAATATACAGGTGGGGAAGTTACACAATAAAGAATGTATTCTACAACACAATAATACTAGTGAAAAAGTGGTGGAAATTAAAGAATCACTAAATTTGAAAATATGTTCGACGTTAAAGCTAAATATCATGATGGTGCTTTGTGTATAAGCTTTACAAAAAACAATTACAGTACTAATTTTGTTTAAAAAAATAAATAAGACTTAAAACCTTTGAAAAAGCTCAACTTTTACACAATTGATTGAAAAGCAGCATCAAACTAAAATCCAAAAGCAAACAAAAACGGGAGCAATAATATTACACTATACTACTAAATCAACATGCAAATTAGATACTTTAGCCAAATAAAAAATGCAAAGTGAAAGTTGGATACATCTAGAGATATTATGAAATAGGTATATTTAAATATTTTGTCCTTGATGGCCATAGTTACCTGTTGGTGGTTTGGAGATTTCAACAGGTGCTTGAGTAACTTTGGGTTCTGTTTTGAATGACGAAGAAACTGGATCAAAATCAGACAGAGGGTTAGACGTTTCCCCCATCCCACTGGGAATACTTGTTGCTGGGGGTGCACTAGGTTCTGGGCCAGACGGGGAACCGAAACTTATCAAAGGTTCATTTGCTGAAACTGGGTTTATTTCAGTCATGTTATCTTCAAAATCTAAAAGATTATTCGAGGCAGCTGCGGCAGCCTCCGAAGGCGATGTACCAGGTTGGTAACGGTCTTCCTCGGCTTCCTCACCGGTAAATGACGTGCTCGTCACTTCCTCATCCTGCTCAGGAACCTCATCAACCTTTTCGAAATCCTCATTGAAAATCTCGTTGCCTTCAGGACGATCAGAATTAACTGGTTCACGTGAAAAATCATCCATTGCGAATAATTACGTTGAACTATTTATCTTAAATACACTAAAAATTAACACAGAATGAATTAAACCATCAGTAGACGACTGCAGTAATCTTGTCGTGAAATGGCTGTCCGTCAAAAAAAGATTTGACGTAATTTTGGCGCATGTGCAATATGACTTTCGGAACTTTTTAGCGTATTATATTACTTTGAAAAAAATCATCGAAAATCACAATATATTAGATTTTTAAATAAAAATACAAGTAGTAAATGAACCGTATATAGAATAATAATTATAAGAATTCAAAGATAACTGATATTTATTTTTACATCCTAATTTTCGCTTATATTGTGGGGAATAATAAGTTCCGTAAAGTTCCGAAAGATGAGAAATTTATGCCGACAGGTATCATTGGGTAAGAGTTTCAGAATCGACCAATGAAAATATACTTTATTGAGCAATTCAAAGTATGGGCGGTATGTGGATATACCTATGTGCATATATTCTTGCACTTCACACATATTTTTCAGAAAAACGGCTCTGTATGTAAATTGTGACATAGTTTTTTTCTTCAAAATTTTAAGATAAAGGATTCAAAGATGTTTTAAATGACGTCGACAGAATTTTTTCTGACTATAAGTAAATACACATGAAATGCACGGTAGTTTTTCCCTGCTAAAGCATGAATTAAAGAGTTATTATACAATATAAAGATGGACGTTTTCTTACTAGAATTTGTAAAAATTGAAGAATTTCACATATAACCATCTCGCCTTCACTGGCAAGCTGTTGCAGTTAAATGAAGATGATTTTCCAAATGAATTTAATAAGGCTTATAAAAATCGATGTGATCTATTCAGTGTCCAATTTACAAGTCACATCATTAAATTTTGATCCATTTGTGAAATTGAAATTAAATTTAAATTTTTCTGATGCCAAGTTTGGATTTTGATAAAAGAACATTTTAAAACAAAAACTTAAAATTAAAAGTCTTGAATTTTAAAACACGATATCTCAAATATGAAAACAGATGCGAAAACAAACAACCAATATGTAATAAATGTATATAATTTGACTTTGCAATTCATATCTTTGTTTCTCAGTACAACTATTGCGTTAGTCGTTTTTTTAGCTGAAATTGTCCTAAGAAGACGGTAATGATAATCGAACACATACACTTTTATAGTTTATCTGGATATTGACGGTTTCCAACCGGATAAAAGTAATTTGAAATTAAAACTAAAATTTCTAATATGTACTAATATACAGCACGGAAACTTTGTAATCAAACATTATGTTTTTCCTCAACAAGAGGAATTTTGTTTAGAATTTTTCATGACATTAAAAAGAGATACTTGGCGATTTTATTTTAGTTCCTCTTGCCACACCATCCGGCCGCTGTATAGAAAGAAACTAAAGGACTTCAAGTGTCAGAAAACGTCGGCAAATTGACAAACCGTCTAAACACAATCAACGATATTTTTATAGGTAGGGGTCTTATACTGAAACATATTCGTATGAAGAATTTATGCAGAACCTTGTTAATCTGAAGAGAAAACTGTCGCCAAATAATTAAACTCCACATATTAATCTATTATCAGTCGGACATTATACCTTTCCTTGTTTTCGGAGAAAAGTACCTTTTGGGGAGGTCTGACGTTCTATCCTAAGTTTGGATGATTTGAATGTCATCTATCCTAGCAAGCCTGAAATAAAAGATACGACTGATTCTTCTAATTCTGGTTCATAGTTAGGCTTGTATCTCGATGCCTACGAAAGGCTGCATTTGTAGCTGTATGACAAACGTTTTCTAATGCCAATTTTCTTTGTAGCAATATACCCGCTTCTCCTGCTTATGGTGTATTTGTTTCACAATTAATAGACTATGGTACAGCTTCCTCCAACTAAAAGAACTTTATATAACGAAGCAAGCTGTTAACAAATAATCTGTTGACGCGACAACAATGGTATTGCAAGCCTGGGATTATCAATGCCCTCAAATAGTTTAATGGCCGTCACCACAGTATTGTTGATAAGTATGATACGACATGGATATATTGAACGTTCCATGTTCCTTCTATTATTACACACAGGAGGTGATTATCCTTCCGGAGCACCCGATCTCACTTCCTTGGTGATGTTCACATGTTTATATTTCAGTAAAATTTGCCAGTTTTTACTTTGCTTTTTGATTTTGATTTGGGCATGGATTGATATGTTTTTTTGTTTTTTAAACGTTTTGGTGCTTCCATCACATTATGTTGAAGCGTTTTGTTATTGTTAAACATTGTTGTGTTTGACCCTTCATAATTTTACTCCACCTATACCTCGTCTTCTCCCCCATATTTATGGATAAGTTGGACATGTAATAACTGGCGAATTCGTGTCAACATAATAAAAAACACAAAATTGGAATATAGAGAAGCTGAGCCTTTTACTCGGGGACATAATTTTGGAATTATTATGGATTCTGTTGAAGAGTATGTAAGACGTTGGGCTAAATAAGAAGATGTGTAGCTTGACACCATATCCAACTGGATAAAGGTTGTCACGGAGATCTTTCGTTAAAACGAGGATTGCCAAACTTATAGGAACTATGAGTACTAAACCCTTTTCAGTACTCAGGGATCCAGAAATTTCGGCAACCCTCACAGACATACACAAGTATGTTGTCCCAGCTGATAAGACTTCCAACAACCGTTTTCTCGTTTGTACATTGATGGAGCTTAGTTTAAATAGTAGTTAGAGGAATCCTACTTATACTCTAGAACTTATTTTACCAAACATGAAGTTCCCCCCAACCATAGGGGGTTCTTGAGTCTTTCTGTATCGACATTTTAACAGACCTTCCTTACTTGTATTGGATTCCTAAACATAAAAAAATCCATAGAAGGAAAGATGTATAGCAGGTTTCTGTTAATGCACTACTAAATCATTATCAGTAAATCTAAAACTTTTACGGTCGTAAAAGATGGTCTTCAAAAATATTCAGATAAAGTCTATTCTACATATGGCATTAACCAAATGTGCATGATTGTAACATTTTTAAAAAAGAATTCCTTGCTTCTAATACTTTATCTCTTATAAACGCTTTGATTTTGAACCCCATTCTAAATTCAAGGAATCTGTCATTATCCCCCCCCCCACCCAAAAAAAAAAAAAACAAAAAAAAAAAAAAAAACAAAAAAAACGGTAAGCCAAATATTTAGATTTTGGTTATTTAGTCAAGCACATACAGATTCCATGGAACTATGGGACGTGAAATATATCCGGGGTAATTTTGGATATAGTGGCATCGATGTCATGAACAATATCGTGATGATGACCATAAAACTTTTTAAGGGGATTTTGTAAAGCATTTAAGTTATATGAATTATGGTGTGTGGTATGGCGTGTAAAACGTTATTTAAACATGCATCAAACACAAATACTAATATCAACACATTTTTATCAACACACAAATTTGTTATATCACCTTTTTACACTGTATTGCATTGTAACACAATTTTAATAATTTTGCAATGTTCCACATATAAAACACCCGATGTACATTTATCAATATACCCCAGTGTCAGACAAAATCCATTAGCGAACCAAAAATTTGTTACTTCTATATTGTTTTTAAATTTATAAATTGCTATAAAGCAAATTTTATCAGTTTAGCAATAGTTTTTATTAAAAGTTTAATGATTATTGTTAATTTTACATTTTAATACTTTGTGTTATTGATACTATTGTATCTTTTACTCTTTCTAGCCGCGAATAGCTGCAATATTACTGATGCGGCTTTAAACAATAATTCACTCACTCACTATAAAGCAAAATTATCGCCACAGCGTTGTATAAGTTATTTTTTATTGTAGAACAGAGGACACTGAAAACACAGGTTTTGGTCTTAATGACCAAGATTTTGTTGCATTTATTTCTGACCATTATTGAATCTGCTTTTAAGAATTTTGTATTTTTAAGCTAAGCACATTGAATATTTTGACGATTGTTCAGATCTTAGCGAACAGATGAGTAATAATACAACTCACAGTATTGTAGCATCATATATATTAGACATGGCAACAGTTTTTTTTTAAAGAAACCACATTTCTAAAGAACAACTGATACATTGCAAGTGAAATAAAATCTATAATATTATAATTCCATAGTCCTCCATGTTCACATTCCCAATTTTATTACACACGTGACGAGTGTAGCTAGCTAAAAAGGGAGGGTTTACCCCCTCCGGAGCACCCGGCCTCACTTCCTTGATGGGATTCACGTGTTTAACTTGAACCTAATTTGCCAGCTTCAAAGTTTTTTGACATGGATTGGTATGTTTGTTTTGGACTGTGGTGACACAACATACGACACATTTATATAGTGACAATCCCAAATATTCAGCCTTAATATGCCAAGAGGTAAAACACAACGGTATTTTTGGTGGTCTTTGGTCCTAACACACGGGATTAAAAAGTTCAATACATAACACATTTTATCAAGTAAAACATTTTATACCCGGCATAAAGTTTTATAATAAAAAACAAACATACAAATTCATGTCCAAATTACAATCCCAAAGCAAAGTAAAAACTTTGAAACTGACAAATCAGGTTAAACATGTCTTCCACCAGGGAAGTGAGGCCAGTAAGCATCTCCCGTTTAGCTAGCTACACCCGCAACGTTTGTAATCAAAATTGACAGTGGAAGGAACATGGAACTATGGGACGTCAAATATATCCAGGGCAATCCTGGGCACAGAGGCATCATACTTGTGATGTCGGCCATAAACTTTTCGAGGGCTCTGATAAGCCTAGGCTTTCAATATCCTTGGGTCAAAAATTTATTTGAAAGCAGCTTGCTTTGTTGTATGAAGTCACAGTAGTGGACACAAGCCCTACAATAACGTGTTAATTGTGAAACAAATGCACCATAAGAAGAAGTCGGGTTTTTGCTGCATAGAAAAAGAAAGAATTAAAGTCATCACGATTGTCATACAACTTCAAATATAACCATTAGTTGGCACCAGAATTGAAATATAAGTGTAAATATGAAACAGAACTTTAAGAATCAGTCGTATCCATTATATTTCCAGCTTACTAGGATAGATGGCATTTGCATGGTCTCCAAATTTAGGCCTGTTTAGAGATAGAACCACATCTACATATATATATGAATGATTTGGCGACAGTCTTCTACCCAGATTTAATAAGGTTCTGCATAAATTCTGCTTCATACGAATAAAGGAACAATTTAGCAAACATTGGCGCCCAATCTGTGTCCTTTGGTATGTACCGAATGTTTGCTGGAAAATTATATTACCAAACACAACAAATATTTTGTCTATAATAATGAATATAGCTATTTTGTAGTTGAAAAGCATGCCCTTAGCAATAACCACATTTGCCTTTATTAATAATAGAACGAGGTGGTTGGGCCTCTTCAAGGACCCTTAGGCCACGCTCGTGGATGCTGGTTTGCCATATATACAATGGCGGTCCATAGTCGGGGGGCTGTGTTACTAGTCAGTAATCTTACTATATCTCATTAGGCAGTTAGGTTTTATCAGAGACATATAAAACCTATATATATTTTATATGTCTCTGGTTTTGTAAATAAATAAATAAATAAATAAATAAATAAATAAATAAATAAATAAATAAATAAATAAATAAATAAATAAATAAAAGTAATGATAATAAAGCTTGACGTGTATATTTTAGATAGGTTTTTTTTCGACCGTGGTAGGGATTGGGGACGGGGTATTTATCTCTCAAGAGACAGCTCTAGTTTTATGATAAATGTGTTTGATGTGTTCTGTTTGTTTCTTTTGTTTGTGTGTTAATCTTTGTCGTTTATTGCATTGGTTTTAAAAAATACCGGCATTTATTCTAATTCTAATTTTATTTGTGCATGTACTCTTATTCACATTTCGCGCCATAGAATGTATATTCTATTTCAAGATGCAGTGATTATTAAAAATATATAAGACCTGTAAAGGATAAAAAGACTTTAGTTACATTTGAAGCAGGTCGATCGATTTTTTTTTTACTTCCTGTGGTCGTATTTTATTTGTAAAAAGCATTTTAAATACCTACTATGGGGATTTTTATCGGACTTCTTTATCCAAGTTAACAACAGCAACCAAGGGAGTTAATAACTATTTAAAATGTGTCCTAGATTTCTCTTAAATTGTTTTATAATCAAATAAAATTAAGGTATTTAATCACAGTCTTTTAAATAAATATTGAAAGAGAATAATAAGTCAATCAACACATTGTTTACTTCCATTGTCAGGTATTATAACAATGGTATAAATCACCAGTTGAAACATGTCAGTTTTACGTCACGATCAACAGTTGTACACGGTTCCGTGCATATAGCCGTCATTAGTATTAGTGATGGCGAAAGAGATCGAAGCTAACGGTGTTCATCACCACCTTACAAATGGCAAAACAAATGGATTTTCTAAACATTTAAATGGACATAAAACCAACGGAAAATTAACAAATGTATGTATTTATTTTAAATTTTATTTCCGTTTTTGTGCATGTTTTATAGTTCAAAAGATAACAGAGATTGTGTTTGTTGATACTCGGGCCGGCTGACCGGAAACATTTGCCTGTGTTTACCTGTACAAGTTGTACCTTGTTTTTCAAAAGTGTCAGAACTGGAAACACTTGATCTTAAATTTTTTGAGAGAAATATTTATTTTATAATTTTCTGCTATATTGCAGTATTAAGAATTGAAGGGAACCTTGGTTATTTCAACATTTTGTTAATTACTCATCGACATCTGATTTTGTGAGTTGATAAGGACGAGATTGATGCTGACCAAATCACGTGTTATGATTTTAAAAGCGGTGTAGATTTGAATAAATTACAAAAGTGAATTTGATTTAAATTACTTGAAGTATTTAAAAATATGGTTTATATCAGACCGATCATATAGCATTGGTATTTTATTTAAGGTAAAAACACAAAATTCTTAGACACGCCCATGCATACCAACATACTATTTTTCAGTCCGAGTTATCTCCCTTGCAAACTTTGTGTAGCAACATTGCACGTTTGTCGTCAAAATAAAACCATTCTTACTTAACTAACCTCATGAACATGTAAACATGTAATGATCAAATCTATGGGGTTAAAATTCAGGCTGTTTATATAAAAGTCAAACCAAAATAACCTTCTAGAAATCTATATACAGCAATCAAACCATTCAGAAATACAGATCTACATTTACAATGTTTATTAGCAACACAGGGAAAACATAGTTAAAATGAGCTAAAAAATTTTTTGTTAATAAAGGAAATATTTTTAAATTTAGTTTTAGATAAATGACGTCTGATAAATTAATTTTTTTTTATTAATTTTATATATATTAACTAGATATCTAAAATTTGATATTATTTCACCTGCAGCCATTAATTTATGAATTATTAATTACATTTTGTCAAACAAGATTTTACTCACAAATTACATTGCAATAAACGAATGTGGAGTGAAACAGTAATTTTTCACTGTGTAGTTGTGTGGCTGTACACACATACTCCTTGAAGAAGAAAAAACATCATGTATTGATTTTTTTATAGATTTTTTTCTCCACTAATCTATACTGTAGTTAACACATGTTCATTCAAATTGATTCATTTTTTATCACATTCATTAAACAAATTTAATTTGAGACAGCTGTTTCATCTCAAAGAGAAATCTTACCGGTTTTTAGATTTTGTCTCTACACCTGACATCTGTCTACACCTGACATCTGATATACATCAACAGATCTGTATGTTCAGAAAAATCTTACACTGTATGGGTAGAGTTACAGCCTTATTGATGCTGAAATTGTTTATTTTTTTTATAAAATGCTTATAATACCGTACATTGAAGACATGTAACATCTCAGTTAATGTATACTGTTTCACTTTAAAACTTTGTACTGGTAATATTCATCAAACAACATGTTATATATACTGTCATAAGTATAGTAGTTACTAGTTACTGGTTTAATATATAAATAACATTTGCATAACTAGTGTATACAGTGTCTGTCCTCACAGGGTCCTTTTGAAGAGACCTTAAAAACTGATGACCTGTGTCCTGACAAGTGTGGCACGTTAAAGAACCCTCCCTGCACATTGCCCTGAGTGCACTGCAAATGATAGTTTCTTGTCGCTTCACCTATAGCTAGTGACGTCTCGATATAAGTGAAACATTCTTGACTTTGATGCAAAATCCCATTCAATCAATCTTCTGTCCTCATGGCTGATTTGAATATGATCTTATTTTCAAAATCATTTATCACCACACCTTTCATACACTTTTATCTTGGGGTTTATATGCATGTATATTATGTTCAGTTAATATTGGCATATTGTATCCACTGTAATCAATATTTATTAATCAGTTGATAGTACACTGTATTATGGTAATATTATAGTAAACATTCAGTACTTGGATACTCAGTTATTTTCTCATTAAATAAAGTGATCGTTTAATTTGGATGATCATGTCAGATCATATAATATTGTATGAGTTTCATATTTATTTTGGAAAATTTGAGCACTATAATGTACAACCAGTACTTGGTAACATAGTCATTTTCCATTAATTGAAAATAACAACCATTCACTGAACCAGTCCACTAGCCAAAGGCTGACAAATTCTAGGCAGGGGGTAATTTTGAGATGGGGCTGGCTAGATTTCGATGAAATAACATGGCTATATGTAGAATTTTGCATTAAGGGCTTGTTAGAATTTTGACAAGTTTTTAACTCAGTGTACTGTGTGTCATCTAAATTCTAATTTGACAGATCACATTCATGTGATACTAAATGATTATGACATAAGTTCAGTAAAAACACTAAAAACAACTTTATATTATATATATATTTATTTTCACTGAAAGTTTTACAACTTATGAGTGTATATACAATATAATACAATATTTGGCAATGTTCATGGAAATGGTACATTAAATTGAAATGTTTACAACAAAATAATTATTCTATAATATACAAAATGGAAGTTATAATAACTTAGTTTTATTTACAATTTTTGCCTAAACTTTACAAGTAGAACTATGGAACATCGCCGTCTGACTGCTGAGTAAAAACCGTAAATAATGACACCGACTGACCCATCTTTGAACGACAAGCAAGGAAACAAGACAAGATGTACACCCAAAATGCGACAGTGCTTGTCATTCAGAGGTGGGTTGGTACACTAGGTGTTTGCCGAGGCACGATAATAGGAATAATATACTCATTAAGACAGACAACCATGCACCACTGACTACTTGTGACTATTTGTGATATATATTAAATAACAATATGCTATATACCGTTGTAAGTAGATATATTAAATATTATTAAAAATGTATTCGCGGCCTGTTCACATCTGAGCGACAAGCAAAGCGGCAATACAAGTGGTTGGGACCTGTCCCCACCAACAAGATGTCGCATTGCCTATCACTCACAAATGAACAGTATATATACCGATTGCATAATTAAGAAGCGTTATTCGCGACTTGCCCACATCTGAATAAGAAGCAAAGCAGCAATACAAGTGGTTGGGACCTGTCCCCACCAACAAGATGTCGCACTGCCTATCACTCACAAATGGACAGTATATATACCGATTGCATAATTAAGTACCGTTATTCGCGACTTGCCCACATCTGAATAAGAAGCAAAGCAGCAATACAAGTGGTTGGGACCTGTCCCCACCAACAAGATGTCGCACTGCCTATCACTCACAAATGGACAGTATACATACCTATTCAATAATAACGAAATGCACAACGGTATCAGCTATATGTATAAGTATACTTAATTACTATTTACAAAAAAGTTATATATTGGATAAGAAGATTGAACATGCAAATAGACATAGTTTGTTGACCAGTAGATACAGCAAGCGCACAGGTGACTGGGCTACCCCCACCCACAAGGCACCCACTATATCCACTACTCACCAAAGGTATACCTAAGCACATGTACAAATTGTTCTGACAAAAAGAAATACAAGGACATTTAATTAAATAAATGTAATACATACATAAAACAATAACACTGTAATAATACCTAGAGAACAGGCATATTATTTCTGATTTTAAGTGCCCTAATCAATTATAAGTATTACAATTACATGACAAATATTTCAAACAAGATAAATATAAATTCACTCCAATTAATCTTAATGTTAAGACATTTATATTAAAAAAACCAAAATAACAGGAAATTGACCCTTTAAGTTTTACAACATACAATTTCTCCCCGATTAAATATAGACATTACATTAATTACCACTATGGAGAATGTGTCATTTGATTCCTAGCTTGTCAAGTACCTATCAATATTTAGCTTGTTATACATCAGAATGTGATGCTTCAGGCATATTTATTATGTAATGCTCTCTTATCTCTGGTTTTCATGCAACAAAGACATTTTTCTGCAATATTTGTGTGCAACATAACATATTTAGGATGATATTATGTATTATTTATGTAATTTATTTGTTCCTTTTATGCTTTCTCTCTCTCAAACACACACACACACACACACACACCACACACACACACACACACACACACACTTCAATATCCACTAATAATATTATCAGTAAAAACAAAAATTTAACCCCCAATGGTCTTGTATATCAATTGTATATTTAAAGAAAAGGTAATATGAAACTGTATTTCAAAAAAAAGATAGTTTTGTAGGTGCCTTGAAGTATCTAGACTGGTTTTGTTCTGAATGCTTGAGTAAAATGACTTGTGGAAATTTATGGGTTGTATTTTATACTGTTCATCTTAGGTCCTAGCAGAATCAATATTTTTATCATTAATAAAATGTATTTTGGATTACCTGTAATTATTTCAGTGAAAAAGGTATTTTACATGCTTGTATTGAAAAATCAATGATTCAATCTTCAGAATTATTTGCCGTTGGCTATATTTTTGATGACACCAAAATTTCAAACATATGACGCATTATTTCTTGTCTTGCATAGTAATGTTAGTAAAACCAAATCAGGTGTCAAGTTTTCTTCTATCAGAAATAAAAACAAACAAATCTAAATTCCAGGATGTCTGTGTTAGTTTACAATAGGTGTGTCATTATTTATCTTACCTTTAAATGATGTTTTAAGTTAAACTTCAGCCCCCTCTACATCTTTATTATAATATTTACATTGACTTTTTGTCTTGAGCTGTCTTGTTTGAACTAAAACAGATGTTCTATGTCAGTTCATAAATTTGACTACCTGTAGTATTACTAGTAAAAAGACACTGCTGTCCACCATCAATGTAGCTAGGGTTCATTCTCAATGTTGTGTCTGACAAGGTATGTGCTACCTGCTTATACATAAGATCTTCACCTTCCTCCCACATCAAGGTCTCCTACATTAAAATTTGAACCTACCAGACAAATTGATATATAGTATATCAGTACATATTTCCACTCCACATTTCCACTCCACATTTCCACTCCATATTTCCACTCCACATTTCCACTCCACATTTCCACACATGACTTGTTGGTTGTAATTTTGTTAAATGTCACATCAGCAAGTTTTTCTGCTATTCACGTCAAGAGCAAGTTTTTTAATCTCTTAGTATTAAGCTTAGAATAAATTTTTGTGTGTGTAGTGTGTGATTGTGTTGGGTTTGTTTTGTAATAATGCATACTTTAGGAGTCTTAAAGGTGCTACACAGAGTCTCTAAGCCACAGACAAGCATACCACACCCCCAATAACATTATACTGACACTGGATGAACTAGATGCTCTATCCTCTTAATTGTGAGTGCCAGGCGAGGAAGAAGTATCTGAGATTTTAAAGTTTTGCGTATGGCCTGGCCAACATTCAAACACATTATCTTCTCTCCAGGTGGAAGCTCTACCACTGAGCCAGCGAGGTGGTCCCACACTTCACTATGTAATCACTGTTACCGTAAATCCTGATTACAATCATTGTATTTTATTTCAGGGCCATCTTAAAGATCACAAACACTGGAGAGATACATTCTGGGAATCTTTTGAACAGACACCAATTTTCGTTGCCATTTGGACTTATTTAGGATATGGAGTGTTGGTGGTCATCGGACATATTAGGGATCTGTTACGGACCATGGGTCTTGAAAAAATTAAATCCATTACAGAACCAAAACTTTCGGTAAGTTGAAAAAATATATATAAAATATAGTTATTTTGGATACATATACTGCAGTAACTTCAAAATGATCTGTCAGATATCATCTTGGCTAATACAAGACATTTTGCTTGGTTTCTACAAATTTAAAGTTATTACTGGTAGTACGGTAGCCAAATTTCCAAAATTTATGAAAATATAGTCCCTTTTGAAGTATTTTTAAACAAATTTTCTAAATAGGTTTCTTTTTGAAAGAATTTCTCAGAAATTAACAGTAGCCAATAGAGATATTGGCTACCAGGAAATGAAACAGCTTCTGAAGTTGTGTTGTTAGATTTGCTCTTAAGTGAAATACAACATCCTGATGTTTTATGTCAGACTTCCTTCACTGATTCAGAGAATTCTGCTAGTAGTCCTTATATTTAACTGATAATGTACCAGTTAAAACATTAACACATAGTTAAAAATGTGATACTCATGATAGATTTGATGTATTTGTTAAGTGTATGAAGTATCTGTTAATTGGCAGTTTTTTACTTCCATAATTGACAGAAAAAGGGTAGTAAACAGAAAATATTGACAAGTTATAATTTGATCTCAACCTGTTAGGGTCATTATTTGTCTCTCGGAATACGTTTATGTAAGTGTATGTTTGTCTGAATGATGCTTTTAGTAAACTTTATTGCAGGAAATAGATCTCATAAAAATGACCAAGATATACAATAAAATTGACACGGCTAACATGAATATCATGGATGGTCTATTCAGTCATTATTAAATCCAAACTTTGCTTTACTTTGATATTCTTTTCAACTTAAAAAATACAAAAACCAGAAGTAAAAAATGGGTTTCCTATGTACTTTGCAAATATGAATAGTATGAAAGTATCAGTGTTTAATTAGAAATATACATTGTAGTTTTATAAAAATATTAGATTACTGTTATATAAGCACTGATAAGGTAATTTTAGGGATGGTGGAGGAAACCAGAGTTCTCTGAGAAAACCATCAATCTGTGGAAGGCAAACTGACAAACTTTTTCACACTAGTAAGTGTCCCAGGTGGTGGGAGGCACTTTGATCCATAATACTGGTAAGCACTTTAGACCACTTGGCCACCAAGACACCGTAATTCTGGAAGAAAATCCGTCCCAATTTTATTTTGATATCAAGTCATTTACTGTATGTTTATAACTGTTTGTATAATGTAGGGATTTGTTCCACTATATCAAAGTTGGGAAAGTTTTTACACCAGAAATTTATACAGAAGAATTCGTGATTGTTGGAATAGACCCATAGCTAGTTGTGCTGGAGCAGAGATGGATGTTTTAGAAAGGAAATCCTCAGATCATAACTGGAACTTTGAGTGAGTCTTTGAATATTCATGTATTAATACATCTCTCTCTCTTTCTCTCTCTCTCGCTCTCATTTATATACTGGTATGTATCCAATTCTTGTATTCATGTTTTGAATGTTACCAGATATGACAGATCTCTCTTTTTCTCTCTCAGAGTTTGTATATACATACACTCACACATGTATTGATGTCATGCACTATATCTCTCTCTCTCTTTCAAGTTTGTATATATGATATATGTACATTATATATACATATTTACATATTTATATTTCATGCATCTCTGTGTGTGTGTGTGTGTGTCATGCATCTGTGTGTGTGTGTGTCATGCATTTGTGCGTGTCATGCATCTGTGTGTGTGTGTGTGTGTGTGTGTGTGTGTGTGTGTTTCAATTTCTGCCCATATTAAAGTTGTGTTTGATGTGTAAAAGTATTTTGGGCTGTTTGTAAGCAGGCCAATTTATGTATCATGGGAGTTTTAACTTCATAGTATTAAGTATAAGTTAAAGATGTATGAGTTTTTTCACCTCTACTACCATAGTGTCAGAAGATGAAACTTTATATGTGTCCTCATTTCTCTAAACGCTGAATGTGGTATCACCATGGTGTCATATATAGTATTTTATTGATGGAACTTTATATGTATCCTAATTTCTGTGAAATTTAGCCAGATAGTCAAGGACAATAAATTACTGTAATGTAGAATGTCTTAAATATCATCTCTGGTGTAAGGGCCTGTTTATAATATGTAAAATATAAGATGTTATTTTGATAACTTTAAAATTAATTATAAACAATATATTATTGTACAGGAAACAGGGATCGATATTGATCTATCTTGTTTCCTGATTATGAATTTATTGTATTGACAATTTATACAAATTATGGTTTTCAGAGAAAAAAATCAGTAAACATGCTATTACTAAGGCGGACACTAGAATTTAAAACACCTTCTGAATTCTGAGTACCTACTTTTAGATGTATTTAGTGTTTAATTTATTCACCTACCCGTTTAGTTTAATGGTTGGACAGATCTGTGTGTGCATCTGTGCATATATATAGATGATGTCATAATGTGTTATAAATACTGTATATGCAAAATAAATAAATATAAATAAACATCAAAATCAGTTTATAAAGACACTTTTTGTATCCAAAATACATACATGTATATTGGATGCATATGATTTCATGAAATTTATGTGTTATAAAAACTGTTTATACTAAATACATGTATATACTAGTATACAAAAAAAAAAAATAAATGAGAAAATAAATATAAATAAACAGCAAAATGAGTGTATAAAGAAAGTCTTTGTATAAAGATACATATCTTGGCTCTTAAAGTATATGACACATACAAATTCTTTCAAATTAAATTGCTTATCAAAAACTTGCATAGATATGTAAATTGCTGTCTTTATGATGGCTATCAGAGTTGCTATTCATGCAATTTTGATGTCAAGATTAAATTCTATTTCCAATACAATTACCCAAATTTAATGGAATAATTTCATGAAACTTCACACAAATGAAGGATGTTTTATGACATTGACCTAAGGTCATATTTAAAAGGTCATTATGACATAGAGTGTATGTTTGAAAATGGGGCCATAACTTGTGGCTTGTACAAAGGATTTCCATGGCCATATAATGTGCCATGAACTTGTTTCAAGGTCATATCTTAAAAGCCAAGGTCATGAAGGAAGCATTTTTCAAAATCATATTTTGATGATATGGGGTTACAATTTTGGGGTCTGGAGTGATACCCACTCTGGAATATCTCAATATGTAGTACATGTGTAAGAAAGAAATTTTCCTGTTCTGAACAGTCTAACCACAGACTTGTACTCAGTAAATGGATAAGAGAGTCTTCAATATAAAGTTGGCAACTAAAATGAGTTTAATCCCATTGTCATTCTATTGCCATGACAATACCATAGCCTTGCTATAATGTTTAAAATTAATTTTTGGTAAAATTTTATTTGCAGATTAACTGGTAAAAAAATGCATGTTTTAAATTTTGGATCATACAATTATCTGGGTTTTGCGGATAATAAGGGCCCCTGTGCAGAAGCAGTGGAAAAAGCAGTTCACAAATACGGAAATGGAATATGTGCCAGTAGACAAGAACTAGGTCAGTTTCTGTATGATAGTATTTATAGATTTTCAAAGAAAGTTGATATGAAAAGTTAAAAAGAATAAGAAAGAACAGACCACGTTAATTATAAGTAGCCACAGTTTGAGTTCAGCCTTGAGTTGTCATATGATAAACGAGTGATTTTATGTTGCATGGGTGTTTCATGGTTGGATCTGTGTCAGTATAATATACATCAGAAGTTATTTAAAAAGTTAATATACAAGAAAATAGTCAAGTGAACTAGCACTCTGGAAGTCATCAATATGCTTACTACAAAATAAAAAAACAATAGCATAATTTCCAGAACACAGTCCATAAAACAATTGAAAGGTAAATTTGCCTGGTTAAAATACTAGAGCCTTTTGGCAAGTTAAAATTTAATTTCTTTTATTTAGTTATACAGTCAGAAGAACTTATGAAAATAGAACCCTGGGTAAACAGAAAACCTATCTAAACTAAACTAAACCTTTTTCAGGATATATATTTATCAAATTATATAAAATAATACATTGATTTATGAACAAACAAAATCTGTAACCCAAAAGGTTCAGTTTAAGCAGGTTACACTGTACAGAATTTTAGTTTGGCATAAGAGTACACAAATGTCAGACTTATTAGATTACATATTATACTGTATATACAATATTAATATTTGTACAGGATACACAGATCTACATAAAGAGTTAGATACTTTAGTAGCCCAGTATCTAGGAGTGGAAGCAGCCATTACAGTACCCATGGGATTTGCTACAAACTCCATGAATATGCCTTCTTTAGTTGGAAAGGTGAGAGACATTACATGACTATATATTGATTGTGTGTTACTTCAGACTGTGTTACCCTGGTAATATTATAATTGTTATGTTAAGTCTGTTTACTAATTGGTCACTTAACTACTAAAAATTTGTTAATTTTCCAGTAAAGCAAAATAAGTTAAAAAATTATAAATGGGAAGCATTTAGCATTGAATTACAAAAGGACAGGATTATTTGATTACTAAGGCAATCAGCTACATTTTAGCAGCAAAAATAATTTATATGGATTCAGCATTTTCTTGGGAATCATAAGATGAATTCCTTGGAAACTACATGATCCAGACCTGAGATTGATTCACCCCAAATTTCAATTTTCTAGGTTTCTACAGATGTAAAATTATTTCAAAAGTTTTGAAAATAAAGTCCTTTTTAAAGTATTTTATTTATATATAAATTTTAAGAGAGAATTTCTCAGAAATTTCCCTTGTTATGAACTAGATAATAGCCTCAAGATAGTCTGCAGACTAGCATCACATACGATATTAAGGCTTGTATCCTCTGCCACTTTGCATAATGTATTAGATTGAATCCCCAGATGGCTTGTAGACTAGCATCACTTGACTAGAGTATCACAACAGCCGCTTTATTCCATGAAGACTAGGATAAACACCAACATGATGATCCAGTAGCCTACATTTTTATTTCAGTTTGTATGATAGATATTATATGTTGTGTTGTTTTTTTCAGGGTTGTTTAATTCTCAGTGATGAGCTAAATCATGCATCATTAATATTAGGGTCAAGATTATCCGGGGCAGCAATCAGAACATTTAAACATAATAGTAAGTATCTCGTAGAAGTACCTCTTAGAAGTATACATATGCCATTTCTCATTCAAATCTTAAAACCTTAGGCTTATTGACTTTCTGGAACTTTTGAAAGTTTGACATCCCATTGATAAACCTGGACCATTTATGGGAAAGAAATATAGCAAATGAATGAAATTGGCATTGATTGATTGACCAGTATTTTAATTCTAGTGTTATCCCATTGTGTTTTGTTTCAGTCATTCTTATTTTCTAATTTGATCTTCTTTCAGATATGACAGATTTAGAAAATAAACTAAAAACAGCTGTAGTTGAAGGCCAACCAAGAACAAGAAGACCTTGGAAGAAAATTCTGATAGTTGTAGAAGGTGTTTACAGGTATGATTGCATCATTGTTTTCTATCTCATTGTACTGTTGTGAGACAATTGATGGTTTGTTTGGGGCCTACAAAAGGTATTTGAACCACACCACTGGATACTATTTTGTTCATATATCTGGTTCCTGTCCTGTATGTATGTGTTTTTCCTGAGGATTTTACCATTGACCTTTTGCAATTTTCGTATTGTCTGTCGTCACACATCCTTAATTTAAAAAAAAAATTCAATTCTTCTCAAGATGTTAGTTAATCTTAATAGGGACATCCTTAACCAAAGTAAAAAATTACAGAATTGGTTAACCTTCAATCATCACATAAACATCTTTTCATGATGAACATAAAACCTTAGAAGCTTTACATGCAGTGTCACTGAGGTCAACTGTTGTTAATGTGCGATTCATTATTTCAGTATGGAAGGTTCAGTTGTCTGTTTGCCAGAAGTTATTCGTTTAAAGAAAAAATACAAAGCATATGTATATCTAGATGAAGCTCACAGTGTTGGTGCCATGGGACCTCACGGACGAGGAGTTGTGGACTATTTTGGTATCGATCCTAAGGAAGTTGATATCATGATGGGAACATTTACAAAAAGTTTTGGTTCTGCTGGAGGATATATTGCTGGGCCAAAGGTAACTGTCTTATTTCATATAGATGAACCACTTTGTTGTCAGTGACTTACCTTGTACGTTCTCCAATGAGAGCAACAGTTTAACATCTGAGGATGAAATTTTTGTATACTAGATGTGCAAGTGACAACTGACATCTGACAACTCATGTTTGTTTTTTGCTGATGTTTGATTCTGCACTATAAGTTATAGAATAACAATTTACAAATTTGAGAGAAAATATTCTCACTTTTCTCAAAAAAATTAAAAAAGTTATAGGATTTTATTTATTATCAAAAGAAATTGTGAAAAAAAAACTAGTGATATAATTTTATGTAATTTTTTTGAAAACTTGTATTTATAATGACTATTTCGTATCAAAAGCAAATATACCAATCCATGTCTGAATCATTTTAAAAAGGGCAAATTAAGTAAAACATGTTAACTTCCACCAGAAAAGTGAGGCTGGGTGCTCTTGACGGGTAAATACATGTATATTTAATTGTTTTTTCAGAACTTAATCAACCACCTGAGAATTAGTGCTCATTCATCAATATATTCCACAGTTATGTCACCTTGTGTTGTTCAACAAATTATATCCTCCATGAGGATCATTATGGGCCTTGATGGTACAAATTTAGGTAAGCTCACATTTAAATAATTTTAATATTTTTGAAACCATATTATCTTCAGGTGCTTCAGTGGCCGAGTGGTCTAAAGTACACACTTACAGATCACAATGAGTCTCGCAGTGTAGGTTGGAATACCAATTGCGACAGATCCAAATATGAACAAGTTTGTCAGCTTGCTTGATAAAAGTCGGTGGTTTTCTCAACCATCCCAGAACTGGCCGTCTCTATATAATTTAAAGAATCTTTACTAGGCTGTTAACTCCATTCCTCCAATCCAATGCATATTAGCTTCACATTGATATTCAGGAAACGTATGACATAACAAATCTGTATAATTAGATACATTTATATCTTAACCTAAGAAGTGATGACCAGGCTAATGGATGTCTTTATTTCACAAAAATGTTTTTTTCAACAATGCTATTAAGCTTGTTTTCAAGGCCATTTGTATGAGGACCACTTTCTGGTTGAGGTAACTTTAACTCCGTTCTGTCATTAATATGTACCTGGAATATATAAAATCCACCTGCTAGTAGAGGTCAATTTTCATGATTTCTAAAGATAGCCTTGATATACATGTATAATTATAAGATTTTCTATTATGAAAAAGAATAATTTATATTTAAAGTGTAGCTTGCATACCTTGTTTCAGCCATAAAAAATAATGACATTTATTCATTGCCTTTATCTTATAGGAAAGAAAAAGATTCAGCAATTAAAATGGAATGTCAGATACTTTAGACGAAGATGTCATGAGATGGGATTTATTATTTATGGAAACCAAGATTCACCTGTAATACCAATACTTCTCTTCATGCCAGCAAAAATAGGGTAATTAATTAATCAATGAATAATAACTATTGTCTCCCTTATTGTCATAAAAATAATGGGAATTAAAAGAGTACTGTTACTGTAATTTTTGTGGAGAACTGTTTTTATTCTTTGAGATACACCAAAATGTTTGTACAGAAATGGTTCCACTGTATAAAATAATCCATTGTATTAGTACAAAAATATATAGAAATGTTTTCAATCTATGATATACCCCATAATGTTGTTATTGAAATGTTCTCATGATTACCAATAGAATTGCATAATTTTACCTTTTCTGTACAAATAATGCAATTATGCTTATGTACAAAATATGTAAGTACTTATCAGGTTAAACCCCATTGCCATTGAAGGAGTATACTTTGATTCTAAGATGACTGTTATATTGGTGTTATGCTTTCTCCATATGTACAGTTTGTAGTCTGTTCTAACTTACACACCATAGTAATGTACTTGAATGACTGTCTTATTTTATATTGAGCATATTACCTATTTCAGAGCATTTTCCAGAGAATGTTTAAAACGTGGATTGGGCACTGTGGTAGTGGGTTTCCCAGCCACACCTATCATTGAATCTCGAGCCAGATTTTGTCTGTCAGCAGCACACACAAAGGAAATGTTAGACAAGGCATTAGACATATTAGACGAAGTTGGAAATAAATTGAGATTGAAATATTCATTGATGCCTATACCAAATATTAGTGAGAAGGAGATTGAGTTAGTGGAGGTGAGTACTATATGTATTATCACTTAACAAATATTACAGATCAAGACTCCAGTTTCATTATCATTCCCCCTTTACTTAAATCTGGAAAACCTGAAATCTGAATTATTTTGTTAGTTTTTTCAACACATTCAGGACTTTATGGCAACATAATTTTGTAGATTACTGTAAGGTTATATGACATCTGTATTCTAGTTTTGTGGACATTTTTCATTTGTAATGATTAAGAATTGCATTTTTTGCTAAGTTAAGGAAAATCTGAGTTAATGAATGATTATGAAACCAGAATAGATTTTAAGTAGTTCAATGTTTTGTCACAAAGTAATTGGCAACAGATTTATGGTTTGCTCAAAAAGTGTGTCATATCATCATGTCTTACAGCATTATTTTATGTACTTACTAACCAACTACATGTATATTCTTTTCTTACAATAGGATTGAAACCATTTGGATTTTTATGCAAACCAGAAAGAGAGGAAAAATCAATTCTTATTGTGAGGAAATCCAAGAATAATACAGACCGTGACGTGATAGGTGATGTGAGACATTTGTGATATGATCAAAATAAGCTAATGTGATACATCATACAGTTCTTAAATCAACTACAGGATCATTTAGTGTTCATCTATATAAGTTATTACACATTCACCATGAAGATTTTCCGAGATATGACCTATGTGAATGTCACCCTTGCTTTATTTACAAAAGCTGTACATACACTGAGTGCAGCATAGGGGTATGACTATTTGCATGTCAACCTTGCTTTACAGACACTGTGTGTGATAAGGAAGTACAGTGATATGGCTATTTTCATAGTTATTGTGGTGGTCATACACTGTGAAACCGGACAGGAAAAGGATGGTACTATTTGCATGTCATCCTTGTTTTACCATCACTGTTTAGAGATGCGACTATTTGCATGTCACCATTGCTATATATATTGACACCAGTTGATCAGTAAGCAATCATAAATAACTCACACTCATCTAAACATTTATTTTTATAACCATATTTATTTTGTTATTCACCTCTTGGCAGGTGCTCTTACAGTATATATAAAACGGTTACTGGAATGTCTATATCACCCAGTGTACACAATCCATCTTACACTAAAGATTTACCTTTAAAATCACTTGATCACCAAAGCCATAAGTAAAATCTGTTTAGATATAAAAAAATACTCTCTAAGTTTACCAAAAACCATGCATAAAATCTGTACTCTGTTAATGTTTTACCAACCATTAGTTGTGCAAATAATTCAGGACACTCTGTTTTCTGTTCTGTTCCCATTTCCATTTTGTTGTTTATGTTCTTATTTATATTTTAGCTGGTTTCCAGGTCAAATTCCGTGATTTTCTTGTTATGTTTTTTTATGACTTTTCTAAAGAAAAAAGATTCTGTTTACATTCATGATTTTGAATTTTTCTATGAGATCGTGCATTTCCAAGTTTTATTTCAACTCTTAACTGCAAATAATTCCACTATATGTATAAAGATGTATGTCTAAAGTATCTGGTGTTTTGTATCAAGACTTTGTTAAATGGTCTTTAAATTTCATTCCATGTTGTAAAAGTAATAATTATACTTTGGAAAATTTCTACATCAACTTGACTACTTATTGATATTTAGGTAAAGTGTTAGTATAAATTTAAATATTAATGTTCCTGTTTTGAATTCACTGTTTGGAACTATTGATATACTGGTAGGACAAACCAATGTTGTCAGTTACACCAAAGTAAAATGAATCCAGATGGATATAATTACCTCCTTCTGAATTTATCAAACATCTTGTAAATCTTGATGAGTGCTACAACCTCCCTCTGTAGGCATTTATATGACAGATTTATGAGACATTTGAACTTCCTATCAAGGCATGGTTTAGTGTTAATTATCACAATTTTGTGTTGAAATGTTATTTCACAGAATCTTTCCACAAAGTAACAGAGTTATTGTAAAATTTCAACCAGACGTTTTGATTTGTTTCAAATTTTCTGTAAATAACATGTGTTTTACCTAGAATTAAACACACCCTGTTTAAAAACTAAACAGTCTTAGCCACAAATATTACCAGGCAAGAAGTTAAAATGGTAAGGTCTGTTTCCTTTTGATTTTTGGACCATCCAACCTGTGGGTGTGTTGGTTTTAAACATTAATGATAGTAAAATAATATCACTGACTTGCCATATTTACCATATTTACTGGTATTTATAAGCAATTTGTAAATAGTGAAAATAAAAATTAAGATGTATCTATAGAAATTATTCCTAGTTAATATTAATAATAATTATTTTTATTCAGAACAAAAAATTCTGTATGCAAAATGAAAAAAATAAATTCCATTTGTTTTTATATACCACATCATATACCTCATACATGTAGTTGAACAAATCATTGTTAAATGTTAAGATTTGTTACGCTGCTTTAAATTATTCCTATCTCTGTTTTGTTATGGTAGTCATATATTTTATGATTGTGATTGAAAAATATTTATTTGTGTTAAGCTTTACATCTTGTAAAACTTCTTGTTAAAATGTCAAATCCCTCCAAATTTAGTCTAATCCAATAAGGATACAGCATACGTTAGCCTTATAGCTTATGTCAGTCTCATCCAATACAGATACGGCTTATATATGTTAGGTTTGACTTATAAGGATGCAGCTTATTTTCTTTTTACCATACATGTATTTGTTTTCTTTTATTTAAAAAAAGGGAAACAATCTGAGCTTTCTATAAAAAAAATTGTTTAGTATTCTGACTTTGTTCAAAACTTTATTTGAAGAAGAAAAATGTTGTATTTTGGCTATACATGTTTATTAGCATGTATTCTGACAAATGGTTATAATAGTACTATGAATGTGTAAACAGGATTTCATACTTGGTCGAGAAAATTCCTTTATATAGAAAAATGCAGATACACTGATACTAGATATTAACAGTATATCAGGAGGAAAATGAATACATGTACTATGACCTGTTTGATTGAATTCTAATCACTTCTGGAGTGGTGTACTTTGTAAAGAAGTTGCTGTTTAACAACATTCTAAGTCTATTTGTCCCAATCCATTTGCATGACGAATTAATGGCCAAAATATATACATATTTTCTGGAGTTTTTCAGTAAAACATGCAGGCCTTTAGTTTTAATGAATGTATTAGCAACCAAATTTCATCAGCTGATAATTCAGTATCAGTGGTCTTGGTCTTTATAATGAAAAATTATGAAAAACTAGTTTTTTTTTAAAATTATTATTTCTTTATTTTTTTTTGCACAAACCAAATAGGGAAAAACTTGTTCTTGCATCATATATGGCTATATTTCAATGAATTCTGACAAGATGTACAAAGATTTTTCTCACAGATACCATACTGGTATTGTTTATATACAAGTACTAAGTTAGGTTACTATGGTTTTGTTATGACCCAAAACATCTATATGACGAACTTATAGCTAGAATACTTCAAAAGATTGAGGTAACATCTACACAAGGATTCAATCCCACAAATACAAACAGTTATGTTACAATGAGATGGAGAAAATGGGGTCTACCCTTTATCAAATGATATCCTGCTCGTATATTTATACAAAGTTATCATTGCCAGTGGGCAAAGTAGGATTTTTAGAGGAGGCCATTTTCCAAAAAAAAAAGATGGCAACAGATAATGATGATTTATGTATCCAATAGAAAAAATAGAATGCGTTCTGCACAAATGTTAAGGGGTATATATCATTTGGTACATGGACAATATTGCAAACCTCATGATTTTTTTTTTCTTCTAAAAATCAATTTTCTCTAATCTAGCTATAGTATATTCTGATGGATGTTTTTAACAATTCCTTCTGTGGGAAGATTTACTGAGTATATTGTACACGGAGCAAGAAATATGATTTAGTGTTGCAAATTTCTATTAATTAATATTGCACCTAAATTTATTTTAAAATATTTCTAGTTTTTCAACTTGATATATTTTTATCTTCAAGTGATAAGTGTAAATACACCCTGTACATCTAAATGACGGATTCGTAGCCATGATAAATATTTGATGCAGGAATAAGATATGTTAAATGACATAAATCTTATACCATTTGGATATTTGATCTGCCTATATATGTTATTTAATTGATGTTTATCTCTCTATACTACCATATATGTACTGGTATACCATATCACTTTATACTATCATTTGTACTATCTTTACACAAATGTATTTCACACATACACTATAAGCAATGAACATAATGGTAGTTGTCAGTGCCGTATTATCATGTAACATTTTTGTGACCATCTTGTGATACTCAATTTTTTTGGTCACTTTTTTTAATTTTTTTTTGTTCATTACAGTAGTATATCATGCTACTACTATACTTAATAGTATATACTTAACTTTGTCATAATAATCACAGCTCTAAAATCAACCTTTGTCCATTTGTCGGTATATATAGGTAAATCTTCTTCATTTCTTGATTCCCTGTTCTATATTTGTGTCTAAAAGACTACAAAATCACTTATGTTGTGCATGTATACATTGTGTATGTATCAACAATATCACATCAATAAAACCAAAATATAATCACTAGCTATTTTTGAATACATATTTTTATTATTTATTTATTTTTAAATTTAAGTTTTTAGTTAGTATTTATAATTTCTAGTAGTGCTATATACTATAATCATTGAATAATAATGTTACTTTGTTGATATTGTCAGCCATTTGCAAATGGTGGCCAAATTTGTTAAACTGGACTACCCATAGACTTTGCACCAGACTGTTTAAACTTCCACACAGTCAAGGGAAATATGTTTGCATGAAAACATTCTTCTGTTTGGACATACAATGATTTAAAACCAGATCTATATCAAAGATATGTGATCTTAATTCAAAATAATATGGGTTATTGTCATATGGTGCACAGATGGTTCCCATTGGTAAGCTGTAAATGATACATTGAACTATTATTATTCTTCTTTATTATTATTATTGGATACAGAAGTTTTATTCAAAGGTAGCTATCTTGTTTGTGTTTTTGTTATACACAAATATATAAATATATGGGTATATTTAAGACTGTTGATGTTTGCGTACACTGTTTTGCTTTTTTGTACATATATAATCTCGTTTTGTTAACGATTTGATATTTTTTATAAAAAAAATCAAGTATATGTACATATTATAATAATGGTGTTCACCGATGTTGTACATGGTAATTCCTAATGATTCTTTGGAGATCTTTTATTTCTATCAGATATCAAATGACATAAGTATAAGTTTCCAAATTCAATGACTGTGCAGTGATTAAGTTTTCATAACCAGTAGAATTGATAGTTCTGTACAGGACATTAGCCTAGCAGGTATTACTTGGTATATACATTGGTGAACTCCATTTAAGGTGTGGATTTTGAAAGTTACAATGTTTTATAAATGTGTATATTATGGATGTTATTTTTGTTGTGTTTGTTACCAGGCTGATGTTAACTGCTGATTAAATCTGTCACCAGCTGATGATATTTACTGTGTACATGTATCAATGTTACACATATTTGAGCAATTTTACAGCTTAATAAGTTTGATTTTCGCCTGTTATAAATGAAAATATGCCTTGTTTTGTTTACAAGTAAAAACACATGCCCTTTTGGATTGGTAAATGTATTTTACTAGGTTGGGGTTCCAAAAAATTAAATGGGGTGTTTTAAATGAATGCATGTCTCTCAGAGACTCTCTCTCTCTTACACACACACACACACCTCTTTTCCTGTTTTTTTTTTTAAAATTTTATCTTGCACGTTGATTTTTAAGTGTCTGAAAAAGCTATAAAATTCTTTTCTTTCCCCACTAGATTGTTTTATTGTGTGCTGCAGTGACACGATTATTAGCCACCACTATTGTAATATATTTTGTCTTATCACATTTATCTGTGACATATTGGTTGTGTTTATCTACATCATACTTGTATATTTAATATATCAAATGTAAATTTCATATCTATTTATTACACATCACAGTTTTAACACTTATAAAGTGTTTCTCAAAAATTGTTCACCATAAGTTTTAAAATCTGTACCTTGCAAAATAAGTTATTTACGGAAAATATGATAACTTTTTGCCATAGGATTTTAAATACTATACATGTACTTCGACATTTTGCAAAAAATTAAGTTATTTTCTGAAAATATATTTCTAAAATTCATTTTTTATTTTAAAAAAATCCATTGAAAACTTTTCGGTATAATCTGACAATTAGGTAGTCAGTAATTTTGCAAATATTTTAAAGTGAAAGCGTTTTTACAAAGTGAAAGCATAATAAATTACTGGTACCCGGTGTAATTCAGTTTCCTAGGATCTGATTTAAGATTAGTTACTGTCATGAGTGTGAAAACCATTTCATTGAATGAATTACTTCTTAATTTCAAGTTTATTCTTGTTCTTTGAAACATTTGAACTAAAAATTCTGCAAAAATGTGAAAAACAGGGATTATGGTTTTACATGAGAAGAAAAATAACATAATTTGTGTTAAATTGAAATGTTAGGTAAAAATAATAATTGTGCATGTTTTGCATGCAATAATATTGATTAGATGTGTTGAAAATTGAAATTTAATTGTTTTTTTGTAAAACTAAATATCCTGCCTCTTCTACTGCCTGTTAAAATTTCTTGTTTTTAAAGTTATATTTTGCTCATAATAACGTTAATTTTATCATTAAATTGTAATATTTTTTAAACTAATTATACATATAAATGTTTCCAATACAGGCCTTATAGTTAAAAGTACTACAGATTTTGCATTTAAGTTTGAAAAGAAAATTAATATTTTATACTTTTCAGATTCACTTTCGTCTTTTTCTAAAACCAATTTTTTATATAAATGCCTAACTAAGATCTGTTCCTCAACAAGTTTTACAGAGTTTGAATTGTTGATGATGATGATGACTTTATTTTTGCTAATAGGAATTGTTTCATACAACTGGTAGGGGTTTTTCTATATCGTGAATGCCTTTAAGATATCATTGCAAGAATCTATTAATATATTTTTTATTTACAAGATTCTTACATTCTTTTACTTGTTATTTCACAATAATTTGCCATATATGAAGATTATAGAGCATACATGTAAATAAATTAATTTTTTTGTTTAAAAGTTCACTATTTTATACTTTTGTATTGTTTGAAGCAGAGTTATAAGGTGGTATTGCATTGTATGCTTCTATACTTTGATTCAGCTGTTTTTTGTTTTGCTAGAAAGATTTTTTCAAGCAGTAATAAATGATTTTAAAATGAAATTGATGTTTTAAGTTTTATTTTTAAATGTTTGTGGATTGTATGCGGTGTTACAATTGCTAATAGGGTTTAACTGTTAGCCGCTGCACTGCATGATACCTTCCAACGTTTGTGCGGAACACTTATTTCTAATAGATATGGAATTACCGGTACATAAGATGAGGTATTCCATTAAAAATTGTTATCCCTGGGATATGTGACGTTCACGTATTCAAAAATGTTCTGCACAAACATTGAGAGGTATTGATTACATGGTACAGGGGCGGACCCCATTGTAAAGTGGGATAAATATTTAACCACATCTATGGACACGTGATCTTATCTGAAGTTCCTCTTATAGAATAAAGTCTAACATACTAGTGAAGATTATTCACTTATATTGAAATGTCCACATCTTAAGGTGAAGTTGTGTGCAATATGCACATATTGCAAATAAGATATTAGGGAAAACATAAGAAGTTACATTGTACTATCAATTTATGTCATTGACAGACCATGACAATATTTGAACCCTCGGCCCTCTAATTGTGGTTGTTGTTGGTTGTAATGTTGTACAAAGTCACATCAGCAATTTTTCAGCTCTTCACAACCAGAGCAAGATTATTTATCTCCAAGGATTGACCTTATAACAAGTTCATGTCCGGACGAGATGTGCGAGTGTGTTTTATGATCTGCCTTGTACTTGTGTATGATCAATTACCAGTACTCAGGACGACTAAAGTCAGCTAGCTCACAGTCAGAACATCACAGACAAGCATACCAATCCCCCAGTCAAATATACTGACACCGGGTGAACCAGTCTCTTAATAACGAGTGCTAGACGAGGAATCAGTACATGTACATCCAATTTTAAAGTCTTGTGCTTTACTCAGCCATGGTTTTGAATCCACAATCTTGTATTTATGGATCAAACACTCTACCAACTGAGCTATCTAATAGAAGTTTTACAACTGTTGATCTTTAAGGTTATTTTGTCACGATGCATAATTGGTGGCTGTAATCCATAATTAGGGTCTAGATTTTCATTTTGGGGGAAATTGCACAAGCAAATCACCATAAGAGGGGAATATATGCTGGAATCTCAAGATGAGGATAAATACTTGTTACATAGTGTTGTATTATATGCCTGTGATGTGTTTGTCCACATGCAGATTTCTATATGTATTATATCAATATAAAACCGTCTTACCTTGTACTGTACATACAAGCAGAAGTTTTGCTGTGGTGTTTGTGAAATGCTATGCTCCTGATGTACTCCTGCTCTACACATCTCAATATCACAAGCATTCATGGCTAGTTTCATTAAATTCCCTTATATATTACACTGTTCAGGAGTTATGAACTGGACACTGAGATATAACCTTGGCCTTTGATCTAGATGCCTGTGCACTGCATTATGTACATCTTCTGGAATAACACTTCTAACAAGCAAATTCAGTGAATTAGGATCCCCAGCCGGCAGGTTCTTTTAAATGATTTGCACTTATGTTCAAAGGGCCATAACTTTAAGGAAAATGGGCAAACCAACTTGGGTATATGCACATCTCCTATCTATGTTGATACTTTGCATCAAGTTTTGTGAAGTAGTGCTTCACAGTTGGAGAATTAGCACAGACAAGAATTTCAGATGGACAGTGGAAACTCAAATTTTATATCCCCCTCTTTCTTCGAAAGGCGGGGGTTAACATGGAAATCTTAAAAGGATCTGGACCTCAAGGATATTATTTAATAATTATAAAGTGGACATGGAAATGTTAACAGAAAACCCAAATGTAAGTTTTCTGTATGTTGTGACATTGACCAAATGAAATAGACCTAATGCATTGTACTCGGTATATTTTCTGAATATGAAAACATTCATGGCAAGTTTCATTGAAATCCTTTGAAGGCTTATCAAGCCCTCAAAACGTTTTATAGCCATGATTACAATACTGTTGATACATGTGATGTCTGTATCCAAAATTATCCTAGATATATTTGACGTCCCATAGTTTCATGTTCCTTTCATTCTCCGTTTTAATTTTACATGTGGCAAGTAAAGCTAGCTAGACAGTGAGTGTAAACTTCTGGAGCACCCAGCTTCACTTCCCTAGTGAAGGATGTTCACATGTTTATTACTTAAATTGCCAGTTTTAGAAGTTTTAAGAGTTTTTTGGATTATAGTTTGGACATGGACAGGTACATATTTTTTTATTATAATGTTTAATAGTTTGAAGGTTAACATATGTACAAGCAGACAGACAGACAACATTATAACATAAAACGTCAACACATGGGATGGATATAGAAACTACAAGTAATATTAACAATTGTGTTAATGACAGGTTATGGCATAAAACTATTGTTATTTATAATTCATGTACCTTAAAGTCTACAAATTCTATATCAAACACAAGAGTAAACAAAGAATAACTTTAGCAGACATTTTATTGCAACACAGCCATTTTGTTTAAATTTGATATAATAATTTCTTTTAAACTGATATTCATTGTGTAAACCTTAATATAAAGCATTATCCAGATAATAATTTATGATTAAAAAATCTTTACACCATAATAAACAAAATACAATACAAAACAATATAAGAAAATTATGCTGATCACATTGGAATTTTGACATCTAGCACCTAGAAGCAAAAACTACATATGGAACTACAATCAATCTGAACTTTGACCCCTAGCACCCCAGAGAAGCTGCAATCATAATTGAACTTTGACCCCAGAGCACTTATAAGCAACTTGAAAGTTTAATCTATCATTCTATCATTCAAAGTATCATCTCACTTGTTGACCATTTGCATAAGTTATAATTATCAAAATGTTTTGAAGGAATAATAAAAAAATAAAGATTGTCATCATGATGTTTTGACATGACTAGATGAAAATTTATCTTAGTGGTTTGAAACACATCTTTGACCTGCTACTTGTATATGTTTACCGGTGCCTACTTTCTGCTTAAGTTGGAACTGAATCTTGGATTTCAGATTGACTTGTCAGATAAAATTTTCAAAATCAGCAAGTATCTCCCACACCCAATTTAACTGAAATTGCCCAAAGTTTGATCAGAGTAGAATAATCTGGAGTAATACATGTAGCCTTTTCTCCGGTCAAGAATTGTTTACTTATATCAATATATCAAAGTGGTCAGTTCTTGGATGGTGAAGTTTCATCAGGATCCAAGGTTCACAATCATGTCTTAACTAAGGTATTCCTTCACTTAAATTGAGAAAATTTTGGCATTGTCATTTGGAACTATGAATAAACATTTTTGACAAAACTAAATATAAAGGTTGAAATGATCTTTAAAATGGCACCTTAAATTTCCAAATGTCTTCAAATGTAACAAAATTAGTCAAATTTCAAATATGACAGGTTTAAGTTAAGGAAAATCTTAGTTAAGGAATTATTAGGAAACTGAAGCCAGAAGAAATGAAAGTTTACAGAAATATGAACTCACACAAACATACATACTCATACCAAAGCTGATCTGTCCAGCTAAAAATAAATGCATTTGTTTATTCCTGTTCTCAATAACATATAAAGCGATTCCATTGTCACATACAGTTTCAAGAGCATAGAAAAAAATATATAAAGTTGAAAAAAATACATGAAAAACTTACAAAATCACAAAAAGTTTTAAGTATTAAATGTTTTTGATTTCACATTGAAAATCTCACAACTCTCACAATGAAGTTTGCCACTGTACCATGTGATACCCTTTAACATTTGTGGGGAACACTTATTTCCAATGGATATGGAATTGCATAAGATGATGTTTCCCATAAAAATGATGTTATTTTTGGGAATTTGTGACGTTAACATTTTCCAAAACATTCCACACAAACGTTAAGAGGTATTGATCACATGGTACAGTGGCAGACCCCATTCCTGAAATAACTTCATTATTACAGAATAAGCATAAAAATTGAGTGTATCTGAAAATATATGTTAAGTATAAATACATTGTAATGTCACCTCCTCCTGATTCATAACTATAAACAATGGTACAAATTATTTTAAGCATTATTGTCTGGTGCTCTAAAATTATTCATGTTCTAAAGTAATATGCATTTGTCAACATTTAGGTCATAATTAATTTGTTAAGTGCAAAAAAGTTTTTCAGGTAAAAAAAAAATATATTTTAGCAATTTGAAAAGAGAAGATAAAATATAAATGTATGTATATAAAAATAACTGTAAAATAAAATATTCCCAGCTGAAATTGTGCATCAAGTGAATTACTTAGCTACCAATTCTACGTTCAGAAATCTTGATTCAACCCTATGCCTAAGTTTACATAATCACCAAAGCAAGATTTACAAATGAAATGGATTAAAGCATCTGAACACAGACTAGAGCAATCTTGGCAAAATATCACACATACTGATAATCTCTTTAATATATTTGAGCATGGATTTGAAAAAATAAACAATATTGGCATCAACTTAAATCGATAGTTTATATAAAATTAAGATGAATGAGATAAAAAATAAACTTCTTTAAGCTGAGTTTATGAACAAGTGTGTTTTACATGTACATGTATTTAAAATATGACTATGCAAGTCAAGATTGAACTTTATTAAGCTCTACATTAGATTGTAATGGAGCAGCTGTATAACACATAATTGCCATATTGACTGGTAGTTTTCCCTCCACCAAGAGGTTCTTCTATTTACTGATATTTTCCCACCTTTATTTTTTGACCAGTCAGATCACACAATAAAACGCTCTAAAAGACTGCCATCTCTAAAAAACAATGTTCATGAGAGATATGTTGAGAACACTTTACCAGTCAATTAACCAATGTTATACATGATCTGATTGGTCAAAAATATCAGTGGGGAGATAGCAATCAATGGAAGAGCTTCTGTGCATGGAAAATCAGCCAAATACAAGCAGTGACTGTACTACTACATAAGTAAAAATAATAAGTACACATGTATTATTGTTCACAAATTTGTGATCATATATTAAATCCATGAAAATAAACACATTACACAGATCTATATCCTGCATTGTGTGATCATGTGATCATGAATGTTTATACCAGAGAAATATTCTTGATACCAAACTGAAAACTGAAAGTTTACACAAAAATTAAGATCTGGAAGTATTCTTGATACCAAAACTAAAACTTCACTTTCAGCAAAACCTTATTATACAATCTCCAATCATACAGAAGTATGACACTCATATCCAGATATCTCAGTCATGATCTTTTCACATATATTATTAAGGTGGTCAGTTCATAGATGGTGGAGGAAACTGGAGTGCCTGGAGAAAACCATCAACTTTCAGCAAACAAAATCACAAATTTTCTCACACTAGAATCTGTCCTGAGTTGGAGTCAACCTAGGATTTGATAGGTGTTGTGAACTTGTGATCTGTAAGTGCGTGGTTTAGACCACTTGACCACCGATGCCTCTAACTTGGGACTTGAAAAATTGTAACAATAAGATGATTAACTCATGTGTAAATCATGTGCATATAAGGAACATTATAACAAGGATTTACTGCATTTGGTAATAATGGTGACAAATTGGTTTGTGTACTGATACAAACTCTTGATACAAAAGAAATTCAAAATTACTTACAAAATCATTGATTTTTGAGCTTGACATAACAGATATTGATGTGAATAAAATAAAAATAAAATGATGAGCAAAACTACTATGATTCCAATATCTAACTTTAAATGAAAATTATTCCTTTCATTCTGATAAACTGTCAATGGTAAACATTTCAAATTTGAATCATATGATATATGTATGTATACAAGTATTGTAAACATTAATTATATTGTTATATTATAACAGTTAGCCAAAAAACCCTAAGTCATAATCACAATAACAAACTCATTACAAAATCAAAATTGTCAGACATTGAAAGATAAACAACAGAACTAAGTAAAGGGTCAACACTGTCACAAACCATCAATAACTTCACAAATATTTTACTCGGTATAAAACACGAAAATTTCAATACGAGAAAACAAGTTACATTTTGTGTGTATAATGTGAGCTTTACATACAAACATGACAAAGGCAGTAAGAGTCAAACTCTGGTCTAACCCTAGATACTGTATATGTAGTTCTATTTGCAGTGTAATATTTTTGCATATTTATGGAATGAAAATTTTTCGCAATTTGTACCACATATAAAACCATATATATTCTCAATCTTAAAGTCAGGTTCATAAATGAACAAATATTACACCCTGCAAGTATGTCTGAAAGTACAAAACTGCGAAAATTTGAACCTGTGAAATTAAGTACTTATAGTACTTATCACAGTATCAGAGGGAGCACAAAATTCTCCCGCTGATGTAACGCCACTTCATTTGAAAGTTTATCCCTTAGTATAACTGCCAATTCCCGTTTATTTAACTGTAGGGTGGACTGGAACAATATGAAATTAAATGTCTTACTGAAGGATATACCCCTACAACCCTTGATAAATAGGTTCATGTACTTAACCACTGAGCCACACATCTCAACATCCAAAGGCAAGTTAATTCCAATTTATCATTCAAATACATTGAGATAAATAAGTCCCACCAAATATTCACATCATTGTTCACAATATATAACTGAAATGGGATGCTATTTCAAAAGTGCCCCCCCCCCCAAACTGGAAAATCATTTTTTCCTAACCATGTGTATGATCAAAATATGAATAGCCAATGACACATCTATTCCACCCAAAGTTTGTTCCTGTGAAGTGTCCCACAAACAAACCCCAAAAGGGAAATCCATGTTTTCCTAACCATATATGAATAACCCAAGAAAAATATGCTCCACCCAAAGATTGTTCCTGTGAAGTTTCATAAATATCTGTTAAAAAGATTTTGAGAAAAGTAGCAGACAAAATGTTGGTGAAAATGGAGTAAATTGTCACTACATGTCCTCCCATTTTGTTCTGGGGACATAATAAAAAAAATTAACCACAAGTACATGTTTACTGACATGACATTAAATATGTACCGGTATATATATCACATCACATCACAAACAGTATAACACATAAACTTTCTTCACAAAGACATTTTTAGAATGATATGACATATTTAATATGTAAAAATCTGAGCAAAAATAACAATAGCAGAAAAAACAACAAATAGTCTGTTATCTAGTTGTACACAAAATGAAAAAAAAAAAGGAAAAAATTGATGTCGAAAAACATGAGGGATATTTGGTCTGCAGGATTGTTGGCAAGGGACAATATCCAACAATTCTAAATGACACAGGTGAAAATGAAATAAAGAAGTTTTTCCATAGAAATAGTCTTCTTACAGCTAGCCACTGGTAAACATGTTAACTATACTAGATGCACATGTATTATAAAAGACTTAGTGATTTTATTAATGTTAGCAAAAAGGCTTAGTTGATACCAGGAATTTCCACAGAGTTGTAGTTCAAGCTGTCTAAATGTACTGTAAACATTTTAATTTTAGCATGTATAAATATTAGCACTAATTTTGACATAAATGTCATGAATCACTTTTTGAACTATGACTATTTAATTTGGCAATAAATCTAAATTAGCACTGCTGTATCGACCTGAAAATTGCAAAAATCACCATAGTGCACCGCTAAAATCAATATGATTACAGTATTTTTAATTTTAAAGCAAAATCAATCACCTCACCCCTAAAATCTGGATTATAACAAATCTCATGCTTATATTGCAAATACAAAGTACCGATACGGGTAAGTACTAAACAGTTACAGGTATGTTACACCTAAGTGAATATTAGGATTTCAAATTCCCTCCTTAGAAAGTAAGTCTCTACACTGCCATTCATAAATAACTACATGTATACAGCCCGAAATAAACTTAAAAATAACCTAAACAGAATACAAACTTTTAACCCCAAAAGGGTTTACCACTGTACCACTTGAAACCCCCTAATGTTTGAGTGAAACACTTGTTTCCAATGGATATAAAATCGCATAAGATGATGTTTTCCCCAAAAAATGATGTTATTCCCGGAATTTTTTGTTTTAACGGTTTCTATAAAGTTCCGCAATAATGATAAGAGGTATTGATCACATGGTACAGCGGCAACCCCCATTCAGATAGATTTTTCCAATGTAAATTTTTCTTTTTAAATAAGAACTATTATGACTTTTAAATCTGGGCTGTTTGAAATAAATGACTTGACAATTTTAATATATCGAAACTTAAAGGCGATTTTAACTTAACTAAAGAATTAAATCAGTCCTTGGACTTGCATAGTCTTGATACATCGTAAAGCTTTCTTTGCTGAAGCACTTTTGGCGATCCTGTAGTTACGACCGATTCCTGTAAACTGGCCCTTACCAACAACATTGACTGTAACTCTAATTTTACCCTCCAATGTCCGCTCTGGTCTCCTGAAAAATTTAAAAACATGTTTTAATTTCCAAAACTCATTTTTTAAAATATAAAATCTCCATATTGTTAATATCACATAAGTTTTCTGTGTATTGTCATCAAATATTAATTTAAAAATGCTGTCCATATGAAATCTAAATTTACTATTTCTGTATAGAGAACACACTTAAAATCTGTAATTAAATACTGGTAGTCAATGAGCTTCAAATTATTCATTAGAACATAACTGGTCCCCCATTTTATTTATTTATCAAGTATTTTCATTTCAGACTTCATTTCTACTCTTTTAAGAAATTATTAAGTAATAATAACTTACTCAAATTTAGCAGTTTCTGGTTCCATTTCTAATAATTCTCTCACTGGTGACTTAGGGATACTCTTGAGGTATTTATCTGAAAAATGTCAAGACAATTAACAAAGTAAAAACTTGATGAGTAACCTGTAACTAAATCAAAGTACCAGTATTGAAAGTACTAAAACAGACAACAATTAATAGAACATTGCATTTTATAATGTTCTACACATTGCAATATTTCACAGTAACTGGTCTTGCTGGCCAAGTGGTCAAAATTGTGTGCTTACAGATCACATTGCCTCTCACAGTCTTAAGTTCAAATCCCACTTAGAACAGATTCTAGTGTGAGAAAGTTTGTCAGTTTGCTTGCTGAAGGTCAGTGTTTTTCTCTGGGCACTCCTGTTTACTCTACTATCCTTGAACCGACTATCTCAATATAAATGAAAGAATCTTGATTGACACATAAAACACTCTTATTTCAGTCCTCCCTGACAGTGAACACATTGGTAATATACTTGTTTATGGCAATATCCAGGTTATAAATATCCTAGCAAATTATTTTAAATTAATATTATAATTCTGGAGTACAGACAACTGTCAAAGAAAAGCTAACATGAAATAACTAAAACTTGTCATTTCTGCATTAAATACAGATGCTGATTTAATTGAAATATATTACATGTAAATGTCTACCTCAAGGATTTCAGTTGGTACATGTTTCTTAGTTGGAATTCAAGCCATTACCTTTAATCATGATTATGTTGTATGGGCAAACACAAATAAATAAAATCTCAACCCTAATAATTCAATATTGTTCTCACCTATTTGAGGCTTCATGATACGGTAATACACACGCCATACAACATCAAGTGACATGCCACTATCCAGATAGATAGCACCTGCTAATGATTCAAATATGTCTCCTAGAGCCTTGGGGACTTCTAGTTCTACTTTCTCCTGTCCCTCTTCTTCATCATCCTAGAAAATATTTACGAGTAAAAATAATTTACAAATCAAAATAAAATTTGTGCATCTTTTACAGAACTTATGTACTAAGTATGCTAGATATGAAATATCTTATGTCTGACTCTTACAGGTACACTATTAACAGGAAGATTTTTAAAGATTTTTGCTCTTTAATTGGTCCCTGTGGAATATTACCCTTCATGTGTGCAAACCTGAATGGCATTTACTCAGGCATGATAGATACTAAGTTTCATCAAATTTGGCCTCAAAATTTTAGAGTAGATTTAAATCTTAAAATTGAAACATAGAGCACGGCACACAAGGAAGAGAAAAAGCGATGGCTATAGAGCACCATGGGTCACCAAGTGAATTACTGGTAACTATACTTACTTCATTTTCACTGTCCAAATCAATCTCATCTTCTCTTTCTTTCTGACGAGACACAAATTTATCTATCACATGGAACAAAGATGGAGAAATGGCCTTGAAATATTTATGGAAATCCCACTTGACCGCTAGTGCAGCAAATATGTTATTGTTGACAAGAGCTGATCTCAAATCCGTAAGTACACCTGGAGAATATTTACACGAGTCTTCATACAAATGTCGAGTTATCACATAATCCAAAATGGCATCACCAAGGAATTCAAGCCTGTAAAATGAAAATTTTGAGTAACTGAAAATAATTTTTTTTGAGTACTTCATTTACCAAGACTTTTCAAGAACATCATAGCTCTGACATATCCTAAAATTTTAACCAAAGACTTTCAAAATGGGTGTAGATACTACCATTCACATTAGAACAATAAGCACTTTATTATACCACCATGCTGATAATGACCTGAGTATGAAAATTCTATAAAATCTAAATAAGGATTGGAAAGATCAAAGTACTGTTACCATCTAATGATAGGAGATGCACAAAAGTGTAAAAGAAAGTGAAGTTATAGCGTTTTATGTCCCAATTAAGATGCTTTCACTTATATAGAGGCAGTTAGTTCAGGGATGTCAAATGAAACCATCAACCTTTGGTTAGAGAACTGAAAAGTTTCTCATACTAGGACCTGCATCATGTGGGATTCGAACCTAGGCACTCCTAGACAGTGCTCTATAAGCATGCTCTAGATCACTTGGCCACTAAGGTCCCTGTATCACAAATGAAGGCTACTGAGATAGTACTTGCCTTTGATAACAATCAGTCACTGTATTGTAGTGGTAAGATGCATGTGTAAAGGCCTGTAAGAGGTAGGATCTATCATTAAATTTGTAATTTATTTTCTTCTCTAAAGCTTCGTAACCAATCAAGAGATGATTCAGTAAGTCTGTAGCATTTGGTGAACAGGTGCAGCGGAGATGATGGACATTTTAATGTATAGAACTCCACTTCCTGAAAATTAACAAACATTTATTTGAACATGACAAAAATAATTTTATATGACTGATACAGCAAGACCAGTAAACTTGAACATACCAATAACACATGTATAAGCATTTCATTTTATAAAGTATAACTATAAATTAAACAGGTAACTTCAGTTAAAATATATCACATACCACATTTAGGTGTGTGGGTCAAAGATCAAGTGGGGGTATTTAGTTCCCAACAGACAGTTCTACTAAAGCTGATTAGTACCGGTATATCTGTCAGATGTAGTGTGTGGATAATCTTAATGACAACAGGTAGACCAGTTTATTGTTTTTATCACTGTGTATGTGAAAAACATCTTGAATTCTCATGAAGTATCTCTGTAGTAGAGAGATATTAGAATTTAACAAGTTAAAGTTTGCATCAGAAGATATACTGTTAACTTATGATGTATAATGTTGTATGCTTAACAGAATGTTTCCTTCATAGAATCCATCAAGAGGTTTCTATACATGACCAATTTTCTCTCTCAAGAAACATTCTATGAAAACTGAAGTTGCATAAACCCAGTTTTAGTTTTGACTTTGTTCAAGTAAATGATTATGAATGATATCAAACTTCATTAAAATGTATGTTGTGTCACAAACATAATAGCACAAATAGTAGATTCTATACATAGCACAAATTATTGATCATATACATAGAATCCTTACCTCTGTCAAATTTTCCTGACTAGTTTTCTTTTTCCGTGGTAAAACCTTCAGACCCAGCCATGACATAAACATCAGAGCCGCTTTCTTACCACAGGAAGTTAAGTAACAGCCAATCAGAGACTCCACACAATCAGCGATACTTTTATCTGGAATGCTATGAAGTGTTTGTAGACTATATGGAATAAGGCACTGTGACCCAGTTACCATGTCAACGACCTCCTCTTCATCCTGATCTTGGTCGTCCTCAGAATCAATTTCTTCAAGTGCCTCTGTAAAGCTATTCTGCATGGATTCAGATTCAGAATTTGTACTTGAATTACTTGTTTTGACCTTGGAAGGTGAAGGTGATCTCTTCCTTGGGTCCAAATCTTTTTTAACTACACTCCCAGCTAAAAGTACTTTTGGAACTGGTCCCTTTCTTTTGTCTTCATTTATGACAAAGCCTGGAGGAAGCCAATTTTCATATGGTTCAAATTTTGTAGAAATCATGCATTCAGCTAAACATTTTCTTTTGCCAAGTCTGTATAAGTTACAATTGCTCACTTGTTTACTTCTCAGATAGCTCAACTTGCCTTCATGGATACCAGGATAGGAGCAGTAAAGATACACAGTGATGGCATACTTCAGGAAAGAATCACCAATAGTTTCCAAACGCTCTAAACTAAAGAAATCATTGGCATTTGACATGGTTAGAGCTTGTAGTATTGTGCAGGGACTTGGTCCAATATATTTACCGAGGTCAATATCCTCATCAAGGGAAAGCAATGGCTCTGGAATGTTGTCATAATCAAAAGTGTCTACTGGTGAACACGGTTTTGGTTTATTTTTTTCATCTTTACCAAAATGAGTAACATTTGAAAATACATCACATTCAGCTGTTTCTTGATCTTTTCCTTCTGAATTATTATGCACTTCTAATTCTGTATTGCACTTTTGTTGTGTTTTCATGGAAACTTGATTATTAGCACCATTAAAAATCGGATCAGAATCTTTGGATTCTTGATCCGTATGACTCAAGTTATTATCACATATTTGATTACATGGAATTTCTGGCGGTTTTATGTCATCACCGGAGGACACATTTGGAATTTCATTTAAAGATAAATTGTCAACATTATAAATCAACTCATTTTCACATATCTCATTTTTTGACTTAGTAACAGCACCATTATTTTGGACAATATCTTTGTTAGTTTTTGTATTGCACTGTGGACAATTTCCAGTCATTTTAGAAGTTTCCTGAAAATTTGATTGGTCCCTGGAGACTGTGTTATTATAATATCCATTACGTTCACATATGGCACCACAGTTTTTACACAGAGTTTTAGTTGATTCCTTACAAACAGACGTCTCCTCCTCCTCATGAATCTGATTCAGATTTTCAATTGTTTTACTACTTTCAGTCTCTGACATATTCTCAATGCTATCAGAATCAATTCCATTCTCATTGCAAACAAACACCTTTTCTTCCTCATTGACAGAAAATTCTTCACTTTTCTTGTCCTGAGTTGATTTACATTCATCAATGTTTATTTTTTCTATAGAATCACTATTTTGATTAAGACATTCCTGACCATTCTTAGTTTCTGTAGCATTTTCAGATTTGTTTTCTTCAACATCTTTGACATTTTCAACTGTTTCTGTTTCTGTAACATTTTCAGGAATCTCATTTTCATTCTTTTCAACATTTTCAGTACTTTCTGTTTCAATTTGTTGAAATCCAAAATCAAGTGGAGGAAATGAAAAATCTTCAGGGATTTGAGACACTCCTATTCCTGTTTCTAATGCAATTTTGATTCTAATCTCCTCGGCAACAAGAAGATAATTTGTTCGGTACATCACAGCAGGCAAGCAGACAGCTATTCTCCAAAGGGATGCTGGAAAAACATGGACTTCACATAATTCTGGGACTAATATTTGTTTTTGTTGTAGATTTTCCCGCCTTGCCTTCTTGGTTTCTGCACTACTAGTGGGCAGGGCTACACCTTTCTGGTTCATGTATCTAGGTGTGAGTAAATTTAATCTAGCAGATGTATGATCTACATCTAACAATGGTTGTTCAAGGTTAGTGATCGTAAGGCCGTATTTTGCATTGTAATATTCACTGAATGTTTTATAAAGTTCTGGTGAAGGGAATGGAGATATTGGATTTAAATCGTATCGGATTTCTGCCACATAAAAATGCTGCGGCTGATCTATGTTACGGTAAGCTGGCATGACAACGGCATCATCATACTCGGCTTCTACAAACTCAAATTTATCTTGTTTGGAATCATATATGTTTCGTTTTTCTACAAATTTGGATTTCTCAACTTTTTCCATAAAATCAAAATCTACCATCCAATCTGCACCGGTTTTAATATCTAAAACAAAATACAAGACAGGATTTTAGAATTTTAAATTTATCATTATTAAATTAATGGCAATATGACAATCAGAGATATTCTTGGTCTTGGTAAAAAACTAGTGTCACAAAACAATGAAATAAACCATAACCACATTTGTTATTTATCTAACAATAAACTGAAGGAAACTATCATATGAAACAAATAATCAGATCTTAAAATGTATATAGTAAAACCTCATTTTAATACTCTTCAACAACTTTGACACCTTGCTTATCGTCACACCATTTTTAAGTCTCAAAATTTGATTTCTCTATTTTTAACTCTATAAGTCTCCCTCAATTTATCACCAAACCCCTTTGCAATGTCAAAATTGACTGAAAAAATGGTGGTAATGAATTGAGGCATCATTGTATTTTGTAGAAACTTAACAAAAGAAATGTAACCTTTATGTGTTAAACCCTTACACTTACCTCTAAGTAAAGGTACGATTAGATATCCTACGTCAGCGTGATCTGGAGAAAAATCCATGGGATCTTTTTCTAATCTCAAAACATTAGCAAATACAAACTCATGGAAATCTTTGAACTTGCTTAATTCTTCATCAGTGAACTCAACACTATCCTTGAGAAGACTAATAGACACAGTTACTTCCCCTGATCTGGTGTACACTGGGAACTGTGGTATCTAGTAAAGGTGAAAAATAAAAAGGACAAGATTTAAACTAAGCTAACCTAGAAATAAAATTTCTTATTATTGTTAAATATAAGATAGCCTACTAAGTGATTTCATGTCTTTTATTAAGGAACAAAATGCAAGAGAATATTCTAAACTGGGGATGCAGAATCCTCACACCTGATTTGCCTGACAAGTGGATTTTTAATTTTTTTTTTAGTTGTCCCCAGACAAGTGGCATTTGTTTCATCACATAAAAATCTATTATAAATAAAATGAAAATGAAAAATATCCACTGATTCCCCCAATGGCAATAGGTGGTTGTCAACAATCTTTGTCAAGTCTATTTTCATAAATAGTTTACGAGAGGTAATGAGATGTTATTTTCATTTACTAAGTAGTTGTGACTAGATATTTTCATAATTACAGTTTTGAGAGGGGGTTGTCACTATTTGCATTAACTAGGTGGTCCATATTATAACAGAATGCCTTGTCTTACCTGTGGGATTTCATTACAAGTGACCAATCCAAATGTACTGTTATTTTCTTCAGGGTCGTATATTTTACGTCCTCTGGTATTCTGGTCATCTGATATAGGTTTAGTTAACTTCAGATTTAGGATATAGATCAGGTTCTTTTCCGTCTTTGGGTGACTTTGTAATAAAGCTGAAGCTATCTATGGAGAAAGTAAAACAATTGTTTAAATTTACCTGTTCTTGTTCAACATGATTTCATTCATACCAGGACTCTCGCTGGTCAATATTCTGCCCCATTCATAATTCGTAATCTTTCGGATTTTTCAAAAACACTTTGCCAATTTTCTCAATTTTGGAAATTTTAGCTTTAAAATATATATTTGTACTTTTCTTTTTCACAATTTTGATCGATATGATGCTTATTTTCACAACTGCAAGGGCCCCCAATTCCATTCCCATATAGGTTAGAGAGGGCCCTGCATACATGTACAAGTCAAACTTTAAGAGACATAGGTTGTGCTACTGTAAAGTGAGGGGTAAAACACATAATAATGTGCAGGGTCTAATTAGGAAAACGATATGAAATTTGGATTGATGTTTTGTGTTGATGCAAAATGCACAGAAACACTTTCATGTGACAACAAACATTAATTATTAAGGATTAAAATTTTTTATGCCATAGTGTTAGGAATAAATGAAAGTACAACTGAGGGTTAATGAAACAGGGTATAAGTTTGATGAAATTCCATCAAAGCAAATTATTGAGTGGAAACCAGAATGGAAATACAGATACAGATGGGCAGACAGGCCTTAAAAAATATGCCTCTGCCAACATATGTTGCAATGCCATAAAATACATTGATTAAACCAAACCATTAAACCACTCTCTGTAACCTAACTACAGAGAAGCAGGGCACTTAGCCTCAGCATTTTTATCTAAAGCTAAATGTCCTTTTACTGTATACTTATATCACTTACTTTCTTCACATAGTATTGTTTTCTCTTTGTAGTTCCTGGTCTAGCTTCTCCACTAACATCTTCCTCACTCCATTCTGTGTTGTCTTCCTCCTCCAAGATAAATAGTTCTTTGCCAACAGGCATCAGCTGCTCATCAAGCTCACCTAAAAAAATAATACATGAATTGAATCAATATTTTAGAACTTCAATTTTAGTTATATTCAAGACAAATTAAAACTAGAGTCTAGCTATCAGTTTAATCTGGGTTTCCACAATTTTAAAATTATAAGCAGCCAATTTCCAAAGTTTGTGAAAATATATCTTTTTAAAGTATATATTTTTAAATATTTACTAAAGTAAGTTACTTTTTGAAAATATTTCTTAGAAAATTGTGATTATGGCTACCAGAAATGGACAAATATGTTTTATTATAATCAGCAAAATTTCTAACTTGAATTATAAATAGTACATGTATACTGTCTAGGATTTGAAACCCTCACCCCCACATCCCACAGTAGTAAGTTTCACAATATATCTAAAACACACTGCATAGAAGTCCATAAAATGGAATATCTAGATTTCCATATATTCTGGTTAAATGTTTTTGAGCAAAGGAATTATATCCACTGTTGTTTATTTTCCATATTACATGCATAACACGTCATAAAATACCTGTTGTTACAGTATATTATTATTTTTTTGTATTTATAGACATGTTATATAGTTGATAATTTACCTGCTTTATGCAGCATTTCACACATCTTTAAAGCTACAGCTTTCTTAGCTAATGTTTTACTAGGCATAGGAATCCCCTGAAAAGAATTAAAACAAATTAAAGACTGTCTCAGGATAATTTGCATATGTGTGTCACTTTAGCTCTATCTTTGTTTAATGACCCTCATCTTTTGTCTACCAGTGTAGGGAGTCCAATAAATGTTGCTAAAATATCCAACATGTCATTACAGGAATTGGAAAAAACTTTCCATGTCGGGATTATATGTGAAGTAAAATGTCAAAATAGGCTTTGTAGATATATGTACACAAACAACCACTTCTTTAGGGTTTTGAAAGACTTACCAGGTAACTTACAGATACAAAAGTTGACCATGGTCAAATCTATTCATAAGTGAGTCATTACTCAAGGTCAAGACTCAGAAGACCAAAAATGTTGGTTTATATCTTTTTTCCAGGTGTTTTCCCCATTACATTTTTTCATGAAATGACACAGACCTGGTATTAAATAGCCTATAAAATCCTTCTGTACCACATATAGACAAACTAATAAAACAACATATCTGTGTTTACCTGTAGTTCATTCTTGATTGGTGAATTAATTGGCAGCCTTAGTTTAGCTATGTACATAGGATTTCCATCTTGATTGGTCTGTTGTATGGTGCAGTGAGGTGTAAGGTGTGTGAAGGCATCACTGGGTAACTTAGCACAATACCTGTCAATATGAAAGATATAAATTGTGAGATCATGATAACACAATGCCAAATCAAAAATTATTGTACTAAATGTATAAACAGAAAGCATGAAATTGAATGAAAATACTTGTTAATAAAGTAAAGGCTTTCATGTTAAATTGTTTCATGTTTGGCTTAATGAATGTCAAACTATTTTACCAAACTGGCTGTCTGATATTTGCTCTTTATATTTTAGATTGGTAAATTTTTGCGTGAATGCACTTTAATATTTATTCGCATGTTTTAATTTTTGCATGATCACGACTCTGTAGTTATAATTTTAATTACTGCTTACTTTTCGCGAATCTTTCATTTTCGCGACTCATTTCACTCGTGAATTTACACCAAAATAAAATGATCACGAAAATTTCCCAATTTACAGTAACCAGGTGTAAAAATTACATTTACTTTATCTAATTATAACAGATTTGCATCCCTTTAAAATTTTTTGCTTATGTGTATCTCATTCAAGTACCTTTTGAAAAGCTGTATGGAGATACCTCATTGAAGACTCTACCACGATTTTGATATTAGATTATACTTGATAGGAATTTTTTAGCCTAAAATAGAAGGATGGCCTGTCACCATTCCCTTTTTATACAAAAACCTCACAGCTTACCTATTTATAAGAGCTAATGAATTACTGAGTGATACAGACGGACAACCCTCTCCTGCAGAGTATGGAGGTAATATGTCTTCATACAAATGTTCCTCGTCCTCACTAACGGTAACATCAATGTCATCTTCGGTGTCATCTTTGGATCTACCTCGACCAATCAGAATCTAATAAAAAAGTTGAGTTTAGTTGAGTTGAGTAATGGCTGTAAAAAACCACAGACCTTTGGCAAGCGAATAATGAAAATATTAAACTTAAACAATATATATAAATGAAAAAGGAAAAAGGGTTGCTGTAAAAGGCACTTATATGGTGGAGGAAACCAGAGTGCCTGAATGGAAACCACAAACCTTTGCAAGCAAACTTACAAACTTTGTCACACTAGCATCTATCCCTAGTGAGATTCAAACCTAGACAGTAAATTTTACATCTTTTTCTTTATGCTTTACAATTCAAATTATATAATCTAGACTGGATTGATTAAATGAAATCAAATCATCAATGAACATAATTGTGAAACAATAAATAAAAACAAATAATTTTCAAACTTACTTGTTCAATACCTTTGTACATTTGTATATCTTTTCTGAAGGATTCTAATGTATATTCTTCTACCATTAACACATATTCTGCATCTCTGGCTCGCGCTCTACCCTACAAATCGTTATATATGTAATTCATTTTAAAATCTTAATGTCAACCATTTACTTGTAGAAATGGACAGCCCTGTACATGTATTTAATGTTTTTAAACTTGAGATTAAGAATCTGACATAATTATTATCCATACATAGATATATATTGTATATCAAACTTCTTTCCCATGATGCAATCAATCACCATATATATAGACCTGACATCTTAAATAATGACCGCAACAACTAACTTAAGGTCAATAATAACTGCTTTATAATATATAAATATATTTCATAGCAGCACAAGTCTCTCAAAATTGAAGTCATTGTTTTATTCACTTAACTTATCATCTGATTTTGGTGTCTGAAATTGTTCAAATCTGTATAAAACGCAGACAAACGTTCTGTGATTCAATTAAAAAATTAAACTTGATTATAACAAAAATTGCATTCCAGAGTAAACTACAGTATTTACCATAGAATTTTCCTTACCTTTGACTGACAATATGAGCGGTAATCTTTTGGTGAATCAAATTTAACAACTAGGTTACATTTTGGTAAATCAATTCCATCTTCTAATACATTTGTTGATATCAAAAGGTTTATATCTTGTAGCCGGAATTTTCTAAGTATTTCTTCTTGTTTTTTATAGATCTTCCCTCCTTCTTTTTTTGCTGCTGAACCTTTCTGACTATGGGCGGATATCTGGTGACTCTTGATGAAACACAACTGCTCATCCCAGGAACAAACTTCTTCTATAAATTTATTTAAGGCTAGTGCTACATATCGGTGATCAACAAAGACTATTCCACATAGATAAGGATTATCTTCAGTAAATAAGGGATCAAATGTCTTTCTGTCAACCTCTGTTTCTTCATTTTCTTTTTTAACAGCAATATGTATAAGTTTTGGACTTCTTGATTTTTCATCTTGTTCATCATCAGTGTCAATGAAGTCAGAGTCATCAGACATAAATGAATCATTGTCCATGTCATCTGATTCACCGTCATCCATTTCTTCACTACTGATAATCATGAAATCGCAGTTTGGTTTGAATTTTCTAAGATGGTTGATAAGTTTTCTGACTTTTGGAGTTGTATATGACAGTAGCTCTTCTACATCATAATCTGGTTTAAAATCCTTTTCAAACACAGTTGAGATCAGTCGAAGTTGTGTGGCACAGTATTTTAGGAATGTTTTGTGGATACTAACACGTTCATGTTTGTCAATTTTTTCAATTTGTGTCACTAACATTTGTGCAATGTGAGCTGCACACCAGGGGCCAAGCTTATACAAAATATTTAAAGATTCGGATATTGCAGTTTTTGGAATCTGTGTAGGATCTCGGTCATCATCATCCTCATCTTCATCTAGATGAATATTACACTCCTGTAAGAACTCGAATGATCTTTCCAAAATATCACCCAAGGACTCCACCATTCCGGTTGTATCTTCATAATTATCACACTCAAATATGATTTCTTTTGGTTTAATGCCATATCTCTCAGATATAACTAAAGATGAGGTCTCTGCTGTACATTTAAGTTTCTCTTCCAATGATACCACAGATTTCTCCAATAATAATGGATCCTGACATTTACTGCTGAGAAAACAGGAAGTCAGGCCTAAAATTTTGGGTTGTTCTTTATCTGGGTATGAATGTAGATTATCTAGAATTTTATTATGGAATTCATCACCTGTAACAAGATGACAATCTTCAAATACCACCACATTTAACTGAGGACAATTAAGATGACCGTGTTCTAAGAGGCTGTATAGTATCTTAGGAGTTGTGACGAGTATGTGGTTTGTGTTGATCTCTTGCCCCCACTTCTCACTGGACCAACCATCTGTGTTTTGATCTAATGTATATGATCCAATGTTTAAATCTGTATGATGTTCTATTATTTTAGCTTTTTCTGACAAATGTGACTCTGAAATTGCAAGAAAGAATCTTTATTTGAAACATACCATATCTTAGAAAATACATGTGCAGTACATGTTTTTCATACCAGTTAAATAAATTTTCAACTTACTCTTGTTTCATGTCTAAAGCCAGTTTTTCAAAATACCAGTATCTTGTGATATTTTATTTTTAAACTAAAGTTAAAGTATTGGTTCTATTTTTAATTGTTTTACAAAATAAGAAAAATAACAATATTTAGTCATTTAATGTCAGATAAAAAGTGTACCTGGACTATTACATGTAGCACTGATATTTATTTGACTTTGTATTAAACATAAACCTCTGCTTATCTATTAAAGTAATTCAGAAAGATGTTTCTGAAGTGTTTGATGGATCAGAAGTTGATCAGATTCAGAACCATAGATGATAACAATGTAAACCAATTAGCTTGTGATCTCCCTTTTGATTGGAGAAGTCATTTAATGTGAATTTGTCACATACATGTATGTTTTCAAATACATGTATAATATTCTAGTTCCTAATGTTTTACTTTTCTTTCAACCTAAATTGTTAATTAACTGTAATTCATGATTTTCACTCAGGCCAGTGAAATTTGAATGACAGCAGTCCTGACAAGCTTGTAACAAATATCCTAACACCGACTATCATTTGTATAGCAATCGCTAGTTTGTCTGCGAAATCTGATTGGGGACTGTAAAACGGGTTCTGTTACTAACGTTATTGGTCTGTAACTTGCAAAACCTAACTTCTTTGACTGACAAAAAATATGTAAAGCACTTACCATTATTTACCAGGAATACACTTCGTTTTCCGTTCTGTGTTAGTGGTGGTCTAACTTGATGTGATAATTCTCTAAGAACCATCACTGCTATAAATGTTTTACCGGTCCCAGAACCCAAGCAAATAATACTGTTTCTTTTGATGGCTGAATCCAATAGCTCAACCTGAAATTTAAAAATCACCAAAGCTTTACAAAATGGTCAATAAAGTGCTTACCGGTATTTTTCAGTGGAACTGGATTATCAAAATGAAATTTTAAAAAAGTAAAAAGTCAGAAAATAGAGATGTATAATGGTAAGAAGCAAAATGTATCAACAAGACTCAGTAGGTTCTCAACAAACACTGGCCAGGGAAAAATTTTAATAAAATACCCAAGATGGGGAAGCTTAAACTGCATATCATCACTGTTTTGCTACATTTTTTTTCAGGGCACAACAAACACTTTCCCTATGACAGAAATACATTTAAATCCCATAGCCAGATTGCTCATCCAGTATTAGAAGACCATATTATCAAGTCATAAAACAAACATACAAATACATGTACAAATCACAATCCCAAAGCAAAGTAAAACCTTTGAAACCGGCAATTTAAGTGAAACATGTGAACTTCCATAAGGGAAGTCAGGCTTGGTGCTCAGGAAGGAAAAGCACATCCTATTTAGCTAGCTACATCTGTCACATGTGCAGAAAAAAACCAGAAAGAGCATAAGAGACTAGTATTTAATTTGTCAACATTTTCTAAACCAAAATAAATAGTTGTAAAACTTATTCCATACTTGATATGCTCTAGGTGTGAATGTATTTGATGGAATGTCTTCATTTCTAAGATGCCTTGGAAGCCTTCTCGGATTTTCTAAACGAGGTCGTCCAGTCTAAAACATAAGAACAATGTGGAAATATAATACCTGAAAATTACCATTCACAAAAGTAATATAATATTACTGATATATTATTTCCAATACTAATAAAACCATGATAATTTTATAGAAAGCACTGCTTTTCCAAAATCTGTGAAGTTTTCAAATGTGTGTATATATTTTTTAATAAACTGTAATAGGAAAAAAATGCAGGGTCTGTATAGGATCCAACCCAGGATCTCCTGTACTAATATAGCAAGTGCTCTACCAACAGCTATAAAGCTTCCGTGTGTACATGTTTATGGTTTGTGTTTGGTTAAGTAAAATATTTACAAAATCTGTAAACATGCAAGTGGTCACATGGAGTTATTATATGACAACATTATTATGTTGTGTTTTACATGTCTTTTATGTCCACAGAAATGGCAGAAAAATAGTCAGCTGTCAGAGAACCGCTAGATTTGCATTTTTAGACATCAATTATACCAAGACAATCTAAACATTTAACTCTTTCAGCTTAAGAAGTAAGTTGTTCATTGGAAGCAGCGGTATACAGTAAATCTTTTAGTATTGGATACATTGGTAATTTGTATTGTGCAACGTCTAGTGTTAATGTACTATGTAGCTGTTTTGTTAAATAGCATCTGTGTAAACAATTACATCTATATGGAGCTATCTTGGCTGCTACAGTTATTATGTTTAGCAAATAAAAATATCAGAAAGCAAAGCTTTTTTTGCAGCCTAAGGCAAAGCAAAGGTTTCACCATAGATAACGTGTACATAATTCTAAAACCAATCAAACTACAAAAGAACCCCTAATCCCAATGCAACAATCTCTATACCAAAGAGTTGAAGAAAAAAATGTGAAAATTCAAGTGAAATTTCCCACACGTCACCATTTTGACACTGGCAGAAAACTGGATTTCACATGATCTCGCAAAACAAATCATTTCGAATAAGTTTGGGATTTTCCAAAATAGATTAGGGATTCCAAAGGTTTGACCTACAGACCTAGCATATAATTTTCATTGACATATGCTAATATTAGAATAAAACATTCTGCCACAGTGATTTGTAGCGCTTTCTTAACAGTCACACAGTCAGTCATATTATCATTCGTTACAACCTGGTTAAATCTTGGATCTTGATTTAGAAATAGATTCAACACATTAAATGAATATTATTATACAGAAAACTCTATGGAAAAACTCCTTAGCTGCGCCTATTACATTCCAGATAGAATTAATTTCTCAATAAGGACCAAGACAGGGAAATTTACTACAGGTCCTAAGGCTTAAATTCAACTGTCGTTTGTTTACCATTGTGCAATTTAGAATTATTTCAAGTTGTCGTCACTTGTATATCATGAAAATCTAAAAAGCAGTGTAGTTTGATGGAGTTGCATCATTATCACATGAACTTGGCTAATTCCAAGTGTCAAGTTGGAAGCAACAGGGATATTGTGGCTGTTTTTACAGCTTTTTCATCTTTGGTGACATTAGTTTTCCTCCATGCTGTTTCTAAAACGGAAGTTCACCCAAATCTTGTAACACTATCTCTGATTGGGCGATCGAATTTTTCTTCAAATAATTGACCAATGAGAATTGACTTAACAAATTAGAAAGGAAAAAGTAAACACTGAGTCTGAAAAAAGCACAAATGACAGATCCTGGACAAGAACACTTTCTAACACACCATCGTGTTGAAAAGGTAACACGGTATTTAAAAAATACACATTTCGCACCACTCAAGCACTCTGTTATTTTTAACTCACCTGACCTAAAGTGTCAATGGGCTTTTAAGCTCACCTGGACATTTCAAGAAAGACACGTCTGGCACTAGTTTTCAAGGTTTTATATCTATTAGATGTGAAAATCAATAACTTTTGTATTGTGTCAAATACCATTGTGCTGTGTGCATTTTGTCGTAACTAATGATTATCAAAGTTTTTTTGTCTACTGTTTAATACATGTCTGGTGTAGCACGTTTTTCAAGCTTTTAGATATGAAAATCAATAAATTTTCTATCATGTCATATACTGGTGTGAAGTAAGCATTTTGTCATAGTAAATGAGCACCGAGCTATCTCAGTCAGAAAATAAAACACAAAACCTTTTAAAATCCTTACAATCACAATGATATATATGACATGATAGAAAATTTATTGATTTTCATATCTAAAAGCTTGAAAAACATGTGCTACACACTTATTACATGTAAGTTGTACAAATCTTGTCCATGGGGCACCAAATGGGATAATGACAAAAGACTTACAATATAATTGTTGACTATACGCATTTTGTATCTAGGCATCTCAAAGGTTGAAGTCATTGATTCAAGGTCAAGGTCAAAGATGCACATGTAGTGCTACAATGTAATATGTTTGCAAACTTCAGTTACTTATTAGTTATTATATAACCAGCAACACTTAATAAATTTTACAACTGCTATCAGTCACACTTTAAATTTACATTTAATTTCACCTAGGCAACCACTAAGGCCCACGCTTGTCTTGCCCTTCAAATGGGGTCAAAGTCAAGGCCATCACCTTCCAGTAAATTAAGACCGTTATGCTTTTAGTAATAATAGCTATTTTTATCCATATGTAAAGATTTTGTCATTAGGTGTTTGAGTTTTGGTGTTTTTTATGAACTGACCTTCAAAAGTGAGGTCAAATCAAAGGTCGGGATCATGACCTAGTTTGACCATCAGTCTTATGCTACAATTTTAGCCATGTTTTGAAATATTTCAATGCAAACATTTTTTTATGTTTTGAAGCATTGTTTTTTTTTTTTCATGAACCCAAGGTTAAAGGTCATTTCCATGATAGTCCTGCTAAAAATCTTTAAGTTGCTCTATCTTCATTATATGTCAAGAGTTTGACCTCTTGTTAATTGTATCTAGGGTATAAATTAGTTCTTTATCATGTTAATTTTTATGTTGTTATGTTGTAGTCACCTCCATCTATCTATTACATACCAGAATTCATAACTAAAGAAGAAGAAAAAATACTGTTACAACATGTGTACTCAGCTCCCAAACCAAAATGGACACAGTTGGCACACAGAAAATTACAGAACTGGGGTAATAAATGTCACACTCTAATTGTGACCACCTTCACCTTGCCCACATTTCCTAATTGACATTGTTGGCTGTAAGAACTTTTATTTATTTATATTTAATTTGCTTTAAAATTATGATTTTACAGATATTTTGTCTTTCTTAGAATTTCTATGTACATGATGTATGTGGGAGGTCAGGGTTTGAACCCCTGATTGGTCTTACTAAGATTAGAAAAAAGGAAGTGATGTCTTTTGCCAAGTGCTCAAAAAATGACAGTTTTGTGGTCCTTCAGAAGATACCAGTACTTTAAAAACCAATGTCCTGTGGGCTGTGTCACATTTGGCATGGCATGCTAAAGAACCCTCCATTACACATTACCCTGAATAACACTGCAAATGTAAAAATTTGCCACTTCACCTATAACCCATTAAGTCTAATTATAAATGTTCAATGTTCTTGTCTGGGATGTAAAACCCAATAAATCAATCAATCCAACAGAGAAAAAAGGATTAAATGGTTCTATTATACATCAACTGTTTGATAAGATTGTTGTGTATTTACATTACCTATTAGTATGTAAGAATTGTGAACTAAACTAGGTTTTCTTGATTCATATTTCAGGTGGACTTCCCCATCCAAAGGGCATGGTTGCTGAAGATTTACCACCAGTATGTATAGGTATTTATACAAATAGAATTGAAAAAGATAAAGAGTTTAAGTAGATAAATAAATAACATAAATACTGTCATGTGCCTATAATATTGCAACATAAACCTTGTGATCTGATTGAAATACAAAATGTACTGTAAACCGCTTGCCTTGTTTTAGCTATGTTACTTTACAGAAGAAATATGCACAGTTTCATTTTAGTACACAAACGTTTTGTGTGCACATTAAGTCAATTAAATCTAGCGCAGTTTAATTTAGCCTAAAGGACAAACTGTAAAAACTTCATGGTTACAGACCAAATCTTGAGATAGTTGTCCTTAATCGTCAGGAATTATATTAATTTTGTTGTAGTGTATACATGGATTGCTTTGTTGCGTCTTTCTGAATATTATCTTGCTTAATATAAGTAACTAAATATTGCTTATCTTGCAAGGTGATGAGGTGTTTAGTCACTTGCTGTGATCTGCACTTAAGTGTATTCCAGATTTCTTAGTGACTGACTAGATGAACACCTTCAATTAAATTTGAGATAGTAAGCAATATTGTTTACATAATTAGCTGCGATTTTGGTCAAACAAAACATTTTTTAAAACCTGGTTGTGACACATGATCTTCTGTAGCACTTGGTCTTGTTCTACTTCTAGAGAATAATTTGTTGTATATGTCATTGACATGGTTTTGTAACTAATTAACCACTTAACTGCTAAAATCACATGTTTATCTTACATGATTGGAATGAGTAATTATTGATACACTACAATTTTTTTCACTGTTGAACATTTGGGAATTATTAATTAAAAAAACCCCACAATACTTTAATATCTATAGACTACCTGGGTATTATCAATTGAATTATTTAACATTTTAGTGGTTGAAGATTTATGCTGACAAGATAGCCGCTCTTGGAATATTTGAAGATAAAGTGCCAAATCATGTGTTAGTTAATGAATATGAAGCTGGACAGGGAATAATGGTAATTATATCACATCACATTTATAATTTATTAACACTAAATAAAATTCTATTCTGTGCCAATTGACGGATTGCCGACCATGCCCACAATGTTCCTACAAAGGCTCAGCATGCTTGAAATTACATGCAAAAAGAATGAAAACTTTGCCTAAATTGTGCCATTTAATGACATCACTGATACTAGTATGTCAATAGTTGCTGTGAGGCTCCTTTGGTACTGTGATGGCGGCCAATGTCGGAACATAATAGGTATGACAGGCGATATGTCAACTTGTTGACAGAGTGGTCTAAATGTACATTTACAGATCACAGTGCCTGTCAATGCCTATTTTTGAATTCCAATCAGGCAGATCATAATGTATGAAAATTTGTCAGTTCTCTTGCCCCAGATCAGTGGTTTTCTCCAGGCACCCCAGTTTCCTACACCATACCAGAACTCACTACATTGATGTCGGCGAAAGAATCTTGCCTAGGGCATAAAACACCATAAAACTTTACGCAACTCCATTACTGCAAATAGTGTGATGATAAGAGAGGTTGCAAAGTTATCAAGTGATATTATAACATTATAACAAGGTTTTACTGTATTTAAATCTTTAAGCTATATAAAGCTGAATGCTATTTACTATAATATTACAATATCTATTGGTAGAAGTGATTCCTCATCTTTATTTTAGCCACATGAAGATGGACCACTATTTTACCCAACTGTATCGACTATAAGTCTGGGATCTCATACACTGTTAGACTTTTATCATCATATAAAAGAAGGTCAGACAGAAAATAATGAAGAGGTAATGTCAATAAACAAAGATCGTCAATGTCCATGGGGGCATCATGGTTGATTAACTTTTCTAAAGTGCCACAATACTTACTTGATTTTGACACTCCTGTATACCAGTATACCAAATACATGTTTCTTTTGTTTTTAATTGAATATAAAATACAGGTAGTACAGAAGGTTAAAAATTTTTGTACCGGTATATGTAATTCCTCTGTTGTACTTAAACAAAATGTGTTTGGACCTTGGTGACCGAGTGGTCTAAAGCATGTACTTAGGGATCACAGTACATTCTCACTTTCTGGGTTTAAACCCCACTTGGGGAAGATCCTATTGCGAGAAAGTTTAATTCCCTTGCTGAAGGTTGATGGTTTACTCTGTTTTCCTCCACCATCTCTGAACAGACAGCTTTGATATAAGTGAAAGATTTTTGACTGGGGCGTAAAACCCCATTACTTCAATCCACTCCACTCTAAAACTGTATATTATGCAAGTGTTGATGAAACTAGATGTTCAAGTAGAGTTTTGCTTAAATTCACCAAACATTAATGTGGACATACCCTGGTACAATAAGCATTAATACATGAAGTAGATAAAGTTAATTTATAATTGTAAAGATTTTTTATAATCTGATAATCTAGAATTCATAATATTGAAAAAGGTTTACATAGAGAACAACTTAATCAAATTAAAATTCTTATTTATGAAAACAGCAACTTTTTTGTCATAAATTTTCTTATTTATCTTTTTCTTTGGATTGTAGACATCTACATCATTTGATGACAGATATTTCTCCTCACTTTTATTGGAACCCAGAAGTCTTGTACTAGTTTGTGATGATATGTATAAAGTACATTTACATGGTATATCAGAGAGAAAAGAGGACATTATAACAGACAAAGTCGCTAATCTAGATATGTGTAAAACTACAGTAAATATGGGAGATACACTTCAAAGAACTACTAGAGTTTCTCTGACGATACGATATGTTCCTAAAATCCTTAAAGCCAAACTTTTATTTGGAAAATCTAAAAGGTGACAGATAAAGAGGAAAAGAATTTTAAAATGTTTTCTTATTTATTATTCTGAATTCAGTCATTATCTATGACACTTTTGCATGAGAAGTGTGAGAAATATCAATTAAGGGTTGTTGTTGTCCACATGGTACAAACTTCTTATTCTACAGATTTTGCTACAGGTGATCTCGGTCATATAATTAGCACTTTTCAGGTGAGATTGAAATGGGGTTCGCCAGTGTACCACATGATACCCCATAACATTTCTGCGGAACAATTATTTCCATTGGAGATGGGATAATTCAGTTCACGTTTTTGGGTAAAAATGGCGTTAAGCCAAGAAATTTCCACATAAACATTTTTTAAAATGTTCCGCACAAACCTTAAGGTGTATTGATCATGTGATATGGTGGCAAACTCCATTTGGCCAATGTTTGCCAAATTTTATCATTTCTTAATAGTTTGAAGTTTAATATTGATGATATTTTAAAATTTAAGCACAGAGAAAAATCAACTTTTTTCTGCTTGTGCAGTTTTGTTATCAAATTTGTTTCAAAATAAAAGTAAAACAAACTATATATTTTATATAAAACAATCTTTTATTATTATCACTTTTGCATCTAAGAAAGCAAATAATACATTAACAGCAGGAACAAAAAAATTATAAATTGAAAAATACCCTTGAGTGTGTAAAGCACTACAATTTGACACACCAGGCCCTTGCCTTCAAAAACATTCAGAAACTGACAATTACTGGTAACTTATCTTAGTATAAGTCTTATCATGGAACTTCAAATTAATTTTTTTTTTTGGAAAAGTACCATGCAATGAATGTAGATAAGGATATTCCAAATGGTTATAAAACTATACAGGGGATTTTCTTAAGTATCCATAGAAACAAACTTTTGTTATTTTAACAAAATCTAATAAATAAGTTGTTAGTGATATCACTATGGTTCTCTATACTGAATGAAACGCTGTATGACAATGTCTGAAATTCACATACAGTATGACACAGAAGAAGTTTGTGTTGTAGCTTTGTAAATCTGTCTCCAGTTTTACAAGTATCCCCTAACTAACAAGGTATCATGAAGGCTATAGTTTTACACAGCAATTAGTTGTAGATACATTTACAATACAAGGTTGTGATATTGTAGCTATTCTTTCACAAATACTTTATTCTATACTTAAAACTTACATACAATAACCAGTATTCACGAAAATGACTATAAATGAATGACAGATAATTGTCTTCATGTCACAAAAAAGTTTTTGTACAAATTCTCAAAAAGGGGCATCTTAAAATAAGCACTTGACAGCAGATTCAATAAACCAGACAGCAGATTCAATAAACCAGGCAGCAGATTCAATAAACCAATTTATAATTCAATAACTGGCCATATGAAACAAATTATTTATTGCATATTTTAATTAACAATTAACAACACATACACATGTATTGCACATATATTTACACAAACATATAACACAATAAATACTGGTATTGGCCTGATATACTAGTAGTTTGGGTAATGTATATCTATAATTTGGATACACATGCACATGTACACACATTCAACAACTAGATAAAGCAAATAGTCCTTTTAAAGACAAAACATAACATAAAAAATAAATATATTGATAACAAAAGTAAAAGCGAGATCAATATAAGATCAACACAAACCAGGAACTCATAAAAGGGAATGATCAAATTATTTGAATTAAACAACATTCTTGGAAAAGTAAAAGCAACACAATTTAGTTGACTAGAAATTACTTGTGATTTACATTCCTCACCTGCCTTCTCTAAAAAATTAAAATTATTGTTTCACCATATGATTTCCAGTATGTTTTAACTGTTGAAACATATACTTATCCTTGCATGAAAAGATTAAACAAACAAATTGTAATTCTAAAAATCATGTGGTACACAATACAGATTGGCAAATATACTGGCATTGCATAGCATATTAATATTGCATAAAAAACTAATCACCATTTACATCTACAGTAAAACCTCGATTCATCGCCACCATTTTTTCAGTCAAGTTTTGGCGTTATAAAGGGGTTTGGCAATAAATCGAGGGAGGCCCATAAAGAAAAACATAATATGGATTTTGGGACTTCAAAATAGTGTGGCGATAAGCGAGGTGGCAAAGTTATCGAGGGGCATTATAACGAGGTTTTACTGTACATGTATTTAGGATAAGTACTACTTCATTGTCAATTGAGGTATCGCCGGCCATGCCATTTATGTTCCGACACTGACCGCTATTAAGTACCAAAGCAGAGTCACAGCAACTAATAATGTACTAGTGTCATTGATGTCATTAAATGGCACAGGCCGAGTTTTCATTCTTTTTGTATGTAATTCAAGCACGATGGGCCTTTGTTGGAACATTGTTGGCATGGTCGGCAATCTGTCAATTACAATAACCTGTTCACCTTCATTACAAATGAAATGATCCATAAAACAAAAGAAGTAGAATATTACTTTGATAATTAAGGGTTAAATATTAAGTACAAAAGTACTACATTATATACATGTATAACAAATTTGATTGTCGGTACCCATTCTTGTTTCAAATAATCCTGAAATATTTTTATGAACATGACTGAAAGGTCTAAAGCTATTCTAACTCTATTTTACCCGTTAGTCACTACATGACAAATTATACCCAGTAAATTACTTTTAATAGTTATGATACATGGATTTCAAAATTAAAAATGCAATCTTTGCTGTAAGTTGTTTCTTTGCCATTTATTGGCATACATTACAAGAATTTGATAGAATATATTACCAGCATTATATCATATGGATATTGATGCAGATACTCAGTAGCTAAATATAGAACAGTTTGGGGAAATCCAAAAAACTGTATTCTTATGCAGTGTAAAAAATGTGATTTATTGGATATTGAATTTGATTTTGATCACAGGAATTATATGTGTTGTAAAGAGTTGAAGTTCAATTTTTAGCTGTTATAATTATAGGTAATTGTTTAGTACTGAACGTTTCAGTTATAAACCTCTCAGTGCTGTTCCGTTGCTAGTAGTTGTGTTTGTAAATGAATTTTTAAGAAAAAAAACCCATGGTTAATATTCTAATTTGAGTACTAAAATTATAATACAATGCAAATTCAGAATTTCTGTAAAACTGTCCAAAAATTTTTTAATGAGATTGAAAAGTAGTCTCTGATTTTCTGTAATATATCAGATAATTTCTGCTATATTACATACCCTGGTAAACACACAACATGATTTAGATTTTTTTTCAGACAAATTTTATCAATCGGTCATCTCTCTTCCATTGTTTTCGATAACAGTATTGTGTAGAACGTGTTTTAAAACAATTTAACATTAACATAAAGTATATCAATTGCATATTATCCTAATAATTTAGCACCTAAGTCTGACTAGCAATGATATATGAATTAGTATTATTATACATGTGTAGTTTGGTATACATGTATTTACTTAAATTAATTTGAAGTTTATTAATGCTAAACAATGTTTTTAACACCAAATCTTCCTCTTAAGTAACTTGGATATTCATTATTTATTTATAATTGCAGTATATAAAAACAACAAAAATTTAATGAGATCAGCTTTTACAACTTCTATGTATTAACACTATTTATAGCGTCTTCATTGCCGTCGACATTGACGTTTTAAAACTTCATTTATGATTTTGAAGGCAGTTCATTTTTGGTGAATCAAGATAAAATGGATTCAATTACAGGATTCTTTATTTTCATCCTAAGCTGACTAGAATTAATAGCTTTACCCCTGATCTTGGAATAGGAAAGTTATTTTATTTGCACAAGTGTCTTAGTGGCATGTGAACTTGGGACCTCGCCACTTGGGGGGCACCATGTTCTCTTGTCTTTTCTTGTATTTTAAGACCTGGGTTTAATCTATTTAGCAGAATTTGGTCTTATTTTCATTACTACAATTTTCATAGAATAATTAGGTCCTGTCCAAGGCTTCCATGTAATTCCATCAAACTTTTTCTCTGGAATTTTTCCACCTCTGTAGTATTTACCATTAAGATTTGACATATAACATTTATAGTACCACCATGCACCAGTGAACCTTTTAGCACAACTACCACCAAATTCTTTAACTATTTTATCATTGTCCACATCCCTGGTGGAGAACTTGTGCTGATTGTGTTTTCCCATTCCATCACCAGCGTCACCACTGTACTCTCCAATATGGAGTCTGTAACCCTCATCCTCGTCATCCACTACAAAATAACCATAGTCTGCAAACTTGGCTTGTTTGTTCCAGTCTATTAGATCTATACGGAGTGTATAGTAATCCTGGTTAGTCATGTGATGTAAATAATCCAATCCAATCCATTGTTCACCATACACACCTAAAGTAACAAAATTTAACACCATTCATTTTATGTCATAATTATATATTGTTTAAACATAAAAAATGTGAAGGTTAAAATAAATAAATGAAATCTACCATAATTTCAATAAAGTTATAAATTTTGACTAGACAATGTATTGTTATAGAGACTGCCAGACTGGTGTAAATTGTAACTGAAGAGGTCAAGTCTTTATCACTCGCATGACAGGTTCACATAATACGTAGAAATAAAATGCTTTTGCTTTAATTTAATATGCAATGTTTAGCTCAACAAAATACTGATTAGTTGCTTTGTCTAAGTTATGTAAAATTCATTAAAGGTTTTCTGAGGTTCCACACGGACCCACAGTAGTACTAAACCCAATGGATACCATTTTGTCAATATGCCCAATGCCCATCTAGAGTCATATTATTGGTTGTTTTGCTACTTTTAATCAGATACATTGTATAATTATATACATGTATTAAGTATCTGCCTTAAAGATGGATTTATATCTTTTGACATAACATACCATTGTTAAGGCAGATAATTTGACCTATACATGTATATATTTCATTCTGTTATTACCTCCAAAACCTTCTTTGTAATCTCTCCAATCCCTATAGAAGTTAGTAGTTCCATCCTGTCTTTTCTGTAAGACTGTCCATCCTCCATTCTTCATGTCACAGAATACCTCAATTGATGTTTTCTGACCCATAGGTCTGATTCTGTAGGCACCGTTCCTACGGCTACCTCTGTTTATATAATGGTCATAACAATCTGAAACAAGTCAAAAACAAGTTTAAATCATTATTGATTTGCGATAAAACTACTATAAAAGTTGTTAGTTTCAGAAAAAAAAGATAACCACAAAGTCAATTGTATACATGCATAGAAGTCACTCCAGTAATACGTACACTAAGGACTCTCAAACACCTTGACTTACTTGACTTATGTCCATCTCTCCTTGTGGAGAATTGGGCTAGTGGTATTATATGTATGAAACATTTTGTCGTCTGTATTGGAAACAAATGGTATTACATATACTAAGGTTTAAAGAAAGGTGATCAATGAAAAATAATAGTTAATGGTATAGTGCCCGTAGTGTAAATTGTAACTTTTCCATATTGGGCCTCCACTACAGATAAGTAGTAGTTACCTTGAATCTCATGTTCTTGACATGTTCAGATATACTAGTGCATGCATCTCCAAACAAATGTTTTATACTTGCAATTAATGTTTTGTTTATAGAAAAAAGGATCAAATAAATTGAATGCATTGAAAACATTAATTAATCAACTACAAACATAATGAACCATGTTCAAATAATGAGCATAATCCCAAAACCATTGTAAAAATAATAGTGAACTATGTTGAAATAACAATATTACTCGAAAAACCAATGTAACTTGAATAAACTTTGAAAACTGACATTTCAAGTTACACACATGAACTTTCGCCAGGGAAGTGAGGCATGATACTTCATAAGGGTAAGCATCCCCTGTCCAACTAGCTAAATCCTCCATAGAATAGTTAAACTATACAATGATAAGATACTAGTAATACATAATTTCAATACATGTAATGCTTGTATTGGCCAATGTAATAGTGAATTAACTTAGTAATCAGTGATATAAATAAATTACCTTTTGGTTCTCTTTGTTCTAAATTAGAATACAACAAGGGTTTCTTTTGCAGAACCTTTTTCGATGCCTTTCCTTGCGTGGCTGTTCTTTGTCTACTTTGTGTTTCCTTATTACTTGCTTTATCATCTGTGCTACCTTTTACCTTCTTTGTCATCAGTTTGTCTCTGCGGTTGTATTGTTTGTTCATTTTGTTGTCGGCTTTGAGTTTGGTCCTTATTGTCATCCTGTTGCTGAGTTGTTTGTTCTTGTTTTGGTTGATTTTTCTCTTGATCCTCCTTTTGTTTTTGTTGACTGGTATCTTCGTTTCTTTGTTCCTTGTTTTGATTTTTTATCTCTTGTTGAATTGCCTGCTCAGCTTGTTGTGTTTTACTTTGTTCTTCTTGCTTAGAAAGTGTTTGTGTATTTTCTGATTTTGTTCTGAAGTGAGTTGTTGTTCATTGATTTGATTGTTTTTCTGTTCTGTATTTACATTTTGATCACCAGGAAGAGGTCTTCGTATTTCTTCTTTCTGAATTTGTTTATCTGGTTGATTTTCGTCCTTTCTGGTGACTTGATCGTTTTGATTTTTTTGTGATTGTCCATTACTAATCTTTTCATGTTGTACTTGTTTTGTTTGATCTTGTTTTTGTTCTTTCGCTTGAACTTGTTCAGTTGGCACTTCCTTGGATTTTTGCTTATTGATATTTTTTGCTTGTTCAATTACCTCTTCCTTATTGTTAGTTTGGCCTGCTTGTTCCTGGTCAACAGGTAGATTGGGTCTTTGTTCATCATGTTCTTGTTCCGGTTGATCTTTGATTTGGTCTCCTGCCTGGGGTGTACCATTTACTTTCTGCTTTTCGCCAGTGTCTTGTGGATCGGGTAGATCAGGTGCTTGTTTTGATTCCGAACCTATCTTCTCCAACTTTCCATCGATATATTTTGGTTTATTTTTTTCAAATTCTTATCTTTATTCTGTTGCATTTGAGCATGTAATTCATCATGCATTGAAGATGTCGTCGTATCCTTTTCAGCATTTTGTTTGTCCTTTTGTTTCTGTGCTAGTTTGTCTTTTGTTCCTGTGTAATCGCGACGTTGGCATTTGGATAGGTGGATCTTCCATGTTAAAATACGTTGTGTCACATTGTGCCCACTGAAAAGGAGACAGTGGTGAACAAATCACAGCGGCTGATTTCGAAAGACAATTGACTGCTTTTTTACCACACCACCTATTAATTATACGGGTGTAAGTATTTGTGCGTTGGATTTGATTTTCAACTCTTTGTTATCAGTTGTAAGGATATTCAAATTGTTGAGCAATTCATTTGATTCTTGGTCTTGTTTCAGTTTTGGTTTGTTTGTAAATATTACTCGTCATTATTTTTTCATCCATATTCTTTCTGAGTTGTCTTGCCTCTCCCGCTTGTTTTATGTTTTCTTCTGTCAGAGTTTGCACGCGGCTCATAATTTGTGACATCAGTGTCGTCGGTTCATTATCATTTGATACAAATTCGGTTTTGATCTTCCAGATAATCAGACCTTGATATCTATCAATAGCAGACGTTGATTATTGAGAATTTCCTTCAGTTGTGCTATTTTTCTTGTTGTTTCGAAATAATTTCATATTGCTTGGCATCCTTCCTTGGCGCCTGTGTGTCCCAATTCTAGATATTTCTCTGTCTCCTGTCCATTGCTTCGTTTTCTGATTTTAATGTATAATAGCTCTGATTAATCTTCAAAAGCTCGTTTCAAGTTTAAGAATATGGTTTTCAAGTCTTGTAATTGTTGAAGTATGATTTTGTTCTCTAACTTTTCCATCAGTACCTGATTTTGTAGTTTCATTAGCGTTATTTCTAGTGACTGGATTTTGATGGAATACTCGTCAGATTTCCTGTTGAAATATTCCTTTAAATTCCTTGCGGCATCTTCTGCTGCTTCGTTTGCTCTTGTCATTTCTTCTTTTTGTTTCGATTCATTATTTTTGTTAGCTGATTTTTGTGTTTCGTCCGTCTTTTCATGTTTAGCATCTTGTTGCTTCATTTGTGGAATATCCTGTTGTTCCTCAACATTTGATGTAATCTCTTCCTTTTCAATATTGTTATTTTCTGAAATTTCACGCTCTACATCATTGCTTAAAGTAGTATCCTTGTCTTTTTCTATATCTTGTTTTGATTCTGACATATTGTTCTGATCTTTTTCAGCTTTATTTATATCGGAGGATGCATATGCTGTCAAACAAGCACTCGGTGAATAAACGAAGTTAGGTTTTTCTGTGAACTGAGGGCATATTTGTTTCTTTGGTTTGTAGCTGTATAGATTTTCACGGTGGTCTTTCGTCGTCAAATCAAACACATCTAACATTGCAGTCATCCCAGTTCTACAGTTTCCAAATACAACATTTTCTTTTTCCGAAATCTCTTGTTTTGTGTCATCATCAGGGTCTCCGCCCTGCACACTTTTATCGTCTGCTTGGTCAATAGTCTCTTCTTTATTTACTTTAATGTTCTCATTTAGACCATCTCCCATACTTCCGTCATACCCATTTAAAGAATCGTCTGATTGTCCAGTTTTTATTGGCGTAGCCGTATTTGCGGTCTCAACCTTTCTTTCCATTACCTCCTCTTGTTTAGGCATGTTTTTAGTTTCTTTTGTTTCAACTTCTTGTCTCTCTTGCTGTGCGTCAATTCCTCCTTCCTGTTGCTCGGTATCACTTACGCCACTTAACCCAGATACTTGCTGTGTTTCTGTCTCTTGTTTCTTATGTTGCTTATTAATTTCTTGTCCCTGCTGTCCATGTTGTTGCTCATTTTTTACATCCTCTGATGCAGATTCTTGTTGTTTTTCCACATTTTCCTCGGTTTCTTCGTCCTCTTCAAACATTTCTGTTTCATCAATCTCACTTTCATCCACTTCGTTTTGACCGTTGGCTGAATGGACGCCGTCGGTCGATTGAGGGGACTGGTCCCCCCACAGTAGTATTTCATATTTGTCAAGTAGGCTACAGTCAACAAATTTCTCCTGTGGAATATGTTCGCTTTTTCTAATTAAATCTTCTGCAATAAGTTGTACAGAACGCTGATCATGTGTTAACTCGCCCTCAAATATCCCTGTTTGTGATTGTTTTGAATACCATAGTGTTATGTCGCAAAGAGACTCGCCAAAACTACAATTTAAATAAAAACAGAAATTATTTACTAGTGTATACGAATGAACAGAGTAAGAAATAGCTTTGCTAATGACAGAATAAAGAATAAAGATTTACCAAATTGAATACCCCTCTCTCATGGTTGTTATAAGGCACTATAGAGATATTGAGTTTAATTCTGTTGATGGCTTGTTTTTTTTTTGTGAAAGTTAACTTAGCGTAGGCTTGTAGGAGATAGGTTAGCTTTATGAGAGATAGTTTAGGCTTATTTGGATATTATGCTGCATGTTGTTATTTGTATTAATTTGAACGTATTTACAGTTTAATTTTCAGACCACCACAACCCCTTCTCGTAATTTTGATGGCTCTGGCAAGAGTTTAGGTCTGTTGAATGATAACTTGCATATGTATTTTGTGAAAGTTAAACTTAGTGTATGCTTGTTGAAGATATAATTAGTTTTAAGGTAGATATTTTAGCTGTAAGGGGGATATTTTTCTGCATTTGTAATAACTGTTGTCATAATTTTCAGACCACTACAACCCTCTCCGGTAGTTTTTATGGCTGTGTCGAAATTTTGGTCTGTTGATTGATAGTTTACACTTATATTTTGTGAAAGTTAAACTTATTGTAGGCTTGGAGAAGATGTATTAGTTGCAATAGATATGTTTTATCCCTATGGGTATATTTATACTGTATTGACCTACATGTACCTATAGTTGTTTTATTTCACTGCAAGGGAAAGCCTTTAGTGTGTTTCTATGTAATCGTATTTCAACGGTTTGAAAGAAGTACAAAAATAGTACCGAGTACAATTGAAAGTAGACATTAATGTGACCTTACCTTAGGTTAAATCCACTGAAACAAATTACACCAAATATAAAAATCTTCGTGCTTATTTTTCTGTCCATAGCTGTCAATGATTTTGAATTCTGGTAGCAGTTTGAAATTTGATCATTCTTATGAAATATATAAAGCCATGTAACTTTATGAAACCATTACAACAAGTCCTGCAACGTGGACATTACTACATGTACATGTTCGTTTTTGTGTACGTAAACTTGTGACGTGTATATAACGGATCTTAGTTGTAAATAAAGGAGATATTGAATGAAAACTTTAAATCGTTCGAACCCGACCGATCGATAGCAGGTAACAGATTGTCTTATTACCTAAATAAAGTAAAGAAACTACCTCCGTGTTTATCATAATACTTAAGTAATCATTTTAAAAATACCAGTCATTTGAATTTTCTCTATCTTTGCTTTGATATTAAAACTAGCATTTGTTTAAAAAATACCGGTATTTTATACATGTAAATAAAATAAATAAATAACAACAGCATACATGTATACAAGAAGGAGCACTAATAGAGAAACTACATAATATTTATGCATTTCATCGATTTCCAGGCATACTATAGGAGAAGTGTACAACATTAACACGGCATAACAAAGAACTTGTCTATTTCCCGTATCATTTTAGTACTGGAAAATTCAAATTTATTTGCATAGCATTTTTCTACCTTCCATTCATAAAATAACCAGAGGCATGGTAATACTTTTAGTGATATAATGGCTTAATTATTGCGATAGGGAACTCCTGAATACATTACAGCCTCCAGGAATCTCTATCTTAACATTTGATGGTTATTTATTGATTTTCATCCAGTGATCAAACATTTATAAATCTTATTATCTGTGCCATGTGCTTCGTCTTATTACCTGTGCCATGTGCTTCGTCTTATAACGGCCTGTGCCATGTGTTTTTATTTATTTTGTTCAAATAAAAAAACCCACATACACCGTATTCCGTATAGGTGTGACAGCCGCACGCAAAGTGTTAACCTTTAGAGTATACATCTTCTTCAATAATAACACGATTAGTTATTAAATATTTCTGTTACGTGAAGATAAATTACACTTCTTCCATAGCAACATCAATTACAATTTAATAATCACATATTTGCGAGAGAAAGTTTTAGCAAATAAGGGGAGATATTGGTTGAATTTGGTTTAACGTATATCGAGACGTCACCAACAGTAGGTGAAGTGACTGGCCTTTGCAGTGCGCGACACGGGGCATCGGTTTCTAAGGTCTCTTCTGGAGAACCTCCGTTATAAGCCGTCACGAGAGAGAGAGAGAGAGAGAGAGAGAGAGAGAGAGAGAGAGAGAGAGCTATATATATATAGTAATACAATCAATAAAGGTTTCTTTTATAAAGACAGATGGTGTGAAATTATTTATCATAACATGTAGTTTACACGCACTTCATCAGCGACTCCCTGAGTTTTCTGTATGGGAGTTTTCTAAGGATGTATTATGTCATTGCGTATCGAACGCCTTAAGTGAAGTATTTATGGGAAACATATCTTATTTTTTATAAACAATAGCCATATCCATATCCATGTATAAAATATATCGCAAGTCCGCAAACTCACAACGTATCCATTACAACCACAAAAAGATGGGACCCAGTTGCGCGTCAGTTGATTTGCTCCATAACACATGCATTTTAAGCCAAACGCAATCAATATTTAATTAAGAAGGTTAATATATAAACATTTTATCAATTAAATCAATTAACCTCAACCAGTGATGGTGTTCGTCGCGAGTGATAACTGGTATCGGGGATTACTTTCAGAATAGAAAACGAAATACGCGTAATACTAATAATAGTCGAGACGCCAGGCGGTTTTGCATGGTCATGTATCTTTAAAAATGTATAGACAAAAAAATGAGAATATGTGATAATGTCTCGTTACTACATCGTCACGGTGATAAATAATGAATACATTGGCTTTTATTATAACTATAATTTTTTGTAGAAATATAAATTTTATTTTTTCGCAGACGGAATTGTGATAGCGAATTCCTGCAATCAGAAAATGTTTTTTCATTTCATTAAGCTTTTTTTTTTCCACATTATGGAATGCTACCGAGTATCTGTATGTATCTATATCACTCAATATAATGGTGGTTTATGTTAATCAAGTAATCTATTTGGACTTGATAATAACTTAATGGAATGTAGTATACACGCTCCTGTGATATAAATCAGGTTGTGAAAAGTGGGTGAAATAGTTAATTTGAGAGAGAGAGAGAGGGGCTACAGCAAGCCATGTTTAGATGAGGTCGCAGAGATTTTGCCTTTTTAAAAATTGTAGAGCTTTAATTTCTTGATACAGCTACCGTAACACGCCACATCGTTCGTTAGTTTGTACGGCTACAGTGACATGGGGCGTCGGTTTTTAGGTCTCTTTGTACGGCTACAGTGACATGGGGCATCGGTTGTTATGTCTCTTATGTCTGTTATGTCTCGGCTGTTAGACATCGTAATACGACTTTAGTGACACAGATACGGATGGTATGACACAGAACATCGGTTGCTAGGTCTTTTGATACGGCTTTTGCGACACGGGCCATCGGTTTTCAGGTCTCGTGATACGGATAGTATGACACAGGACACGGGTGACGGGTGTAAGGTCTTACAGCTATCATGAAATGGGACATCGGTTTTCAGGTCTCGTGATACGGATAGTATGACACAGGACACGGGTGACGGGTGTAAGGTCTTACAGCTATCATGAAATGGGACATCGGTTTTCAGGTCTCGTGATACGGATAGTATGACACAGGACACGGGTGACGGGTGTAAGGTCTTACAGCTATCGTGAAATGGGACATCGGTTTTCAGGTCTCGTGATACGGATAGTATGACACAGGACACGGGTGATGGGTGTAAGGTCTTACAGCTATCATGAAATGGGACATCGGTTTTCAGGTCTCGTGATACGGATAGTATGACACAGGACACGGGTGACGGGTGTAAGGTCTTACAGCTATCATGACATGAGACATCGGTTTTTAGGTCTCGTGATACGGATAGTATGACACAGGGCACGGGTGACGGGTATAAGGTCTTACAGCTATCATGACATGAGACATCGGTTTTTAGGTCTCGTGATACGGATAGTATGACACAGGACACGGGTGACGGGTGTAAGGTCTTACAGCTATCATGACATGAGACATCGGTTTTTAGGTCTCGTGATACGGATAGTATGACACAGGACACGGGTGACGGGTATAAGGTCTTACAGCTATCATGACATGGGACATCGGTTGTTGGGTCTTGTGATACGGATACGGTATGACACAGGACACTGGTGACGGGTGTAAGGTCTACAGCTATCATGACATGGTACATCGGTTGTTGGGTCTTGTGATACGGATAGTATGACACAGGACACTGGTGACGGGTGTAAGGTCTTACAGCTATCATGACATGGACATCGGTTGTTAGGACTAGCGGTACGGCTATAGCGTATAGCATGACATGTACGAGACATCGGTTCTTAGGTCACGGGGCGTCCTTCATGATTGTGACACGGAAGGGGGCATCCGTTTGATAGTATATTTGATTATCACCAGAGGAAGTATATTGAAGCATTGTAGTCTATAATTGTGACGGATGTATAGCATTTATTTAATGTAATTCTAAGTGCATTCGTCTTATTTTCACTATTATTATTTTTATTACTTCAAAGACTATGTTATCTACAGTTCTACTCTTACAGTTCTCCATAAATAACATTTTTGATGTTTTATGACACACAAGGTCGAAAGAAAGTAGATTTTACAAGTACTAGTATGTAATATTTCCACTTGTTATAAAACACCAATCTCGTTCCAAAATCGGGCTCCAATACATGTACGGGAAGACAAATGAAATTCTATAGTCGTGTATTAATAACAGAATGAATGGTTTTTTGATATTAAAACCAAGTCTGGTGTCATGTGCTACTTTTATGAAATCATACATTTAAAAGTAGCACATGACACTGGCACTAAGAATATTGATGTCATTACGAGTCCTAAGTTACACTTGCAAAAGATAAACGTTCTAAAATTAGTGTTATTTTGTCGAAAGAATGGTGTTAAAATCATTTTAAGTTCTGATAGAATGAACATGCGAGACTGATTTTGAGTGCGTTGTTCAAAGATGAGATTTGCACACGTCTTGCTGAATCTTGTGGAAAAAACCCAGATTGAAACATCTCCTTTAAATAACAAAACGCAAACGAATCTATTTGTTTTAATGTTTAATCAATAGCGTCAGAATTTTATTAAGAATGAGGAAAACTAAAGTGTTATATGGAATAAAGAAAACATTTCCCGCGTTTTATCGTTCAATAATGCACCGACCGAAGTGCAAATGTCGCACATGTAAATCTTGATAATTTATTGCATAAAATTTTATTTTGTTTTTCCTCATTTTTAATAAAAAAAATCAAAGCTTTTCAATCACAATATAACACGACTAAAACAGCTCATGAAAATGATATTTTTGCCAAGAAACTTTCCTCTCCTCCGAGTACAAGTTGTAAAATGTGTAAATGGAAGTTTTTTGGAGTTCCTTCAACCGAGTTATATGAAGAAATTACATCAAAATACAATATACAATAATTGCCCTCTAGGTATGTGGACATCCAGAATTGTCACCCGACAGAAGGGTTGTCACCCGAGGGCATGTCACTTAATGACTGCACGGAAACGAAATGGCCAAATCGTTGACGTCATCGGAAGTGAACTAAAAAATATTGCAGTCCAAAAAGCCTTCAAGTATTTTCTCGAAAGAAAATAGCACCACAATACAAAGTCACCTAACTGCACTGAAACGAAATGGCCGAATCATAAAATGTCACTGACGTCAACGGGTGAGAAATGGAACAGCCGTCATGTATTCTGTTTAAAAACGCATGGGTTGTTTTCTTTTTCCATATGAAGGAAATATGGGAAAGGTTCACGGGTTTACATAGAAATATATCGGAATCACAAATATTACTTAATCGTCAGATTATTAATATATTCGAAATCAAATACAAAAATAAATGTATTTTTCGGATTTTAGAGTTTGGAAACTAGTAACAAAAAGCATGTTTGATTTTTAATTTATCCCCAAGACTAATTCCATCCAATTATCATGGACATTACATGGACACTGTATTTATATACATGTTACATTTAACATGGTCTGTGTAAAATCAGTTTCTGGCAGTAATGTATGCTATTAGTAATCACTATTGTTTGATTGATGCGATCTGATACTTGTCAGGGCCTCAGCATTAGTAGCGGCCCTCAGCATCAGTAGGATACATACATGTATGAATGATATCCGTATATATATAGCACATTAGAAACAAAAACAACTTTATCTCAAATAAAAATTCCGTTTTGACATCTGGGAATTTTAAATTTGTGAGAGTTGTTAGAAAGATCAGAAGTAAAACCAAATATAAGGAGGAAGGTAAGTGCACTTAGATTATTAGAAAGTTAAATATACCCCATGTACAATTTTAGTAGTGTTTGTTTTAATTAGTGGTCACAAAATGTTTGGTTGTTTCTATATTAACTTGTAATGTGCCTTGTTCTTGATTGCGTTTGCTGTTGTCAAGAACATGCTTTATTTTGTTTTTAGTTACAAATTTCTTTCTGCTACACAAATGATTTTTGCATGATATTGTGTCGTTTTAATTTGACTGTATAGTCACATGCGGCAAATGAGTTTTAGGTTTTATTTTATCATGGTGACATGTAGTTTAAATTATGAAAAAAGTTTTTTTGCATATTGTAACGTGATTGCTAATTCTCTCTCTCACACACAGAGAAGTTCTTTCTTGTACAAGGTGTATCATCTCCTGATGATAAAAGTGAAACGTAGATAAATAAAACAAACGTAGTTTTATATAAAACCAATGAGCTGTCTTATTCATAATGCAAATCTTTCGATACATTTGTACGGTGAAAGCCAAATAAGCAGAGTTTTAAAATCGAAACAAGGATTTCCGTCTTCAGAGTAACAATACATAATGCAAAAACCTAATCCACAAAGTATTAGAAATTCTGGTCTTTTGAAATCGAATATTTGGTCATCAGCTTTTAACTATAGAACTACTGCAGTAATAATACCGGATGTAAATTTTTAATTTTTCACTAACCCACTACAAGTTAATTTAGTACAGGTAACGTTTGCTGCTCAGTTCGTTCTCACACGATTGCATCCTTCTGTCATGTTTAAAATCGAAAGTAGCACATGACACTCCTAGCTGGATGATATTGTCGAGTGGGCGTTTTACTCCTACAGTTTATATAAATATTATTGTTCGACTAAAGTCATTGTATATCCCCCGCAAACTAGTTAGGAATCACCATATCTGTCTGTCTGCCCGTGTAAAATCGTGTCCGGGACATATCTCGTTATTTCTTTGAAGAACCGTCATAAAACTTCACATGAATGATCTTCATGGTCTAAAGGCGTGTCATGATCCTGAACCAAGGCCAAGGTCGCGGAAAAATATCAAATGTTGGGTCAGGGGTATTTGGCTTTCAAGAGACAGTTCTGGTTACTTCTGTAATCCAGCAATATTAAAATGTCTAACATTTTGTCATGTTTTCTGCATTGGTGTTCTTAGATACATTCATGGTTTTCAGCAACACCGGTTTTCCATATTTCATAGCATTTCAACAGTGTTCGTTCTTACTACAAAACTGCTTACAAACGGCCAAGATTTAATGTAGAATTCCGAATTGATATCTTTATCAACTTATGATTACTGTAATGCACCAACATTAATTCATGTAAAGGTGTTACTCTGCAATCATAAGTTGAAACCCAGAATAACCATTTGGTATTTTGTTTGCTTTGCGTAGAGAATTGAAAGCGTGTGGCCAATCCGAAAGTTACCAGAACTTTTCCTATGTACATAGTTTATTTAAAATAGACAGCAGACATGTATCTGTAACCAACCACAATAGGTGGACCCTCATGTACCATGACCAGACTGTTACTTCATTCTTCTGTCGTATTTATAATGCAAATACATAATGCAAAACTGTAATCCACGAAGTATTAGAAGTTCTGGTCTTTTGAAATCGAATATTTGGTCATCAGCTTTTAACTATAGAACTACTGCAGTAATAATACCGGATGTAAATTTTTAATTTTTCACTAACCCACTACAAGTTAATTCAGTACACCTAACTTTTGCTGCTCAGTTCGTTCTCACACGATTGCATAGCACATGACACTCCCAGCTGGATGATATTGTCGAGCTGCGGTTTTGTTCCTGGGCGTTTTACTCTTACAGTTTATATTTATATAAATATTAGTGTTTGACTAAAGTCATTGTATATCCCCCGCAAACTAGTTTGAGTCACCATATCTGTCTGTCTGTCCGTGTAAAATCGTGTCCGGGACATATCTCATAATTGCTTTGAAGGACTGCCATAAAACCTCACATGAATGGTATTCATGGTCTAAAGGTGTGTCATGATCTTAAACCAAGGTCATATAGGAAAGGTCAAGGTCGCGGGAAAATATCAAATGTTGAGGCATGGGTATTTGGCTATCAAGAGACAGTTCTAGTTACTTCTGTAATCCAGCAATATTAAAATGTCTAACGTTTTGTCATGTTTTCTGCATTGGTGTTCTTAGATACATTCATGGTTTTCAGCAACACCGGTTTTCCATATTTCATAGCATTTCAACAGTGTTCGTTCTTACTACAAAACTGCTTACAAACCGCCAAGATTTAATGTAGAATTCCTAATTGATATCTTTATCAACTTATGATTACTGTAATGCACCAACATTTATTCATGTAAATGTGTTACTCTGCAATCATATTAAAACCTGGTAACTTTGTTTGCTTTGCGTAGAGAACTGAAAGCGTGTGGCCAATCTAAAAGTTACCAGAACTTTTCCTATGTACATAGTTTATTTAAAATAGACAGCAGACATGTATCTGTAACCAACCACAATAGGTGGGTCCTGATGTACCATGACCAGGCTGTTACTTCATTCTTCGATAAATAATGTTTATTTCAAGTTCAAACAAAAGCTATTCTAAAAGCTACTGATTGGTGATCGAGTCCTAAAAATTACACACGTGGCGAGTATACATAGCTCTTGCCCTTCCGGAGCACCCGGTCTCACTTCCTTGGTTGAAGTTTACGGGTTAAACCCAATTTGCCAGCTTCAAAGTTTTTACTTTGCTTTGAGATTGTGACTTGGACATGAATTTTTATGTTTGTTTTTGCTAGTACTGTCCGATAATCACTGCTGGATAGAGGTTTAGATCTAGTTCCAAACAAAGTCGAGTCTGTGATCCCAACATAATCATTTGTTCGTTTCTGTGACTTTTGTTTGTTGTTTTGTGTCTTTTTTGCATTGTTCATTGCCAAGTACACATACACTTCCATAATGTGTTGTCGCATTACATAATATGTTAAATGGTCAATATTAGACATATTAATATAGACGAGGTACATTAACCATCTTAATGAGGCATCTTACTAATATATATGAACAATCTGTCAATTCATGTATAAGGCAGTACATACCACATGGCTAATGGAATCTACTTCATAATTACTGTTTGCACATTATAGCTATTTGTAATTAACTACTTTGCACATTTAATTACATCTACTTTTAATCTGTAATTACCAATATTTACACATATTACTACTTCTGTATTGGTGATCTGTGATAAATGTCAAATGTTTATCATTTTTCACAATTAAGATGTGTATTTTTTCAAGTTGCATGTTGTTAACATATATATACATTGGCAATTGCATATGATACCACCAAGAATATAAACAGTACATTGCTACAAATGGATGACATGGAAATACGGATATAAGGAAACACGTTTGCAGTAGTGTGGTTCCAGTACTTTTGTAAGATAGTGATTCTAAATTGCCACCGTTTGTCCATGCTAATCATTTCTAACTAAGATTATCCGTAATTGAAATACAGTATATTTAGGAAAACCTTTTTGGAACCAAAAATAAACACTTTTGACAAAACAAAATATAAATGTTATAAGCCTGAAATGATCTTCCAAATGGCATATTATATAAACCAGAACATTAACACATTTATTACGGTATCAAATTTGACAGATTTAAGTTAAGGGCAATTTTAGTTAAGGCATGATTATCCCGATATCTCACAATTTATACGGAACACAGAGTGCAGTTCTTGTTTTTTATCACTAGAAAGTTGTAAAATGATTACATGTTTGCATAACATATGCTAAAATGTTTACAGTCATCTTAAGTTATCAAGTATTCAAAAGATGTGTTTTTGAAAACAGGAGCCCCATGGGTCTTACCGCTCACCCCGGAAAATGTTCAATGTCACTTATCGGAGTTTATAGGCAAGTGTCCTAAACTTACGAATATTAAAATGTGAATACACAGACCATAGTCTTGGTCCATGGCATCATATGCGTCTTGCTATGGTATGCTCATTGTAAATGAGTCTAAACCGCTTCCCTATTTGGGACCTTACAAAAAAATTAATGCAATTTAAAATATGACTATTCCTTTAAGGATACTACAAATAAAGTAATATCTTATATACATGTCTTGTCATTGTATGCTTATTGGAAATTATTTTAAGCAAACCTATAGTGGCCTATTTGAGGACACAAGGTTAGAATTTTGTTGTATTGTTCAAAAGATGCTACATCTAAAGCTTCCGTGGTCTAGCAATTATATGTTCACTGGAAATAATACATAATTTAAATGTACCCATCAAGTTTTCCTTTTTGGTGATCCCGGTCCGCATAAAACATTTATGCAAAGTGAATACTACTTGACCGTAGGATATTACATAAAACATAATGTTAACTAGATTAGTTTTATCTTTATTTACCAGGCCCAATTATAGTTTCACCATTTCCGTCCCTACGGCCAAGACTTGTGCCAATTAAAAATTACATGTCATAAGTTGCTAGATATATGAACTATCTCTGGTCTAGCACCAACAATTTGATCAAGATTTTTTCTTTCCCTCTTTATGGGACCCCAAGGGGACATAACCCCTCCATTTGTGCAAATGTTAAATTCCATCACCTTGACATGTGGCCTTTGTAAGAAATGATTAAAATGTAAAAAGTTTATGGATGCAGGACATTCCGCGTTTAACCAAAGCAAAAGCTCATCTGAACCTTTCTCATAAGTGAGCTAAAATGTCCAATCCTTTGCCAAAAGTTGTACTTTCATATACTAGAATCTGGTAATCATACATAAGACAATCACTTAGTATTATGGACTTTTAACTTTTTAAAATTTGTTAAACAAAACATCACTGTTGCTGTGATTCTCTTCATGATTTTAATTTTAGATACAGGCATAACCAATTTAATTGCCTTGGACACTTGTATAAACAGTAACGTTTTTGCCTTTCCCACATGTATACAGAACATACTAATACCATTCTTAGTTATTTTTTTCAATATTTAACCAGTTTTATATTATTACTGATGAAGAGATTTGGTTTTTTGCCTTAAACTATAAATGTAAATTACAAGTACATAATTTTAGATATGCCAATGATAATATGATGGATAACTGGAGATTTTTGACACTAGTCAGCAGTAAACCTTTCTCACACTTTACAAGAAAATGATATGTACCAAGTAATACAGTAAAGTAAGTATTCTTGTAAATATAACTTTACAAGTTCTTAAATTAGCACTTTAAGGAATGATTGAATGGTGTTTTACATCCCAGTCAAGAATGATTTATCTTGTGACATCACCATCCATAGGTGAAGTGGCAGAATTTTTTACCTTTACAGTGTACTCGAGTAAATGTGTAGTTTGGTGCGAGGACTAGCAATTTTGTAATGTTGACTAACTCCCACCTTCATTAATAGATCACAATGACTTTAAATAATGAAGGGTTGGCAGGAATGGCAGGTTGAAACTTATCAGTACTTCCAAGTGGATTAGCCTTGACCTTCCATCAAGGTCAGACTTAGTAGCAAAACAATATTTATTACATGAAATACAAGTGCATGAAATGTAATCCTTTAAATATATTATATCCTTTGGTTTGTCCCAGCTTCCATTTAAGGTCAAAATGAAACTTTTAACACAACTTTATATCAGAAACCAAAGGCATCAATCCATTTTACTTAAACATGTATAGTGTTAGTTTTTCTGCACAATATCGATATATATATATATATATATATATTATTGTTGATGCAAAGATATTGCAGGCCTAGGCTTATCAAGGCCCTCAAAAAGTTTTTTGGCTGTCATCAAAATATTGTTGATAAGTATGATGTCTTTTTATCCAAAATTACGCTGGATATATTTGAAGTACATGTTCTTTTCATGCCCAATTTTGATCACACACATGGTGGGTGTAACTAACTAAACAGCAGGTGCTTACCTTTCCAGAACACCCGTCCTCACTTCCCTGGTTGAAGTTAAGGTGTTTAACCTAATTTACCAGCTTCAAAGTTTTTGCTTTGGTATGGACATGGATTGATGTTTGTTTTCGATCTCTTTCATGCTGCAGATGTTTTTCATTTTACTTGCCTTTTCAGAGTGCATGTGTTCTTTTCCTGGCACAAACATCTGTACAAGTTATTACTTGTATGGCAAAAATTGTACAAGTTGTAACGTGTATGGTTACATCGCTATAACTTGTACAAAATCATAACATGTACACAACTTCTTTCACATATATTGAAGTGGTCAGCAGTTCAAAAATGGTGGAGGAAACCAGAATGACTGCAGAAAACCACAGACTTTCAACAAACAAACGCTCTCACATTAGGATTTATAAGTTGGATTTGAACCTTGATGTTGAAAGGTACCATTATCCTTCAGCCAGTGCTTTAGACTACTAAGCCACCAAGTCCTGTTATTATGATGTATCAGAAATAATTTGTGGTACAGTTTGAAATTAGACACTTGCTTCATGGCCAAATAAGCCTTAAGGAAATGCTAATTTTACATCTGGGGAGAGCCTTGAAAGCAATAAAATTGGTGTAAACAGATGTTAGTATGTACCAAAGGCTACTAAAATCTTGGGGTGCGTGACTAAGGGCAAGCAACCCCAGAAAGTTGAATCTTCTGTTGGCATTTCAAAATCAGTTTGAGCTGCTAAGTCAAAACTAACAAACTTCTATTAATGTTGACAACTGTGTATAACTGGAAGATTAAACAGATTTCCAACGTATATATATTTCCTAATGATGCTCAGGTAATTTAAAAACAAATACAAGACAAGTCTTTTGTTTTGATTGTTTATATTTAATACTGTTAAAAATATAGCTGTTGGTCATTTTCAATTTCAAAAATAAAATTTAAAATAAATTTAAAAAAATAAAAGTAACATTTCAAATAGGCCGATACGCTCATCTGATAAATAATATTTGCTAGCTGAAATGTTTTAGTTTTAACTGAAACCCAAATGTCAAAATCTTTACATATAGTCAAGAGTAAAAGCTTTTTTCCCCAAATACTTAACCATTTCAGTATTCTTTTACATTTGTGACCTTGACTTTTGAACCGATGACCTTTATATCAAAATGATCTCTATCAATACCTACAATATTCAAATATAAATGACGTTGCAAAAAGTTTACAATAATTAACATTTCAGTGCATTTTTGCATGTATGACCTTGACCTTTGGACTCATGACCTATATATGAAAATGATTGTTGTATTAAATACCTAAAATCTTCCAATATACATGCCTTTAAAAAGTTTACAATTTTCCAGATAGTATTCTTTTATATAATTAACCATTTCAATATTCTTTTACATTTGTGACCTGTACTTTTGAACCTATTCAAATATACATGAGTTTGCAAGAAGTTTACAATTATTATCGGAAATCTTTCTAGTAGTTTTAGAGAATTCAAAAATAGGTGTCAATGATACACATGCTTTGCTATGCTTTAAGTTCAGATGACAATAATTAACATTTCAGTATATTTTGCATCTATGACCTTCAATTTTGAGGTCATGACCCCCATTTACATATCAAAATGACCATTGTATCAATGCCTACACTATTTTCATATACATGTCTATAAAAAAGTTTAAAGTTTTCAAGATAATCAATAAAAGCACAAAAACAAAAATTGAGCCATGACCTTGTATGTTAAAATAGTCAAGTTACAACAATTTGAAGGTATTTTATGATTTTTTAAAAAAATAATTGAAAAATGCATAATGTGTTTTCTTTAAAAAAATATTTTAGGCCTAATATTGCATCAGATATTTTTCCAATCGTTGTTTTCAAAGAATGAGATTTTTAAAGAATTTTACAACCCTAGGTCACCTTGACCTTGTTTTGGTAGCCAAGGGTATGTCATAAAAAAATTTGAATTGCACTGACCCATGTGTACTTCTGACAAGTTTCATTGGAAATCTTACTGGTACTTGTATAGAGGTCAAAAATAGATGTCAATGATGCACATACACACGCTTTGCTACGCTATAAGTTCAGATGACCTTAGGTCAGGTGAACTAAAACCTTTCAAATATAAATCCATTGTAATTACAAAAGGAGTAAATATTGAGCACAAGGGAACAAACAAATTCAAATGTTGGTCCCAAAGTTACTTTTAACAAATTACAATCTGTGATAAAATGTCTATTAACTTCCAGTATTTTGTTACTTAATATCAATTACTAATCAGTTCAACATATTCTACTGAGAGTCAACATCAAGAGGCAACATATTCTTATGAAAGTCATCATATACCAACAAATAAAAGTCAACATATTCTATCAAATGCAACATTCTCCCAATAGCACCTATCACAAAGTGTGTTCAACACAAAACTTCATACTTCACACACAGTATTCTTACGTCATCATCACTCAGTCCATTATGTTTATATTTACATAGTTAACATATTCTAATGAGAGTCAACATATATCAACAAACCAGTCACAATATTATATCATATCTCACACAGTATTCATACGTCATGATCATTCAGTCCATAAACAGGATATATAAAATATACTTCAAAATGCACATGTCCCTCCTGACTAAAAACAAACATGTAAACATTACCAGACTTACTGTTACAGCAGCAGCACTATGGATGGTATACAATTCAACAACTACTGCAAGTGTATTTTTATTCAGTGTACTTAATTTTTGCTTATTTCAGTGCCCAAAGTTTTCCACAAAAATTTGTACTATGTGTAAAATAATATATGCAGTTTATTTGATCCTATAGTCAGTTTCAAATATTTGTGAATATTACACCCTGCGAATATACAGTATTTCAAACTTGTTAACCCACATCCACCCAATTAATTAATTTATTATATCAAAATTCCACCAGGACTCATAAGGTGAGGAAGTGTGTAAATAGTTGTTTAATTTACACTAGAATTAGTACAGGGTCTGGTGGTTTATGTATAACAAAAACTTTTTCACTGACAATTCAAAATTATAGCAACATTTTCATCAGATCTCTGGCCAAGGGGACTTAAAGCTTACCTGAGGACATGTTCCATATCTCATACAGAAGTTAATTACAGAAAACATCCATATTTTCAGCCAAAAAGCAAGGATATTTGAAAATTAATAATTACTTGTCTAGGAATGCTACATCCAAAATTTAAACAAATAGTGAATAGTACCAAATTACAAAACTCAGCCATTTTAGTATTCTTATACATCTGACCTTGACCTTTGATTCTATGGCCTTCATCTATATAACAAGATGACCATTATATCAATACCTACAATATTCTGATATGCATGACTACTCAAAACAAAAAGTTTTTTCAGAAATTTTTTATAGTTTTTGCAGGCCTTAATTTTAGACTTCTTGACCTTCAAAATCAAAATGATCAATATGTAAATACCTATAATATTGTAATAAACAAGTTGTTATCGAGATAATTAATCATTCCATGGTCACATGTCCTTTGTCTATATATCTAAATGATTGTTTATGAATACATACAATATTCTTATATAGATGTCAATACAAAGTTTATAGTTTTCCAGATATTTAAGCATTTCAGTATTTGTTTATATTTGTGACCTTGACCTTTGAATCAATGAATGTTATTTTATATATCAAAATTATCATCATATGAATACCAACAATTTATTGATATATTTGCTCATACAAAAAGTGATAGTTTTCCAAATATATTGACAAATGTAGTAAATTAATTTATCAATTTCCCAACTTTGGACCCTACAGATACAATTTGTACAAAGGAGGGAACATGACTCCTTCAGTTGTGCAAATCCGAAAGCCCTTCACCCAGGCATGATAGTCAGTAAGTTTCATCTTCTGGCCTGGTTGTTTTGGAGGAGATGGTTAAAATGTATAATATTAAGGGACAACAAATGGCTATCAACAGACAATAAACAATCGCAATAGCTCATCCGAGCTAAAAACTTTATTCTAGTGTATAACATGTCTGCCTGGTTTCTGTAACATATACAGTATACATTTCCTTGACATCTAGTCCAAGTATTAAGACCCAGATCCACCTGCACCCTCCTGCTCTATCACATGCTGCCACTGAGAGGTCCAAACCTCAGGCTCTTTTTCATACAACTGAAAACAAGAAAATAAACTTGATATAGTGTGGTTTAACAGTACAGTGGAGTTTATCTATAATGGTCAGTGTAACACTTACCAATGTGAAATTCTAAAGAGTTTAGACATTTGAAATTTGACTAAAAAACTAAAATATCAGATAGCCAAAATAATTTCCAGTTTTTAGGATTTTAGTTAGTTTTTACAATCTCAAACAATCTTATACAATGGGAATTGTAACAAGAAAATGATAGGGGATAAAAACTGATATTTATAAATAAGTTGGTTTGAGGTTCATTTTATTGTTGAAATGTAGGTTTATATTTCACTAGTTTAATCACTACATCCGATCATGATATTTTTTATATAATGCCATCAGTGCAACACACAGACAAAATGTCTGCACCATCACCTATAGCTGGTGACATCTCGATATATGTGAAAAATTCTTGACTGGGACATTAAACGCCATTACTCAGCTCAATTCTTTAAGTACAAGACATAAAACCCACCTGACTCACAAACTGTAAACAATATCTCAACGGCAACTCTTTCTGGGCCCGTTGACCCCATCTAATGTCAAACACAGGTGGATCACTGTTGGGTTGCCTCGTAAACTCTAGATATCCTTGCCGAACAAACTCTGTTGACACTAATTTCTTCACATCCCCGAAGAATTCATGCTGACAACTATCAAAATATATAAGAAGACATTGTCATATAATTTTGCATATAATGAATTAACTCAATATTAAGGAATATGCAGAAAAATAGTCTTGATATATTAAAAGTTTATAGCCTATCCTAGGAAATAAGCAATCAATGCATAAAAGATAAAACTACATTATTCATGCTTCTGCAATACTATAAAAGGATTCATAATTAATCTACAGTACACACCTACCTAATGTTTAACACTAGGTTAACAAAAATGAATTAAAACCAGAGTGGCTGAGCTAAAGATAGCCAGTGGCTAAAAACTGCCGAGAGTTATATATCATCTCCCAGGAAGTTGAAATATAGCTAACAAGGAGCCAAGATGAGCTGTCAAATCTGCACGAATTTGTTAGCTTAGTGTTAAACTTTTAACAGGTTTGTACTGTATATGACTTCGCATGTGCTATTATTTTATTTGGTTATATATTGTGCCAGACTTTTAAAGTTTATGATTATATAACCAGTGATATGTTAATGGATCCTGCAGTTTTGTATTTATGGTGTCTATGTCAGTAGATCCATTACATGATTGTCAAACGATGTACACCTCAGAATAAAACAGATATATCCCACTTATTTTTATTACCATGGAACACTTTTTGAGATGCACACTTATTTCATGGTGAGGTGGACTATCACCAAACTCTTAGTGACAGTAATGTAACGTCTATGCTGCGCTACGCTGTATTAAATCTTGTTTAGAAGCACTAAGACAATGAAGGTGAAATCCTGACAAAATAAAATCAGAAGAAAACATGCTGAATACATATAATCATAAGATTATCATGTTTTTCTGAATAACTGAAACACTGTAAGGGTGATTCAAATCATTTTAAAGTATATATGGTACAGTTGAATTTTGACAACATTGGTGTGTTTGCATTGACATCTTAATTCAATTCAACATTTGAAACTGTTTCTAAATCAACTAAATATTTCAACAAATTTATCTCATAATGGCAAACAATCTTAATGAAACATTATTATAAAACTTACTCCTGATCAATGCCAAGCTTTTTCAGAACATGCCATAGTTGTGCTGAAAATAAACAACAATTATTGTTTATAGAAAATCTAAAGTGTAATCAGGTCACAGTTTCACTATCATTTCTCTACTAAGATTTTCCTGAACTTAAATTAAGCAAATTTTGGCAATCTTTTTCAGTACAGTTTTGACAAACTACATAAGCTTGAAGTAATCTTCAAAATGACACCTTTAATTCCCAAATATCCTGGAAAATACCAAAATTATTATGATTTCAAATTTGACAGATTTAAATTAAGGAAAATTTTAGTTAAGGAAGAATGATTGTGAAACTGAGGTCAGAGATATTGCACACATGAGTTACAGGTACATTGTATTACACAAACAAGTGACCTAATAACAGGAAAATTACCTTTCTCATTTTGACACACATTCAGGTTTCAAACTTTGGAGGCAAGCAGCTTAACCATTTGACATGTTTTCACAATCAGGCCTTAACCAAGTTTTTCCTCAAATCTTACACAAATTTTTTATTTTTCTTATCATTTTAATTCTAATGATTAATAAAATGTGAATTAAAGACATTAATCTAATGTCACCTGCGCTTCAGTTCTAGTATAGCAATCACAAAGTGGATCTTATCTTTTACCAGTTGTTTGTCACAAATCTTAGAAGTATATAAAACTTTGTAGAAATATTTCAGTTACTAGTATTTGAATGTTAATAGACTTACAGACATCTTTACAACTACAGTCAAACCTGTCTATAAAGGCCCCCAATGGAACCAGTGAAAATGGCCTTTATGGACAGGTGGCCCTTATATACAGGTTCAAATAACATGAAGAAAGTGCAATTGGGACCAAATTTTACTGGCCTTTCTAAGAAGGTGGTCCTTATATAGAAATGGCCTTTAAAGCAGGTTTGACTGTATAGTTCTATAAATGAATGTGATTACTTTGCAAATATAAGTTTTCACATCTGTACTTGCATGCACTCATATTTTATTAACTTACAGTCTTGCATGATCTTGCCATTCATGAAGATCAGACTAAGGATGACCATAAGTAGCCCCGTAGAAGCATTGTCCTCGTCAGACCTTCAATTATAAACAAAACATTTAGATAACAGCTGGTTAATCAAATTTATTTTTCTCCTGTGAGAAGGCATACAGTGTTCAGTCGAGAAGGGTACAATGGGGCCATTGATCCTTTATTTTGCCAAATGGTCTTAATGTTAAGGCCTTTGTGGGTCATATTTAACATTAAATAATGCAAAAATATCAATGTAATTGTAACAGTTATGATTGCTATTATTTAATTATTATTGTCAGTCAGTAGTCTTACTAATAATTAATCTATCAAAACTTTAACATTTGATGTTGACATTAATGATGAAGTTGAAGTATACTCTTGTGCACATTGTTCAGGTGAGAGGAGTGGATTAATGGTGTGTTATGCCCCAGTTAAGATTCTTTGGCTTATATCAAGGGGGTCAGTTCTGGGATGATGGAGGAAACCAGAGTACCCAGAAAAAACCACCGACCTTTGGGAAGCAAACTGACAGGGGATTAATGGTGTGTTACGTCCCAGTTAAGATTCTTTCGCTTATATCGAGGTGGTCAGTTCTGGAATGTTGAGGAGGAACTAGAGTGTCCATAAAAAACGCCGGCCTTTTGGGAAGCGAACTAACTCACACTAGGATTGGACCTAGGTAATGATCCAAAAGGTGGGTTAAAATATAAGCTAAAATGTAAATAGCTTCTATGCATAAGTGCTGATTCTTTAATCTTACCATTCAACTGGATTGAAGCCATTTGCTTGATCCGTATCATCAGTATCAACGTCGACTTTATTGACTAAAATATATGTCCCCTTTAATTTATCATCTAAGGGTACTAATTCAATCCCGAAAATCTGAAAATTCAATCAGAAAAAATATGGAAAACAAGTTTTATATATTCTACATAATGCCTATATGTCACCTAGCATAAAATATTTAATTTCTTGTAATTTTTTAATGAAAAACATAACTAATGAATCATGAAAGTAAAAGCTCAAGCTAGGTATTCTTATCAATCCATTATGGGTAAGCTAATATAATGTATGTAACTCTGGTCTTAAATATTTTTCATTTTGTAATCAGATATGTTTCCGACAATTTGACACCAGATAAACAAATGATATCGTTAGTTATGTCAAAGGACTACTTGTTACAGTGCATCATTTTAAATAGTTTCAAATCATACTGATTACTCTTGTACCCTAAAATTGAACATTCCGGCTGGTCACATTACAAAACTCAGGGACCCAATATTGTAACAACATATAAAGTTTTTATGAAGTTTATTTATAGTAAAGTTCTATTAGTTAAAGTTCACTACTCACATTTTTTAAGGTGTCCCCAGCCAGTTTTATCATTACAGGAAACGCCTTCGAGAATTCCTTCAAGACATGTTTGTTAATGTCTGAAATAAATAAAATTATTCAACAATTTGACAGATTTACATATAAATGGGTATTTCAGTTATCAGTAATTATAATTCAAGTTTCTGAATAGTGTATATCCTTGTTTCTAAACTTCACAATGGGATTCAAGTTTCTGAATAGTTAAGTTTAGTAATGGTGTTTAATTCCAGTCAAGAACAGGAGACGTCACCAGCTATACACAAAGATACAGAAATTTTGCCTGTACATTGTGCTAATGGCACTATACAGCAGGGTTCTTTATTGTGCTAAACCCACCGTGACACGGGGTCTCGTTTATTTAAAGTTCCCATCCAAAAGAACCCCAACTTTCATTTCCTAATGCCGAGTGCTTGGCGAAATTCTGAATGGTGTATTATCCTTTTTTTTCTGAACTTCACAATGGGATTGAAGCTAATCGAAGCATTTTGTTTGAAAAAATCAATCAGGATTTCAAATCAGGATGGGTTTTTTTTTCAATTTTCAAATGAGTCATGGCAAGTACAAAGGACTCCGAACGATTCAAGATGTGTTATATGATCATTAGTTTATTTGCATGTTAATTTTAGATTTAACATCCTATTAAGTCTGTATCAATATTAATACATGTATAACAACTTTTGTTAGGTAATCATTTTATAGTTATTGAGTTCAAAGAATAAATCTTATATAAGCTTATAAATAAAGTAACATGTTAACAAGTCAACACAGTATTTTTATGAAATTCCACTCTATACCTTGCTTCTTAATGGGCAATTTCTTTTGGTCCATCACAAGCAAGTATTGAACCAAATCGTTCAGCCTCTTTTCCTTTTCTCCCCTGTCCATACTCGCTATTGTTTTATGGGCCTGGGAATTTGCCTGGCTTCCAGGGACTTGTGAAGATGGACCAGCAAATTCATCGTCCTGTAATAGAGGGAATAATATACATTATAACATATATAGATATATTTCCATACTAATATCGTGTTCAATCTAGAATCTGACTCAGGCCTTGAAAAGGTAGGGGTCATGTTTTAAAAGAATTGGGGCGTCATAATAACTTGAGCCATTTTATTTGGAAAGATCAGTACTGTAACATCCACACAAATTTATTAATGGATGTCACATTATGTCTTGCAACCTATAACCAGTTGTTTGAAGTCAAAGAAACTGTAACATATTTTTATAGAGTGCTGAATTATTAATTAAGAAGTTGATAATTATTGTTAAACATAAAGTGTATTTTATACTTAAGGTACTGACTTTTGAACTTGCACTTACTTATTTTTGAGTTCTGATGAAATACTAATGTATCTTTTACCAGGGCTCAGATAAAATTTTTATAGCAGCTTGGCACTGTACCAAGTAACCACGTGTAATGTACTCGGCACCAAGTAGTTTTCACTTGGCACAAAAAGTGAGAGACTGAACGTAGTGCAATTGATGGCTGTTGAGTGTATAATACTAATTGCATTAAATTTCATTAAAACAAATTAGAGACAAATGGTAATGTAGAGAATCTTTGCGAAAATTACATCCAGAACCAGTTCCCTTGAAAAACGTAGATTTCATATCAGCCATAGAGGGATATTCCCGACAATATTTACAATACATGGTGTTGTCTGCTACCTCAACCAATGGATATTTTTTGTATCATTCTTTATTAAAATGTCTTATTTTTTTCTTTGTTTTTGTTTTCTCAGTATGAGGTTTTTTTAAATTCAACCACGTCTTCTTTATCTTTCTGGCCATCGTCGGATCGTTTGTCTTCACTTTTTTTTTTTTTAAATACTTAGTGATAAACTTTTGAGCCATGTTGTTGTGAACAAAGCGCACTTTTAACATTTGACGCTTCAATAACATGGTCATGTACTGTAGTTGGAAGTTACAAGTGTTTAAATGACTAAAATAAATCTTATGCATATTGATACAAAACGAGATGAAAACAAACTATTTAAGCATTATTTAAATTTTATTTTGTGTATATCGGACATTTACCGCTGCATTTCTATTTTAGCAACACTTTATTAGGATCATGGATGATTTCTTATGGATAATTTTCTCGGCACCGGGCCGAGTGAGAATGAACTATCCACTCGTCACTAAGATGTTTTAACTCGGTCAGGACGAGTGGCCGAGTACTTTATCTGAGCCCTGTTTAACACATTGTGAATATATAGTGTCATTAGGTCATGTACCCATTTCTTAAGTAGGACAAAGGGCTAGCCCACCAAATGTCTCAAAAAGTCCATAAACAGATGGCTGACGAGTTTAACCCTAATAATACTTTACTTTTTGAAAACTCAACAATTTACGGTTGAGGTTTTCTATGATTTGTTTTCCTTTTAAAAATGTGTGTACCAGGCGTGATATTTCATATTCTAAGGCTTCCAACGATCCAAGGGAAGATTATAAAAGCTAAGTTTGTATATTACTTGATTATTGTTTAGGCATATTCGGCTTTATATAGTTCAACATTGTTGAAACCAAACAATATTCACCTCAATTCAAATAGAACAGTATTGTGTGACCGTGTACTTTTAGTGACTTGTTGTATTTTGGATTATTAGTGGCCTTAGAATATAAATATCATGTCTGGTACACACATTTTTAAAAGGAAAATAAATCGTAGATAACATCAACCGTAAATTGTCGAGTTTTCAAAAACCTCGTATTTCTTTAACAAACTCTGGCCCCTTTGCACTGCTCTATGATGTTGACTATCTTAATATCTTTTTATTTTTTAAATTAATTCGTTATACAAGGTGTAAACTATTTTCCCCAACACATGTAGATCTATTTTTGCACTATTTTCATAAAAAAATTAATTTCTTAAATTATCAATTCCTGCTTTATTTTTATTTATAAATCTTCATGCTTGTGTAGGTAATTTCATAATTATACCCCTCTTTCACGCTTTTCAACCAAATGGTTTTCACTTGGATGTAGTCCGACTAATCAGCCCACTAAAACCCCATTTTAATTTTTTGACTTGTTGTGGGTTTGTGGTCTGACAGCTTCCAACAAGTCAAAAAATTAAAATGGGGGTTTAGTGGGCTGATTAGTCAGACTAACTTAGATGACCCTTATACAACTCAAGTTAACGTTTATTAACAGGTCCGGGAAACTCCCCTGAAGTCCATATTATATGGCGTTTGCCATATATATCGTACGTCTACCTCCATATGTTTACATATGGAAATCGCCATATGCAAAGACGCGTCGCTAAGTTTCTTACAGATTTTTCGCTTGTTTAGAAAAAGTGCACGATACCATCACGTTAACATATAATCAGGCATGAAAACCGAACTGAAAAATACCTTATTCAGTCTCCGGGTTGCTGCAAAAAGGTGAAAAGTGGAAATGAAAGTCGTCGGAGGTAAGTTTTGTTCATGTTTACGATGTTTGAATATAAATTTTTATTCAGATAAAGTCCTTTTTCACACAATGTCTTTATCGGGATGAAATACTTCATGATTGAAGCTGCCATTTTGAAAATATCAGGATCATGTGATCTTGCAACAACCAATCAGAGGAGATTTAATCTAGTGATCTCGGCTTGCACATGCATGTCACAGAATCGTATACCAAGATGTCCGCATATCAACTTTGGACTAGGACTTCTGTAAAGTTTGATGTTATTTGTTTCTGTTGGTATTGAGATCGAAATAATGGCACTATGTGAATAACTAGTGTTTAGATTGGTTGATTCTGTTCGACTCTATTCTCAATTAAGTTAATGACATCATAATCAAGCCAGCTTGGTGTAACTCGAGGATGTGATGTTAACTTAGTGCAAATAGAAATTTGTTGTAGTTTCGGTTTTTTTCAATTCACCACATTTGAAGTATTGACACTGAAACTTATTTTTGTTAAAAAACTTACCTCGGACGACTTTCATTTCCACTTTTTTCACCTTATTGCAGCAACCCGGAGACTGAATAAGGTATTTTTCAGTTCGGTTTTCATGCCTGGTTATATGCTAACATGATGGTATCGTGCAGTTTTTCTAAACGAGCGAAAAATTCGTAAAAAACTTGGCGACGCGTCTTTGCATATGGTGATTTCCATATGTAAACATATGAAGATAAGACGTACGATATGGCAAACGCCATATAATATGGACTTCAGGGAGTTTCCCGGACCTGATTAAAGTTAAACCATTCTCATGGAATTGGAGGAAGTACCTAGGTACCGAACTGTTAATAAAAATCCATGTCTAAACCACAATCCTAAAGCAAAGTAAAAACTTTGAAACTTTGGTTTAACACGTGGGATTCCATCAAGGAAGTGAGGCCAGGTGCTCCGTAAACATTGCGACTTTTGTTGGTCCCTTGTTTTGGAAAACAAATAATTGAATTTGAATTTATACATACCGAGTCTCTGCCTCTCACGCTTGATTTCTGTTTAGCCTTTGGCATTGTTAAAAGAGGGTCTTTCAATGTTCACTTTTCAAGTTATTTTCGCGGGTGATGTCAAACTACGTTTTGTTCGGTGTAAATAATATTGATTTCAGGATTCTATGGCCTTCTTAAAGTTACATCAATTTCTAAAATTACTGAACAAATTATTTGAATTTGACAAACTAATTGTCAGTGTATATCTTTCGCCGACGATGTGTGAAATGAATCTAATTCATAATGATAGTTTTTATGATAGTTTTATGCAGAATTCGTGTTTAGGGAACCGAACAAAATAATTTATAAGATCACGTGATCATGTGGTTCATGTTAGTGTGCAAAATGGTGGACGACAACACGTAAACTAAAATCAAAGAAAGTATTTTTTCAGATTGAGTCTTCCTAAATTTTAAATTAATAATACAGTTGACGAACAAGAAGACTTATCACTTTTATTCTCCCCGTGTTCTCGGTTAAAGTTCATAATGTCATTTTTAAAGGTGTCTGGTCAACTCGACGACCTGAGAAACTGCGTTGTGCATTTAACGAATTACAGACGTTTCGTCCCATGCCATTTCGTACCATTTTCGAGACATTTCGTACCAAATTCAGGACTTTTCGTCCCATGATTATAAGACGTTTCGTACCATAGGACTTTTCGTCCCATGACATTTTGTTACATTTTAATGACTTTTTAAAGAGATTTTATTTATTTATTTTTGTTTTTTACTGTGTTATAAATAAAATTAGGACTTTTCGTCCCATGACATTTCGTAACTTGGCATTTTAATGACTTTTCAAGAGATTTTATTAATTATTTACTTTATTTATTCATTTTTGTTTTTTTACTGTGTTATAAATAAAATTTAGTTCTAATTCTAAATGTTTATTATCAAAATTATCAAAATATATTCATGCTGCTTGGAACCATAGAACTATGAGGTGCCGTTTCTATATTTATTCACTATTTTCACATATCACATAACCCTCCTGTTTATTGATGGAATAAAACGGTGTAATATTTTCCGTATTACACAGGTACCCATATAATATCACTTGATTGTGACATAATCAGTTATCACGCTTCTGATTTACGTAGTGGTTGTGCCTAATGACGTCATATGAAAACTGGTCTTTTTAAACTTTTAAAGACTTTCCGATTTTTTGAAAAATAATTTTGATGCATTCGGAAAAATATTGATTTTAACTTACATACTAATTATGTCTTTGTTTCTAGGTGATTAATTTACTTTTACTGTAACTAAATAGAACTATATTCTTACTTGCGCAGTTAATTTGGAGGTAATTTGTCTGACCTAGATAGAAATCGTCTGTTTCTATTTGGCATCAAATAATATGTACATGTCATTATGCCTCGGTATTTTGAGTTATGTGATATATAGAATCTTAGACTCGTGAGGGTTTAATATGAAATTTATTAAACTCGTTCAATAATTAAATATGCCACTCGCCAAGGCTCGTGTCATATTTAATTATAAAACTTGTTTAATAAATTTCATATTAAACCCCCACTCGTCTAAGATCCTCTATATATGCATAATTCATTTATGGATATCCATAAATCGAATTTTGCATATGTGAAAATGCTGACTATTTTTGGATATCTAAAAATCGATTTATGGATATCCATAAATCGAATTTTGGATATCCATAATTCGATTTTTGCATATGCAAAAATAGTCAGTATTTTTACATATGCAAAATTCGATTTATGGATATCCATAAATCGAGAGTGCGAAATGATTCTCCCCAAATATACAGTGCGGAACTGTTTTACTATTTACGCGGGAAATTGTCAAGTACGCAGAAAAGCTAAGTCAACAGTTGCATTAAAGACAGACATCGTTGTGATTGTCTTAACTCTATCAAAATACGGTTACAGTCGATATCTTCACTTTCAAAACATCACATTGCATTTAATATTACTACTTATTATTCTATCCCAAATGTTCGTTCTTTCCATTACTTTCTGTAGCAGCCATGTTGGATTCTAAGACGCGATGCGCGTACCGCGTGGGCACTGCAGGAAAGAAAAAAATCTTAAAATATACACAAGTTTACATGTTTAACAAAAGTCGATTTATGGATATGTGAAAATAGTGAATAAATATAGAAACGGCGCCTCATATAGAACAGAGTTATTGACAAATTGATAATATTATTCGTAATTATGTTATTGTATTGTATTGTTTAATGCAAAGACCACCTTCAATGTTAAAACTGTATTCTGCCGCTATCGTATTTATTATACATGTATATATATGTTGGGCTATAAGCTCGTTTTTAATAAATAAAATTTAGTTACATAGATATATTTAATTTCCCCGTCTTGTCTTTTTAAAAAAAGGGGGATGATTAAGGACATCTTTATTTTTTATATGGATTTAACTAACCACAATTTTATGCCAGTATACTTTCTTTTTTCTCTTGCTTTATCATTAAATAAACTTTAAAGCCATAAAGTCTCAGGATTTCATTTTTTTTAATACCAATAAAAACAAAACACATTTTTCCACAAGCTTTTATTGTTCATGCAGTTGATGGAAACGTTCTACAAACACGAGAAAGCCTATGTGGGACTTATATCACTTTTACTTATCGTGATGTCCCGAAATGTAAGAGTGATATATTGTTGAAAAATGGCAATGTTCAAAAGTATCCATAAAATCTGAAAAAAATAAGTTGCAGAAAAATAGGATGTGCACATGTCCAATATGTAATAATAACATCATGCAAATTTAGTTTCAGACTTTAGTGGAGGTGCACATGTTCAATGTATATATGTGTCATGTGCTACTTTTGAATTTTTATGAAATAATATAATTCAAAAGTAGCACAATTGTCATGTCATATATTATTTCATAAAAATTCAAAAGTAGCACATGACATATGTATAACGAATGTATAATGCCAGGACGAAAAGTACTCCAAAGGTCCGAATATGGCATGAAACGTTTTGAAAAAATTACTTAATGTTATGGTACATCTTAAAAATGGGGAACCAAAAGTCCCCAAAAAGTTTACGAAATATCATGGGACAAAAAGTCTTATGGTACGAAACGTCTTAGAAGTTTGGGACGAAAAGTCCTGAATATGGTACGAAATGGCATGGGACGAAACGTCTTGCACCCCATTTAACAACAGGGGTGTTTATATTATGGTTAATTTATACATTGTATATTATTTCGAAAAATATGTCATGGAGTATTATTTTTGTGATAAAATTGCTAACTGGCCAGTTTTGAAATATTTGTTATTATTATAAACAATGTTATTTAAATTATTATTCCAGCTTAAAAAGATTGACATAATTCCTATCATTTCAATACAAAATTCAGATAGGGCATCAATAAATTAATAAATAATTGAAGAAGTGAAAAAGGTGAAATTGTAAATTTAATTCAATAAAAATTAAGAGACAGATTTTAACCCTGAATCTGTAGTTATAATAAAAATCTGGGCAAAACTTGGTATGTATGTATGAATGAACGAAGGAATGAACGAACGAACAAATAGATAAATAAATAAAATAAATAAATAAATAAATAAATAAATAAAAAGCATAATTCTAAAAAAAACCAAAGTGGTTATTGCCCTGTAAGTGTCAATAACAAATGTGTTATTACCATGTATTTTTATACCCAATTTTATAGTATATATGTACATGGGCTTTATAACTTTATAATTGGCTATAAATACATCAATTTAGTGATGATTAAAGTATATTTAATAGAAACTTGTCATATTTGATTCAAATAATAGATTATTTTGATAAAAAATGTGAATACAGTATTAGATCCTCCAATTTGTTTTTGTCATACGGTTGGATCGTTGTTTTTTTGCAGTTCATCACGATCAAAGATCGATCATCAATCATTTAGACAGCAACATTTTGGAAAAAATTCAATAAAATTTTGTTTTAATTCAAAATTGGACTACATATATTTAATCCTATTCAATTGATGTATAAAGTTATATGCATACGGTTATACAGGTATAAAAAATATGTGGTAATAACATCTGCCTAAAGAAAATATTAAGAGACAAATTAATATGTGCAAAACTTGTACAATAATATCTTAATACTAGTCTAATAATATATGTTAACTCTTTTAGTTGAAAATAGTTTAAATTCAAACTCTATTTTACCAAACTGCATTTAGCATACTTAATTTTGTGTTAATTTTTACCAGTCTCATACTCAGAAGATAAAATTGGAAAATAACATGAAAATACCTTAGATATTGTTTTCCATAGTTTTGATTATAAAATCCAAATAAATATTTCAACTTTAAGTTTTTCCATGAAATAACAATTTTCTATATAAAATTAAAATCTGTTGGTATTTTTTTTATTTATTTAATTTATTTTATTTGTAAATCCTTTGATATCACACTGAGATTTGTATATTTTATAAATAAGGGTTTCATCATCTAATTTAAAGTATTGTTTATTAAAATTATTCTCGGAGAGTAATCCCAAAATTCCAACCATAATCGTAAGAGTCATATGAACCGCAATGGCAATTTTGACCTCATTTTGACCATTCAATTGCAGTATACACAGACCTAATGAGACCATATTCCAGCGATTTAATGCTCCTTTGCCCTAAAATTGGAAATTTTAAATATAAAAAATTACCAAAACCTGAAAAAATCGAAATGAATCCTCACAGCTTCTTACCAAATCTGAAATTTAATAATGATGTATAAATTGTTGTGATATAATCCCTAGGTAAACTTTGTATTTATATAACCCATGATTATCAGCGATGCCCATCATGCTGATATTTTCTTATGGGTATTTATGTACTGGATACTAAGTTGTACTTTATCTAAGGATATGGGTATTTATGTACTGGATACTAAGTTGTACTTTATCTAAGGATATGGGTATTTATGTACTGGATACTAAGTTGTACTTTATCTAAGGATATGGGTATTTATGTACTGGATACTAAGTTGTACTTTATCTAAGGATATGGTATTTTGTACTGGATACTAAGTTGTACTTTATCTAAGGATAATATCACAACAATTTATTAAACTTTGTCAAATTTCAAATTTGAAAATAAGCATAAGAGGATTCATTTTAAATATTATTTCTGGTTTTTGGTAGTTTTTCATTTTTAAAATACCATATTCTATGGCAAAGGAGCATTAAATCCTCGGAATATGGTCTCATTAGAGCTGTGTATACCGTAATCGGATGGTTAAAATGAGGTCAAAATTGCCATTGCAGTTCATATGACTCTTAACCAGATAATTTGTCAAATAAGGTTTAAAGTCAACTCAAGTGCCTTGTAAATGTTATATATGTGTGAATAAGTAAATAAGTTTGTGTAGATTGGAATCTGCAGAAACATTTGAATTTTAAATTTTTATTCAATAGATTTGGTGACATATAGTTGACTCACCACACTGAGATTTCATCATGGCAGGGTCAGAATTACTGGTTGGAGCTGCTAAAGCAGCTGGCTATAACATGTTTCTACAGGTTAGTATTAATCCAGCAACCATTACCATAGTAACAGGAAAATCTAATGAAAACTAAGCTGTGTTGACTATTATCGGGATGTTCTATAAAACCTGTATATACTGAATACCTGTCTAATACAAAACAAATTTTCAGTCAGTCTAGTTAACTTTAATACAGACAGAAGCTACTGTTGTGTAAATTAAAATCTTTTTAATTAATATGAATGTATTATATGCATGACAATATGATCATTAAAAAAGCACAGCAGACCACTATTTTTCTATCTTTTTTGGGGAAAATTCTGAATTCATTTGAAATGATTCAATTTGAAATCTCTTGAGATTTCATGAGATCCCATCGATGAGACTTTGTTCTTATTTCAAAATGACAACATATTGTGGGAAATTCCACATGACTTTGACACAAATTTCTAAGTCACCAGTATATGAATTTGTGTTGAAAAATGAGTTGTGTTGGATCAATGAAATTTTTGTAGCTTGATTGGTATTAGAATTATATGTACACATGTTATTTATTGTGAAAGCTTTGCGTTTGAGGTCTTTTGTAGCAAACAGCTGCACTTTTTATTACGCATTGAAAGAAAGTGTCATTAGTTTAAAATTTTATTATGAATTTTTGTAGCATGTTTTAAAAATCTATTTCAGTTTGTAATCAAGATAATGACATTCTTTCTGAATGCTGTTGTGTTGAGATACATATCAAAGGAGATGCTTGGAGTAGTAAATGTGAGGTAAATAAAAATACACAGCAAAAATGTTTATACTGAACCTTAAGTAAACCTAAAACCTGTCTATACCAAACCATGAGTAAACTGAAAACCCATCTTTACTGAACCTTAAGTAAACAAAAAACTGGCTACACAGGTTTCTAAAATGTTTCCTTATAGAGTTAAAATATTTAATACATTGTATCAGATTACTAGCTACCGGTAGGTTACCACAAATTTAAAATCATTAGTAGCCAAATTTCCAAAATTTGTTAAATTATAGTCTTTTTTTAAAGTATTTTTCCACAAATTTGCTAAAATATGTTACTTTTAGAAAGAATTTCTCTGAAATAAGTGGCCAATGACGATTTTGGCTAGAAGGAATGATAACATAAACTCGGCTATATGTGACAGTTCAGATTTTTTATCAGATGACCAGCCTGGATGTGAAAGTCCCAGGTGATTAACACCCCAGTTAAGATTACTTTACTTATATTAAATATCACCAGTTCTACTTAAAGTTACAGTTTATACCTACTTTTACATGTGTACGATGCATTTTTGGTAATGACCAGTTACTGTTAGAGTTCTAGGGTTCTATCACTCTTTGGTGTGGCATGTCACATGTGACAAAGGGGATTGATATTTATTGTCATCGTATCCAAAGAAATCAACTGACTTTCATTTTAAACTGTAGAATGTTTGATGAATAAACCATCACTAGCCATTTTCACATTTCCAGTCTGATAAATTCTGACCTGACATTCCACCTGTAGGGTAAGAACTATACAGTGTAAGTGGAAGTTATAGGCATTAAATAAATGTAAAAACAAATATATTATGAATATAGTTTTAATTTTAATCAGCAATCGAAATGCAAATCTATTGTAAATGTATAAATAAAATGTTTAAAGAAGAGTACCAGTTTTATTCATGTACCGGTAGCTATCAGTACTTAGTGATAGATGTCATTGATGTGTTTTATTTTTATAAATTTCAGATTAACACTGCTGTATTCAACAACTCTGTTTTTGTCAACAGAAGGATTTGACCAAGCTTGTTTATCTAAAATCAAAAATAAAAATTGGACTCAAGTCGTTAATTTGATGTGGTGCACGTAAGTCTTATATAAAGTTTCTACAATATATATACTATAGTCTCTGTCAATAGATATTTACATACTTGCTCAAAATGCTTTCATGTTTATTTTATTTTATTTATCAATGAGTAATTAACTCTGATCCCTTTGGTTACTAATCCATCACTTAACCAATGTTCTACTGGGTCACATTGTATTTTACTTTGGTAAAAGTTGTAACTTGTATTTATCTGATCCTTGAAATCTCACTTTATTATTTATCATTATGAATGTTTAGCATGATAGACAAAATTACTATTTTACTATAAATTATATTAGCATATTCTTACGGATTTCAGATTTTCAGAAATTCAGTATTTTGTATACATGTATATAGAAATTTGGCATCAAGAATTCAGTATAAACAATAAAATGGCACATGTGTGTAACTGATTTTCAGACTAAACTAAAATGTCATGTTTTTATTTCAGATTTCCAGCAAGCATATTGTGTTGTGGTATGATTGGTTGTGTATGGATGTTCCTGTTGGAGACACCAGATCCTGAATTGATTCCTAACTATAATCTGGGCGTGGCATCATTTGCTATATCTACTATCATATTTACCTTAGCCAGACCTCACTTCATTGTCGGACAGGCATATTTATTTGTTAAACTTCGGGTAAGTTTTTACATTAACAAAGGTACTGTAACGGTATTTAATTTTGCGTGTATTTATTTTCGCGGTATAAAAATTTAGACGTATCTGCATAGTTAAATTTTCGCGTTTTTGAAATATGCACTTTAAAATAAATAGCATAATATAATTTTCAGGTAAAACAAGCAACCACGAAATAAGCGAAAATAAGTACACCATGAAAATAAATACGATTGCAGTATACAATACTTTTTTTTAAGATAAAACCCCATTTTGACAATTTGATTACTTTGTTGTCTTGCTTATTACCACAAGTTTTTATAGTTCCAAATTCCTAACCAAAATAAAATGCTAAATATTTTGAGCAATCAACATCAGTAAAAAGATTTTGCTATACATTCAGAGTTCAATGTAGATGATGGCTTTTGTGCCATTGCCCACAAAATAATATTTTTGTTCCAAAAATAGTGTCTGTGGTATATTTTTAGTCTAAGTTGAGTTTTGAAGAATAATTCTAGTTCTACATACTTTATTCATTAATTAACCATCAGCGTATATCAACAAAAGAAAACTAATGCTGTCTGGGTAACTCAGTTGATAAACCATTTGTCTATGGTGTGGGAGGTCCTGGCCTCAACCCCTTGTCAGGCCACTCATTTTTCCCAGTATTTCCATTGAGCAGAATGATGAATCTAACTACTGACTTAAGAAAAGTGACAACAAAATGAAATACAGAATACAATTGCTGCCAAAAATTGATTGACAGATATTTTTATGATTTTTATTTTGGCAATTTCAGAATGACTGCATATTATTTTGAAGATTTTCATATGACCTCAGGATTTTTACCCTGTGAAATTAACCCTCTATATAAACTACAGTGTAGACTTATGGTATTTTTGAACAATAATGTTAGCTAACTGGTATCTGAAACAGAAAAAATTGCATTCATTTAACAGTGCATACATGTGTGTAACATACAGATGAAATAATATTAACTTTACAAATTTACAAGGTTTATTTGTTTTTATATTTTTAGGCTCTGACAGTAGGAGTTTCAGAATTAGTTAAATGTGTGTGTACTGTGTTACTTATAACAAGATATCCACAACTAGGACTTATCAGCTTCTCAATAGCTCAGGTACTGGTTTTATAAAAGGACTCATCTCTCTCTCTCTCTCTCTCTCTCTCTCTCTCTCTCTCTCTCTCTCTCTCTCTCTCTCTCTCTCTCTCTATATATATATATATATATATATATAATCTCATATATTTGTTTGTGAATACTAGTGAATATATCTCTTCATCTCTTCAGGTTCAAACCTCGGTCAGGTCTGACCAAGATTTGAAAAAAGGTAGCAAACACTCGGCATTAGAAATGAGTCATGAGGTCCTTCAGAAGAGACCTTAAACTTATTTCCTATGTCACGACAGGCATGGCACGTAAAAAACCCTCCTGCACATTGCTCTGAGTGTAATACAAAGGTAACAGTTTCTGTCAATTCTTCTGTAGCTGTTGACATCTCGATATACCGGTAAGTTAAATATTCTTTACAAGGACATAAATTCAATCAATCAATCAATCAACCACTCTCCCCCTCCTTTATTTGACCCCTTTAACTAACGGTAATCAACTGAAATATATAGCTATCTTAAAGCCGCAGTCAGTTTACTGATATCAGTATAGCTGTAACAGTTCTCAGTAACACATGTAGTATGTATAAACCATGTAATAACTAAGCATTAATTTTTTTATTGCCAGGTGTTGTGTGCCTTAGTATATACAGGGCTATATTATGGATTTTTCTATTACTACATTAAACAACCAAAGAAAAAAAATGCTTTTGTGTTTCAAAATGCCAGAGATTTCTTTCCAAAGCCCGTAAAAGACAAAGTGAGTATTGCAGTATTGAAAAGTACATTCTTGTCCATATTAATCTGAAAAAATAAGTCTAAACACATGTTCTTGTGATATAGGTTCAAATGCCCATAATATGCAAACCCTCAGATGCAAGCATACATGTTCTGTAAAGTCATAGATCAAGTTCAAACTTGACAAACCAGTCAAATACACTTAACTGTGGATTTCGAATCTATGAATAGTTTTATGTTTAGATCCTTGACACATTACTCTGTTTATGATATTTTGGCAGATGTCCAAGCTTATTACCTGTGCACCTTTTGTGCTCTATCTAATCATGCAAAACTTAAATCAGTCTTAATAATGACAAAATAGCTGTCAAAACATGTAGACTTAATAAATGTCATACCACAACTGTTGAGAACCATTTCTTCTAATTACAATATTTTTTGGTAATAAAAATGAATCAAGCCATGTCAGTAAAATTATATTTTGAAGATTTTAAGAATGTGAAATCTTCATGAAAAACTAAAAAAAAAATATTAACTGTTCCTGGTATATGAACTACAGTTTAATTTGGAAATGTTGCCTTGTCTCTTAATGTCATGAATTTTTCACAGTGTGAAACGGTCAACAAATATCTATTCAGTCATTGCCTAGTCATGAAAACAGAGATTTGCATTTGATTGTTTTACAAGTAAACAGTACTACCTGTAATCATACATCATTACTCTCTTATTCTGTAATAAATATTAATTAAGTAAAATGGTTTTGTGTTTTATTTTTCAGGAACCAGTAGATGATAGATTATTAGGACTTGCTTGGAGTTTCTCAAAGCAGTCAGTATTAAAACAACTTTTAACAGAAGGTATGAGTTGTGAATACAATACAATACAATACAATACAATACAATACAATACAATAATACAATACAATACAATACATACGATACAATGCAATACATTGTATTACAATACAATACAATACAATACAATACATACGATACAATGCAATACATTATATTACAATACAATACTATGCATCACAAAGCAATACAATACAAAACAATAAAATACAATATGATACAGTACATACGGTACAATGCATTACAAAGCTATACAATACAATACATTGCAATATAATACAATACATTGCAATACAATACAATATAATGCAATGCAATAATCCATTTTTCTTTTGTCAGTATGATTGTCAACTTTTTTCATAATTTTATATTTATTGTCATTTAGTATTTTATGTACCGATAATTTAGATCAAAGTCCTAAAATCCATGTAATAAAACCTGTCAATGAACTGTGTGGGCACATTTCTGTCAACTTCTACAAGCACATTACTCTATATACAAAACTTATGTGACAGTGTGTTTTATTTAGGAGTAACACAGCCTATTATATTATTATATTCAAGTATTTCATTATTAGATACATTATAATGATTGTTTAGGTGTACAATAAAACCCTAAATAAAACACTTAATAACTTTGCCACCTTGCTTATCGCCACAGTATTTTAAGGTCCCAAAGTCTACTTCTTCGGGATTTTCTTTATAAGCCTGCTTCAATTTAAATTTCCAAGTCCCGTTATAATGCCAAAATCTGACAGAAAATTTGTGGTGATGAATGAAATTTTGATGTCAATGTATTTTGATATAAAATAAACAATTTCATTTGAGACTTGTTATCAGGGTTTATTATGGCCAATTCAACTTAATTGGTAGATTCTCATCCCCGCCCACCCTGCCGAAAATGTGCCGCAAATGTTTTTTACCTGATGAATGACCGCCCAGGTATCTTGTGGTAGAGCATCCACCCTGGTAGCGGAAGGTTGTGGGCCATGTCAAATAGAAGACTGCTTCTCACCTAACACTCGTCGTTCAGAGGGTGACTGGCTAACCCATTTTCCATATAACAGACCGTGTGGAATGATATGTTGGTCTTTATTATGCCAGTTACATTTAGTGTATTATGTGTACAAGGAGTTTTTTTGCAGGTGTAGATGTTTCCAGTTTGGTGGTGCTGATCTTTTATGTTTATCCTATATTTGTCTTGGAAGTGTTAATTAAGCTTTATATTTGTCCTCTCTAGAAAACTGACCTTTGTAAGGCTTTGTTGATGGATTTCTTGTGATGGAGATGTTAGTATGTTAAACTTGTATGATGTATTAACGATGATATTTTATATGTTTATTTTAGGTGAAAAGTATGTAATGACAGTTTTTGGCGTTCTGAGTTTTGGAGACCAAGGTATTAATTATTTCCCTTGTGAAAATTGTTATCAGTTTTGATAAATTTACCGGTAATAAATTGAGCCCAGATCATTTCCAGAAAATTTTCATTTTCAGAGATATGATTAAAGGTACGAAACCTAAGGAAATGTGCCATTCATGTATGATATAATTTTTGATGAATGTTTAATTGGAGCAATTTGATAGTGTCTGTTGGTACTTTGGGGTACCTGATAACTTGATCTGAACATTTCTTGAGTTTGTGTGTATTTTTATATTAACTTTATATTTCATTTGGATATAATGATTTGTTTATGTATTGTATTTGTTTTTGTGTTTTTGTCATGTATAAATATGCCGTATGTTATTTGGTTCACAATAATTGGTTTTGTTCACTACATGGTAGTGGATATAGTGCAAAATGAAACATGATATGTAATAAAACTAAACAAAATAAAATGAAATGATAAGACATGAAATACAACATAACTCAACTGAGACAAAATTCAAATCATAATGTGTTGCTAATTAGTTCTGATAGATTTTATTTTGTTTTTACTATAAATTTTGAACAGTCCATTGTGTGTCATAACAAAGTGTTTTTACTATAAATTGTTGAACAACCATCCCATTTCCATTTTGTACTTTAATGTTACAAACATATACATTTGTAAATTATTAATTAGAATTGGAATGATAATAACCTATATATTTTGAACATTTTAAAACAATGAAATATGCATTTTGTCATATTGTCATAATCTTATGTAGACATAGTAGATAGATATGTGTATATATATTATCATCAGTATAAACTTATAGTTGCTATACAGTGGTTAAGTAGTGCATGATACCAGTGCTTATTGAAAAAATTGTTATCATGAATACAAGCCTAGATGACTGCATGCTTACATATCAAGCACCTCTCACTGCCTAGGTTCCAAACACACTCAGGTAGTTCCTTGTGCGATACACTTTTCAGTTCACTTGCTGATAGTCTCTGATTTTCTCTGGGTACTCTGGTTTCCTCTACATACTTGGAACAGACCATCTGGATATAAAGGAAAAAATCTTGACTGTGATGTAAAACACCATGACTCCAGTTTACTCTTTGTCTTGAATATATGTGTACATACATTCATAAGTTATATAATGTAATTGAATTATTTTTCTTTCTTTAATTTCAGGTATATATGATGTGATAGACAATACAGGGATGTTGTTTAAAGAGTTGGATGATTCTTTACAATATTTCTTCTACCCGGCTTTAGAGAGGGGAAAGCCAGTCCACAAACAATCACAAGTAACCGTTACAATACAGATTATTAGTTCTATATCACGTTATTTTTATCATAAAGCATCACCCGTGCATTCTATCTTATAGTTTATTATATTCAGTTAGATTTTATATAAAATACCAGTATTCAAATTTTTTTATCCATATGGATTCATTACACATTTTTCCTTTGCTTCATTTCTACAAGATGCTGCAACTACCTGCTATGCAGTGTGAGAGCATTTGAGTATTGAGACATAGTGCTGTTACATACTAAAAATACATATCACGTATAACAACCTGTCATATCGGGTATAACAACCTGTCATATCACGTATAACAACCTGTTATATCGCGTATAACAACCGTCATATATTGCGTATAACAACCTGTCATATCGCGTACAACAACATGTCATATTGCGTATAACAACCGTCATATATCGCGTATAACAACCTGTCATATCGCGTACAACAACATGTCATATTGCGTATAACAACCAGTCCTCCATTGAAAACACATCTTACACAAGTCAACACACTTTAGTAGATATATCTAGGCAACGTTTACAAGTTTCCTGCTAAAATATGCTTTTTGCCCCCCCCCCCCCCCCCCCCTCCCCAACATAAAAACAAAAACAAAGTAGATAAATAAAGACTATAACCCAATTTTCAAAGATTAGAAACTGAAATAATAATGTATTGTGATATTATGCACACAGTTTATTATTTTTTGGGCATTTGGAAGTGCTGTTGCGTGCCAAAATGAACTGCATACTCTGTTGTCTGTTCATGTTTCTATCCCTGTATTTGCTATACCACCAGACTTGAAATTCAAACGACTGGTTTTTACATAACAGATGCATGGTTATGATGAGTGGTATCCTTTTATCCATCAGGTGAAATGAAGAATGAATGTCTGTATTTCTGTCTACTTTTACCATTGCCTTTTGACAGGTCCATGTTTTAACATTTATCCTCTTACAAAATATACACTGGTATATAATGTATTTTAAAAAAGCGAATATAGAGCCCATCACAGTTCAGCCATATAAATCATTTATTTTAAAGGTAAACTGATTTTAACATACCAACGTGATATCTCTTAACTATATACATGTATAATCATTTTCTGAACCAAAATACCCTGTTTTGCTGCAATAGACTGACTTGAAAGTTAAAAATACATGCATATTTATTAGTTATAGTCTAAGAATCACATTTTTTTTTACATTATTGGCCCCAAAATTGTATGAAACCAAGGCAATTAGCACTTAACTGGTTTTGCAGGATTTTGAATAATACAGAAACTATGTTTTAAATCAGCATAAAAACTATAATAATTTGAAGTGTTTCTACTCTTTAATACCTAATATTACCATACAAGCTATTAATTCAACAGATTTAATAAAGGGTGAGCTTTTTGGGTATAAACAAAAGTATATCTTGTAATGTTACATGTAGATAACACAGACAATAGACTTTACAACAAAATTAATCTGGTAGAACTTGTACATAAAACAGATCTTTATTTGAAACTGGAAATCAACACAATGAAATTGAATGTGAACATCAATTATTCAGTATAGAATCTCAGATCAAATGGTATTTATATGTCTGTCACTCCCTTCTTTCTCCCCCCCCCCTCTCTCTCTCTCTCTCTCTCTCTCTCTCTGTATTCTTTGATGGACTAAAGCTCTGGATGAAATGATTTTATACCTGCACAGGGTTGGTCCATCATAAAGGTTAATTTGTAAAATAGCTGTGCATTTGTACACATGGTTGGTTCGTATTTAGACAGAAGGTATTAGGCCTAAAAAAAAGTGTGTTTCAGGTTTCCTGACCGACCCTGTCCTGGCACTGCCAACCCTAATGTTTATTTTTTCATTGTTTTTGGAACTGACAACACTTCCGTTCCTTGCTATCTATCAGAAAGATGTTAGAAAGATGAATATCAAGGACTCTCTTGAGTATCGTTTCACACACATTCCAAAAAAAATTGAATAGTGACTATAAATTCAATACAGTATTCATTTAATTTTATACATATAACTTATAATAAATCTATTCAATAGGCATTTAGAACATATAAATACTTTTATCTTATTACTATTAAAGTTTTTAAAAAAAATTTAAAAAATAAAAAGTATTTTTTTACCTAACAACCCTAAAATTTTGGAGGGTGAAACCTGAAACACACAAATTTTAGGCCTAGGATAACCCAATAACATACATGTGTATGTATACACATGTATGTATATAGACATTGTAGGTACCCTAAGTTCTATGGTGATAAATATTGGAGATCTTCACATTCCTTTTCATTTAGTAGATTCCAATATCAAATGAAAGTTTGTTTTTAGAGAATCAATTAACAGTGTACACAGTATTACCAGAAATATTAACAGAGGGTTTAAATTGTCAGTTTTCATGGTCACTGTTGGTCAGCAGCACTGTGGCAGATAAATATTCCCAGTGAAAATTCACAAGTGCTGGAACATTCAAGAAAACAAGAAAAGATAAGAATATCACAAACATACAAGGGTCCTCTCACTATTAACGTACTCCATTCAAACATATTTTGCCTAAAAAGGTTCTTAATATTTCTGAATTTTTTATGAATTCAGGAAAAGATACATATATCACAAACAAAAAGTGTCTTTTCACAGTATTGACAGGTATAAAACCAAGTTTATTTCTGTCTGTGAATATTTCTGCTCATACATTACTACTAAATTCTTCCTTCTTCTTGTAATACTTTCAGGCGTGTATGATGTGATCAATAATTTAGGTTCCATGGTACCAAGGTTTGTTTTCCTTCCCATTGAAGAAAGCGGACGGTTATTTTTTTCTCAGTCACTTTTAAGAGGACATGTTTTAACTCAGCAGTCAGAAGTAGGTTAAGTTTTGTCCTAAACAATTATACAAAATATACTTATATGTAAGCCCATGTTTTCTTATCTTTGGTACTAGTCTGTAGTTATGATTGTTATCACCTTTTGAAGAAATTGGGAATATTAAGTTCAAACTTTCATTCGTCTGGACACTTCTTGTCCAAAGTAATTCTTCAAAAGTATAAAGCAAAAGGACTATTTTACTAAACTTGGTGCAAAGCATCAACATTGATAGAAGTTGTGCATATTATTATTCTGAGTTGGTTTGGTCATTTCTTAGGAGTTATGACCCTTTGAACACAAGTGTAAATCACAAAAGAGTACCCACTGGTTGGGGATCCTACTTCACAGAATTTGCTTATTTTAGGTAATATTTTTCTCCATATAATGTGATTACTGTATATATGTGTCAAATCACATTGTTTATTTATTGACATTTTACTGCTACAGATCTGTGTTATGGTCTAAAAATGTAGAAATGGATTGTACCATTTTAGATTTAGTTGTGAAAGTGTTAGGTTTCTTTTCACAAAAATGCAATAAAGTATGTGTTTTGCCTTTCATTGTGTAATTTGCTCAAATGCAGTTTAAAAAAGTTAAAATCTAATGACAATTCACCTTCCTCTAAAGGCACAAAGGTCTTTGCTTCCATTCACAAGTTCTGGAGGCCACCACTGTTCAAAGGTCACCTACTTCTATTCACAGTTTCCCTTAAGTTCACCATTATACAAAGGTCACCTGTTTCCTTTTACATGTTCTTGTGGTGACCACCACTATACAAAGGTCACCTGCATCTTTTAACAGATCTTGTTGTTGGTCTTTATAGACAAATTTAACTGTAGCAGTTGTACTCATAGTTAGACATAATGTTTAATACTTAATTTGTAGGCATAATGTTTAACACTTAAATTAAATTGGTTTATAGCATTTCCATCTTATAATTTTGCTAATTTATTATATACCCTGCAAACAAAGCTTAGGGGGTATATAGGAATCACTCTGTCTGTCTGTCCGTCCGTCTGGTTGTCTGTCCCAATATCTTGTCCGCTCCATACCTTCCATGTCTATGCATGGATTTTGATCAAACTGGCTACAAATGTAAACCAACATGAGACGATGTGTCACATTCCAAATTTATGTGCATAAGTCAAAGGTCAAGATCAGGAGGTCAAATCTTAATTTTTCCGTTACAATATGGTGCCCGCCTTATATCTTCTATATCTATGGATGGATTTTGATCAAATTTGGTACAAATGTAAACCAACATGAGACAATGTGTCCCATACCTAATTTATGGCATAGGTCTAAGGTCAAGGTCAGGAGGTCAAATCTTAGATTTTCTGTTACAATATTGTGTCCGCTGAAATCTTACTTTTATTCTTAATTGATTTTTTACTCTGTTAGTTAGTTTTTAGCTCACCTGAGCCAAAGGCTCAGATGAGCTATTGCAATCTATCACCGTCCATTGTCCGTCGTGTGCCGTCCGTCGTGCGTTGTGTGTAAACTTTACATTTTAATCTTCTCCTCCAAAACTACTGGGCCAAATTTGATGAAACGTGGCAATTATCATGCCTGGGTAACAGCCTTTCAAAATTGTGTTCAGGGTTTGGCCACGCCCAACAAGATGGCCACCGTTACTAAAAATAGCAAAAAGACAAAAAAATCTTTTTCTCTGAAACCAAAAGGTGCAGGAAAATTTTGATTGGATATTTAGATTCAGCATACCTGGGAACATTAAAATTGTGTTTTTCATGAAAATTGAACGAAAAATAGGTTACGCGTTGTTTGCGTAAAATTATGTAATTTTGAAAATGAGACATTTATTGTTATAACTCAATAACGGCTGAAGATAATTGTATGGAGTTTTCATTGTTGATCTTGTCTTGCTATTTTCTTCCAAAAGATGTCAAGGTCAAAGGTCAAGGTCATGTCCCTGTTTTGACCTTTGATAAAAAATGCTATTTTTTAAACATTTTAGATGATAATGGCATGGGATTTTCAGTTAATTGTAGGTATTGACATGACAATCGTTTTGATACATAGATCAAGGTCATGAGTTCAAAGGTCAAGGTCAAGGATGCACAACTATTACCGTTATAGTTCATTATCTGCAAAACTATTAACTTTTTGTATAGGCATACATATTAGAATATTGTAGGTAATGGCACAATGATAATTTTGATATATAGATAAAGGTCATGGGTTCAAAGGTCAAGGTCACAGATGCGAAAGAATACCGAAATGGTTAATTATCTAGAAAACTATTAACTTTTTGTATAGACATGTATATTAGAGTATTGTAGGAATTGATTTAATGATCACTTTGATATATAGATTAAGGTCATGGGTTCAAAGGTCAAGGTCACAGATGCAAATCAATACCAAAATGGTTAATTATCTCGAAAACTATTAACTTTTTGTATAGATATGTATATTAGAATATTGTAGGTTTTGATTTCACAATCATTTTGATATATAGATTAATGTCATGCGTTTAAAGGTCAAGGTCACAGATGCGAAAGAATACTGAAATGGTTAATTATCTCAAAAACTATAAACTTTTTGTATAGACATGTATAATACAATATTGTAGGAATTGATTTAACGATCATTTTGATATATAGATTAAGGTCATGGGTGCAAAGGTCAAGGTCACAGATGCAAATCAATACCAAAATGGTTAATTATCTCGAAAACTATTAACTTTTTGTATAGATATGTATATTAGAATATTGTAGGTTTTGATTTCACAATCATTTTGATATATAGATTAATGTCATGTGTTTAAAGGTCAAGGTCACAGATGTGAAAGAATACCAAAATGGTTAATTATCTCAAAAACTATAAAAAAATTTGTATAAACATGTATATTAGAATATTGTAGGAGTTGATTTAACAATCATTTTGATATATAGATTAAGGTCATGGGTTTAAAGGTCAAGGTTACAGATGGGAAAGGATACTGAAATGGTTAATTATCTCGAAAACTATTAACTTTTTGTATAGGCATGTATATTCGAATATTGTAGGTAATGGCCTAGATGAAGGTCATAGTTTTATACTTTTGTTTTTACTTTTTTAGCTGTTGTAAATAATGTATTGTAGCTAGACTATATATATATTATATGTAGCATTCTCGGGACAAGGTATGATTAATTTGCAAAAATCTTTGCATTTAATTCTGCCTTACTGCTGAAAATAAGGAGTTCTCTTTAATAAATGTTATTGACCATTGAACCTCTGCATAAGATATGTACTTAGTTAGCCTCAGGTGAGCATTAAGGCCCATGGGCCTCTTGTTTATTCATTTATTTATTTTAGATTTTTAGTTGAAATTTTAAATACTGATATCCAAAGTTCTTAATTTTTAGAATTTCAAATTGTTAAGTGTTACACAGACCTCTTGTATTTATGTCATTTGTTTGTCGCAAAATCCAGATGACGGGTTTGCAGGGGGGATTAGTCTCCTTTAGACATGGCTCTAGTTTTTTTTAGCTTAATCCATTTCGTGTTGGTTTTGCTTTGCTTTTTAATTGATGCATGTTTATCATCTGTGTGAAAATTTTTTTTTTTTTTAATTCTTGCACATAATTACCGGTATGTTTTACTTGTTAATAGCAATTATCTCAGATCATTATATATGTGACAAATGCAAAAATGCATTTGATTAATTTGTAAAACAATGTGCATATATTTTTGTTTATTCATTGCAAATTATTGATAGCGCAAGCATGAAGAAATAATTTAAATTGAACTGATGTCAAATTGAATGAAATAGCTTTATTTTTATTAGTTCCCTGTCAGTAAACTTTGGTGAGACCAGCAGGGCCTACAGTATTTGTCCCTTTCCGTCTGTCAGTAAACTTTGGTGAGACCAGCAGGGCCTACAGTATTTGTCCCTTTCCGTCTGTCAGTAAACTTTGGTGAGACCAGCAGGGCCTACAGTATTTGTCCCTTTCCATCTTTCAGTAACAGTAGTATTCTCTGATATGACTGAATACAACATGAAGATTGCAACCATTGCCATAAATATTTGCTGTAAATTGGCCAAGATGGCTGACATTACTTTAAATAATTTTGACTAAATCAACCTGTATTAATTGAATAGATTAACTTCATATTCTCTTTAACCTTCCTGACCAGTTTTTTTTTACCAAATGTGATCAAACCTGTCTATAAAGGCCACCCAAGGGAACCAGTAAAATTGGCCTTTATTGGCAGGTGACCTTTACATACAGACATACAGGATCAAATAATATGAATAAAGATCAATCTGGATACAATTCTACTGGTCTTTATAAGCAGTTGGTCCTTATATAGGGGTGGCCTTTAAGGAAGGTTGGACTGTAGTCGGAATTCTTCCCCATATTTTACATGTACGCTACATGTATTGGCTTCCATGGCTTTTGTAACATGGAAGTAAAACTTTCTGTATACAGCCATTTGTATTACATGTCTCTATTGAGTTTCTTGTATATACCCATATAACAGTCTTTTTTTCCTTTCAACTTTTTACTGACAGGGGACACATATATTGCTTGCTTTACAAATTTTTGTTTCTGATTTATCATTTGTTTTACCAACCTTGATTTAAAAAAATTATTTTGGGTACAAGTAGCTGGTCCCGGTTTCACAATCATTCCTTAGCTAAGATTTTCCTCAACTTAAATCTTGCAAATTTTCAAATCTTTATAATTTTGTTAATTTTCAAGATATTGAGGAATTTAAAGTGTCATTTTTAAGATCACTTCTAGATTAAAGCATTTGCATTTAGCTTTGACAAAAATATTTACTAGTAGTTTCAAAAAGAGATTACAAAAATTAGCTTAATTTAAGTTAAGGAAAATCTTAGCTAAGGAATGATTGTGAAACCGGGGCCAGGTGTATTAATTTCTACAACTTCTAGAATTTTTATGTGTCGCTTGTCCTTAGTAGTGTTATGTGTTATAAATAATGTGCTGTATAGGCAAAGAGAAAGAAATTGTAAAGAGAACCCAACTTTCCTGACATACAAACTTGTCGGACACACATGTATGACATCTTTATAATCAAAGTATTGCTTACAAATAAAAAATAATAAGTGCAGTGTTCATTCTAGGATTTTCAGATGTGGCCATTTCCAAACCAAAAACCTCTGAAAGACCATAACATTTATATTAATTTCTGCTTTCATATAATGCTAAATATGGCCTACTAAGACCTTAACAATGGGGACTAAGTAAGTGATCAATGGTGTCATGTTCCTTTCTAGAATGAACGCTGTAAGTTTGTTTTTTTTAACAATGTTAAATTTTGTCTCACATTTTACTGGCTAAATAATTACGGCCATTGTAAACACTCCTATATTTTGTATTAAAATTTGTTTGTTTTATTTGAAGGAATCCATAGACTTAGCATCTAAATTGCTACAACATCTTTTAAAAACAGTCAGTTTGATTGGCTCTATAATGATAGTATTTGGATTTTCCTATTCTTACCTGGCATTAGACTTGTATGGTGGATCAGTTTTGTCATCAGGATCTGGTAAGTTGTAATAACGTTACACAGAGGTCTTACTTGATCGTGTCTGTGGCTGATATTATGCCCCATTCAAATTCAAAATCTTATGATTTTTTCGCAATCACTACGAATTTTCACAATTTTGGAAATTTCAGCTTTAAAACAAATATGTTTGGTGTTTTCTTTATCACTAATTTGGCCATTATATTGCTTGTTTTCAAAATAACAAGGGCCTCTGTCTCATCAAAATAAGGGTGAGGGAGAGCCCTAGTGTAGCTAGTTTATTCTCCCACAGTAGGTCAGTTGGGAGAGTGCTTGCTTCTTATGTGTGAGGTCGTGGGTTCAAACCCAAGCCGGGTCTGACCAAGACCTGAAAGTGGGTAGTGACTGTTCTTTCGCCAAGTACCCGGCATTAGAAAATGAAAGTCATGGTTCTTGTGGATGGGAACTTAAAATAAACAAGGTCCCATGTCACATTAGGTGTGACATGATAAAGAACTCTAGTTTATAATGCCATCAGTGCAAAGCACAGGCAAAATTTCTGCACCTTCGCCTATAGCTGGCGATGTCTGAATATAAATGAAATATTCTTGACTGGGACATTAAACACCATTACTCAACTCACTCAACTCAGTTCTGTCAATACATTAAATTTTTATAAAGAGATAAATTCATTAGTAAACCAAATGCTAATTTCTCCCATATCAGACAAGAAAATCACACGTTTTAACGGGGTAAGAGTAATAGAATCTTACACCGGTAACAGGGTAAGACAGAGATATCTCAAACTCGGATGAATATTTTCAATGTCCAGAACTCACTAAAGCTCGTTCTGGACAAGAAAATATTGATCCTCGTTTGAGATATCTCTGTCTTACCCTGTTACTGGTGTAGGATTCTTTTTCTCACACATTTGCAACATAAAACATGATAAATAAACATAAAATTACATAAAATGTTAAGTTTTCATGTCACCATCCGTGCCTGCTGAAAATGACGTAATCAATTTTTGTTGATGTTCTCGCGTAAAAAGATTGTGACGTCATCAATTAAGAGTGTGTAAGTGATTGTGACGTTGAGAAATTGTTGGTTGACTTCGGAACTTTTCCCTACTTATTAAGTCCTCCCAACGATAAATCCAGAGCAGGTATAACTACGCGGGAAATTCAGCGTGTAGCCTGTCTCAACCCTAGGGTGAGACAAGGAAATCCCACATGGGTAAAAACGCGGGATTTCCATGTCACAGGTGTAAGAAATATCGCTCTTACTCTAGGGTAGGACAAGCTACTCATGCTACTGTATAATGCTTATATTTCGCTATGGTTTTATATTCGCGGTCAAATGTATTCCCGCGAAAATTAAACCACCGTGAATAGACACTGGTATTACCAGCCCATTAATCTTGCTAGAGTCGTTTTCCTTGAATCAGATAAGACGCGAAAATATGACACTGCAAATACACTAGTCATCGTCAAACCGCGAAAATTTGACACCGTGAAAATAAAGCAATATACAGTATGACATTACAATATCACTTTAATTGTAACATCAACAATTTAAATTATAATGTCATTGGTTGCATATGTAAACAATGTAACTTTCGTGTAGTTTTAGGATATTTCTTACATAAAGCTTTACAAAGAAGGAATATATTGGATAAGAATCAAACTCTTCTGTTTTGTAGTGAAGACAGAAATTTCAACCTGAGGGATGAGATTCTATTTTGTCTTCATTACAAAGCGACAGGGGTAGATTCTATTACTGTTGCCAATATTGGAAACATTCAACTGATTTTTGCATACATTATTAAAAATGTGATGAATCTACATTGTTGTTTATTTTACACAGGTCCTCTGTTACTAAGATGGTACTGTCTCTATGTATTAATTATAGCAGTTAATGGTACAACCGAGTGCTTCTTCTTCTCTGTTATGAGTAAAAAGGAAATCGATAGGTAAGAATTATTTACACTTGTGGTTTTTTGATAAAATACAGTAAAATCTCATTATAATGCCCTTGAATATATTTGCCATCTCACTTATTACCACAGTAATTTAGGTTCCCAATCACATTTTCCTTTAAATTTTCTGTTATATGTCACCCCTATTTATTGCCATGCCCCTTTATAATGCCAAATGCTGACTGAAAAAATGGTGGCAGTGAATCAAGGTTTTATTGTAATGCAAAATGTACTTTGATGATTGTTTAGATGATATGAAAGATTAAAATACTTGTAATGTAATAAGCAGGTTTTAGAAATCAAAGTAAAATTCTGCATCTTCCTCTCTAATGTGAATCCACCCATGCTGTAGCTGCACCCATATGTCTTTGCCTTATCAGAGAATCTCTATGGTGTTTTTTTGGTAGTGTCCCCACTCTGTCAGTCAGATATTGTAGTGTCGTGACCCTAGACTTGGAAATATGTCATTGACTGTTCTTTCCCCAAATGTTCAGCATTGAGCAATGGAAATCATAAATGAGACCTTAAAAACTGATATCCTGTGAAATGGTATGTGAGACACAAAACGAACCTCACTCTCATAAGCACATTGTAAAGGTAGGGGTTTCTAAGATGTCATCTATAACAGGTGATATCTTGATATAAGTGATATAATATTATGTAAAAGCCAATGTTACTTACTCATTCATGAACTTGGTATATAGTGTCAGTAGAGTTGTAATTATATAATTGTCTTGATAGTTTTTACTGAAAATACAGTTGTATATAATTTCTTTTTCTTTTCTTTCAGATATAATCGTAAAATGTTGCTATTTTCTGCATTGTTTTTAGTGTCTTCATTATTCTTGACAAAACACTTTGGTAGTCTTGGATTTATTTTAGCAAATTGTTTAAATATGGGTTCCAGAATAGGACATAGGTATGTTTACAAATATAATCATCCATTGTATCTTACTATATATAACATTTATTTAGTAGTTTCTGTAATTTTCATGATAGACGAATAGGGCCAATTAGTAGTTTCTGTAATTTTCATGATAGATGAATAGGGCCAATTAGTAGTTGATAGACGAATAGCGCCAATTACCGGTAGTAGTTTCTGTAATTTTCATGATAGACAAATAACCCCAATTAGTAGTTTCTGTAATTTTCATGATAGACAAATAACCCCAATTAGTAGTTTCTGTAATTTTCATGATAGACAAATAGCCCCAATTAGTAGTTTCTGTAATTTTCATGATAGACAAATAGCCCCAATTAGTAGTTTCTGTAATTTTCATGAAAGACAAATAGCACCAATTAGTAGTTTCTGTAATTTTCATGATAGACAAATAGCCCCAGTTCGTAGTTTCTGTAATTTTCATGATACACAAATAGCGCCAATTAGTAGTTTCTGTAATTTTCATGATGGACAAATAGACCCAATTAGTAGTTTCTGTAATTTTCATGATAAACAAATAGCGCCAATTAGTAGTTTCTGTAATTTTCATGATAAACAAATAGCGCCAATTAGTAGTTTCTGTAATTTTCAAGAAAGACAAATAACTCCAATTAGTAGTTTCTGTAATTTTCATGATAGACAAATAGCTCCAATTAGTAGTTTCTGTAATTTTCAAGAAAGACAAATAGAGCCAATTAGTAGTTTCTGTAATTTTCATGATAGACAAATAGCGCCAATTAGTAGTTTCTGTAATTTTCATGATGGACAAATAGCCCCAATTAGTAGTTTCTGTAATTTTCATGATACACAAATAGCCCCAATTAGTAGTTTCTGTAATTTTCATGATAGACAAATAGCCCAATTAGTAGTTTCTGTAATTTTCATGAAAGACAAATAGCCCCAATTAGTAGTTTCTGTAATTTTCATGATGGACAAATAGCCACAATTAGTAGTTTCTGTAATTTTCATGATGGACAAATAGCCCCAATTAGTAGTTTCTGTAAGTTTCATGATAGACAAATAGCTCCAATTAGTAGTTTCTGTAATTTTCATGATGGACAAATAGCCCCAATTAGTAGTTTCTGTAATTTTCATGATAGACAAATAGCACCCATTAGTAGTTTCTGTAAGTTTCATGATAGACAAATAGCTCCAATTAGTAGTTTCTGTAATTTTCATGATGGACAAATAGCCCCAATTAGTAGTTTCTGTAATTTTCATGATGGACAAATAGCCCCAATTAGTAGTTTCTGTAAGTTTCATGATAGACAAATAGCTCCAATTAGTAGTTTCTGTAATTTTCATGATAGACAAATAGCCCCAATTAGTAGTTTCTGTAAGTTTCATGATAGACAAATAGCTCCAATTAGTAGTTTCTGTAATTTTCATGATGACAAATAGCCCAATTAGTAGTTTCTGTAATTTTCATGATGGACAAATAGCCCCAATTAGTATTTCTGTAAGTTTCATGATAGACAAATAGCTCCAATTAGTAGTTTCTGTAATTTTCATGATAGACAAATAGCCCCAATTAGTAGTTTCTGTAATTTTCATGATAGACAAATAGCACCCATTAGTAGTTTCTGTAATTTTCATGATGGACAAATAGCCCCAATTAGTAGTTTCTGTAATTTTCATGATACACAAATAGCACCAATTAGTAGTTTCTGTAATTTTCATGATGGACAAATAGCCCCAATTAGTAGTTTCTGTAATTTTCATGATGGACAAATAGCCCCAATTAGTAGTTTCTGTAATTTTCATGATGGACAAATAGCCCCAATTAGTAGTTTCTGTAATTTTCATGATGGACAAATAGCCCCAATTAGTAGTTTCTGTAAGTTTTCATGATAGACAAATAGCTCCAATTAGTAGTTTCTGTAATTTTCATGATAAACAAATAGCACCAATTAGTAGTTTCTGTAATTTTCATGATAAACAAATAGCCCCAATTAGTAGTTTCTGTAATTTTCATGATGGACAAATAGCCCCAATTAGTATTTCTGTAAGTTTCATGATAGACAAATAGCTCCAATTAGTAGTTTCTGTAATTTTCATGATAGACAAATAGCTCCAATTAGTAGTTTCTGTAATTTTCATGATGGACAAATAGCCCCAATTAGTAGTTTCTGTAAGTTTCATGATAGACAAATAGCTCCAATTAGTAGTTTCTGTAATTTTCATGATGGACAAATAGCCCCAATTAGTAGTTTCTGTAATTTTCATGATAGACAAATAGCACCCATTAGTAGTTTCTGTAAGTTTCATGATAGACAAATAGCTCCAATTAGTAGTTTCTGTAATTTTCATGATGGACAAATAGCCCCAATTAGTAGTTTCTGTAATTTTCATGATGGACAAATAGCCCCAATTAGTAGTTTCTGTAAGTTTCATGATAGACAAATAGCTCCAATTAGTAGTTTCTGTAATTTTCATGATAGACAAATAGCCCCAATTAGTAGTTTCTGTAAGTTTCATGATAGACAAATAGCTCCAATTAGTAGTTTCTGTAATTTTCATGATGGACAAATAGCCCCAATTAGTAGTTTCTGTAATTTTCATGATGGACAAATAGCCCCAATTAGTATTTCTGTAAGTTTCATGATAGACAAATAGCTCCAATTAGTAGTTTCTGTAATTTTCATGATAGACAAATAGCCCCAATTAGTAGTTTCTGTAATTTTCATGATAGACAAATAGCACCCATTAGTAGTTTCTGTAATTTTCATGATAGACAAATAGTGCCAATTAGTAGTTTCTGTACTTTTCATGATACACAAATAGCACCAATTAGTAGTTTCTGTAATTTTCATGATGGACAAATAGCCCCAATTAGTAGTTTCTGTAATTTTCATGATGGACAAATAGCCCCAATTAGTAGTTTCTGTAATTTTCATGATGGACAAATAGCCCCAATTAGTAGTTTCTGTAATTTTCATGATGGACAAATAGCCCCAATTAGTAGTTTCTGTAAGTTTCATGATAGTCAAATAGCTCCAATTAGTAGTTTCTGTAATTTTCATGATAAACAAATAGCACCAATTAGTAGTTTCTGTAATTTTCATGATAAACAAATAGCCCCAATTAGTAGTTTCTGTAATTTTCATGATGGACAAATAGCCCCAATTAGTAGTTTCTGTAATTTTCATGATGGACAAATAGCCCCAATTAGTAGTTTCTGTAATTTTCATGATAGACAAATAGCTCCAATTAGTAGTTTCTGTAATTTTCATGATACACAAATAGCACCAATTAGTAGTTTCTGTAATGTTCATGATACACAAATAGCCCCAATTAGTAGTTTCTGTAATTTTCATGATACACAAATAGCGCCAATTAGTAGTTTCTGTAATTTTCATGATACACAAATAGCACCAATTAGTAGTTTCTGTAATTTTCATGATACACAAATAGCGCCAATTAGTAGTTTCTGTAATTTTCATGATAGACAAATAGCTCCAATTAGTAGTTTCTGTAATTTTCATGATAGACAAATAGCTCCAATTAGTAGTTTCTGTGATTTTCATGATGGACAAATAGCGCCAATTTATGAATTTACTGTTTACATTAATAAAATAATTACGGTACATATACTACAATAATACTTTAATTCATGAATGTGCTTGTCAATTGTTGGTCACCATTTTCACTAAAATTTAATGGTGCTAAATAAAGTACATTTACACTATGTGCCAGTAGTACCCATATCTGTAGGGATATTTGATGTGTTGCACTATTTACATTTATGACTGTAGAAGTAAAAATTTGAAGAAAAAAAAAATGTTTTTTAAAAAGAACTTTGAACCTATGAAAAACATAAATGTATTTTTTCAACCATATTTAAAACATGTGGTTTTCATCTGTATTTTGAATATGTACCATATGTAAAATTAACATATAAATATTCTTTTGCAGTATTTATTTTATATCTACCTTTTACAAAGGAAGTAAATATCACCCTCTCAGAGGACTGATTCCATCACCGCTAGTTACAACAATTTTAGTTATCTCATTTATTATCACAGCTATATCAGAGGTAAGTTACTTATGAGACATAATGTGACAGTAAATATCAACCGTTCAGGGAGCTTTTACCATTGATGTGACAGTAAAAATCAACCGCTCAGGGAGCTTTTACCATTGATGTGACAGTAAAAATCAACCGCTCAGGGAGCTTTTACCATTGATGTGACAGTAAAAATCAACCGCTCAGGGAGCTTTTACCATTGATGTGACAGTAAAAATCAACCGCTCAGGGAGCTTTTACCATTAATGTGACAGTAAAAATCAACCGCTCAGGGAGCTTGTACCATCAATGTGACAGTAAAAATCAACCACTCAGGGAGCTTTTAGCATTAATGTGACAGTAAAAATCAACCGCTCAGGGAGCTTGTACCATCAATGTGACAGTAAAAATCAACCGCTCAGGAGCTTTTACCATTAATGTGACAGTAAAAATCAACCGCTCAGGGAGCTTGTACCATCAATGTGACAGTAAAAATCAACCACTCAGGGAGCTTTTACCATTAATGTGACAGTAAAAATCAACCGCTCAGGGAGCTTTTACCATTAATATGACAGTAAAAATCAACCGCTCAGGGAGCTTGTACCATCAATGTGACAGTAAAAATCAACCGCTCAGGGAGCTTTTACCATTAATGTGACAGTAAAATTAAACGCTCAGGGAGCTTTTACCATTAATGTGACAGTAAAAATCAACCGCTCAGGGGGCTTGTAACATCAATGTGACAGTAAAAATCAACCGCTCAGGGAGCTTTTACCATTAATGTGACAGTAAAAATCAACCGCTCAGGGGGCTTGTACCATCAATGCGACAGTAAAAATCAACCGCTCAGGGGGCTTGTACCATCAATGTGACAGTAAAAATCAACCGCTCAGGGAGCTTTTACCATTAATGTGACAGTAAAAATCAACCGCTCAGGGGGCTTGTACCATCAATGTGACAGTAAAAATCAACCGCTTGGGGAGCTTTTACCATTAATGTGACAGTAAAAATCAACCGCTCAGGAGGCTTGTACCATCAATGCGACAGTAAAAATCAACCGCTCAGGGAGCTTGTACCATTACCATTAGTTATAACAAGTCTAGTAATCACAGTCATTACACCCCCCCCTCCACAAACTAGTTTTAGGAGGTATATAGGAACCACCATGTCTGTCTGTCTGTCTATCATGTTTGGGCCATATCTCATAGCTGCTTTGGACATATGGTCCAAAGGCGTGTCATGACCTTGAACCAAGGTCATATCGGAAAGCTCAAGGTCGTGGGAAAACATGAAATGTTGGGGGCAGGGGGTATTTGGCTCTGATGAGACAGTTCTAGTTGAACTTGTTGTATTAATTGTTGGAATTGCAGAATGAAAAAAATATTGTAAAAATTTTATCAAAAAAAAAAAAAAAAATAATAATATTAATTGAACTGATTTGAAAAGGTGATTACTGTCAATATGAATGCCACACCCCTGCAAAACAAACCACTCAAAATGCACTAACATAACATTATTCGGTTTTTTGTACAGCGTGAACAAAGTGAACGCGTACATTGTTGTCACTTTCTTCCAAGATATCGAGCTTCTTTGCTATGAAATTATAAGATATGAGTACACCTGGAAATAGTGCGCCTGGTAAATGAGCGTGAAAGAAGTATATCTGTTTTATCGTGAGATATGTATTCTGAGACGGGTAATGCATTTGGTTACATATGCACATTTGGAATAAATTTTCGGAATACATTTCGGAATCTAGTAAAATATTGCGACGGGATGCACCTAATAATTTCTGCAATTTGGCGAACTGATCTCATGTTTACAATAAAAAGTAGTTCGAGAAGTTTGCGTCCTACGATGTAAAATCATAACTTTTTATGAAATGAACAGCAACGGCAGGTTGTTTAATTAATTCTTCGCGAAATCTACGGAAATTTAAATTTATTTTGAAGGTTATGATAACGTATTTTGATGTTGAGGCAATTGTGTCATATTTTAAAATGTTTATCGATTAGATTTTACTTTCGTGAAAGGGAGATAATTCGTACAGTGTTGTGTACAGTCGTTTTACCAGTTCCGAACAGGGTTTCATATAAGCGCTGCTGCAGACGTCGTCCACAAGCAGAGGAAATAAAATTTATGTGGTGTAATAATACAAATGTTAACTGATTCCAAAATATCGACACCTGTCCTCAAAAACACGTGGTAGTATGTTTTCTTGAAAAAAGCATTTCCGTGATCACGATTTGTTTACATCGTTAAACTAGGTCACCAACAATCTGTCGACCTTTTCGGAAGCGGTTGAAGTTTAATATTATTTAAACAATTAATGCCCATACATTCAAGTAGAAGCAAATTTAGAAAGTTATTTTGCGATTCCTTTAATTGAACGGGATTGAAATTTTAGATTATTCGGTAGTAAAAATTCGGAACTGGTAAAACAACTGTACTTCACCATTAACATGAAACGGGAATATTGTGAGTGATAATCAGCAGTTAATTAAAACCCAGATTAACAGCAAATGATCCAGTTACATACAACCGCTAGAATGTACCCCCTCATAGCGACGGTAGGATCTGCAAAACTCTTTCTCTCTATCCGAAATGACAAAACGATCGGGTACAACTTTTTTAAATTTTAATTACCGATTGTCTATGAAATTATTATTTTCTACCATTTAATTCAGCAATACATGGTTTGGTACATTGTTTCTTTTTCAAAAAAAAAAAAAAAACATCCGTCGGACTATGCATTGATCGACCCCCCCCCCCCCCCCCCCCCCCCGGAATTTTCGGTTATATTCTGTCTTGCCACAACACAATTTTCCCAACTACTGTACGCTGTACAACAGCACGACAGTGCTATGTTTGTGTAAAGGTGTGGCATTCATATGGAGTTGTAAACACCATTTTAAGCTGAATTGTTATTTGTTCTTTCCAACCCTCCACTCATTATTGTTTAACACTTTTCTTTTTGTGACCAATGATGGTTAAATACCATGACTTTCCTCTTAGGAAAAAATAATTAAAAAAATAACATAAAATAAACTGTAGTACTATTAAATTGTATATTTAATTTTGTTTCAGATATTTTTTTGTTGTTCCTATGGAGTTGTGTACAGGTTACTACACATTGTAGTTGGTGGACTTTGTTTGCTAGTAGTATTGGTGACAATATTTATAACTGAAAAAGATCTGATAGGATTTGTTAAAGAGCAGTACAATTTTAGACATAGAGTGAAAGCAGAATAAATTGCACTTCATGTGATATCAGGACAGCTGACATGTTTGTTTAATAAATAGATTAATTGTTATATATGTGTGTTGTTTTCTTTATGTAAAGTCAAACCTGTCTATAAAGGCCACCCAAGAGAACCAGTAAAAGTGGCCTTTATGGGATAGGAATAAAGAACAGTTGGGATACAAATCTACTGGCCTTTATGGGCAGATTGCCCTTATATAGAGATGGTCGTTAAGGCAGGTTGGACTGTATATACATTGTAATGCATGATGGAACTTTTTTCACATGTCACTTTTATATAAAGACCAGTTTTCCCTCTTTGAAGTAAAACTTGGGTCAAATGCCAAGGTTATTGCAGCAAATTATTATGTTGATATTGAGTGAATGGTCTTGTCACATCTTTGACCTTGACCTTTGAACCCATGACCTTAATCTATATATCAAAATGATTGTTGTATCAATACCTACAATATATATTATATAAATATACATTCCTGTACAAAAAAGTTAATAATTTTCAAGATAATTAACCATTTCAGTATTGTTTTGCATCTGTGACCTTGACCTTTAACTCCATGACCTTAATCTATATGTCAATATGGTTATTGCATCATTACTTACATTATTCTAATTTATATGCTCAAATAAAAGCACAAAGTTTTAAGAATATAGGTCACGACCTTGACCTTTGACTTTGACCCTACTTTAAAGGTAATTAAGTCATATGTCGAAACTGAAAACCTCATACCATTACCTATTCAAATAGTCAAAATATAACAATTTGAAGCTTTTTTGTGATTTGTTTCAAAATTAAACGCAAAAAAGTGTTACCCAGTTTTCGTCTGAACAAAATATAGACATAAAGACCCTAGATAAGCCAATTACAATTCAGATTTTTTCTCTATTCATCGGTTACCTTGACCTAGTTTGGTAGCCATGGCAACGCCACGAATAAATCTGCATTGACCGGCCCATGGATACTTCTGACCAAGTTCCATCGAAGTCTGCCCAATAGTTTCAGAGAAGAAGTCGAAAATTTGTGTTAACGACGCACATATACATCCTGCGCTATGTCATAAGCTTTACATGACATTCTATCAGGTGAGCTAAAAACTCATCATACATTAAGGCCCGAATGTTGAAGTCCAGTTGTGATGCATTACAGCGAGGGAATCAAATAGTTTTGCAGATTTAATTAATTACATTTTGTGGTCTTTAACACTCTCGCTGTCATTGAATAGTTCAAATAACGTCACCGCTGTATCGTGGTTGCAACATCATCAAAATTCAAAAACAAATATTGACAGCACTGTGCATAATCCGTCAATATTTGTTTCTAGATTTTGATTTGGACATTACAGAGAATTTTAAAGATAGATTGTACACATGACAAAGTGAACGCCAAAATCGCATTTAAATGGTATTAGTTTCTTAAAATCAAATAGATTTGGCAATTGCTTTCATATGAAGTGTTTAATGCATACATTGGATAGTCATATCTATACAAGACGTAAATTACTTGAACATCTTGATTGAATTCTTTTTCTTGTGTAAAAAGTTTTTTTAAAAAAAAACTTTGATTTTTCTTCACCTTACACCACTACCTCGTATTCTAAATTAAAAAAACCCAAACCATTCACTTGACATTCTTTTACAAAAAAAACCAACCCCCCCCCCAAAAAAAAAAAAAACGGTACAAATATCTAGTACTGAACGGTGACTCTGGTTATTTTTGTCAAGCACCGTACGGACTCCAAACAAAACTACACTGAAGATACCATCAACAAAATGTTAGAATAGATATGCAACATATTTGTTGTTTTTGGTAATATAATTTTCGGTATGCCAATGGGCACAAACCGTGCACCATTGCTTGTTGGTTTATTTCTTTATTCGTGTGAAGCAGAATTTATGCAGAACCTTAAATCTGGAGACGACTGTAGCCAAATCATCCTATCTCTTAATAGTTCGAAATTTGAAAGTTATATAAATGCTATCTATCCTAGTGGGCTTGAAATAAAAGATATGAGTGATTATTCCAAGCTCTGTGCCATATTTGGATTTGATGTCCACCAAAGGCTATATTTAAAACTATATGACAAACGTTATGACTTATTTTTTCTACTGTCAACTTTCTTTTCTATGCAGCAATATACCTGCTTATAGGGCATTTGTTTCACAATTGATACGCCGTGGTAGAACTTGTTCCCACGATAGGAAATAATACAAGCTGCTCACAAATAAACTGTTGACGCAAGGATATTGCAAGTCTGTTAGTTTATCAGGACTCTCAAAAAGTGTTTTTGTTGTCATCACAATATTAATTTTTAACTATGATGTCTCTGTCTCCAAAATCGTCCTGGTTATATTTGACACCCCATAGTTCAATGTTCAGTTAAGCAATGGGTGCCAAGTTACTCTTCCGGAGCACCCGGTCTCACTTACCTGGTGTAAATTCTTGTGTTTAACTTAATTTGCCAATTTCAAGGTTTTTATTTTGCTTTTGGGATTGTAATTTATACATGGATTGATATGCTTGTTATTTTATTAGATCTACTAAGTTAATATGCCACTCTCAAATACTGCAAAATCTTCAATGAATGACGTTTATCATAATGATTATATAATACAAAACAAGTTATTTATGGATGACAGTGTATAAATTAATAACATATACTTGTTGCATTATTATTTATGAAACCATGACTGTTAAACAAATGTGATGGTTAGTCACAACTTTGCTGAGGGGCCATCACGGTGCCCGTGCAAAGTCTGAGATTTCACGTCATGTTCCAAACATATGTTTCACGTTTTTCAGATTAAAATTGCTTCATTCAATAAATTTGCAATCAAACGTACACTATTAAAAATATTATCATTATCATAGCATTTCACCAATGCCATTTCTCTTTTTTAAATTGAAAAAAAAAACTCACATAATTCACACAAGTTTGCTTAATCGTCCGTTAATATTACATAAACGTTTTGGAATGATGTTGTACTCTTAGTACATCATGATGAAACGGTATACATCGTCTAGGATTGTGTAGAAAATATATATATACAGGTTGTGTCGGCCAGGTTATGTAAGTTAAACTGTCATATAAAGGCAGGAATGAATGTTCTCTATTATTTATATTTGACGTCTCGTAGTTCCATGTTCCTTTCACACAATTTTGATTACACACGTGGCGGGTGTAGCTAGCTAAACAGGGGGTGCTTACCCTTCCGGAGCACCCGGCCTCACTTCCCTGGTGGAAGTTCACGTGTCTAACCTAACTTGTCAGTTCCAAAGTTTTTACTTTGCTTCTGGATTGTGATTCGGACATGGATTAGTATGTTTGTTTTTGATTTATAAATACACTAACATTTCAGCATACAAAATATGTCTAGAGGTGCGAGTGCAACGTACATGGAACCATAATAGATACGGAAGAATTTGTATCATTACCATAAGTCAGTATACACGAAGCCTATGCATTCCATTGATTCAAAGCTAGATTTACCAGTTTAGCTGTGTATCCTTTTTTTTAATGTCAGATAAATGGGATGGTCGTGGTATTTCGATATAAGTTAAAACAATATTTCATTGAATTGATATGATTGTTGCAATAAATTGACATTCACGATATTAATATAATCACATCACATTTACTCCAATGCCGGTCCAAAGTCGGGGTTTTCACTGACCTGAGTCAGACATATTATATCGGTCTCTGCCTGAGTGGTCACAATAAGTATATATATGTGTCCTTCAAGTTAACTGTCTCTATCATTAACATGTACTTTGTCGCGTTCTTTAACAAATTACATGATTTTACTCCGGGCATTAGAAATTTCGTTCTCAGTGTACCACGGAAAAAAATTGTAAGATCCCCTTCGAGTTCCCCAGCATTAATGATATGTTTTATTGCTTATTGTGGGCCCAAAAAAATTAACAACGAAGAATACATTTTCTTGGGGTAGACTTTGATGCCTTGCTTACCATAACTAAACAGGCCCTGTTGAACAGGTAAAAATCCCTTTTGGGCCAAATCCTTATGGAGCCCCCGTAAGTATTTATAGACCCAGAAGGGATTCCCCAATGTCATGCGCACTTCGCTCAAAAAATTATTTACATATCCGGTTCGCGGTCGCGGAGATTTCCATACATGTTTTCTACATTTTGAAATTAATCTGAAGATGCCGACAATAGAGAATGAGAAGACGGAAACAGAGGAAGAAGAAATGGAGAGGGAAACGCCAGAGAGTGATAAAAGTTTCGATGACGAATCTGAGTCTGGTTCAATGGAAGAAGATGGATCTGGTGGGTAACCCCCCCCCCATTTTAGTGTTTGTTATGTTACAGAAAACCCGATATGGCCTATTTTTTGGCTTTCAAAATGAACTGTGTATCTGTTTGTTGAAGGATTTTAAGACGATCAATTAAAAACTGATTTATAATCTGTTACTTGATTAAACTTTTAACTGTTTGAAAATCATTCAGTCGATCTGTTCTACTTTTTTCAACAATTCACAGATTTCGAAAACACAAATTATTCCACGAATATTTCACACCAAAATGAAAAATCTATGTTTCCATTCCCGGTAGCCAAAGTCACCATTGGTTAATAATTTCTGAAATTCAGTGTTCATTAATGAAAGTGCAATTGATTCCTAGTTTTTTTACAAATGACCCCATAAATTGTGAATTTGTGAGCCATTTGCGTATCACATGAATGCAAAAGATATTGATGTAATGGTGTTTTAGAGGATGCTGTTCAAAATGGCCAGTTCTGAAAAATTTAACACTGGATTTTTTTTTTCACAAAAAGTAACAAATTTTTGCAAATTTTTGACAAATGCTTTATAAAGAATTATAGTCATTTCGTCCATCCATTTCGTACCATATCAACTACCATTTCGTACCATGTCCATTTCGTACCATAATCTTTGACCATTTCGTACCATACACTCAAGCCATTTGACCATATATTACAACTACATAGCTACCATTTCGTACCATATGATAGTAAAATGTTACCAATTCCTACAATAAATTTCGTATCATAGTGAAAGTCTCTCTCTCCCTCTCTCTCTCAATGTAGTTCTTACATGATAGTAAAGTTCTTTAATAAAAACTCACGAACATCTTCAAATAAAAAACGCTTGGACTTTGAGAATGTATGTTAAAACCAATGTTTTTGGCTGAACTAGGAGCATCAGATCAAAAACAAAGGCCGGGTCAAGAAATTTCCAAATGATAAAGTGGAGAATCTTATCAATTTTCTTTTTCTTTTCCTGTTCTTCATATCAGGCTAATTAATATTAAAAAGTAACACTTATTGATAAAGAACCAGTCTTTTTTAAAAACAATCAACAAATAATGTCATTATATTTTAAAAATATGGTACGAAATGGTAGTAATACTCATGTGCAGATTTTGAATGCATAATTTTAATAAAAAATTGCTAGTCATTTCGTACCATAGAAATGGAAAATTTGGGTACGAAATGTTCATGGTACGAAATGGTTATGGTACGAAATGGTCATATGGCATGGTACGAAATGGACGAGATGGGTACGAGATGGTAAATTTGGGTACGAAATGGTCATGGTACGAAATGGTTATGGTACGAAATGACTAGCTTTGTTTATAAACATGACTATATTTTCAGTTTTCCTAATTTGGCTCATATTAATTTAAAATTTAATAAAACCTATCATAATTGTTTTAAATTAAAAAAAAAAATCACAAAATTTTAACCCTTCAATTATATATTATTTATTATTCTATAGTAGACAATACTTATATAGCTTGTTTTTACATCTGACTTGGATTGTGATGAACTTTAGAATGGCCTAAACGGTGTCATGACATCTCATACCCAGGTCAACTCGTATCTATACCAAGACAACTTGTACCTGCATACCTGTCAACCCTCCTGATATGAGCGGGATTCTCCCTATATCAAGACAACAATTTATATATCTATATTTTGACACAGTATTGACAGGAATAATGAAAGACTGGCATTATTCTAGAATATGTTGTATTAATTCATTTATCATTATGACATTAAACAACATAATTTTATTTATCTTTAGTTTATTTTCAAACAAATTTATTTAAAAAAAAATATAATTTTTTTTAAAAATTATTTACATATAAAAAAAATGTCATGCTCAACTATGAAAAATATTAGAAGCTTATTATAAAGTATTTATGCACTTTTAACAATATACAGAGTGAAATAAAATGAAGGAAAAAAATAGTTTTAGTAAACATGCAGTCAGTTGATATATATAGTTTTTCATTCTTATGACCATTGTGTAAATATTATTAAAAACTCTGAGAAACTTTATCAATTGATCTGTGTTCAGATTATTGAAAATCTATGAAGATTAAACAAAATTGAAAATGCAGTATGAATGGTGTTTTAGTCAGTTTTTACACAGAAAAATGTTGTTACGCAAAATCTCCCCCGGAGCAGCACTGTCGCGGGTATGTCCCTTTTTGGAGTCTCCATAGGTTGGCAGGTATGTACCTGAGACATTTTGTACAGAAAGACAACTCTTACAGAACAGGAGACAACTCGTACCCAAGAAAACCATTGATGGATTTCTTTTTAATTTAAGAAAAATTAAAACATTTTTTTTATCTTTAAATTTCGTTTAATTATTTCAAAGCTATAAAGCATTACTAGAATACCCCTCTACCCACCCAAAATTAATTTCTTTATCAATCAAGATAACATGCACTTACTGCTAAATGTTTCCTGTAAAAGTTTATTAACCGAATTGCTGAAGGATAACTGTAAACTTTGATGTTTGTGTATGTTCTTTGATGGTGAAATTAATACTTAGTAAGTTTTGAACAGTAAAAAAACAAAGCTTAATTTTCTAAAATTATTTTCCTGGGTACAAGTTGCCTTGGGTGGGTATGAGTTGTCTTGATGCAAAAATGTTGTCCAGCAACCATCTAAATAAACTGTGGGAGGAAAAGTTTAACACTCAGTCACCAAGAAAAGAGAACTTTGAGACATCAGCTATAGGTGAAATGATGTAAACTTTGAGTTTGCATTGCACTCAGGGCAATGTGCAATGAGGGTTATTTTACGTCAAGCCTGCCAGTTTTTAAGGTATCTTCCAAAGGACTATGATACATTCACTTCTTAATGCAGAGTTCTACCTATTTTCAAGTCTTCATCAGGTACGAACACATGACCTCCCATATACAGAGCAAGCACTCTACCAACTGAGCTACCAAAGTTATGAATTTTGTAAAGTGTTAAGATTGAAATCATCACCAAATAGAGTTGAGAATTATATTGATATATAGATCTGTGAACACAGTTTATCTGTTATTTTATAGATCTGGATGAAGAAGAATGTGAAAGAAGAAGAAATGAATGTTTGGATGATATGTCTGATCTAGAAAAACAGTTTTCTGATCTAAAAGAACAGTGAGTACATTTATTAATACTGTATTATTAAACTCGTTTTAATTTTACAACACCAGATGGCTATTTAGGAATAAAATTCTTTGTTTTAGAAATACTAACTTGTCAGGACTAAAATTTCCAATTTCCATAGTCGGGTCCATGATCATCTGGTATTTCCTTATGTTATTTTGTGGCGTTTATGGTTTGATCTTGGCACACTTTTGCTTGTCTGGACATGGGTAATGTGAGCAAATATTACTGGAAGGTATATGCATGCATATGTTCCTAAACTTTTCTAAATCTTCTCTGAGAGAATTTGGCCAATTGGAACTAAATTTGGTATGGAAGTTTTCTTGGTGGATAAGATTAGTTTGTTCATACCAACTAAATCTGACATCCAAGACAGTTACCAGAACAATAAATGGTAAAAATAAAAAGCAGAAAAAAATGTCACATAGAGATTCGCTTTTCAACTTGTTAAAATTAGGTTCTACATGTGATAGGTGTATAACCATTTAATATACAGTATGTAACAGGTTATTAGCTGAATATTCAAACATAATTAAGGCCACCACTTTCATTTACGGTAGTCAGGTGAGTGACACAAGCCCTCTTGTTTGTTCTGCTCTCATACTTTGTAAGGAATTACATCAAAATAAATTTGGAAATACATGCTTGGACAATCCGACATTGTAATTTTAACTACTAAACCTATACATGTAATCATGTTTTTGTTTTAAGATTGTGTTTGTTGCCAGAGTTATTACTTCTATTTAAATCTTTATGGTAATCTTAAATGCATATAAATAATATTGTTTTAACTTTAAATTAGACTTTACAAAGAACGCATGTGTCAGGTAGAAGCAAAGCTAGAAGAAGTGAAAGCAGGAAAAGCCCAGGAATATCTTTTACCTCTGTCCCAGCTACAAGAAAATATGAGAATTAGGACACAGGTTGCAGGTAACATTAACCATATAAGATACTAAGAACATAGAAGGTCTGACCTTTGGTATGTTAAAGTATCCTATCATTTCAGATTTAAGAGATGTGTTTAAAAATATGTAGATTTAGATTATTGTTTTTATGTGTCAATGTATATAGATATAATTAATTAATTTGCTATGAAAATGTCTGAGTATACACACCGGTACATACATTCATGCATGCATTAACATTTTCCTCTCAATTGCATAATTCTTGAACTCAATGGAGGTTGTCAAGAATGTTTGTCATGGTCAGAGATCAAGGTCAGTCAAGACCACAGTGTGCAGAAAATTAAAGTTTTGACTTTTTTGAAATCATCACTGAGCAGATTTGCACAGCACAGGGCATCTTGGTCTCTCCCTTTCCTGCTTTGATCGATAGGTGGTTTTTACTAGGATATGGGATTAATTATAGAGTATATGGTGAATTTACCAGTACATGTATTAAAATACATTTGTATTTGCAAAAGACAAATCTTTTAATGTGGAATATGTTTAAATTTACCGGTACTTGTCATTAATATTCATTCGAACATTTCTTTATCAATTAAAGGTATATTGAAAGAATACAGGAAGATTGTAATAAATAACAGATTTGATAGTGAAGAGTTAGCAGCTATGCAAAATAAAGAGGTAAGGATGTAATATTTATGTTGTTTGAATTTGTATCAAGAAAACTGATAAAAAGTTTTGGAAAAACCAGTAATTGTTTATGTAAGTGTCATACAATACATTATAACGTATTTAAAGATTCACTTGATAAAACTACTTTTATATCAATCAATATTAACTTAATATGAAACAGCTTATGTTTAAATCCCACTCGTGTAGATCTTAATGTGAGAAAGTTTGTCAGTTTATTTGCCAGGTACTCTGGTTTCCTTTATCACTTCAGAACTGTATGCTCCATATAATGACACAACCTTGACTGGGGACTAAACAACTCGACTCTACTTGACTTCACTCTTTCTGCATGTGTTTTGCCTTCAATAGGATTATACCTTTTATTTTTGTCCACAGAGTGAGAGAATGATATTGTTTGACAATGTAAAACAGGAATTAGAAGAGCGGATACGAAGATTAGAGGAAGATAGACACAGCATTGATATATCATCAGGTAAAATAATTCATCATCTATAATTATACTCCTTCCTGGTGACTAACCAAAGTTTATACCATAAAGGTGATTTTTTTTAGACAGTAGAAACTTCATGAAACTTAACAAAAGTTCAACTGTGTGTCGTGGAAGGGAACAGGAATTCTGAAAAAAAACCCACCTGTTTTCTGCTTGCAAACTAAAAAACTTCTTACTTATGGAGGTGCACCATGCTCAAGTGGAAATTTACAGTCTAGTTGCTCTATAAGCTGGCACTTCAGAATGCTTTTACAGCATGAGTTTGAGTGTTCCAAAAAGGGGAAGTTTTATGTTTAAGTTTTAAACAATTTGTACCTAAAATGCACATATTTTTTGTGATGTGGTACTGTTCGGGACATATACATTTACATGTTTCAGACATTTTACATGGAATATTGTTATGTATAAATTATAATTTTCTAGCAAAAATGCAGATTTTATGTTTATAATGTAATGTTTAAAATTTGAGTAAATAATTATAGAATGTTTTTATTTTAGCATGTACTTATGTATATAATCATACTGGTTATCATAATACAAGGTAATAATAATAGTCAGAATAATAATAATAATAATTTTTTCTACAGATTTATGGAATGAATCTCAGTATATGAAGAAAAATAAGAAAAAATCAGATCCCTCAAATCCAGACAGAAGGAAAAAACCTGTGACTGTTTCAGGTAATTGTATATCTTATATAGCCAAGCTTAACAATGAAATCTCTTTATATATCTAGTTAGTGCACTACATGTATTTTAAACTTATGAAAATCACTTGTCATAACATATTTTCATGTAATTCTCAGAATCATCCAAGTTACTGGCCATCAAGCACTAATAAAAAATCAAAATGTTGAGTACAGGGTAGTAAAATAGACCGAATCAAAATCTAAAGAATTCTGTGGTGTATGGCAAAGAGGAAACAACATAAAATAGTCCTGCCTATTTGAAAGTGGCATAATGGCCTGATGAATATATATGTGTTATTATTTATTTTATTATGTAAGTACAAGTAGCGGAATAATGACCTATGTTCAGATCAGCTAGCTGATGCCATTACAAAGGAATGTTAAGACTCTCATAACCCACCTAATTAAGATTGATAACATAGTGTGATACTTTACCTCTTTAGGGATGTAAAATCCTATTTGCAAGAAACCAGGTGATGCCACAGAGGCATTGTTTGAGTATAGAACCAAAGATTTTATTTGATATTGAAAGGTATAGACAGCTTGGAAGAAAAGGGGATACATTCATTGAGATAAATGGGATTGTATTAAAAAAATAATTTTAAAATGTATGATTCGCTGATACAATACGTACCCCTATTCTATGAGGTATATGTCTCTCCCTTCCCATGTTGTCATGATGTTGATGGCATCTTGTTTACTGATTTAGCTGGATTATTTATGTTTATAATTATAAATTTCAGGTCCATATATTGTATACTTACTAAAAGACTGTGATATTATAGACGACTGGACAGCTATCAAAAAGGTATGTAAGTGGTATTTTACGATTTTTTTGCTCAATCTTCTTTAATCTTGTTCTTACAGAATGATCCTCTTGGCAAACCTTAGTCATATTTATATATCAGTATTGTTGTGTCACCTTAATACACTCTTAAAGCCACAATTTTAGTCCAATATTATTTGAACTTGCTAAGAATGGTCCTCTGATAAAAGGTACATAAAAAATCTTACACCCTGGCAATCATATATTTAGCCTAATCTTTTCAAACTTGCTTAAAATGATTTTGACAAAAGCTGTATAATGGAAAATGAAAATAAATTGGCTTGTCTCATCAAACTTGCCCATAAACCTTTGCATAAGCTAGGCCAAGTATGCACATGTTGGATTATTTATTAATTTTCCAGGCGTTAAAACAAAGCAGCAACAAAAGAAAATCAGATGACTTTGTATCATAATATAACCTACCAATAGAACCAAAAAATGTCAACATTTGTAAGTCATATTTATAAAATTGTATATTTTTAATTGAATTAAAGGGCAATAATAAGGATGAAATTTTGATCAGTAATCAACATGTAAAAGAGAGAGAGAGAGACAGACAGACTTTGAGTCTATGTATTTTAAGATATAAGACTAATATTATTAATCAACTGACAAGTTTACCATGATATTGAGAGCTAGTCAAACTATGTCAAGGTTTTCACAAATTTATAGTTATTAATAGCCAAATTTCCAAAAATATAGTCATTCTATCACAATTTTGTTAAAATAGCTTATTTTTTTAAAATAATTTCTTAGAAAATTCGAAGTGATTTTGGCTATCAGGAATGGAAACATGGCTATGTGGTATGTCCTTAAACAATGCATTTAATTTCTCACTAGCTTGTTTCAACTATTAAACAAGATGAATGTGAACTAGCAAAAAATGCTGAAGATGGAAGTTAACTGCAATGAACTGGCATCTCTTCCACAAAAAGTATCTTATAGTTTACGATATCTCCATCCTACTGTATTTGAAATTTACAATGACACTGACAAGTTTTCACTGGCCTGGTGAGCCAATACAGGCTTTATATACCTGTAGGTTATGAAAAATCTGAAAAATTATTTCTAATTGTGATGTATTTTTGTTTTATAGGAATAGTGCTATCAGGATGTTGTTTTCACTGCCACAAAGAATAAAGTGTGATAATCTTTGTAATATACACTTGAAACATGGATTTATCATACAAATGTCAACGGTAATACTGTGATACAGCAGATTCCAATCATTATCCCTGTGATAATCTGCTCTATAGTAGGATTTACAACTTGAGATGATGTCCTTTAATATAAACTTATTGGAACAAGTAGGAATTATTCATGCACCTATGTATGGTAGGCATATTTCTGTGGAAATGTTGGAATGCCAGATAATATTTTAACAACAATTTTCACAAAGAAAAGTGTAACTACATGTACATGTTCCGGTACTTTCCATGAAAGTTCTTGTACCACAGATGGTTATATATATAAACGATTCAATGATTTCCACTTAGGACATGGGGAAATGGAAAAAAGGTTGTCAATAACTGCATTCACTTTGGAAATAAATTAATCCCCAGCAAAATTGGGTTTATTTTTACATATCATTGAGAAGCAGTATGTATCCATGGCAATTTGAAAGCTGTACATATTTAAATATTATTAAGTGGTGTATATATTAAAGGTTCGCCACTATAAATTCTTTACCTTGCATTTATCTGATTGAAGATAGGCCACTTTTGATGATAACAATTTGATATTAATATGTTTTTCCTGTGAAGTCCGACATAATTTTGTTAATGCATTTTGTTAAAACTTTGAAATTAATTGTTTTTTGTCAAAAAAAGCAAATCAGGTACAAGGAGGGGGGGAGGGTTTACAAAAATATAATTTCGGTGGAGTTCATTCATTTATGCACCATATGGTAGTATGATAACCAAAATGTGCAAGCCTAGGGTAGTTTCAGTGACAGAATTTTGCATTTACAATCCTGATATGATTTTATTATCAGGTCCGCATTAACAATTATGTGTTCATAAAAATGTATTTGTGTGTGTGCGTGTTTGAGAGAGAGAGGTTAAATATTTTATTTTCATCATGTATTTGTATTCATCATGTATTTGTACATAATTTTTATGTCAGATCATTAAATGTAAATGTACATGTTAAATGTTTGTTCTTATTATTCCTTAGGATTAATGTATTTACTTTACAATTTTCTAGCATTTGTCCTGTTTGACTGAAACTTTTCTTGTCCTGGCCTGTTTAAAGTAGAAGACCTAGAATAGCTTATATCTTCAAGTGAAGTAGAGAAAACTGAATAACTTATGTCTTTTAAGTCATGATTTTGGGGGGCTTTAAGCCTGCATTTACAGATCAGTGTGCCTCTCACTGCTAGTGTTCAAATCCCACTCAAGGTCTTTAGTGAGTAAGCTTATCAATTTGCTTGCCAAAGGTTGATGGTTTTCTCAGGCTGCTCTACCATCCACTATATGACTGCCTCAGTATAAGTTAAAGAAACTGGACTCCATTACTCCACTCCATTCATACTTTTGTGTATAAGTTTTTTTTATGGACCATTGTGGTTATGCTGCTGTCAAAATATCCATCATATACTTAAGTATCTTACACCTTCTTATTGCAGATGTTGAATGCAAACACAACAAATTATACTTAGTCAGTTTTTTGGAGATACTTTTATTACAAGCCACATTTCTCAAGCTAGCCCATGACTCATTTGTATCGACTTTAAGAGTTGCAGAAAATATAGGGATCACTATCATATTGGTGTCTTGATGACAGCTCCTGTAATTTTGACTAGATTTGGATGAAACTTTGTCAGTGAAGTACCAGTGTGACATATAATAACCATAAAGGGAATTATGAAATTTATAGTTATGAAGTATATGTTGGATGTTTTATATTAAATTAGAAATTGTGTAAAGCCAATTTAACACCACACATTTTCTGAAGCTGAGAGCACTATGTTAACTCATTGGTAGAGTGCTAATTTCAAATGTGGAAGGTTGTTGGTTGGAATCTTGGCCGGAGTCCAACAGACTTAAAAAATAGGAAGCGACTGTTCTTTTGCCAAGTGCTCTTTATTTTGAAATTATAGTCATGTGCTCTGTAGGAAAAGACCTTAAAATCTAATTCCCCATGTCCTGGCAGGCTTGGTATGTTAAAGAACCCTCCCTGCGCATTGCTTGAATGCACTGCAACGGTAAAATTTTCTGCCATTTTACCTATAGTTGGTGACATTTTGATTAAAGTGAAATGGGATGTTAAACCCAAATCAATCAATAGCTGATCATAGAATGACTATGAGGAAGCTTGTTAGTTCACTAGCACAAAGGTTTGTGGTTTTCTCCAAGTATTCCTGTTTTCTCCATTGCCTCAAAATAAGTGAAAGAACCTTGACTGGGGTAAAAAAAATCCATTACTCCACTTTATCAACTGAGCTGAGATAAGATTATCAGAAAAATTAAGTGCAACAGTCAGATCATCAGTGTATTTAATATGACTTGTGAGAGATGTGAAACTAAAAATGCAGCATAAAAAGTAGAAACACTGAAAAAATTGTTTTATATAAAAAATTTATTCAATAATAATTATGTATACATATATGTATAAATATTATACAATATCATGTATTCCTGTAGATAACACATACATGTACCCCATACAAAATAGATTATCCTAATATCACACTTGGAACGATGAATAAATTACCATGTCATTATCCTAATATCACACTGGGAATAATGAATAAAATGACAATGTTACTATTAATTTAACTTATTATTTAGGTAGTCCTTTGTTGTTTTTGCTGTTCTTTTTGTTGTTGTTCTCGTTCTAATTCAATCTCTTCTTTATATTTAAGTACTAGTCTTCTTTTGATAAAATAATTAACCTGAAAAAAAAAACAACAACATTTAAAGCATTAAATGTAGAGTAGGCAGCAATAAATAACAACAACAACAAACATTTAAAGCATTAAATGTAGAGTAGGCAGCAATAAATAACACATTTAAAATTTACAGATTTTTTTTTTTTTTTTTTTTTTTTTTGAAAAATTTGTAAAAAAACCAACTGACTTTATCGCCCAATAAATTCAGAACAATCAAAGTGCTATATATACAATCTTCTAACTCTAGGAATGTCATGGGGCCAAAAATAGGCACAAATAGGACATATACATGTTAAATTGGCAACCTAAACACGTGTTCCATGGATAATTTATATATATGCAAGTTTCATGGATAACCTTATATGTGTTCCATGGGCAACCTTAATACATGTTCCATGGACAACTAATACAATGTACACATGTGTCATGGAGAATCTTAATATATGTTGCATTGACAACTTGTAATTTTTTAGTTCCAATGCCTCTTCTTTTTCATTTATTATGGTTTTTATTTATTTTAATTTTATTTGTTTATTTATTATTTTTTTTAAATCTGAGGTACTGCTCACTTCGTATACAACCACTTTTAATATATGTAAGAATACAAAGCAGCTGGCAGATTGGTACTTGCGGTATGGGATCTCATGCTGAATTCACATACAAAATTTTAAGTGGCTGTGTTTACTGTTACTAAAAGGTTTGTTTTGGACAGATGGACAGAGGTAAACCAGTATACTTCCTCTTCTTCAAAGCTGGGTATAACTACAAGCATTAGGTCTAGTGTACTTCTGTTTTATACTAAAGCTATATTTACCCATACTGGTGGACAACCTTTTTCAAATGCTGCTTTTAAATCTTGGCACTTAGATTCATCATCATTTTTACTTTCTAAGCATTCAAAATATTTATCTCTAGCATTCCAGCAGATGTCTCTCTCTTTTTTATTTGGCATGCTGACAGACCTGTGTAAATCAACAATATATGTATTTTAAAACATAATATATTTGGGGGACTTTCAACAAAAAGAATTATCAAGTGACATCAAAAGCAAACTAACAAGAGGCCCAGAAGGGTCCATATTGGACAATTGGCACATTCATTTGCATCTGAATTTAAGATAGTCATGCCAAAAAAAATAACTTAAAATACATCAACCGGAGTGGTTTTTTCACTATGAATATCATTCAATTTGGTCCAGGTGTTCTAGAAGAGAAGATTAGGAAAGACTTGGCCACAACTAATGCCTCACTAGAAAATTCTGGATAAACTAAGTCAACAAAAATTTCATTCTACAAAATACATTGAAATCAATCCCATATCAACAGTATTTAACTATTTTATTTAAATCCTGATTTGTTTTTGAAAACACTTTTTTCAAATTTGTAAGTTACTGACAAATAACATTTAACAGGTTGGTTAATAAAGATAAAAATATGATGAACACTGGTTAATCGAAAGGCAACATCCTGTTCATTACTGGAATGCATCAAATAAACAGGATGTTTCCAAATGGGGATTAATAATAATTATTAATCTCTTAATTATTATTTTGTGAGGAACCACATTTGTTCATGAATTGAAAAATCAATTCATTGTTCAAAGTGAAAACCTTGAACTAGCAAGATTTGTCACAAAAAATATCTTTCAGATTGATCAAGTATGCATTTTGAAATCACCACTAGCCCTTATATGTCGATGTCAAAACAGTATTATGAGAAAAAAGCTGCAATTTGCAGATCCCTCCTTTTTAGAGAACCTTCTTTCTCATTACTTAGGTTGTTTCCCAGAATCCGCTTCAAAACTAAGTGAACCTACTTAGTGTCAAGACATGGTTGAATGGTACAGTCATAGTCTTTTGAATCGAAGGGTTGTGGGTTCGAACCACACTTGGGACTTAGAAATTTTCTGAGATGATTATCATCTCCTATCAGTCTACTAGATCTGTAAAAAACACTCTATCGAATGAGACTCAAACTCGAGGTCCCATGTCTCATTGTACACTGAAGAAACCTCTGTAGTGTTCGAAAAAGAGAAGGCCACTAATGACGCTACAGAAGACGCTTAGAATTAGTAGCTGGACATTATAAACCTAAACCAAATAATGATTACATCATGTGCATGACCAAAGAAATTATGCATGCAGAGGGCATGACTCTCGCCAGCATTTACTGCTGTCTTTAATTTCACACAGCTTTGCTGCAATAATTGTCTGATATTTTAAAAACAAAATCTTAATTTGATCGTAATCTAAATTTACCAAGGTACCTTCACTACTGCCAAACATCTAATTACATAAGGTCAAGCAGCATGTTGAATGTTACCGGAAGTGCCTAGCCACCTCTCACCGGAAAGATACACTCATAGAAAGTAGTACATCCATTTTTAAGTAATTCGAGGGAAAATGAAAATAAAGCATAATATATAATGAGATATATAATTCATCTTGAATGTTTTTACCGTGTCGTTGGTAGCTGATTTGTGTTTTGATACTAAAACACCTTTTCCTTCTAATGGTGCATTGATATTTCACGTTTGTCAACACCGGAAGTTGGTCCACAGCAACATGGAAGAAGCAGGTGCCAGTCACCTTAACCATGCTAGAAAACAGAAATTAATCAATGAGATCTTAATTTAGAGCAAAAATAATGTTATTTGTCGATATGCTATATGTGATCATCACAAAGAAAAATATAAATGATTAAAATGTCCGGTTTAAATGGTGAAATCGATGAAAAACCGGAAGAAACTGAGCATGTAAAACAGAAACTTGAAAATGTGTCCCTGGGTGGGGGAGATCTGGCACCAACTGTCAATAGAAATAAGGAAGAATGTCTTCCAAATGGAAAAGTCAGACACTGGAAAGACGAAAATGGCCTTGTGTCTCATTTGTTATCAACTGAAATCCAATCAAATGTTAAAGTGAACCAAGAACATGATAAAATAGTGTGTCCCTGTCATGAACTTGAAAAACCAATAGATGTTGTTAAATGTGAGAATTCAGCAGCTTTAGGCTATTCAGGTGATCAGTCTTCCTTTTGTGATTCAGTAGCAAAAGTGAGATTAAATGATGGACTTCCTACATGTAGTATTGATGGAAAAGATGTTCAAGATGGACTGGAATATATTGTATATGAGTCGGAACTTCAAATGCCAGATATTATGAGACTTATAACTAAGGACTTATCAGAACCTTATTCAATTTACACATACCGATATTTCATCCATAATTGGCCAAAGCTTTGTTTTCTTGTAAGCTTCATTTTTTTCAAATGCTATGAGTATGAATTTGTGTAATCTGAATTGCACAGTTGAAACCCTAATTGAGAAGGTATTTTCAGTACTTTTTCTAAGCAATTTTCATTATTAGTATGTTCTTAAAGTCTTCATCGTCCAATAATGTGACTGATTCCTGGAACATACTCCCCAAGTCTCTGTTATTCATTTCCATTTGTCATTAATGCCAATTCAGATTACACAAGTTCATTTATAAATAGTGCTTGTGTTAAATGATAATGCAATTTTAAGAGATGATTATAATAAGATGCATTAATTTGATCACAGAAGAAAAAAAAATTCAACAATTAACTATTTCAGAGTTCAATTTATGATTTTTCAGAAGAGATAGTTTTCAAAACTTTCCTCTTAAATGCTAAGCAGCTATAACATCAATATATTTTCATATGTTTAACATTAAATGTGGTCCACTAAGGACTTAACACTGTGGTCATATTGCAAAATAAGGGACAATTGACCCTTTTAAAATGAACATTGAACCAGGCTGATTTGTCCGTTTTCGATGGATATGTACCACAAAATCGGATGTAGAAATGTACTAACATTATAACATTGCACATTAACAATGTACCAAAATTATGGCTTGTACAATTCCGGATAAATTAATAGAATTGATTGGCCAGCCTGTTGAACACTGCTGTATATTTTTAAAGCAAAACTTGATTAATTTATACATTATACAAGTTGATTTATATGTACTGGTGTCAACTAAATTCTAAATGAATGATATATATCTGATTTTGTTTATCCTAGGCTATGGATGGTGATAAGTGTGTTGGTGCCATAGTTTGTAAATTAGACATGCATAAAAAGATGGTCAGAAGAGGATACATTGCCATGTTAGCTATTGATTCTGATTATAGAAGGAAAAAAATTGGTAATTAAATGTATTATAATTATGTCCCCCAAACAAAGTTGTTGGATTACAGACGTTTCGTCCCATAGGACTTTTCGTCCCATGCCATTTCGTACCATATTCAGGACTTTTCGTCCCATATTTGTAAGACGTTTCGTACCATAGGACTTTTCGTCCCAAGACATTTTGTAACATTGTTATACAATGTATTATCTAAAAGAGATAAATAAATATTATTTATTCATTTGTTTTTTTTTTATTATTATTATTATTATTTTTTGTGAATAAAATTTAATTATTTTTATATTAAGTCAAGCACAGCTTGGAGATATTAATTTTATTTTATTTTATGATTTTTTTCAAATAAAATTTAATTATTTTTATATTAAGTGAAGTTGAATAAACATAAACAGATAAACTGATCGGTAATACTGATTATTATGTTGTTTTTTGGGGTTTTTTTCACGAAAAATGAAAACAAATCATTTTTCCACAAGCTTTGGTTGTTCGGTATGTTTGTTAAGCAGCGTGGGTTAAGATGCAAAATATTTGGATAGTCATTTCACAGGAAACGTTCTACAAACACGAAGAAGCGCGGGCATCAAAAGAGACTTACTTCAAATAAATCTTATGAAAAGGGTATAGTATATGTAAATATAGCAGTAATAGTTTATTTGCATAAAGTATTAACAACTTGTAGCAATATTACAAAAAATATATAAAGATAAAGATAGCGGCAGAATACAATTGTCCTCAAATACATATTATGTACAGTTATTAGGTATACTTAATTAAACTGTTGAATATAATTTTGTCTTAATTTAAATGCATGAAATAAATACTTTGATAATTTCAATATAAGAGACTCTGAATTACAAATAATAAGTTTATAAAGTTTATATATACTAGGCCAATGATTATAATAGTTCGGTAAAAACTGTTTCCTAGTTTCCTAATGCAACTAGTGAAAGTAAAGGAAAAAAAACTTTGTAGTCTGGAACTGAGCAGGAAAATGAAGATTACAATTTGAGAAATCTTTTAAAATATTTTATAACCTAATGTCATTAGACGAATCGATCAGCTAAAATATGACTTATTTACATCAAAGGTCAAGATAAGACAGTCGTCGGAAGGAGGTATCTGGTGTAAAACAGATCCACAAATGCGACAAGAGTAAACGTCTTGAAACTGATTTATAAATAAAAAGTTTTAACAATATACCACATTTTTCCATTTTTTTGTCATGAGTTTATATTGAATTCTTATTTACGACGGCGAATCAATAAGAAACCAGCTTAACCTTTTTTCCAGATTAGATCCACCTCTTCTTTTTAATATAATTCAGTGCCCTCTAGTGTGATGCACTTGTCCATCACCCCAGAACTGAAAAAGACAGGTTCATTTCCATTGACACACTCAACTGTCTTCACGACTTCTTGGCCACAGACCTGAAATGACGTCCTCGGGTATCATTTTTTAATTTTGGGAAAAGAAGTCGCTACTAGCTAGGCAGAATGTGGTATTTCGCCCCACAGCCTTCATTGTAATTTTGCAACTGTGTACTCTTGCGTTGTCCTGTTGTGACGGTTTCAAGGATATCAGTTCTCGGGTGGTCTAGCCAGTTTGCATATAGTACACTGTACCACAGTGGATTTGGTACTAATAGAATAATGCCAGTGTTGAATGTACTGGTCATGTAAACGTTGTATTATTAATTCCACATTAATCAAATTTGGGTTTTGACAATTCCAAAATTCTGGAAATCCGAGACTACATATAAGATTTTTTACATTATACACCCAGTTCATTTTACCATTGCTAGCATCAAACAATAATACATTATAAATCTTAAAAATTATACTATCATGGTTTTGTAAAATCTTAAACCAGTATTTAATAATACGTTCTTGTCGTTTGATAAACATAGGATAACGACCCAGTTCGCCAAGCATTGTATCAACAGGCGTTGATTTACTAACATTAAGAACATTTCTGCAAAATTTATTATGAATAATATCAATATTTTCAGATTTGTGGAAGCCTCAAATTTCTGATGCATAACAAAGTATTGAAACACACATAAAATCGAACAACTCACATTTTTGTTTCACGGACATGGGGAAATTATTGAACACTGTAAATAAACTAAATAATGCATCGTCAAATTTCCATTAAAAATCGCACAATGACACCAAGATAAACGTTAAAACAAATGTAACGGTACGAAAAACCATGGACAAGCTACGAAATGTTATGGTAAATCTTAAAATTATGGAACGAAAAGTCCTCAAAATGTTACGAAATATCATGGGACGAAAAGTCCTATGGTACGAAACGTCTTACGAATATGGGACGAAAAGTCCTGAATATGGTACGAAATGTCCTGAATATGGTACGAAATGGCATGGGACGAAAAGTCCTATGGGACGAAACGTCTTGCACCCAAGTTGTTGAGGGGACATATTGATTTTGCTGCATTTCGTTTCCGCTTCAACCCTTGTCCGGAGCATATCTCAATGGTGGCTTGTCCAGTTATATTGAAACGTCACAGGAATAAATTTATAATATGGACTGGGTGCCTTTAGTTATTTAAGTTTTCAGTTTTGTAACAAGAGCTATATTTTTCAGCGTTTAATGTCCTCTCCTTGTACATTTATCATTGATAAAATCACTTCAATATTTCTGAAAATATATTTCTTTAAAAAGCAACATCAATTTTTACCCATGGATACCAGCTGACACAGAGGGATAAAGTTATTGAATTAGTGGTTGTAAATTGTGTATTGCCATCTTGTATTCATACGCATGGTCATGTGACCAATGGCATTCATATCCATTGCTCTGAAACTGAGAATAATTGGGAATGCACATTGCAAATGAATGTATTTGCATGTAAATAATTTGTCACATATTTTTTCAGGTTCTCGCTTAGTTTTAAAGGCAATCAGGGCAATGATAGCTGATGACTGTGATGAGGTGAGTTGATAGTATTTTATGTCTTAATAATTATAGATCTAAGCATTCCAAAAAGCCTTCAAGACAAGTTGTATAATTTAAAGTAGTTTAAAAGTTTTACACACAGTAACAGAATGTAAACTTTCCTGGTTATGGAGGAGCCTTTGGTGGCCAGTTGGTCTAAAGGACACATTTACATATCTCAGCACATTTTGCTGCCCGAATTCTAATCCTGCCCTGACAGATCCTAGTGTGAGAAAGTTTGTTTGTACGAAGGTTGGCACTCCAGTTTCCTTGACCATCTCAAAACTGACCCTCTCCACACAAATGAAAGAATCTTGACTTAGGTGTATAGCAGCATTATGGTACCCCACTCAACTCCTGGTTATGGTATAGTTAACGCATTTGACCAGTTTGTATGTTAGAGTTTAGTTTTATGGTTTTTGAGGCAATTTTGAGTGTAAATTAATGCATAATATTAACTGTTGACCAGATATAAGGGAGGTAACACAGTAATTCAGACATGTTGATTTACAAAGAAAAATATAAAACAGTATTTTCACAACAAACATAACTACCAGTAACTGCATACTTCATGAAACATCGGAAATTGTATAATTTAGACTATTGTTTACAATATAGGGATGTTTTGAAAAAATGGGCCAAGTAGATTTTGGTGAGAAGTATAGATAGATGTCATTACTGTAGAAAATATTGACATTGTTGAGTATAGACAAACAATATAGACCTGCTACTTGACCTTTCATTAGGAATATTGATATAGGAGAATCAACCCTATACATTGGTAGTGTTAGGATTTGCAGATATCACATACACAGCACACAAGTCTGACAAAATTATTGTTTCCTAATGATGTAGATAAAATAAGTAGTTATGTTCCCTATAGATACATATAATCATCCATAATAAATGTCTTAGGTCAAGTGGACTGGACAATGTTGTTTGCCTGAAACATATTATATGTATTATTCGAAATGGTTTCTGCCCTGTACGTGGCAGTAACAAATGTGTTATTACCACATATTTTAATATTACATTTTTTATATAAGGACTATATAGCATTATAAATGACTTTAATAAACCAATTTAGTGATAATTAAAGTATGAATAAAAGGAATTTGTCATATTGGGTCAAATAATAAATCATTTTGATAAAAAGAATGTAAATACATTTTCAAGTCTCACAATAAAGTCGGATAGTCCATCATTCAAGACAGCAATTTTTTGGAAGGCTATTTTTACAAATCTCATTTAAATATTTTATCATTTCAAAATCAATAAGTTTTGGATTTAGTTCTAAATTTGACTATTTAATCCTAATCAATCGATGTGTGAAGTATAATACGGGTATAAATAATACTTGGTAATACATCAGCCTTTATCATTACAACATACCAGTATTTCTACTTTGTTATTTATTTACTTTCAGGTGGTATTAGAAACTGAAATAACCAACACAGCTGCTTTAAAGTTATATGAAAACCTGGGATTTGTAAGAGACAAAAGACTCTTTCGTTATTATTTAAATGGTGTAGATGCATTACGTTTAAAATTATGGTTACGATGAATGTATGTATAATATAGATACACATTGTCTTGTTGTTAAAGAGAAATTTTTATTTGTTGATGAGAGTGAAAGGATTATGATATCAAGGTAATTTATTTTACAGTTTTGTGCAGATTGTAGTTAGTTAGAATAAAAAAATTGACGTACAAATTCAGAATATATTTATGACAGTAATACAGTAAGAATTCTGAGAATTCATAAAATTTGAAAAAAATATGTTTTGCTGTTTTATAAAGAAAAAACATTGAATGTAGGTAGGTATCAAGCAAATTTCATTTTAAATACATGTGTGTTTAAGATTTTTTAATGAATCAAAAGAAAAAAAATTAATAAAACATTGTAGTTATCACTTAGACCTATTAACATTTGTAACACAACTCAACATACAGTCTTCAAGATTCGATATATTAGATGAAATGAAAATGAATAAATGTGCAATCAACCATACAAGTATTCTAATTACAAATGTATAATATTGTATAATAATGATTATTAATGCAATATAAAAAATACAGAGTTCACTACCCTACAAAAAATGTCATGAATTTGTTTTAAGTTGTCATTGTAGAAAATTATGCTACAATTGATATCAAAGAAACTGTATGTTGTTCAATCTTTCAATATACTGTAAACCGCTTTATATTGGCGCATACTTATTTTAGCGATTGTTGACTGGTAAACATATTAGCGCAGTTTAATTTTAGCGTAATCAATTCCAGTCTGAACTGTTAAATACCTCTTCATATTACCGTATTTTCGCGCCTAAAACCCACAACTTTGAGCCAAAAAAAAAATTTGAGAAGGGGATGCCAGGTCAAAAGAAAATAATAAAAATAACTATGTAATTGTGTTTTAATTTGTTTGACTTTTACTGAGAGAAGATCTCCGTAACTGACCCAGGAAGTCACTAGACAGACAGATGTCTGCAGGAAGCTTTCATCATAATTTGGCCCTCTCGTCGATTAGACATTTTACTGTATAAATATTTATATTTTGTTTTTATTCATTTAAATACCAACTGTTCTTTTTAAAATACAAATGTTTCGACACACTGTCGATGTTTCCCCGATAACAGCCGCTTAGATCATTATAGAGGTCAATATTTAGGATTTATATCATGTTGCCGACATCACAGAAAACATAAACAATTTTCGCATAACGGGTTTAATTTGTTGATATAATTGTTAATACTTTAATGTTTGAAGCCAACTACTGGTAAATTAAAATTAATTACCTGAACAGGAGACTTGTCAGATTGTACGTATCACATACAATGGCTAGTAATTAACAGCTATGCCAGTGTTCCCTAATTTATCCATTTGTCGGTGGTCAGTCTACCGGGTCTGGGTAATTAATCCCTAATTACTTATGATATCATATGCGGGTATATTGATAGAAGCCATACCAGTGTCATTCAGAACTATTATTACTTTAACACTGACTATATAACCATTTAACGTGTGTCCATACCCATTCATAGTCACAGCAGCGATGTACAGTGACCTTTTTTTGTTGTAATTTTAGCGGCAGTTTTATTTTAGAGCTGACACTCTTATCGCCAATTGCGCTAAAATAAAACTGCCGCTAAAAAAACATGGTTTACAGTACATGTATTGGTACATTGGTAGCCTTCAATGTAAGATGTGATGATAGGTGTATAGATTAAAATGTTCTGGACCCAATATTTCTGGACTGGAAATTTTTCAACCAGTCCGTGTTTGATAATTTTAACATTTTCTATTGCGGTATATACTAGTATAGAAGACAGTTGAAAATTAATCAGTTCTTCCAAAAAGTTACCAGTTTGGACTGTAAGACTGGCTATTATTTCCTACACTGGTTTAGGGAACCCAGAGTTTATCTGAACACACATGCAGAATTTTATATTTAATTAAAAAAATTCAACACACTACCTGGAGTCTTGCTATTGGTACAGTAAATGTATTGTAAAATGGTTTTTAGTATCATCATTAAAAGTACTGCGAAAAAAAACCTACAAATGTACTACTAGTACAGTATTACTGTTTTATAATAACATTAATGCCTCATTTAGTGTTGATGATTTCATCTTAAACCACACACAAAAATTCACACTTATTTGTTTGTGTCTATGTCTTTGTATTACCAAGATATTTTCTACAATACCAGTGTGTACTGATTTTAAATGTCAATCATTTCTTACTAGATAAACACAACTAATTTGGTAACTTGTGAAAGTTTGGATAGACATGATATTATATATGACAGATTCATATTAACATACTAGTATTCCACTCAGGACCCACCATCTGATTTGGAATTTCTAATACTCATTCTTAGACAGATGTTAATTAAACAGTCCAATTTGCATCAAATTTTCATTACAATAAATCTATGTATTTGACAGTGGTTTCATTAAAAGCTACGGAAGTTGTTTGCTACTTATTTGGATTTGAATTCAGTTTATCTTCTTTCACTTAGTTTACATATCAACATGGAGAATATGTTTTTGCGTATAACTCCATACTTGCTGCCTTTTTGAGGACATTTTTTGTTTACTTTAAAATTTGAAAACCTGTTAATTTTGAACGTATATTTTCAGTCACAAGGTGTACATGTGCATTAGGAGATTCTGTTCATGCAAATAAATTTTTAATCATCTTAAAAATGATTAATCGAATCCTTGACTAACATTGTTGGTAAAATTGTTATAATACTTCTTAGTCTATATATTTAAAGCCAAAATTTCAAATATACCTACTCTTTTGACATTTAGTATTATAGTCATAGCAAAAGTGAGAATCTTGAGAATTTCAATAGGTCTGTCAGTCTATGTTCTCAGACTACGAGTCATGAACAAAATTTCTGGGACCCGGCAAGTTTAAATGTTTTGCTGGTCAAAAGCAGAATATCCAGGTGTGACCAACCCATTCCAGGTCAATTTAGAGCCCTTATGTCTGTCAATCTTGTATGTCATCATCAGGAAAAAAAAATTAGGTGTGATTATAATGGCATCACATGAATTATTAACATCGGCTAAATAATAGTGCCAGTTAAAATAAATTATACATTATAATTGTCAGTGGTAGGGCTGTACAATGTATTTACCATTATTGTGGGCACAGTGTTACTTGTTACAAGTTATTTATACATGTACTGGGAATTTTTATGGACAATGTTGACAGTACTGGTAATTACAAATTCAGCAATGCCTCAATCATATTAAGATAAAACACATTTTGATTTGCATGACATTTTTCTTATTTGCATTATTTCTATACTTTATCATCAATCAATTAATTGTTGAAAAATTAATGATTTCACTTGTGAAATGAAAAAGTTGGTTTATCTGCCCTTATGATCTTCAAATTATTAAAATTAATGGAACCTTTAACAACATTTAAAACATAAATATTCTGGTAGAAATCCATTTATTTCCCTTGCTTGCAGTTGACTATTTCATCCATTTTGATTTCCAGCAAAAGATTTTTTTCTTAGTTTTTTGATGGGCTAGATGTTATTTTTTTAATATCATGTGAGTTTATGGCATGGTAAAGCATGTGTTTATGCATCCATAAACTCTAGAGTCATTATGGAAATTCGATAAAAAGGTCCCTGGATGATATATACATATACATTAAAATTTATGTTTGATATGGCTTTTTTAAACAGTTAAGATGGCTACAGTTAATTCAAATGGCAAAAACAGTAATCTATCCAATGTAGATTATTTTTCTAACAAACTTTGTTCATATTTGAAATGTTAAAAGTATGAAATTGAGAATTTATACATATTACAAGTTTTTCATATAAAAGTTTTGTTGACCTGATTTTCAAAAACTATGCAAATCAGATGTTTTAGAGGTGATTTTTTTTATTATTCTCTCCTTGACATGTTATAGATGGAAATTCATAGTTATCTGAAATTCAAGCTGATTACCAGTGTTCATACTAGCATTTCTCCGCTGAGGTCATTTGAAAAAAATGTCTTCCAAAATGTCATATTATGAATATTATTGCATTTATGTAATGTTAAATATGGCCCTCTAAAGTATTAACAATGGGATCACTTAGCAAAATAAGTTATCATTGACCTATGACCCCCTCTAAAATAAACACTGGACTACTATTAATTACTGTTATAACAGAAAAAGTTGTTTGGCCATTATATATAGCCTTATTTGCGAAACAGATTTTATTTTTTTTTAATTTTTAATAGTTATCTTAAAATTCTGACGTCCTTGTAAAAACTTCACTTACAAGGACGAGCATGTTGGACATAAGCGGCTATACCTCATATTTCTCTACTTTTAGTTCCACCCTTTCATTCATTTTTAAGAAAATGCACATTTTTATATGATAAAACTAATAAAAAAACAACATAATAATAAAATAGGGATTTTGAAATAAGAGTCATTTAGAAATCATTTAGAAATAATTATGATTTGTAATTTTCATACACAAGAACACTTAGACTTTGAAATTTATATGCAAATTTTTGATAAAAATGTATTCTTCCCTTTCATTACATACATTGTAGGATTATAAGATTATAGGACTGAAGGGGAACATATTATAAAAATATTTGAAAATGGATGTGAAGTGCGTGAAGTTTCAAATTCAATTGCTTTGATACAAACATATATAATTATGCACATGTTAATCTAACTTCTTATTTGATCTCACTTGACTGTACAGCCATATTTCCATTTGATCTTGAATTTTTATGATTTTTGAGTTTTCTGTAGAAAAAATGGAACCATATCAGTTTATAACCAGAGTTTTGATTCAATATATGCCAAGTCAGTATCAAAATTAGGCACTCAAAAATAGTTACAGGGGTTAAATGGAAACCTAGCATTACACACCATTTGACATAAAATCATAAATGTTCATTATCATTATATATGTCCGTTACTATGGTTATAATAAATTGCTTAATAATTCAAACAGTTAAAAAAGATAGAATGTTTTAATGTTTAATTTAAAATAGTATTCTGTTATAAATCTATGGATGGTAAAATAATGATGAATTAATTATGAATTGACACAAATAGGCAAAATATCAGATTTAGTCTGAACTTCCTCAAACATTAGAGGCACCCTAAAGGTCTTTTTAAATAAATTTGTACCAGTTATTTTGTTTTGGTTTTGAAAGTTAACAGAGAACCAGACTAGATTCTAATAAATACTTCAAATTATTAAGCAATTTATCATATGGAGGAAGCTTACACCATTATTGTTAACCATTTATCCACCATGTTCTGCTTCTATGGTTACTGAGGGAGCTTACACCATTATTGTTAACCGTTTATCTATAGTTACAATGTTAATGAAATCCTCGAGATAATAATGTAAATAAATACTAAATGAAGCAGATATCATTGTTTTGTTTTAACTTTTGAATTTGCTCAACTAAACCCAACCCTTTCTGGACTGTTGACTGTTTGAATTAAACCCTATACAGATGGTGGTGGGGGGGGGGGGGGCTCGGTTTCTGAGTTGGCTTACAGATCATAGTGTCTCCGTCTGTGTTTGAATCCCACTGGGTACATATTCTAGTGTGAGAAAATTTGTCAGTTGATAGGTACTCTTGTTTCCTCCACCATCCCTGAACTGACTGCCTCAATATAAGCGAATCTTGACTGGGGCATAAAACTCCATTACTCCACTCTTTTGGTGACTAGGATTATACATACATGCAGTATAACCTTTGTATAAAGACCATTCGCTCATTATAGTCGGTTTTACTAGTTGCCGTTTTGTGACCAATATTGACAAGTTTTACTATAGATTAAAATGTGTACCAAACAATCTCCCTAAACCTCCAAGATGGCCACTATTGCTATAAATAGTGACAACGCAAAATAGCGATTTTGGATTTTATCTTCAAACGATTTTGTTCAAATTAGTACCAAAGTTTCCACTCAAAAAGTGCGTTGCTTAACCCGTAATGTCGTGGAACTGACTCATCAGCGAAGTGTTGCCGTTATATCGACCAGCTGTTAAAGGCTTTGGACTTTTGTGAAACCTACACCCACATCAGGGGTACATGTAGATAAAGCATCTACAACTTTCACAGATCAGATTTGAACATCCGATATTCCTCTGAAATCTTATTAGAACCACATCTCATTCCACATAGTTTCATTACCTATCACCCAGTGATAGTGATACATATTTGTAGTATACATCTCCAATAAAACAGGAATTCTATTTAGTGGAGACGGGTGTTTTATGTGCACTCTTGTTTTAGTCTTGCTACGTGTAAAACTAGCTGCATTTATTTGTACCGTCCTGGTAAGAACGTTTTGACAACGCAAATCCTTCTGGCGAGATCTTTAAAAGTAGGATAGTTACTGAACGGGCAAAAAATATCTGCAACTTTACGTATACACTAACAATAGCTCTCGATATGACTAAATTCAACATGGAATACACTTATACTTTTCTTTATACGCCAAAGCAAGCTGCTTATAAATAAGTTCTGGACTGGGATATTGCAATTCTTGGTTTATTAAGGCATGTATATTGGCCTGGCGGCATGTCGTGTTAATAAGTATAAGGTCTCTATCCAAAATTATCCTGAATATATTGGCATTCCACATGTCTATGTTCCTTGCCTTCTTAACTTAGATTTTACACGTGGTGGATGTAGCTAGGTGTACAGAAGGTGATAAAATCCACCAGGACACCTGCCCCTACCTCCCTGTTGGAAGTTCACGTGTTTAACTTAATGCTTCACTTTGTTTTTGGGATTGCAATTTGGACATGGACTGATATGTTTGTTTTTGATTTTACACAATGCCCTTTTCAATAAATGGATGGATGAATGAGCCAATCTCTTAAAAATAAAAAAAAAAACCAAATTTTATGTTTTAGTAAAACTTTTATTTTAGTCAAATTACAACAAACATGCATCAGTATCTATACAAAAGGTGGGTGGGTACGGAGGAAGAGATTGAATCCTCGATCTTCAACTCGGTTAATGTTCAAACCTGTAAATATAGAACAAAATTATATAAATAAACTGATGGGTTAAACAACATTTAGAAATTGAAGGTCATAATTACTCCATCAGAGGGACAACGTTAGAGCTTTTCAATCACCGGTTTAATTGGTGTTCATTTAAAGTTTGACAAAATCCTGGATAACACTAGCTAACCCGGTATAGCGTTACAACACCAGTAAGCATTACTAGGTAGTTTTCTATGATAAAGTAGAATCCTAGATAGAAAGAACTAGTGCCACATTTAACTAAAGCTAAAGCCGTGTCGTTTCTCTAAATCGTAACCAATACTATATTGTGACTTGTGTAGAACACTGAATTATGGGTTTTCTAAAACTTAGTAGTTGGTACTTATAAATCCATTTAAGCTTACCGTTATATATTAAAGCCGAATTTCTCAATATCTATAAGTATCCTTAAAGTAATGTATGTAGGCCTTTATTAATCTAAGTATAGTCAGAATACCATTAATTTACTAGTTATAAGCCTATCTGTCTTTTGTAGAACGATCGTGATTTCAAAAGGGTTTTCTGATTTCGATGCAAAAAAGAGTCTGTAATTAACATTGCGTGCTTGTTGTTTAAACACTTACTTAGTAAAATGAATATCATACGATCAAACATGGACAACGTCCAACATGAGTAGGACAGGTCGGGTTTGTTGAACACCAAAATGTTCGTGAACTAATATCGGTGTCTCTGAACTTAATGAGGGATGGATGCCACCAGGCCCATATGGCATACTAGTTCTAACAAATTTATTTATTAAAAGCAATAACTACAAGAACATGGTACAATTGTCTTATGCCTTGATAAGGTGCATTTGTATCAAACGAAACCGCTATTTGCATCTTTTGTTTTTGTGAAATTGTTTGCTATGTATCAATTCCCCCAAAACATACACATTTTTAATAGTAGTAACTTGGGTATAATTATTCGAAGTTTCCAACAGTTACCATGGTATAATGTAAATTATAACTTAACACTGAGAAAACATTTAATTGTGAAATTCATATTCGTGAAACACATGGTAACCTAAATGCAGCGGTTTTTTTGCTTTGAAGTAACGATACACTCCCATCTGGACAGACTACTTCTATTTGTGATATGGTGATTTTAATAGGTCAAGGTCAAACGCGTTAATCATATTATTTATTACCTCCGAGTTTAACCTGTAGCCGGATAACTTGGAAAGCTGCCTCCTCCAACGGTGTTCCACGTGCCAGTTCCAAAACTTCCTACTGAGCTAGAGATAGGGAGGGTACCAGCCGACAAAGTTGGGACACTTGATATTACGCCGCCGGATGTAGCTGGGTATGAGCCGGACAGTCCCGTTGATCCAAAATTGGAAAATGACGTGGTTGGGAGGCTACTGAAACTGGAACTTGGATAAGTTAATCCGGAGGAAAATGATGATCCGAATGCAGTGGAGGCTGGATATGTAACAGCGCCACCAAATCCTGAACCGCCACTATAAATATTGTTTAAACCTGATCCAGCCCAAGAACCCCCACTAGGATACTGGTTGTACAAGTAATCGCCACCAATTGAATTTCCGCCCCAATAACCAGCATTTCCTCCTAAGCCAGCCCCGTGTCCTCCCCAGTAACCTGCGTTTGATGCCCATGGTCCTGCTTGTACCATTCCTCCTTTTGGACCCCAGTATGCTGCTTTTTGTGCAAATACCACTCCACCCTTTCTAGCACATCCCGGAGCTGGCAATAGAAACCAAATACTTGTTATATTTCATAACGTGTTCATTATATAATATGCTTACAAATCGTCCTCTCTTATTAACGTATGACTGCCTGGGATCAAATCCTACTCGAGAGACTAAGAGAAAGTTTGTCAGTAGGTCGGTTTCCTCCGGACACTCCGGTCATGAACTGACCGCCTTAGAATCCATTACTAAACTACACTCCTTAACGTATAAAATGAAACAAATAGTGTGTATTACAGTCATTCCAAAATAATCCTAACGCTTATAATCCGTTAAACGGTCAAACATGACGTTTTTAAATCAGACTTTTTATGTGTCTAAAAACAAAGAACCCAAAAATGATTTATTACACACACCAAATTCGAAATGAAAAAAATTATGATAATTTCATAGTTTCATCAATAAAGTAATATGAAACTGTTTTATCTGGTCCAAATGTCATTATTATTTTGCTGGTTTTAGCATTAATTGAAAAATAGTCTTGTTGTTTGTTAGAACTTGTCGGGTCGAGTGATAATATATATGCTTATAAGTATGAAAATTGTAGTACTTGACCCATGTTACGGAGATTAGAAATTACCAATTGTGCGCTATTAACACGGAAATTTAAAATAAATTAAATACCGAGAATACATATAGACCTGCTTTTCTAAAATGTAATAAAATTTTATCATATTAATGTAGTTTTTCAAAAAATGTCGTAACGGGGTTAGGTCTCTATATATATGCGACATTAAAAAGTTCCATGCAAATATTAGACAATTTAATGTACAGTTTTTCCCTGTTTACTTAGGCCCTCGCTGTAACTTGAAATAAGTTTCATGTCTATATTGTTTTTTTGTTTTGCATTCCGCATGTAACGAAATATTTGTTACGGAAGTTAGGCAATTTGAGAATGATCTACTTGGTTCAAGATCCTATATGATGTTAAATGTGTTAAAATATTCTGTTTAAAACTAAACTATCAGCTCTGGAAATTTACATATTGTTATTGCGACATGTTCAAACGTCACAAATTTCCTTTACTATCTGTTTCCACGGTTTCAACGTTAATTAGGTGTATCTCTTTAAAATCCGACTTGTGGCAGGTCGAAAGAACGTGGAATGCAGTGATAAAAACACCTTTGCTCTAAAATAACCACTGTGACATATCTACGAGTATTTTGGAATGACTGATTAATCAACATCATCATCATCTCTCTCTCTCTCTCATGCGTTTTGTTACATCACTTTGGCTGATGTCGAGATGGTCAATTGTTTGGTAAAGCATGGGTATTCAAGAACATAAGATAATTACTTCTAAAGTGGTCTATCAATGAGACAATTCATGCATGCACATCCGTTTGATCAACATTCATATAACAAAACATTAAATAATATGTAACAAGTAAGTTTACCCATGAGAGGCATTGGCGGCGGTCCGTATCCACCAGCATGGGAAAGTCCGACAAGGGCGGTCAAAGCCAGGCAAAAAATGACAATCCTCATGGTCCTGTAAATAAAAAAAGTTAAAAAGTATGTAAAATTAATGAGTCGAGTCCTGAAAACAATCAATGGAAATCGGAAACAATTACACACACATACACAGCACATGTTTGGTTCAATCGGAAACAATTGCACACAATACACAGCACATGTTTAGTTAACGAGTGAATAGAACACCGTGTCACTAATTAAAACAATGTTACAGTTTAATTCTTTTGTCTTTAATAATAATAATAATAATAATAATAATATAAAGAATATACAAACAGAATAATTAAAATAAGAATAAATAAATAAAATCACAAAATATATGATTGTATGCAAAAAGAAGAAGCAAAATTTGACAAATCAACTGATGATCCGATCTAGTCTGGAACAAATGTGGTTTCAGTTAATCTTTAGGGAATCTTATGTTGGATATCTAAAAAGCAATATGCACACCACGTATTAATTCTATGAACCAAATCACCAACGAACGGGAATAGCAATACCTCTTATTGTAGTTCAACGTTCTAATGAGGTGCATTATAATATTTATGCCTGTTTTTAATCAATGATTTACATCATTAAAAAGTTAGCATGTGTTAAAAAATTTTTAAAAAATAAATTACCACATCGATTTTTTTCGCACAGAATAATAAATTAACATATGAAGGAATTGTATCGTCGAGACAATAATGAAACTTCTTTGGATTTTTGTCATAAGGTTGTGTTAAACTTGAAATACTTCATAGCTTTCAAGCATTTATCTGTAATTCAAATGTTGATTCTTTATAGTTTTAAATGCAATGACACGTACGTAAACACCAATATCAATTTGTAACTACTTTTTGTGTTTCTAAATTTGAATGTGAATTAATTTTTCAATTATCATTGTCCGTTTTTTAAATAAGAAGTGACCGTTCATAAATTGAATAAACTGCGCTTTGCAGGTTTATGTAGTAAAGTTGTAACAATCACGAATGTGCAAAATCCCGTTGAATAAGAATCTAAACATGATTTTCATTTCATAACTGTACAACGAAACTGAAGATTTTTCCTTTTAAATCGAGGTGCAGGCATCCTTAAAACAAAATTGAGTTTATCTGACCCTGAGTTTGATGTTTCGCGTTCATTTAATATTCCTTGAGTATGATGCCCAATTCTAATGTCATTGAAACACCCGAGAACTAAACTTCAAAACAATGATATTGTGAAAGTATTTATTGAAATACACATCAATGTCATGTGATAATTTTGTATTTTTAATAAAGACGAATGATTCAAAATTGTCATGTGCTTATTTTGAATGTCTCATTTTATACAACTGGCATTCCCCCAAAAATATCACATGATATTGCTATCCAAGATTTTAGAAAAACAGCCTTATGAATATAATATAATGTCCATATTATTCATAAAAATGGCTATCTGTTTGAAAGCTATAACTTTACAATAGTTGAAAAATATGCTCTTCGAAATAAAGACTTGACGAAGCAGCATAGGTATGGGTGCTGGAAATAGGTAAACTTGTCATAAAATATCATAACTTAAAATAAAATTTAATTTAATTTGTAATAGAAAAGTTATTTCTAACCACATTTATAATTATCCGAGTGAATTGGGATTTAATATTCCTACCTGTTCTTTGGGGGTATATTTCCAATCCAAATATCTAGCTGGGATTGATTCAATAAATATTTTTTTTGTATTTATAAGATACGAGTCACGTGATTTAGACTTTAAGGACACGGGGTGAACTCTGCTAGAATCGGCAGTGTAACATATATCGTAATATTAAGAGTTTCACCTTAAAGTCAAAAGATTGGTTCGTTACACCAAAAGGAAACTAAGGTCATTCTGAGTCCACTATACTTCCTGATTGGACAATTTGGCTTAAGGGTACCTAAGGATACGGTCAAACTAATTTTGAGGACAAGGAATATACAATTATCTCTCAATCCACTAATTTGACGAAATCAGATGTAATTCCATTTTGTTTTCAACATTGGTAATTCATTATGACTTTTTTCAGCAACAATTTTGAAAAACAAATCATTATTCATTTCTGTTTAATGCCATTTTTTCTAAAACATTCCAACAAATGAATATCCTTAACATAAATTAATATAAACTACTGTTTTGTATTTAACATAATTATACTTATATTGTATAGTTTTTCCCTGCAAGTTGAAACCCACAGTACTAAACGCTATTTATTTTTTACACCCCTCGCAATCGCACAGCAGCTTCAATTATTAAAACCTCAACAGTTGTATAGATTGCGTTTCTGATTTTAATCCCTGAAATAGAGTTGAGTTGATTAATGATGTTTTACGTCTCAGCCAAGAATATTTCACTTATATTGAGACGTTGTCAGCTATATGCGAAGGTGCAGAAATTTTGCCTATGCGTTGCGCTGATGGCATTATACAGCAGGGTTCTTTAGCGTGCCAAGCCCAACGTGACAAGGGACTTCGTTTATTTTAAGCGCCCATCTGAAAGAACCGTGACTTTTCGTAATGCCGAGTGCTTGGCGAAAGAACAGTCACTACCCACTTTCAAGTCTTGGGTCAGATCCGGTCGGGGATCAAACCCACGACCTCCCACTTACGGAGCGAGCACTCTACCAACTGAGCTACAGCAGTGGTTTATCCCTGAAATAGTGTACATATATATCATAAGGTTTTTTATTCGTCTTAATTCGTGTCTCATAAGTCGTTTTTGACTGAGTGACATAAGATCTAATGAGTTTTATAGTTTTATTCTTATTTATATGTGACACATAAAATGATGATGATGATGATGATGATGATGATGATGATGATTATTATTATTATTATTATTATTATTATTAAATGCTGTGTATGTATAATAAAACCATAATTATAATTGTTAAGGTTCCATCTACAGGTACACTTTTTACCTTTGCTCCCTAACGACAACCATTCATTTAGATGAAGAAAAATATCTTCTGAAACTAAAATAATCGAATGTTCAAATGTTTTGAGTCAATGATTGTATCCAGCAGCGCAACAACAGCGGAATAAAACAATGATTGTATCCAGCAGCGCAACAACAGCGGAATAAAATATTTCTGATATATTGCTTGAATTGATAGTTTATTTGTGCACGGAATGCACGGAATGCACGCTTTACGACCTTTAACATTGTTTCCGTATTTAGACTGAACATTTTACATTTCCATAAAATTCCTATTTCACACCAGTGAATGGGAAATTCGTAATCGGGGTGATCGTTTATACAATGCATGTCTTGTTTCTTATTGTGATTGTAGTGTTGTTTTCTTGTTTGTTCTGTCATTTAATGTTGGAATGAGCACTTTATGTAATATAAAAGATAGCAAGGAGCAATGCCTGCATATAACAATCTCTTAATTTTGATTTCAAGACGAAAGGGATCGGTGCAAATCTGTATTGACTTGTGCCAGATAATATACTTCTAACTTTTATTATTATCTTTGATTTTTTGAAAAATCATGAAAACTTTACAAACCGACTTTATTGAGAGAATAAAAATTAGGTCATTACAAAACCTTAGTATCTTCATTATTACAAAGCATTATTTAAAATTCTTCAAGATGTAAACGTGAGATACGTTAGTATCGACGCTTGGTTGAAAATTATGGTGTTTCAAAAGATCGTCAGTGTTCTGACGTACATGAAGTACCCTTAACTAAAAACTTGAGGGAAATTATAAGGTCATGAAGTCCTAAAGTAGCGTGTAAGCCGATGTCAGATTTCAACATCAACGACTTTAAAAGTTCATCCAACAATGCTAAAGCATCCAATTTCAAACAATTTCATCTAATGACCAGTTACTATCACACAAGATAAGAATAAAACATCAACTTTTATAATCCAATGAAGAACATCATAAATATCCTGGGATTTACAGAATTCTACATACTTTATACCTGGATTATATAAACTGAGATAAGACAACTCGAAAATAGCTGGACAGGTGAGAAGGTGACCCAAAAACATCAGGTTGATAGATGGATATGAATTCTATATTCCATCAAAATAAGAGATGACCGCGCGAGGGTGGTCAGTTTTTACCTATTAGGAAGTTATCATTAAATACTAGGTGTGTATTCTCTATAAACCACTTGGTTTGTCACTTTGTAAAGGAGAGTCTTTTGCGTACACTTAATGAATATTTTCTAATTAGTTTTACTTCCATCTGACCAATCAAATTTAATAAAAATGGATAGATTGCGAAAACAGTTTTCAATTTTCTCAAGGCTATTAGAATAAATTCTCTGACAAACGCTGAAATGGAATTGTTTATTGTTTTTCTTTAATGAATTGCATATAGGTAAAAGGAAGTCCCAACTACCGGGGTTTTTATTTCCGTAATTTAATATGACTTATTCCCTGAACAAATTTCATTTCAGCATGAAAATTTTTTTTCCCTGCATTATTAATTCTTTCAATTCCGCATTTTGCCCTTTTACTACCACTTCTGTTACCCAGACTTTAATCCGTCGACTCTTGGTAAACAGACCCCCTTAACAAGTAGAGGTGGAAAAGGAATTTTGAAAATCAAGATAATCATGATTTTGGTATAATAATAATTATGGAAATAAAAAATAAAATCATGCGGAAATAATAACACGATTTTATGAAAAATTGCAGAAATGTAACGTTTCTTCACCAATACCAAACTTAACGTATTTGTTGTACTATTTTATTAGTTTTGTTTATCATGGTACATGTATCTTAAAATATGAAACGTTTTTGCCATTTTTAGGCACCTTTTTGCCACTAACCCGTCTAAAGCCGGTCGGGAGTAAACTGGTTATTTAACCAATGAAATGTCTATAACGGATGTTTTTAGTGCTATGACTTTCATTGCCTTACAAAGTAAACTAAGTTAAGCTGACTATTACGTCAGGATTAGTTTGCTTTGTACGACAATGGTAGTTATAACAGTCCTATATCGCAACAAAACATCAAAAATGTAAATATGCAAATTCATTTCTATTCAGTTGTAAACTTTTGATTATTGCCAAGTACATGTTTTTATTCAGCTACCGTTGAAACTAATACGCATTGGTCAATTGCAATCGTCTGGTTGTTGTCAAATACACATTTATTCAGTTGCAAACCTATATTAATTGTCAAGTTCATATTATCATGTTAAAAACTACAGGTTATCGCAAGATATTCTTATTCGAAACTGTAAAGTGCGTGTTATTCAATTGAAAACTTCGGGTTATCGTCAAAGACATATCATGAAGATGAAAGCATTTGGTTATTGTCAAGTACATTTCATTAAGCTGCAAACTTTGATTATTGCCAAGTACATGTACATTTAATTCAGTTTAAAACTTTTGATTATTGCCAAGTACAGTTCATTCAACTATAGACTTCTGGTTTATGCCAAGTGCATGCTGTCGTGTTGCAAACGTCAGGTTATTGCCAAATGCAATTGTTTTAGCTGTAAATAGGTTATTGACATGTACATGTCATGTAAACGTTTGATTATTGACTACGTGCATGATACTCAGTAAGTAGAAGTAATTAGTTGCTAACTTCTGGTTATTGCAAAGTGCAAAGTGCATGTCTTTCAGCTGCAGACTTCAAATAATTGTCGAGTACACGTTGTTCAGCTGCATTCAGTCACAGACGTCTGGTTATTGTAAAGTAGGCATTGTTCTGTTTCAACCGTCTGGATATTTTCAAATACACAATTTTTCAGTTGCAAATCAATGTTCATTTTCAATTTTCAATTTCAGTTATTGCCAATTACATGTTACTCCGAATTGTAAAGTGCGCGTTACCCAATTGCAAACTTTGGGTTATTGTCAAAGAAATATTATGAAGATGCAAACATTTGGTGATGCAAACATTTGGTTATTGCCAAGTATATGTCACTGAGGTGCAAATTTTGTGCAAGTACATTTTATTCAGTTTCAAACTTTTGATTATTGCTAAGTACATTTTAATTAGTTACAAACTTTTGATTATTGACAAGAACATTTCATTCAGTTGCAAACTTCAAGTTATTGTCGAAAACTTATCTGGTTATTGTCAAATACATTTTATTCAGCTGTAAACTGGTTATTGCAAATAATTTGTATTCAGTTGTTAACATTTTGTTATTGCCAAATACATGTTGTAAACTTTGGGTTATTGACAAATATATAATATTCAGTTACAGACGTCTAGTTATTGCCAAGTACGCTTTGTTCTGTTGCAACCGTCTGGTTATTGTCAAATACACCATTTTCAGTTGCAAACCTATGCTCCTTGTCAAATACATACTATTCAGCTGAAACTGCAGCTTATTGCAAGGCACATGTTATTCCAAATTGCAAAGTGTGTGTTATTCAATTACAAACTTCAGATTATTGCCAAGTACATGTTTTTTACCTGCAAACGTGTGATTATTTAATTATTGCTAAGTACACGTCATTCAGTTGCAACACTGTTGTGAAAGCTTATCTGTAAAAGTAGTAAAAATTCATATCTGAAATCTTGATAATATTTATCGTTAATGAAGTGATTAATCATGTTGTGTTCATACAAAAAGACGGACAAGTAAAACAACAATAAATATATACTTTATGACATCCAAAATACAGACAAAAATGATAACGAAAACCGACACAGAGTTTGTGTTGTATAAAGTACAGGCTTTGGCATAATCGTTCCTTTAAAACAGATAAATCATCAACAGTGTGGATAGATAATCTGAAAAACAAACATACAAAATAAACGTTTGAACACAGACGTGATCCAGATTAGGAATACATAATTATATGATAGTTATTAAATATTCTACGACAGAGTGTACGAACAGTCATCCATGATCAGTGGACACTGTAAAAACACAGGGGTGTATAAACACCTACAGTGTGGACAACACATCGAACGTGAAATTAAAGCCAATTCACCCATATGAAATAAATGTGCAATGCTCTTTAATAACTACAAAACACTGTAATTGCATTAGCACAGTTTTAATGACTGATACTTCTAAATCATAAAGACTATCTGCATGCAAAAGACAATGCCAATTTGTTCAAATTTCTTCTTTAGTTCTTTTCAGTAATATTCGTGAATTGCACAATGACTGAATAGATGAATATCTCCAATGAAACTTATGACTGAAAGCTTCTTTTTTATATTCGGGCTAGCAAACACGTTGTAACATAGCTATGTTTCTGTACCATCAAAACTTTTTTCAGAACCTTTTATTTAAAGTATCCAAATAATGATATTATTGCTGAAAATAATACTGTAATTGTAGTTTTACCACTGTTGACCAGGGCACATATTTATTATAAAAACATGGTACATGTATTTGATATACCACGAATATCCTTTTAAACGTAATGTATCTGGTCCTTTTGTTGCTGACATTTGGAGTGTTAGTACATACCTCTAATGCGACAGTTATCCATAAAATCCATACGGTGTGTATACTGGTAGATAAGGAACAGGATAAGCTGGGAATCCGCCCCGGAATCCACCCCGGTATCGAGGTCCCCTGAAGGCAGCGCCTAATAAACCACCAAAAAGTAGTCCACCGAGAAAGCCATTCCTCTGAGCTTCAACTACAGACCCAAACATACATAGGCCAAGTAGACCAATGATCAATAACTGAGCCTTAAGCATGGTTGGTTATCTGAAATACAACATTTAATAGTATATAAGGAAGATGTTTCATGAACTGGAATCATAACTTATATTGTAGACAAAATAGAAACTATAAACCCATCTCTAATTTGATTGATTCTTCAATACACCTAAATACATTCAATACCACCTGACTAGACGGTATCCATGAGTATTGGCATTTGATAGTTTTACAAGGAAAACAATCAAATTATATATGTTTTTAAGCTTTTCTAAGCATCCTTATGTTATAAACTACAGACAAAACAGTGTACCCTCACTGGCCGTATAGGACCAAGTGAAACATACACGCCAATGCGGCGAATGAATGTGAATGTGGACTTCATACTTTGAAGCAAAAACTATTGGAATGTTTGCTTGATTTTTAAAAAAAATGTTTTTTATGTGCATGTAATAAATGCGCTGAGTAATGGTGTTTAACGTCCCAGTCAAGAATATTTCACTTATATCGAGATGTCGCCAGCTGTAGGCGAAGGTGCAGAAATTTTGCTGATGGCATTGTACAGCAGGGTTCTTTATCGTGCCAAGCCTACCGTGACACGGGATTTCGTTTATTTTAAGTTCCCATCTGAAAGAACTGTGACTTTCATTTCGTAAAGCCGAGTGTTTGGCGAAAGAACATTCACTACCCACTTTAAAGTCTTGGGTCAGACCCGACCGGGCTTCAAACCCACGACCTCCCACTTACGGAGCAAGTACTCTACCACCTGAGCTACCGCAGTGGTAATAAATGATAATGCTATTATTTCAATCAAAAATCCCATATGCTTAAGGAATAACAACACTAGTACATGAACACGACAACATGAGTGGAGAAGTTTTAATTAAAATTGAGTTTGTTTTAGAATAAATGTACATCCAATGCAAATGATATTTTTATAATGAAAAAAGACGATGATGAAATTGATGCATAATAAAAGTATATTTTGCGCAAAAAATGTTACTTTACACAAGTAAAAAGAAGTGATGTTTGTACTTTTAGAACGGTTACCTTTTTTCCCAACGTAAAATTGTCCAGAAAAAATTTACCGTATAAAAAAAAAACCCAAGATATTCTTTTGTGTTTCTATTGTTTTTTCTCTTTGTTTTGTTGAAGCGTATTTGTCACTCATATTTTTCACTTGCAAAGTTCTGGTTGTTTTCTAGTACATGTAAAAGTATATTTTGCGCAAAATTTTAAATGTATTCTTTACTTAAAATGGATTGAAGTTTCTCAAATAAATACTTAATTTTTCATTTTGAAATATTATTTCATTACGCATTATATACATACAGTGTAGTTTAATTTTTAAAATTATGATAAATCAAGGATAACTTTTTTAATCACAGTACTAATAAAAATAAAAATTTTGAAATGTAATTCCGCGTTAAACTTAGCTATTAAGAAGTTTAAAAATGTTTAAACAGTTTTTTAAACTGTTGCCTCCAAATAATTCTTTCAAATTTGCGCACAACAAAAATTTCTAAACTTAAAAACTGACATGTAGTTTTTTAAATACTGTTTTTGTGAAATTATAACGGAATATACTGTGTATATTCAATATCACATTAAAAATAGCAATTGATTGTATTGACAATAACAGCACGTGTCATTGCCCGCCATATCTACATACCTTCCTTAAGTTCCTGACCGCCTTCTATCCCAAAGCCCAAGATAATATAATAATGCAAGTAATATCAAGTCTGCTTATTTATTTGTTGTGTAAGAAAAATGTGTAACACATGTCATAAAAACAACAATGAAAAATAAACACAACAATAAGAAAGTACTTAGTCACTCATAGTTTACCCCTTCATATAGTACCTAATGGAGAGTTCACATTATCCGACATATAATGGCCATTATCGACATGTAATTATGTTTTTGTAATTAATGTACATGTTCTTTATATTGCCCTAATGCATGTGCATGTCAAATTTTCTTACCATAACCTATACGAATATATCATTGTATTGTTTCTTTCTTTCATTCTATCATTGTTTCGTGTTTCATTTATTTTTTAGTTGTAATATTACAATTAAAACCAAAATTCATAATCTCAGGAAGTTCACGTATTTAACCTAACTTGTCAGTTCCAAAGTTTTACTTTGCTTCTGGATTGTAATTCGGACATGGATTAGTATGTTTGTTTTTGATTATGTATACAGTATTGTTCTGACCCATTGAATGTCTTAGAGCATAACTCATTCGAACGAATTACCCAAATATATAGACACATAAGTAATTTGTACGAACGATTTAATTTTTTCATAAGGACTTGTTTTCATTCGACCCTCCCACGCCGCCGTAGATAATTTACTTTTATGTGAAAAAATGCAAGGTATATTGAGAGGGTGCAATTAATTTGACATGTGTGTTATAAAATGTTAAATTTGAAAACTTGATAAGTTTTCAACTTGTAGCTCAAACGTGTACCTAGCGATAATCAATACAACCAAAAACACGCAACAACAAAGGAACAGGATAAAAAATATTATTGAGATATTTTTTGTCTAGTGTTGAAACGTCCGGTTTTGAACAAGAAATATGTCAAACAAACATACTAATCCATGTCCGAATCACAATACAGAAGCAAAGTAAAAACTTTGGAACTGACAAGTCGGGTTAGACACGTGAACTTCCACCACGGAAGTGAGGTCAGGTGCTCCGGAAGTGTAAGTACCTCCTGTTTAGCTAGCTACACCCGTCACATTTGTAATCAAAATTATGTGAAAGGAAAAGATAAAAGATAAAATTGTATCCAGTGGTGTTGTTGAGCGCATTTGGAATGTCCTGGCTAGCCATTGCTTAGGATAATTTTGAGTCGTATTTAGTCTGGCATGCTTTGGTTTTTTCTGTCAAGGTTAAAATTCACATTGAACCGATTAACATGCTTTGTTTGAATAAATATTTCAAGTGAGAATTTATTGCTACGATGAATGTTTTTTTTCGGGAATAATAAAACGACAATACGAAGTATCTCAGACACATTGACTTTGTGTGAACTTTGATATTCTTAAACTATTTCAATACTATACAAATAGTTAAGTAAGTTTAAGTATGTCAAATATGGAGCGTTTCGTAGACACAAAGAAGTAGAAGTAGCCGCAGTGATGATCATTATATAGTTATTTTATAGATTTTAGAATCAATTATTCTATAATAATAATAATAATATAATAATAATAATAAGTGTCTTTGAAACAATTCGTTCCACATAATACAGTTCACGTACTATTTCACGTTTGCCAGCTGAATACACACAATCAGTATGTTTATGTACAAGGATGGGAAACAATTCTTATTTTCTTCGTTCCTCCGAAAATAAATATTTTCTTGACTAACTATGCAACTAAAACACAAACAATTAAAAAAGGAAGCCTAATTGCAAGCTCTTTATATATTTATATATACACAAACATGATTATATAATATTAAAGAAACATTTGTTTAAAATATTTAAAGCATGGTACATATAGAGTACAAGGGAAAAAATAATAAAGGGGAAAGGGCAGGGTGGGTTTTTGCCCCCTTTTTCCACGCCTGGATTCCCTATCTGAATCAGAGTGAGACATACTCTCAGCTTGCAACCGGTTCGAATAACTTAAAAACACGCGTGTTACTTATATACCCTACCCAGAAAAGCGTGCAGTAATATACAACACGGAATCAACCACCCGTGAAAATATTCAATCACGAGTGAAAATCTTCGTATACGATAAAAACGAATACGCTCCGAAAGTAAATTTAAATATTCATAGAACGTAAAGAAATGAATTTATGTAGTTTTATACGCTGTAATTACAAATAATATAAAAAAGCTAAAAAACATGTATATGTAGTCAACAATAATGAAAACAACAAAGAACACATTCAACGATTGAACAAAGTAAGATATTATAGGATAGAGCCGGTAAATCTGTAAGAAAACAGAGGTGTTCGAGATAAAGCTTTACGTCCGTAACACAAATCTCAGTGTCACCAAGGAGCTTCATATCGATAAAAAAAACAACCTTGTTCTGTCCAAAATACCCAATATGCATACCACGCGGTGAAATATATTACATGGTTAAAACATAACCTTTACTGATTGAGGTGACACCAGGTGCTCCGGCACTGCCTGCCGATGTTTTCATGGAACTATATAAGTAGAGAAAGAGTTGAAATTCGAGTTTTGATTGGTAGAAGATAAAACTATAAATTTGTTGATGCCAAAGTATCTAAAACATGAATTTCCATAATATTTGTTAAAACAGTCTGATAGAGGCCCGTTTTCTGTCTTTTCTTCTACTTTCCACTAGGTGGATACGTATTTGCTTTGTTTAATTTAGGACAACAATTGCAATAGCTAAGACGTTTCTTTATTTATGTTTCTCAGTTCATTTACTCAGGAACATTTGTTCGATCGGGAACGTGTTTGGTTTTTTTCTGGAAGTATGCCGTTTGACAAATTATGCTTTATACAATTAGTCCCAGAGCTCATACAGGTTTATTTGACTTTTATTTGCCAAAAGGTCTGAAACTTGTTTCTGAAAGGCAATTATCAGTATAATATGAAAATGCATTTCTTACAAAATTCGGTCTGGACATTTTTTGTAAATCTTGCATTTTTTAAGAGCACCTGAACGTATTTGTCAAAAACACGTTTTTGGGGTAGGGGAAGGAAATCGTGATTATTTAACGCCTAAATACGATAGATACCCATTAAATTTGGTATCATTCTAAAGGTTATTGATAATTCTTTATTATATGATAAAATATTTTTCAATATGATGTCACTAGGTACAGATATGATGTCATAAACTATTTTTTAAAATTAAAAATAGTGAAAAAGGCTATTTCGATCGGATACAAATTTCTCAGGTTTACATTTTGTGTGTGTTGTCATTAATTTTTGTTTTAAAATAATAATATACCCTCAGCCATTGATATTCTATAACTTTGATGTGTAATATCTGAGCATTATAATATTTTCTATCAGAGAAAAATGTACCCACTTCTACTGAAGAGTTCATTTTTGGGGTAGGGGAACACTATCATGATTTAACATCATAACTATATATACTATCCCATCATGTTTGGTATCAAATTGAAGGTATTTTAATGAACTGTAATATTATGCATCAACAAACAACAAATTACCTTTCATTGCGTCATAGTGACGTCATAATTGTAATTATTTGGTAAAATACATGAAAATATGAAGAGATAATTTTTTTTATTTATGTCATTCAACTGACAGATTATAATTAATATCTGTAATATGTACAAATAAACTATAATGAAAAACAGTTAAAGATTGTAATATGTAACGGAAACAGGCTGCTAAACTCCAAATTTAACAATGAGCGGAAAAAGAAACAAGAACAAGTATTATATGTTAATCCTAGTTTAAAATACATAATATTACAATTATTGCTACATCACGTTTTGGTTATAAACTATAAGGCTTTTGTTACCGTATTGCTTCCTCAATTCTACGTATTTTCACTATTTATCATTTATACATAATAAAATTGAAAATCATTGTTTCAGTGTCATGTATTTGTCTTAGTCATTAATTAACATTTTCATCATGTGACTCATCAGGTCCGAATAAATCCTCTCCATATGCAACTTCCTCATTTTTACCCTCCACTAGCTGTAGATCACGGCTTTTTCAATACACATATGATGTTTCGTGGCACCTGTGGTCCATCAAACTAAATGATTAGGTATTTACCTTCGAAGATAGTCCATCCATTTCCATCAGGTTGAATTGTATAGGAGTTTGGAAGAAAAGTATTTTCCAAAGAAATGTGACGTTGGCCTGCAATATTTTGTGTTGTAGAACTCTCTTGCATGGTGGCATGCTACTGGGGTTGGCACCTTTTATTTTATCTAATGGTTCCTCACACTGTTGCCATTTGATATATAGGGTTTTTATACAGAACACAGACAAATTTCTCATTAAGTCCGCAGTAATGTTTCTACTGTTACCCAAAGTACAGAATTCTTGAAGTCACACATTTTGAGAGGTCTAGCTATCCCTTTATTGGCAAATGCTGAAGTAAAGTCTGAGCCAGTAAATGCATCAATAAAAAAGGTCTGGTTTGTGTAAAAACATGTTTATGTTGATATGACATCGTGTATTGCTACTGCTAAGACTAACATCGATCAAACATGAGTTGCTTTTCCATAAGTCGTTGAACATGATGTGCAAGTGTAACCAAAACATCTGTATCATTACCTCTGATGACTATTCTTACATTAAATATACTTTTAACAATTTCCGTCAAGTGCAACACCATCCGTGTATCTACTTCCTCATGTTTACACCTCTTCACGTACTACACCGTCATCAACTGCATAAAATTAGTGACAGGTTTCTTCAACCCCATGCAAACTTTATCACCTCTAACAATCTTTGCATATGATGCATTACTTTATTCTCTAGCAAAGAATTTGAAAAGTTTTATTTTAAAAGAAGAAGACCGTAGAGCTTATTGTCAATCTCTTCGCCGTTTATGGTCAGATCTAGTGATAGCAATAGTCGAGTCTTCTGCATCGCGTCTGGAGTATAAATGCATCATATGCAAAGATTATTTGAGGCCACCAAGTTTTCATGGAGGTTGGATGGATGTTGGTCTTAGCAGCAGCAATACACAGCGTCATATCCATCAAGTTTGTCACACAAACCAGAACTTTTTTATTGATGCTCTGCTTGGATTACATGTTTTTACTGGCTCGGACTTTACTTCAGTTCAGCATTTATTAATGAAGGAATAGCTAGACCTCTCAAAAGATAGTGATCACTTAAAAATGCATTATTGTAACAGTTGAAACATTACCGAGGACTTAATGAATCAGTTGGAGAAATTTGTCTGTACTCCGTATGAAAAACCCTATATATCCAATGTTAACAGTGTGAGTTTCTTCTCTTTCAACAATATTAGGAATCAAAAAGTAAAGAGGAGCCATTAAATAAAGTAAAAGTGCCAATCCCAGTAGCTTGCCATCATGCAAGAGAGTTCTACAACACAAAATATTGCCGGTTAACCAATCACATTTTTTGGAAAAATACTTTCATTCCAAACCCGTATACAATTCAACCTGATTAATTAATTGGTTTGATGGAGCACAGGTGCCACAAAACATCATATGTGAATTGAAAAGCAGTGTTCCACAGTCAGTGGAGGGTAAAGTTGAGGAAGTGGCGGGAATTAATTCGGATCTGATCAGTCAGATTATGAAAATGATGATGACTAATAAAAACGATGACACTGAAACAATGCTTTCCAATTTTATTAGGTATAAAATCATTATTGAGCAAAAACAAATCCATGTCCGAATCACAATCCAGAAGCAAAGTGAAAACTTTGGAACTGACAAGTTAAGTTAGACACGTTAACTTCCACCAGGGAAGTGAGGCTGGGTGCTCCATGAGGGAAAGCATCTCCTGTTTTAGCTAGCTACACCCGCCACGTGTGTAATCAAAATTGTGTGAAATGAACATGGAACTATGGAACGTCAAATATATCAGGGCAATCCTGGACACAAAGACATCAACTTATCAACAATACATTGATGACGACCATAAAACTTTTGAGGGCCTTGATAAGCCTAGGTTTGCAATACCCCTGAGGCAACAATTTATTTGCAAGCAGTCTGCTTTGTTGTACAAATTCTTGTAGTGAGAGCAGGCTCTACCATACCGTATTAATTAGCAAAAAAAATACAAGCAGGTATATTGCTGCATAGACAAGGCAAATTGACAATAGAAAAATTGAATTTATAAAGTTTCAAATGTAGCCTTTCGTGGGTGTCATATTCAGGTTAAAGTCTAAATATGAAACAGAACTTGAGGAATCTTTCAAGCTCACTAGGATAGATGACATTCACATAGTCTCCAAATTTGGAATTGTTAAGAGACAGGACGTCATCAATAAATATGTATGTGGAGTTGAATGATTTGGCGACAGTCTTCTCTCCAGATTTAACAAATTTCTGCATAAATTTTGCTTCATACGAATAAATAAGCAAATCAACAAGCATTGATTTACAGTTTGTACCCATTGGTATACCGATTGTTTGCTGGAAAATTATGTAATCAAACACAAAAGATATGTTATCTATCAAAAACTCCAACATTTTGTTGATGGTATCTTCAGTATATTTTTGTTTGGAATCCGTATGATGCTTGGCACAATATCCAGACTCCCTCTTCCCTGATACATGCAATTGGAGTGATAAATAGTTAAATACGTAGAATTGAATAAGTAATACTATAACAAAAGGTTTATAGTTTACAGCCAAAACGTGATGTAGCAAAAGTTGTAATATTTGACATTTAAGATTTGGATCAACATATAAAACATGTTCTTGTTTCTTTTTCTTGTCATTGTTGTTACAACTTGGAGTTTTGCAGTATATTTCTGTAATATATTTTAAATATTGCAGTTTTTTAACTGTTTTTCATTACTGTGTTTTGTAGTTATTATAGATGATATTTATATTCTGTCAGTTGAACGGCATAAATAAGAAAATATATCTCATCACATTTTAATGCATTTTACCAAATAATTACAATTATGACGTCACTATGACGCAAAGAAAGGTAATTGTTTTATGTTGATGCATAATATTACAGATCATTATAATACCTTCAATTTGATACCAAACATGATGGGGTAGTATATATAGTTATGATGTTAAATCATGATAGTGTTCCCTACCCCCAAAAATAACTCTTCAGTAGTAGTGGGTACATATTTTCTCTGATAGAAAATATTATAATGCTCAGATAATTACACATCAAAGTTATAGAATATCACTGGCAGAGGGTATATAGTTATTTTAAAACAAAAATTAATGACAACACACACAAAATGTAAACCTGAGAAATTTGTATCCGATCGAAATAGCCTTTTTCACTATTTTTAATTTTAGAAAATAGTTTATGACATCATATCTGTACCTAGTGACATCATATTGAAAAATATTTTATCATATAATAAAGAATTATCAATAACCTTTAGAATGATACCAAATTTAATGGGTATCTATCGTATTTAGGCGTTATATAATCACGATTCCTTCCCCTACCCCAAAAACGTGTTTTGACAAATACGTTCAGGTGCTCTTAAAAATGCAAGATTTACAAAAAATGTCCAGACCGAATTTTGTAAGAAATGCATTTTTATATTATACTGATAATTGCCTTTCAGAAACAAGTTTCAGACCTTTTGGCAAATAAAAGTCAAATAAACCTGTATGAGCTCTGGGACTAAATGTTTTTGTGTCTGAGTAGGTAACGAGGTTAACATGTAATATAAACCGAGACCTTCGTTATGTTTACATGCCCGACGAGATAATACAATGGTGGCCTGTCCGTTTGACTTTTGATTTAAATATCCATTGTGGACGAGTAATTAAGTAATAGGGACCACGCGTGTATATTTCGTCATATGATGTAAACACTTATCGTGGGCAATGTATATATATATATATATATATATATATATATATATATGTATTAACCACAAATTCTAACGCTACCCATGTATTGGGTGGACTCTTCTATATGAATATTCCTAATGAAAGGTCAAACGGACAGGTCAATGTTGTTTGTCTGTACTAGTATACCATCTGCATTAAAATATCGAGTCTTTGGCAGCTCAAACCCTCGATGTTGACCATGGACAGGTATGTTTGTTTCTTTTTAAATAGTTTTGCAACACCCACTGTATTTATTACAAGTGACTTAAAACCACCAATGGTTGGTTACAGACAGATATTTCATGTTATTAGCCCATGTTGCACTGTTGCACAAGTCAACATTCTAATCGATACAAAGTAGATGAAAACCTTTCACAACTTCATACATTGGCGGATATCACCGGAGGGAATAGATGACGGAACTACTCGCAGAGATAGGTGGGTATTACTACTCATTCGTGTATCAACCGGAACAAAATTATATGCGTTTTAATATATGGTTCAAAATATATTTTTTTTATCACGAAAATACGTTATTCAACGGAAATGTTATAGAAATGTAACATATGATTATTTAGTGTTTAGTGAAACAAGGATTATCGAATATTTGCATGTTTTATGGATCAGTTGTGCTGGTCCATTGTAGTCACTTGTATCAGATTTTAATTATTTTTTTCATAACTTGTTTTAATTTGTTTTGATGTTTCGTGTCATTCGTTGTTATGGTTATACTGCCAAGTTCATGATTTTCAGCCCCTATCAATGATGATATATCTGAATGTTAATGTTTTAAATACTGCACTGATGTTGTTCAAAACAACGCGCAGCCACCCATTTACACAACATTGATAGACTAAGCAGTGTAGTCAAACCTATCTATAAAGACCACCCAAGGGAACCAGTAAAAGTACAGTCAAACCTGTCTATAAAGACCACCCAAGGGAACCAGTAAAAGTACAGTCAAACCTGTCTATAAAGACCACCCAAGGGAACCAGTAAAAGTACAGTCAAACCTGTCTATAAAGACCACCCAAGGGAACCAGTAAAAGTAGCATTTATGAGCAGGTGGCCTTTATATACAGGTTCAAATAATATGAATAAAGAACAATTGAGATACAATTCCACTGGCCTTTATAAGCAGGTAGTTCTTATATAGAGGTGACCTTTAAGGCAGGTTGGACTGTATTTATAAATACTAACTACAAAATTGTAATCAACTCACACATGTGTATATTATATAAAAAATACCGAATCAACATCAATGGGGATAGGTTTTCCGACATCACTGTAAAAATTAGGGTTATGAGATAGGGAACTTATGGATATCAAAACGTCTGACCTGACAATACTGCTGTATTATAAATATTTTGCTTTGAATTTTCTGAATGAAACATTAAAAATTATATTATATTAACTGTTGAATATTCTATTCAGAAAATTCAAAATTTTATAATATGACAATACTGCGACGTTTTCTCAAATGTATGTACATGGATGGCCAATGTGTTCCTTAGGTTTACACAAAGGGGTTTTCATAAAAAGTTCTTAAATTAAAAACAACAATCTTGCAATGTTATGAGCAACCATTAACAATCAATCACATCAATGGCCGGTAACATTTTATTATATTTAGTTTCTGTCGTCGACTGACCTTACAGTCATCGGAACTACTAGTTTTATACTCAGTGGTCTCCATGATATGTTTACTTTATTTTTTGTATTAATTTCTTATTTCGCCTGTTTTTGCTTCGTGCTCTTGATTTCACTGTCACAACTATGTACTACTCCAACACTATTGGAGTTTGGCGGCAGCAGATACCGTTGACGAAACGCTGTTCATAACGGCATACATGTATTATAAAACATCGTCACAGACGGGCTAAACTAAGTACACGTTTTCAGCTATAATTGTTTTCGTTTTCATATTTATAACAAAGTGTAGGAAATTTTTGGAAAAGGCTTTTGTCAAAATTCAACTTAAATTTTCTATAAATGAATGAAACGCATACAATACTTTATAATGTAAAAAAGTTTATTTTCACATTTCATAGAAAATATAACACATAACACATAGTATTTACAATGGATATACAAGGCGATATTTCCACGGGAATCATCCAACCGGAACGTAATCTGAAAATACAAAAAGTCATAATACATATAACTTTTATCGTGTCTCATATGTCTTAAAGGCATGTCTTGTTTTTAAATGCAAAATATTTATATGTATTTTAATATTGTGTATGATTTGTGACACATAAATGAACTATTTTACTACCACTATATATTAATAAATAGAAGTTATCAAATATAACTGAAAATTGTGCTTGACAAACAAGAACATGGGAAATCAGAAGAACCAAATAAATAAAAACAAGACAAGTGGAACCAAACACAGATAAAGAAAACATGTGATTGACAATAGCACACACACAAAAAAACCCCGAAATAATACACGAACGAAATACTAGTTATCAAAAAATGACAAGTGAAATGAAACCGAACGCCGATAAAGAACCACTAGTTATAGAACTAGCGAGTTTGAGTATGGACGGACGCTAGGGAATAGTAATTTTTCCAGAGCTCCTAACCATCCCACTCTTTTGGAACCAGTGAATTATTTATACACATTTTAAGAAACTATAAATCATCTTTATTATTTTTTCATTATCCTTTGAAGCAGAGGCATATAAAACCCATGTCTCTGTTTGAGGGACCCGTGTTTTTCACGTCTAAGAGAATAAGTGATAAGTTTTTACTATATTGCATCTCAGTTTTAAGATGCAAAGTTCTGAAGTGTTTTCATTTCAGTATAATTATTGGTTTTATTAAAGTTTATTTGTTGTATGTTGCAAAATGACTTTTATTTCCGAATGATATATTCCTAGTGGATATTTATTTTACACTAAAGTATTTGTTTGTAATTTCATTAACTGAAAGACATTATACTGGACAAAATTGTACTCTTTCCACACTTTCAAAACATTTTTCTTAACCAATGCGAAGTTTGTCACACAGCAAATAACTTAAAAACTTTAATACAAATAAATTACAGTCCATATATGGCTTTAAATGATTTATTTTCACTCAAAGAAAAAATTCCACAACACTTTAAAGGCTATATCATCTTTGAATTAAGTTTCCAAAAATTCTTTGTGTAATGCCGTTTGATAAATGCCAGAATGCCTTTTCTATCGTGATCCTTTCTAAAAACAGTGACATAAAATATGTTCTGTTGTAATTATTTTGAGATTTGGTCCTATTGTTTGTTTATTTGACTTGACTACACGTAACTATGGCAACTGCAATATCGTAGTATAATATAATTACCTTGTTCATCCATATTTTGGATATCTGCCATAGCCACCCAAACCGCCAAAACCACCACCAAAACCGCCGAAGCCACCACCAAAACCTCCATATCCTCCTCCTCCGTAACCACCCCAGCGTCCTCCCCAGCCGCCGCCGATCCCTCCTCTACCTCCCCATCCTCTCCTGTAGTAGTTGGCTTCTGTGACCATAACTACCAAGCAGATGACCATTAATACCGCTAACAGACTCTTCATCTTGTTATTTATGTGCCTGCAACAATAACGTTAGGACAGGTTAACCACTCGTATTTAAGCGTCATTGTGAAAGTAAAATTGTCAAAACACCAATGTTTGTCCAAAGTCGGCCGTTGCTATGTATAATAATTATGTTTGTTTCAGTTACAATGGTCTTTCTTATATCATAATAGCCCAAAGATGATAGAAATAATATCCATAAGTCAACCTGCTAACGTAGTTAGAATTGCCACCAATCTGTATGTATAATGTACTTTAGTTATTACGCGCTACAATCAAATACACGTTCAAATCACAATCCCAAAGTAAAAACTTTGAAAGCTGACAAATTAGTTAAACTTAAGAAAGCTAGAGATGAAAAACGAAAACAAGTTGGAATTCAAAATTGGAACTTGAAAATTCATTTTTGTTACAGGAATTTCAAATTGTACAATTTCATAATACCATATTACGAATAAAATTCCAGTGTGTTTGAAATGATCGATGTGGTTTGGAATGATCACTGTGTCAATGAACGCGTAAGAAATTTTGAAATTGGAACTGGTATTAATATAAAAAGATACATCTTTCACATATACTTTAAACATATTATTCACTAACCTTCTTATGTCCAATTTCTATTTCTTCTCTGGCTTCGTTGGTGTGTATTTTTTGTTTGAAATAATTTCTGGATTCTTTGTTTTATATATGGTACAAGATAGTGTCGGCGATGTTTGGTATTTACATAAAAAATAACAATTTAGTATATAAGTCGTATATAGGTATATTAGAAAGCTTGTAAAACATGGTTAATATGTTCTGACAATGGTCAATTAATTAGCAGTAAATTATTACAAGGCCATTCTAGAACGCATTAAGTCTTAGTTTACAAGAGTTAATGTCTGTCCCTCCTTTCTTTCAAGTAAAACGGTAAGAACATCGGGTTAAATATCAATGATGTTTTATGGATTTTCTTGTGTGAACTTAGTCTTGATATTTTGACCATTGACTCATCATTTTAACATTGCATTGCTCCTTTGTTTATGATTTGTTGTCATTGTTCTCATCGCGGTCAATAGGGTTGTGTTAAGAGGCATGTACACCCTTACCGTAACACCAAAACCCACATCACATTACAATAGAAAAATTAACAGAGTTACTTTTTCAATTGTAGAATTTGTAGAATTGTCATGTGCTACTTTTGAATTTTTATGAAATAATACATTCAAAAGTAGCACATGACAGAATCATAAAAATTGCATTTAGTCCACAGGAAACCTACATGTACATCGTTACTTGATGGCTCGTACAATTCGACCAATAATTATTACTATATTATTTGGCTAAAATATTTGATTATAATTTAGAAATTAGCTTGATATTTTTTACAATCCAGAGCTGTCACTGGAGCTACTTTGGGACAAACATCTGCAGTCTGAAGCTTGTATGGTGTGTAAAAAATGTGTCATGTGCTACTTTTGAATATGTTATTTCATAAAAATTCAAAAGTAGCACATGATAAATGTAATAATTTTGTATCGTCAGGGGAGATTTTAGATGGAAACTACAACTCTAACCTCAACCTCTACCTCATGTCTTCGTTAAATTGTCTAGAACTTTGAACGTTTAATAATTTTGTATGGCTAGGGTGGATTTTTGGTTGCAAGTACAAAACTATTGCACATTTTTTCGTTTTAATTTTTAAATTTAAAGATTAGTATCAATCAATTCAAATACTACTATGTAACAGATTTTTGCATACAATTGTTAGTTTGTATGATATATATGCACTGCATTGGTGTACATCCAGGTGAGCAATGCATGCCCTATGGGATCTCTGGTTAAATATTGACAAGTACATGCTATTTTATATTGACTGACTATAGTTCAATTTTTTTACCAATCTTTCCAGGAAGTAAAAAAGACCGAGATGACCAGCGCATATGATTGGTCTGTTATCTCTGTGAGCCACACATACCGCACATTCTGTGGCTGTCAATTGTTTTCACGATTAAATGATTTAGGTGGCCGGAGTTAAAAGAAATGAATATGTAGTAATTAATGTTTGTGTTCAGTTAAAAGTGCTGCTTCATTATGACACATAACTTATAGTATTGTAATGTCCACCTTAATGGACAAACATTTGTAAGTACACATACATGTATGTATATGACGTGATAATGGTCATTATGTTGTGACGAGTTGTGTTGATGGACATTACACTGTGATGGTCAGACGACGATATACCGATATAATGATAACCGTAAAGCCAAGGTTCAATCTAAGATAGGTAAAGTTAGCTACTAGTAGCTAACTTTTCTTCCACAAGTAATTGGCTACTAGTAGCTAACTTTTCTTCTACTAGTAGCCAGTTACTAGTAGCTAACTTTACCTATCTTCAATCTAGCACTGTAGTTGGTACTGTCATATAAATGAGTCAATGTTTTATTTTACTGCCAAAACCTGTTATGATATTTTAATGAAGAGAAAATGTGTTTTATATACACACGTGTAAATTTACTATGATGTTATTTTGGTGTGTGTGTGTGTGTGTGTGTGTGTGTGTGTGTGTGTTTTAGTATTGTGTGTACTTGTCTCTCATAACTCTTTTAATAGTGGCTCAGAATATTTAGTGTTTTAATATATTTTAATATTTGTAAAATTGAGGTGAGACTCTAATAAAATATATGTTATGTTATGTCATATACCATTTTGGGAATTTAATCATAAAATACATTTAAATGGTATATTGTCTATTGTCATATACCAATTTTTGGATGTATTTTATGATTAAATTTTAAAAAAGGTATATGACAGTAGCATTATCGTGACCAAAGACTTTGAAATAAAGAGTTGACAAAATAATATGCATTTTAATTTAAAACTATCAGCATTTAAACATCTTTAATTTGAAAATTTGCAGGAAATAACACTCTGTTTGGTAAACTGTTCATTGATTAGTAAACGGACGCTGAATAATTGACATACTTGTTTGTTTAATAAAGCCATAACGGTATAAAATAAGCAGTTGAACGAGCAAATAAATAAATAAATAAATAAATAATAAATAAATAAATAAATAAATAAATAAATAATAAATCATGAAATAAATAAACAAATCATGAAATAAATAAATAAATAAATAATAATAAATTATAACATGAATAAATAAAACATGTTTTATCTTAATAAAATTTCAATCAACTCGAACAAAATAACAATAATCATGGCATTTCTAAATGAAATTTCATTAAACTCTGAATGTTTTTTTTCTCTCAAAAATAACAGATATAACAAGATATTAAAAAGTACGGATGTAAACACTGAATAACTTAACTGCCTATAAACTACATTTTAAGCTGTATTTTTATTCTGATACTTAATACTGCTGCAGTATTGTCAGTAAGTGAAACAATTAAATGTATATTCCAATGAATAGTCATCATTTTGTAATGACGTTTTACAATCGCCCAAATATTGCACGCAACAGTCTAATTTCACAAATGTTAAAAATACCCGGCGGTATATCCAAACATTTCCGCAGATGGTCAGTGTAATTCGTGTATTGGCTAAAGTAAAACTACCCCAAACAGTGCTTCAAGGCATCTTCTGTATTCATTTGATGGATTACTTTGACCATCCGTGTTTGTTCACCATTGGTTCTACACCCGGTTATCCGAGCTTGATTTTGTAATTTTCTTTAATTCGCCATTTTATATAGCAGTTATTTTGTGTTGTAGAATATTGTAATATTGTTTAGTAACCATGTAAATTGTAATAATCTGATAGATTACTATCTAGATAAAGTAAACAATACTAGTCTATGTAATTTTAGTAGCGTTTCTGTGACTCATGCCATTTATACTTCTAATTTGGAGATTAATGGTTGTCAAAATACCCTGGCCCCAGTTTCACAATAATTCCTTGACTTTAATCTCGCAAATTTTGCAATCTATGTTGGAACTATAGATGTACATGTTTGACGATACTAAACGCGGATGTTATAAGGCTGAAGTGACCTTCAAAATAACACATTTATTTCCCGGATATTTCAACAATTTCCGAAATTTTTAACAATTCAATGTTTTAAGATTCAAAGTTAAGGAACATCTTAGTTGAGGAATGATTTTGAAACCGGGACCTGGTTATATGATTTTAATATAGATGAAGTTAAAGTCCAATGATACGTTATTTTACGTTATTGTACTATGTACATATCATTCAGCTACATGTATTATTCTGTTGCCATGTTCGATGCTCGTCATGCTTGGCATATTTTTTTTAATTAATTTTACTCCATATTTTACAAGTAAACATGCATGATATGTGTCTTTCATTTTTCTCAAAACAGTTGCATTTACGTGGAAAATTTTTTATATTTTTCCTATTTAAAACTAAGTACGATCAAACTTGTCTACATAGTTCAAGCGGTATGCAAAATGAAGTAATGCAATAAAATAAATAATTATATAAAATAAATAGAGAATAATACATGGTGAAATCCATATCATATGCCATATCAGACCGAGAACGCAATATCAGACCGAGGGCTTTAGCCCGAGGTTTGATATTGGTCGAGGTCTGATATGGTATATGATATGGATTTCATCATGTTTTATTCTGTTTATCATATACTTAAACGTTCACCATGTAGAACAAATACATGTCGATAACAGACACTGAAAATGACAAAATTGGTCGACTTGAACTACATATTTGATAATTTATATTTCTGTTTTTGTTTTACTGGAAACAAGTTTCTCAAATGCCAATGATGCAGGTTATTTTTGTCTTTCAATGCAGGTAATGCATTGAGAATAAAACTAGTTAAAATCAGTGCATTGCCAAAATATGTACAATTACAGTGCATGAAAAATAATATAAAAAAGTCATCAAACTATCGTCCATTGTAATTGAAACTTCATTAATGCATACAGTTTTATTGAGGATTCAAGAGTCATAATTTATTAGTTACACTTTTTTATATAAACATATTACAACAAATATAGTTTTCAATTATAAATCTAAATGTAATCTGAATCAGAATCAATTACACGGAATTTTTTCCTCTTTTTGTCACCATAATATTTGTTAAAAATAATGTTTCCATGAATTGTTGCTCCATTAAACATGCCAGTGTTGTGAAGGGGGCGAAAAGAAGCATTATGAACATTAAGGATGTCGTCCGAGGAGTTTCGAAACGATAAAGTAATTTGTTCCGAGTAGCCGGTCTGATATGCATATCAGACCAGCGATGATACGGCTTTTCTGACCGGGCACGTGCGGTCGGTGATATGGATGACGTCATTTTAGCCGTATCGGGGTATGCAGAAACTACGTAATTAGTACTAAGTATATGATAAAAGTAAATATAAAAAACACGGGTTTTCCTATTTTCATTAATTTTGGTAATAGTTTAGATTCCATGAATAACCAAGGGCATATTTTATACCTAAATCAACCAACACACAAGTATATCTGTCCAGATTTTTTTATTTAAATTTGCAAAAAACATGGAATAATGTTGTATTTATACAATAATAAATTAATTGGAGACGCCATGTATGACCAGTAGGTGCGTAGCTATGGTAACCGGTTATCATCTGGTTTGATTGCCCACCAACCGTATATGAATTCTGAAAAAAATAAAATAAGCTATTAGATTAACCTAAATTAACATAACTTTATAATACTCAAAATAACAATGTAAAACAAATTGGTTAAATGAAGAGTTTGCATGAAGTGACAACTAAGCCTAAAAAAGATTATTAAAGCGGTTTGTCACTAATTCCCAGTACTACTTTTCGTATACGAGTTGCCTTTCCTTTCCTAATCCTAATCCTGCGTTTTCAACAAAATTATATCTAGTGAAAATGACCAGAAAATGTCTATTTAAGTGTTCTAGACATTGTTATATGGAGACATTTAAACAACAGTATCCATTTATAACCGAAATACAACCAACAGTATCCATCTATAACCGAAATTCAACCGCAGTATCCACTATATACCAAAATACAAACATCAGTATCCATTTATAACCGAAATACAAACATCAGTATCTTATATACCGAAATACAAACATTAGTATCTAATATACCAAAATACAAACACCAGTATCTAAAATACCGAAATACAAACACCGGTATCTTATATACCGAAATACAAACATCAGTATCTAAAATACCGAAATATAAACACCGGTATCTTATATACCGAAATACAAACATCAGTATCTAATATACCGAAATACAAACACCAGTATCTTATATACCGAAATACAAACATCAGTGTCTTTAGACCGAAATACAAACATCAGTATCTAATATACTGAAATACAAACACCAGTATCTTATATACCGAAATACAAACATCAGTACCTTATATACCGAAATACAAACATCAGTATCTAAAATACCGAAATACAAACACCGGTATCTTATATACCGAAATACAAACATCAGTATCTAATATACCGAAATACAAACACCAGTATCTAATATACCGAAATACAAACATCAGTGTCTTTAGACCGAAATACAAACATCAGTATCTAATATACCGAAATACAAACACCGGTATTTGATATACCGAAATACAAACATCAGTATCTAATATACCGAAATACAAACATCAGTATCTAATATACTGAAATACAAACACCAGTATCTTATATACCGAAATACAAACACCAGTATCTTATATACCGAAATACAAACACCAGTATCTAATATACCGAAATACAAACACCAGTACCTTATATACCGAAATACAAACATCAGTATCTTATATACCGAAATACAAACACCAGTACCTTATATACCGAAATACAAACATCAGTATCTTATATACCGAAATACAAACATTAGTAACTTATATACCGAAATACAAACACCAGTATCTAATATACCGAAATACAAACACCAGTATCTTATATACCGGAATACAAACATCAGCATCTAATATACCGAAATACAAACATCAGTATCTAATATACCGAAATACAAACACCAGTATTTGATATACCGAAATACAAACATCAGTATCTAATATACCGAAATACAAACACCGGTATCTTATATACCGAAATACAAACACCAGTACCTTATATACCGAAATACAAACACCAGTATCTTATATACCGAAATACAAACACCAGTATCTAATATACCGAAATACAAACACCGGTATCTTATATACCGAAATACAAACACCAGTACCTTATATACCGAAATACAAACACCAGTATCTAATATACCGAAATACAAACACCAGTATCTAATATACCGGAATACAAACATCAGCATCTAATATACTGAAATACAAACACCAGTATCTTATATACCGAAATACAAACATCAGTATCTTATAATCCGAGAATCAAACGGCGATATTCATTTGTATACCGAGTAAAAATATGTACCGATATAAAACCAGCAGTATCCCGTATACCGAGTTACAAGCAGCAATATCCATCTATGTACTGACATAAAACCAGCAGTATCCCGTATATCGAGATATAAGTAGCAGTATCCCGAATACCGAGATATTACCAGAAGTATCATGAATACCGAGACACAATATTTAACATACCTCTGACTAAAATCTATGAAAGTGATTGGCTAAATCGAATCACATGACCAACCCAATATGATTCCGTTCATTCCGTTCACTCCGTTCGTAGTGACTGTTCTTTCGCCAAGCACTCGGCATTACGAAATGAAAGTCACGGTTCTTTCGGATGGGAACTTAAAATAAACGAGGTCGCGTGTCACGGTGGGCTTGGGACCCTAAAGAACCCTGCTGTATAATGCCATCAGCGCAACGCACAGGCAAAATTTCTGCAACTTCGCCTATAGCTGGCGACGTCTCAAAATAAGTGAAATATTCTTGACTGGGACGTTAAACACCATTACTCAACTCAACTCATACCAGATGGGTTAGAGTTACGTCCCCTGTCTCTAACGTTAACGTCAACCCAAATGGCGATCGTAAATAAAAGGTTTGCGGATCCTTCTGCTGAAGAAAGTGATTTAAAACGTATGAAAATATCATTATGAGACATTGAAGGTCAACGAAAAGGGTGCTAGATTTTGTAAGTATGCTAAATTTTAGTATCCGTTTTATTTTGCTGTTGCTTTATTGTGCACAGTCAAATAACTTCTTTCATAGACATCAGCAACCTTTTTTTTTTTTTCAAAAGCACCGGGACATCGGAAGTGTAAAAAAGGGTCATTACTACAGTAGTAAACATATCGTTTCTACTGACCCTGTATCATTCCGTACCGGACACTAACAAACCATGTAACTTTTTTTTATTATTTAATTTTTTCGTGATTTTACAATTGAAAAAACAAATTACACCATTTACACACTCATATGCTTACACAAACACGCACATACACTCAGGTATGGCAGAATATAATCAAGATGCACTTTCTATATACATATATATCGTAAATCCCCGACTATAAGGCTACTCCGCCTATAAGACGGGGGTTGTTGTTGGATTGTCCTGTCATTCTATCCTACGCCTATAAGTCGACCATACTTTTTAGTCAAGACAATACCGGTGACGGTATTTGAAACTACCGATCGGACCGTAAATTTTCCAAAAAAAACTCATCTGATGTTTACTTGTTATCGTAATGATTTGTGTATGGATAAGAATGAAACTTATAATACTTAGGCAAACCAACAGTAAAATATATACCGAGAAAACGACGTACCTGTTTTAACGTAGATAGATTTTGAGATGGCGATGGCAATAATGGTTTACCATATGTGGTGCTGGTGATGGTAAGGGTACGGGTCATAGTACGGATAGTGGAAATGAGGTTGGTGAAACATTCCGAAAGGCCCTCCAAATAATCCACTGAATAATCCTCCAGCAAGAAAACCTCTTCCAAAATGCCCTCTTCCAAAGTGACCCCTTCCTCGGCCCCAGCCCCAGCCTCTTCCTCTACCTCTACCTCGTCCACGTCTTCGGTCTCGATTTCGTTCTTGGCACACGACTTCTGACGTCAGCATGCAGACGACCACAACGATGACTAATATCTGTATGTATTTCAGCTGCATGACTTTTTATTTGGCGATTTTCTGTAAAACAACAATAGAATCAATGAAAGGCTAATCGCAAAACTCCAATATTAAGAATGTTGTATAACACGTAGGTGACAATAAGGACACAGTAGTGACAGTATATTGTCATAAAACAAAAATTCACCTTCTCCGGATTTAGTCAGCTGTTTTCAGAGATATCACAGTGGATCTACTGTTGCAACCGTTCAAATAATAATAATAAAAAAAACATATTAAAGATAATATGATTTCTCAAGAGGAAAAGATTTATGTCTTGAGAAAACAAATGTTTGGAAATTTAATTTTGAAGAACCTTGATACAGTATAAAGCTATTTAAAATGTAGTTTTTAGGAACATCAAATTCTTAAGAATTAAAATTTAAAAAAATGTATTTAAAAAAATAAAGGACAAAAATTTTGTATTTAACTTTCAGTATACTTACTCAAGTCAGATATACAATAAATATATTAGATTTCCATCAGAATTGTAAAGTCGAGTGTATTTGTCACTATTAAAATGACATATTGTATATCTTTCATAAACTCTGTGTCTTATAGTCTTAAGGTCATTATTTTTTATTATCGAAAAAATAAAATGGGCTCTATATGACGAATCCAGAATCAGATCAGATTTATATGAATTACATTGCACTTAATTAAAAATTATTTTCCTGGTTTTCAGTTTTATTTCAGATTACCAAGGATTGTCTCAGTGATTTTTATTGGATTTTATGTTATATATAATAAAAATTTGATATTGATTGATTGGTATAATTGTTATTTATTATTTTCAGAATCATAAACCAGAAATATAATAGGAATCAGAAAGGGTTATAAATATGTTATTTTGATTTAAAACACCGAGTTTTCGAGTAACGCTCTGTTGAGTTAAAACAGTTTGTATGCCTTTGTCATCAATGTATAACACAATCATGTATTGTTTAACTGTGAAAAATTAATGATTCTCCAAGATATAAACATTAAACAATAGTATAGTTATACACACCGGGTTCATAGTAGAAATATATAGTTTGCTCAATAGAAGGCAATTACAAATCTGAAATAGTAACTTTATTAAATGAAAATAAATTTAATACGTGGAAAATGAGAGTGTCTTAATTGTGTTCCTTATTAGACATTCTCTATTTGGCTACTTGGGGTAAATGCCAAATGTACAGTCTTCAACCAAAAAGAATCTTTGAAATGAGTTTGATTTCTGAATACACCAAATATGTAATATAACAGATAATCAAGTTACCTATTCAATTCAAAAGGGATCGTCCTTCCTCATAAATAACAGAAGATTGAACATGGACTCTAGTTAATTTTTGTTTAATATTTCATTCAGAAAATTCAAAAATTATATATAGTATTAATTTAATTGTTGCCTGAATTTCAAATTCAGCTGCTTTGAAAATTAGCAATTGTAGAAATACATTTATCAAAGTAAGCGTCATATATGTGAGACAACGGACATGTATTTGTTAGTCTGGACTTGTTTTGGAGACATACATTAACGTGATGTACAGTTTTCGGGGCGATTTTTACAACGCCAAAGTCAATATCGTGTCATTTTAAATAACGCCATTGTTGCATTTATATTAACAATAGTAGTATAAATGTTGGAACTAATTTTGTGAATGTGTCCATTTCTTTCTTTAAAGTAATTGTTGAATGTATTTTTAAAAAAATTCATGCGATCGGTTTTGTTATCCCAGGGATTGCCAATACAACTATTTTCCTTGCTGTGCCGAAACGTAATGTTTTCCTAAATCAGAATCTGTGTTTATGAATCTCTCTAACTTCTATGATAAAGTTGTGTTAGTGCTTTTGATAAAAATAAATGACAAATTTCAAAATGCGATTAATCCACAAGATGACAAGGGGGCAAAAACACTGGAATTCGTAGAAATCTTTTTTTTCAGCGTTAAATTGTTTTTTAATTTGTTTACGTCAGATCAACACTTTATATCAGGAGCAAATGTTCTTGTTTATACTTGGATAGTTAAAGTATGCGTCGCATAGATTTAGTTATGTATAGATGAGTGATTTTCCTGAGGAGATTTAGAAATCTGGTCCCAGTTTCATTATTATTTCTTAACTAAACCTTTTTTTAACTTAAATCTTGCGAATTTAAAATTACAATGATTTTCTTTGTTGTAACGATATTAAGAAATTTGTGGTATTATTGAGAAGATCACTTCCACCAACATATTATCAGATATAAATAATATTTATTCCTTGTTCTAAAAGAGATGGTATAGTTTACTAAATTACCAAGTCAAAGAAAAGCTTAGTTAAAAATGATAGTGAAACTGTCTGGTATTAGCAAAATCCTACAGATAATATTGGACTCAGTTCAGTACATCAGGTGAATTATTTTGTTCAACAGAGTGAGTTATTGTGTAATATCCCATAAAGTTTCATCAATCGAGGGTAACATGATGGATTGATTGTTATTAAAACATTAAAGTTTAAAACTTTCCTTAATAGATAGTCATTAATTAGTTTGACTGATTATACTAATATGTAAAATCATGTTGACGAATCACAAGTCTTTTCTCCGGCAGACAGTAAATGTTTGCTCATATATCACGTAATACCACACATACCATTTAACTTTGTTACTACAAACTGTGAGATTACCAAATAACCCGCTAGATATCCGCTGGTTACTGGAAACGTTGGACCGTCAAAATTTTCCGGTAATTTTATCGCTATTAAAAATGCGGAGGGTGTGTGTGTTAAACTATAGGATTCCATGCTCAACTAAAGTAAAAATTGAAAGTAAACCTATAGTTTTATTATTAATCTCATTTCTCAAAGTTGTATTTTCTGATGAGGCTGACGACAAATTATGTCGTTTCATATCCGACAGAAATAATAATTCCTTGACCGAAGCGTTCCGAAACTATTTCTTACCATTTATATGTCATTTTCGCTGAGTATTTCGGCCCTGGTCGAATTTTAGTATAATGTGCTAATTATTATTTTTGAATAATTTGTTTCCCTTTGCTTCACAGTTAATACACTATGAGGTAGAGCTTGTTTCTATTATGGGAACTTGTTACAAAGAATCAAGCCGCTTTTAAACAAAATTTTGACTCAGAGATGTTGCAAAACTAGAATTTTTAAGACCCTCAAAGTGTTATGGTCGTCATCACGTTATTCTTGATTAGTATGATGTCTATGTATCCAAAATCGTTCTTGATATATTTGACGTCCAGTAGTTAATTTATTCTTAATTTGATCACAAACTTGGCGGGCGTAGCTAGCTAAACATGAGGTGATTGTCATTCCACAACACCCGGCCTCACTTTTGGAAGTTCACGTGTTTAACTAAATTTACTAGGTTTCAAAGTATTACTTTGTGTTTTGAATAGTGATATTAACATGGACTTGCATATTTGTTTTTATTTGTTGTTTGATTTCTTGCTTATGTTACATAAACCATTCGGTGTCTGTTTTGTACTATTGTATCGTGTGCCTTTTTGTATTATCTTTGAATGAAAAAAATCTAAAGAAATCAAAAGTAGCACAAGGCAGCGTTAAACGATGTCAATGTTGGCGTGCATGTACATTTTGTCGTTTATTTCTTCTTTCATAAACTATGTTATTTTGTGTTAAGCTACGAGTGGCTTGTCTCTCTGTCTGCTGCTAAGATAATATTTTTACATTTTTCCACTAATTCCAGAGGTATTATGTGTTTGTCATGACTCGTTCAGCTATTGTCAAGTTTGAAATTTTTAACAAAAGCATTTTATAAAATTCTTCACATGACACTATTATGATGTCGCGTTTTTTAAGGTATGGTTGCATTAGCCGTTGTCATGTACAAGTCTTCAGTCTATTTAAATGTCATACAATCGGTGCGAATATCTGTGATGGTAATTTTGTTCGACTCGTTATATATGTACAGGGTATCTGTAATGTTTTTCTCCAGCTTTTGAAAGATTTTATGGTGATTAGTGAGAAATAATTATACTTATACTTATACGTCTGGTATAAATAGCAACATTTGATGAACTGCGACGTTTCCATTTTCTATTAGACGACATTATCATGAAATTAAAAATTGCAAGTAAGTCAATTTTTTATGGTCGTCATCACGATGATGTTGATAACTATGATATCTCTATCCAAAAGTAACCTTGACGTCTTATAGTTTCATGTTCTTTACATTCTCAATTTTTATTCCATACGTGGCGGGCGTAGCTAGCAAAACAGGAGACATTTACTCTTTCGGAGCACCCGGCCTCACTTCCTCTTGAAAGTTCACGTGTTTGACCTAGTTTGCTAGTTTTTGAATAATTGATTTGAATGTTTGCAGTTATTATGAGGAGAATATCTATTATCATTATGCACCAAACAAGATATAGCTTTTTGTATGGTTTTGGGATGTCTTCAAAACCTTACCGATGATCCTATTTATCAAAGTAGCCAGTAATTGTGTTACCGGTGTACAATAAAGAAAAACATATTGAGTTATTTAAAAATAAACCATGCAGCAATAGAAGTAGGAAGATTTATTAGAACATAACTTCACAATGGTCTTCTTTGAAAACAATAGTGTTATCATCCATTGTTATCTGAAATGAAAAAAAATGATTAAAATGAAATTTAAGATATAAAAACAAAACAAGATTCATGGATCAAGTGGCATAAGTTCGAGCCTATTTGTAGTGTTTATGTGTTACTGAGCATGCCTCTTAATTGATAAATCTTCAGATCATCTCGCTTGATAAGTTTGAAATTCTTGAGATAATCCTTGCAATAGGCTAGCATCCTATAAACGTGCGTTGAATCTCATGAAAAACAGATATGGTGAAATCAAGACAAACTTTATATGTTTGTTGTCAACCGTATTTGACAGGATTATTACACGTTCTTGAATTTTTGGTATGGGATCTTCATTAAATGCATTCAAAAACAGAACATGAAATATATTTGATGAGGAATACTGATGAGAAATTGTATTCCGAAACGGCCATCTAGTGCTGTAAAATTAGCACTGGTATAAGTTGGCAAGTTTGTAATTATAAATGACAGAGGTTATAGGTTAAAAAGTATACCTGAAAACAGTTCTCGACTGAAGGAAAGCAATGAAACCTCATTACGTTGTATGGGTACCAGTTAAAAAAAAACTGTTAGATAAAACTTTTTTTTTCGGAAGAGTAAATGATTTGTTTTGACTGCGCCATTTCATGAAAAAATAACTACCTTTTAATGGACATGTCATCCAACTTTACCCAAAGTTAATCTGTAAAATTAAAATAAATATAAAAATATAAATGTATACCATGGAAGACCCCGAGAGTGTTTGTTTTTGTTGTAGTGTTTGTCTGTGTAAAATTGTGAAATAACGAAAGCATTTAAACTGTATATTGATACACCCTAGCTGGTTGGTTCTATATGGTGGTGGAATAATGCCTGGTACAAATGGTAGTTTAATTAACTTAACAGTCAGTCAAAGTTTAAGATTTGATAATCAATGCTCTCAATATGTTTTTGTCTTTGTTCTCTTGTCTTGTTGTGACTCTTCCTATCATTTGTTTGTATTGCACCCTCTTCTTGGTGCGTTGGCTATTGCAAACGCATTTACTTCAATCACACAATTTCATCTTCTAAAAGAAAAAAATAAAACAAAAGCTATTTCATACCTAAGGAAGAAATGCTGTATAAATGTTTTTTAAATACAGTAACCCATTATAGCTTAACAATGTAACAACGAGGCAAAATGTTTTGAGTGGATTTAGTGAATCCAGCTACAGTATGATAGTATCTTGGTTGACATATCCATACTTACATGCATATGGGTAATGGTGTCGGTAAGGATATCTGTTGTAGTAAGGTCTGGGGTAATGATACCCATAATCATAATGATAATGGTGGTAACGTGGTCTGAAAGCAGACGACAAAATATGGGCACCTATGTAGGCACCAGCTATGTCCCCTAATCCAATACCTCTTCTGCCATGTGCATCAACGGTCGTTCCCAATAAACATACCAACATAAACAAACAAAGAAGTGTTCGCTTCATCTTGAACTGTAAAATAATGAATGCTGGCAAATAAATTATCCAACACAAACGTAAATAAATAAATAAAT